>CM045759.1:153988349-154600849 GCA_025200525.1 Camellia lanceoleosa
GATGTATTTATGGTTTATCAAAAAACTATATTCATGTGGGTGATCCCTCATGGGGAAGAGGGGTTAAATGGGCATGTTTATAAAGAGGAGATTGAGGGTGTAACAGTTTGATTTTGAAGCAGAATTTTCAAACAAAAAATTTAGGAGAGTTTAGAAATTTTTTCGATTTTACGGTCAGAGTATTTTGGAAATAGTTTCAATACTAGAGTTCGAGATTTATTTAATATTTTGTTATAATAGAAAGAGATGTATTTAAAAAAAAGTTTATTGTATTTAAAGTAAAAAATCGATCATCACGCAGATTAAGTAAATGGTTTATTTAAAGCAATTTTTCTAAACGTCACTAAAACCAAATTAACAATTGAATCTTTTCTCCAAAATTATTATTGTCTCCAAAACAAACCAAACAAGACTCTGGTGAATTGTACCATGCAACCGAATTTTGGTCAAGTAGGAGGCAAAACCTGTTCAACCTGGGAGGAATAATTTCAGGTAAGTTGAGGATCTCGTCCAATGGTTCAGTGAATACATAAGAATCTGTATGCAGGTGAGATAAAAAATAAAAAATAAAATAAATTAAAATAAAAAATTATTATTAATACATAGGGTATAAGCAGGCCATCCTGAGGGCAAATAAGGGAGGCCCACGCCTTGGGCCCTCAAATTTGAGCTGAAATAGAAATTTTAAATATAATTTTATGTTTTAAATATTAAAAAAAAAAAAGACTCCAAATACTATTAGCCCAATCGAACATGGCCCAAAAAAGTAATAAGACTAGATTTTTATTTTTTAAGTATTTGTAATGATTTTCGCTCGCAATATCTTAATATATGAAAGTAAATTTTGTTTATAATTTTAACCATTATATGCAAGTAAATTTTTACGGTTACAAACAAATAAAAGTTGTAACTTATCGCTTTTATCCATGATTTTATTTTTTCAATGTAAGAGGATCCTATTAAGTTCGGTTTTGACTTCTAAATCTTGAGCCGCCCCGTGTAAGTGTATCTGTAATAAAGTGTAAATAAAAAATTATGGTGCAAGTGTCACTTACTCCACTCATATGTTAGTAATTTTTTAGCAATAGTTCCTTTATAGTAATATGAGAAAATATGTTGTCCCGCTCAAACTAGTTTTGAGCTCAAGATTTTTATGACCCTAAGGGCTATTTGAGAAGATAATTATAATCAACTTTTAGAGAGAGAGAAGAGGTTATAATCAAATAGATTATAAACTTATTTCCCAAAAACCCCTAAATATTAAAATAAAATGTTTATCTTACCATGTCTTTAAAAATTGGAACCTTCAACAATAAAATATTGACGGACTCATATAAGTCTTAATAAGTAAACTTTATCGGTTTAGCAAATTTATAATAATTAATAATATTTTCATCAAAATACTATTAAAAAACGTAAATAATTGTTAATTTTAGCTTAATTGGTTTAAAAATTGTCACAAAATATTTTTCCATTAATTATAAATTTTAACAACAATTTAAAAAATGTTACTAATTTTCAACTTTAAAGATTCACCAAAAAAAAAATCATAATTGTAAATTTTAACAACAATTTATAAAAAATATGGCCAAAAAAATTATTAACTGTCATTTTTAATATATGCAAAAATCATCACCAAAAATTATATTTAACGCAATTCATTAAGATTTATTTTTAATATGACTTGATAGAATTAATTTCAATTATTATAACCTATTAATAATTTACCCTAAAATATTTAATTTTTCAGTAAGACTTAGGTGATGACCCAAATGACTTACTGATTTGAGTCGCCTCCAGCCTAAACAACTCATCGTGATTTCAGAAAATTGTTGATTAACCCAGATAACCTCTAATTCTCTCAAGAAACAACCCTGCTTTAAGTGCCTACAATTTGGTGAATTTTAACTGCTGTTTTGTTTGTATTAAATTTACTTACTACCAATATAATACACATATATGTCAATTTACGGCTATTTTCATCAATTTAAACTGCAAATTGTTTTCAGTTCTCAGCATACATTCAGTTCTTAACCAAGTTTAACCTCCACGTCAGAAAATCAACTTCTCATTTTCTATTTTTTATAAATAGTTTGGTTTGTAAGCTCATTTGACACCATATGTTTGATAACTTCTATTTACACTCATACTTGTCTCAATACACCATCTGCTAGCTATTTGCTCAGTTCATCACACTACAGAAATTGAAATTATTGATTTTGTACAATACACATCACCAATTTTCATATAATACCAAATTATCATCTTCTCCAACAAACCCAAACCCAAACCCTAACCCCAACCCTGCCACCTCCCTCCTCGTTTCAACCTCCCCAATCGCCCCTACCTACCCACTCCTCCACTTGCTGCCCCTTCCTTCTGCTGTCCCACCACTCCTCACCTCCACTAAGTCATCACCATCACAACTTCTATCCCATAGGCTCCTCATCGTCAAGAATGCACGATTGCTACACCCCCACCCATTGTGACCCTAGATCCACAATCGTCGCAGCTCCCACTCCCTGTGAGCTCCACTGCAGAGAGAGAGAGAGAGATCTATGGTTTCGGAAATGATGAAGAAGAAAAGGAAAGGAAGAAAAATGAGGGCTACGGAGGGAAGTGGTGGCATAAGGAGGCATGGAGAGGGCAACAGGGGCTGGGGAGGGGTGATGTCAGAGCCGGAGGTGCAATGGCTAGTGGTAGTGTAGGTTGTGTGTACTAAAAAATTAGGGATTAGAAGTTTGTCCAAAAGAGGAATTTGTAGGAATTTGTTTGCGGAATAAAACTATAATATAATAAACGGTTTTGCTTCAGACTTCATGGAGGTCAACCTCAAAGGACGGGCGACTGGTTGGCCGAATTCAAAAAAAATAAAAACAGTTTTTTTTTGGACCAATGGGAGGGCTAACAGAGGATTCTCAAGGACCCTTAATCGTGTCTAGGCATTTTTCTATAATAAAATAAAACAAAAATTTGGTAAAGATGTTAGGTATTGAGAAAAGGTGTATAAATAGTCCACACCATTCTTCTTTCTTTTCTTTTTGTTTTTTGTTTTTTTTTTTTTGACACTCTGTCATTTGTCCTTAAAACAAACACAAAATACTGGATGCTAGAATTTAAACCAATAAAATTCAGGTCCTATATTTCCACTGTTAATTGCTTTAGTGAATCCCTGGTAAACATCCACAATCATATATTTATCAGCTTCCAAACTGGTGTATTCTCAAGGGGAGGTGATTTCAAAATCAGCATCACATATTGGGGAATTCATCCTGTATCAGTTGTCAAAATCTGGCATACAAACTTCAAAATGAGTGGAAGAAAGAAAATCTTGCAACCTTCCACTTCAATCAATACAATGAAATCCTGGAAGAAGTTAGGCCCCAACACAGATACATCCTCTGTTACATGGACTTGGATTTGACTATGAGTATGTATCTAAAGGTTGACTCATCACACCACAAAACATCAAACTGATAAACAAACAAATAAACACAGTCAAAACCTAATTGATTGGTAACTAAGAACTGCTCCAAGTCCAAAAACAACAGAAAGGGTGAATTAAATACTGAGGTTGATCCTAGTTTCAGTATGCTCTTTTACATATATATAGCTTGAACTCGCAAGCATACCAGACCATGCTATTAACTCATTAACTCAAAAACAACAGAAGATAACAGGAAACAACTCATATTTCAGCATGCTTCAAGTAACAGCCCTTTCCTAATAGGAAAAATATGTCCAACTTCCCATATTGTTCCAAAGACTATTTTTCAAAAACTGATCTCAAAAGTTGTTGCCCAAAAAAGGGAGATAGCTATAATAATCTTTTTCAATTTTTTTTTTCTTTCCAGTATTGGAATCCCTGACATCAAGGTTGAGTAACTTACCAAGTACCAAAGACAAGTGGCTGACAATCTGAGTTTATCGTAAATATATCTCAGCAGTCTAAAAATGTATGCAATTCAAAAAATCTGTGTTAAATATGACAATCTCACAATTAATTAAAACTAGCCACTACATTTAATTACAATTATGTTAAGCAATAGCGATAGATATATTTTCCCAGAATAAGAAACCTTCCCAGGTTAAATTAATTACTGAAACCATCTAATGGCCGATAAACTTGAAAACCAGACACTCACAAATAAGTCTTTATATTCGCTGTATTTGTTCGACTACCTTGCATCCAGGGCTTTTAACAACATACTACTTGACCAAGACCCCAACCATAAAACATATTATGTATATTACATTAACTCTACCATTGTTCTGTTTAAATTACTAACTCATACAAAGCATGTCCTTCAATAGTTATAATGTAACAAATGTAGCAACTAAATTGATGGGACATGCCAAAAGAACTGTTCAACTTCAATTTGTCCATTTTATTTGAACTTACCACTTAACACTCCTTTTATCCCTACTAGTAATGTTCATCCCTTCACTTTCAGTTCTAGGTATCTCAAATCTATACTTCAATCTACAAAAGATGCAACCCACATGGTTTAAATTACCTTACCAGATAAACACAATTCACAATTCACAATTCAAAATCAAAATCCATACTTCATTGGCAGTAAATTTTACTGAAGTACCTAATACTTGATGTCTACAAGCAACCAACCATCAAGAAGTTTGGCAAGGATCCAACAATATTCTAAGACAAAAATTATTCCATCCAACACTCTCATACACAAAACCCCATAAACTCCTGGTCTACTCAAAGCCACACACAAAATCCAAGATTCTTGTGAACTGGCTCCAAAACAAGTTCTTTATTGAAATCAATCCTAAAAACCTATTTTGGAGCTCCACTACAAAAAAATAAAACTAGGGAGAAAACAGAAAAGGAAAAGAAACAAACATCATTTATAGGAAACAACTAAACCAAGGTGAGGAAGATATTGTTTCCATGTTAGCATTGAAGTAATTATGGACTCTTCCAAGATTGTGGTGCCCAAGGAGACAATTTACATAATTGGAGCTCCACTACAAAATATTTATTGGATATACACACTTGACATGCTAGACGGCTTTTCCAAGGAAGAACCAACAAGATCACACCAGACTAGGACTTAAAGGGCATGTTTGATTGGGTAGATTAGAGCATGGGATTGGAATTATTAACTGCGGGCCCAATTATCTTATGTTTGTTTTAACATTTTGATTTAGGATTATTAATCCAACGGATAATTAATCCAACAAATTTGTAGGATTATTAGTAATGGGTAGGGGTGGATTATTAATCCAATGGATATTAATCCAATTGATAGTGAATACCACACTAATTTAATAGGATTGTTAATACTTCACTATTAATCTTTTGAATCAAACATGACCAAAGCACATAATTTTTCTGATACAAAGAACATGCACAAAATAACAGCACAATAGATGGTACTAAATCATGAGTTCCAAACAAAGATACAAAACAAAACTCAATACATAATTGAAGACCCATAACACAACAATGAGGAATTTCAAACAAACCTCAACAGAAATCAATCTATCTAAAAGGCATATATAACACAATTTGCCTGTCAAACACCATTCAAATTATTCATCACCACCACCACCACATCTTTGACAAAGAACGTTACATAGAGATATAGATGGTATGCATTGGAGCAACAATCCTCCTCTATGTCCTCCGTATAATGGCATAATAACAGACCAAAACTCTTAACAAGATCAAAATTTTTGGAACAATAAAAATTTAAGCATAGAGAGAGAAAGAGAGAGCGCTACAAACCATAACATAGGCCTCTATCAGATCGGCACGTGTCTCTTCAATAGTTGCTTCCCAGTCACCGCCAGCCCAACCACCACGCCGCCCATCGCGCCAGCCACTGCCGCCGACCTCGGCCCCGATGCCGCCTTGTAAAGCGCCCCTGTGCCCAGACCCGCCACCACGCTGTTCACCACATCGTCCGTGTCCCTAATCGCGACCATCCCGCTCTCCAACCCTGCGTACATCAACCCTATAACCCCAGCCCGGTTCCCGAACTTCCGACCCGTGTGACCCGACGCGTTCAAGATCCGATTGACTCGGAGCTTCATCGTATCGCCGGCCTCCGACGCCTTTACGCCTTCGACGATACCTTTTCCGGCGCCAGTGACGGCTCCTCCGAGGTATCCGATTCCGGTGTAGTATGTGAGGTTTTCGCCCCAAGATCGGCGCTGAGCGATGGCCTCTTCCTGGAAGAGAAACCCGGTGAGGTTGGGAGCTTATAGAGGGTCTGAATCGGGACTTGGAGATCTTGGTAGGGATTGTATAGTCGACGATTGTTGTCTTTGTCGTCCTCGTTGTGATTCGAAGCTCGTGGTTGATACGCCATGTTCTAGGTTAGGTTAGGGTTTTGTGGTGCGATCTTTGGTTTCGCTCCCCCAAATGAAAGGGATCCAAAGATTCTTAGGCAGAGAGAGAGAGAGAGAGAGAGAGAACAGCACCCTAGGTTTGCATTACGTGTAGAGAGAAAAGCGAAGGAAAGGAAGGCTCGTGTTTCAACGCCGACTATGGGGTTGAGTGAAAAATAGGGCCGGTTCAGTCACGCTATTTGACCGGTTATTGGCTCACCCGGTTCAATTCATAAGGATATTCGCATTAAGGTTGAATATAAAATACTAGCCGTTCACGGTTTGGTTAAAATCGAAAAATCTTTAATTTGTTATTTGTCTGTTGAATTAGTAGATTAAAAAAAATTAATTAGTATTCATCAATTAAATTGGCAGATGCAGTTTAAGTAGATTGACAGATAAATATAAATTAATTTAAAGGTTTAAATTTTTATAATTTTTAAACATAACATAATAACTTGTCAATATTTTTTTTGAATAATAATCCAACTTAATATAATTAAAAAATTATCAATTAAATTATCAAATACCAATAATAAATACATATAAGAAAATCATACATTATCAAAATTATTTCATTACTATTTTTTTATTCAAAAACTATTTAATTTAATTTTTTTTAAATAACAAAATTAAACCTTATATTTTCCACATAAAAATATCAAAATCAACATTTGTCATTTGATAAAAAAATTCAATTGAAAATAAATTGAAACATAATGTAATATATAAACTTTTTTCAATTGAAAATACAAACAAAATATCTAAATTAAAAATACAAAAGTCTTACAAATTATTAAGGTTTCGCGGTTTGACAGCTTTTGTCATTGCAAAGGAACACCAAATCCTTCATCTCGTCCAAAACTAGGCGGATTGAAAAATAATCCATAACCGCCATTATCATTACATATCTGTCAAAATATGACAGATCAATTCAATTAGATCGGTTTAGACAGATCAAAATATTCGCTAAACACCCCATAAAACACTAAACACTCCATAAAATACTAGCTTTGTTCAATCTGTTTGGACACGTATAAAAATAAAAATATTTATTTATTTTTTAAAAATTTGAACCAATTTATGTCTATTTAATCTGCAATAATATAAAAAGTTAGTAAAACAAATTTAGCTAAGTTGGGCATGTATCAAAAAAAGTCAAAAATCAAAAATTACTCTAAAAGTTAAAAAGTTAACACTATTTATCAAAAGTCAACAATTACTACCGACAATTCCCAATACTAATTTTTCCTACAAATCAATTTTTACAATTTTTATTACACATTTTTCATAAATAGTCAAAAGTTAACCCAAACATCCATATTTTCTTCTTCAATTTTTAGTTCAAAAAGACAAAAGTACACTTATTTAAGACACCCCAAACAACTCCTTAGATTATGCTTGATAGAGTTTTCTAAATATGATTTGAGAATAGAGTTATATTTTGAGTTTGTGAGTTTTGGAATGATGATTTGAGGTGAAAATTTATTTGGTGAATGAGTTTTGAAAATAGTTTTGAATTGAGTGAGAAATTTTGATGTGACATATGATATTTGATACAAAAACTTACAACTCATAACTAAATATACAACTCAAAATTTATTAAGGCTCAAAAAAATTTAAAAATTCAAAAAAAATTTGTTAATATATAAAATTGACATGTGTCAATTGCAAAAAAAATATAAAATAAAAATAAAATAAATAAAATTGCACTGTTCCAGTCAACCGACCGGACAATCGGTTAACTCAAATTTTTTTGCCATCAACCACGTTTTCAAAAATAAGTGTGAAATTAATTTTTAAAAGACACAACTAAACACCAAATATAAATTAAGAGTTAAAAATCACAATTTCAAAACTCTTTCAAACAGAATCTTAAAGTTCACTTATAAATAAAAAATAAAAAAAAAACTTGGCTCTAGTGGAATGAACTGTGTCCAGACACTCTGTTTTTTACTACGCTTAGGCCTCGTTTGGGGACTGGCTATTTTAGCTAAAAAGTCAAAAAGCCAACTAAAACTAGTCACATCACCTCTCTACTTTTCTGCACATCTTTTCGTAAAAGTCAAAAAGCTACTAAAATACCGATCCCAAACGGACCTTAATACTTGAGTGTTTTTGAAAAGCTCCCTGATGATGAAAGCCGGTGATGGACGCAAAAATCCTATTAAAAGTGGGCCAAATTATATATAATAAAAAACTTAACTGCAAAATTTATTTAATCACATTATTACAAAAGATTTGTACAATGTTGTATTAAAATTTTCATTTCTATAGTCTTTATTTTATTTTATTTTTGTACATGTCTATTGGCTGAAAAATTTTACTAAACTTCTTTTAGACATTGTACAAAATATATGATCAAAACATAATAACATACAATTATTGTTTTCACATTGATTATAATCACATTGAGGAGTTATTTGGCAACCTACTAGAATAGCACACTTATTTTTTTATTTTTTTTATTTGAGTTATATCACATTTCTACTTTTATACATATTTTTTTGTAAAAATTAAAAAGTTACTAAAATAATATATTTTCAAACTATACCTGAATCGTAATTAACACCAATTAAAGTCAAAACTACAACCCATTTTGGTCTTAACCAAAGTCACCACAATGAGTTGTAATGAATATCATTTTGAGGCATAATCCCACGTCATAATGAAATATAATTAATTCTTATTTAATAATTTGCTAGTTCTTGACCATAATGACTCATAACTAAACACCGTAATAATTGTAACTAACATTAAAACAAATGGTAACTTACATATTATTGGTTAGGAGGTTGGACCGCAAATTGTCTAATCAGTACTTGGTGTGGGTTCAATGCTCCTCCCAGATGAAGTCTCGACTGCTTAAGCTTGTCTTGGGAGGTCGGGACAAGTTCTTAGGTTATAGTCTCCTCGCTCGGAATGGCTAACAAGACACCTTGGTAATCTCTGCAAGGGACGCTGCCTTGGACCTGCGGGAGGGTAGGGAGGATTTTCCTGTAACAAAAAAAAAAAAACCTTACATATTATAGTGTATATTATAGCATGACCCTAGCTAAAGGCTTCAACCAAATTGGCAATTCCACAGAGCATAAATAAACAAATAGACTTTTGAGGGGCCAATTGTACACAAATTACAAATCTAAAGAACAATCATAATTAAGCTAATTAAGGATTTCAAAATAGATGCAGGATGCAAGGGCTATGGCCCCCTTAACCACCCTCTGCATCCGTTGTTGACGAAAGCAAAGATCGTTTCAAGGTAATCTATTTTCTCTACACTTTGTTACACAGATTTGAGTATTATTTTGCTCTTTTCTTTGAAAAGAGATATAGATCCCATTTTATTTCCTTGATTTTTAGTTCCATTGCCTTAGTTTGTGTGTTAAAATCTGATTACACAACTAACTAGAATCTAACTCCCAAATTCGAGAATGAAGTAGAAGAGCACGGCACTACATGAAGTTCACAACCGCAATAATGAACAAAATACCTAAATTGGTTGCTACCAATTGGGAGGGCACTGATGATCTTGTTAATAACGATATCTCACAAGATAATCTAACAAAATAACAATTCTCAAGTAAAATGTACATTTTACCCACAGGGTGCCTCTCTCTATATAATAATATATACCCTCCTCATCTTAAGAGTCAAACTCCACTAGCACTTTTATTCCCAATAGGAATAATACTTAGCCAAGACTCATCTATCCTTGTTTGGTTGGGATTAACTCCTCAAAAGAGTCCTTATCCAACAAGGAATCTATCTTCATCTAGGACTCAAATCTTTCTACGAATATCTCAGAATCCGGTGTGATCACAACACGCCTTGGCCAAACAATACTATCCACTTGACACCTCGGCTAACAACCAATCCTCATTGATAACTCTAAAATTATGCCCCCACAAACTGGCCTCTAGGTCCTATTATGTCGGCAACCCTGAGGTGATAAAATGTTGCACTTATGTTCTTTAAAGCTTTTGGTAAGTGTATTTGAACCCTTTATTCTATTTTGGGAATCTTTGGTGCTGTTATGGGTTGGTTTTGGAGGAGTACAACCCGATTTAAACTTATTGGGTTTGGTTATTCGCACTTATTCTTGTCAAAAGTTCATTGGAAACTTAGAAATTCCATTCTGGGGTCGACACTAGCCTTCCTAAGGGTCAACCCTTACCTGTTGGTGAAGTTCTAGAAATGTTGCTGGAAACTAGGGTAGACACCAGACTAGGAGAGGGTCGAGCCTCTTATGTCTGTGTGTTAGTTGCTGGAAGATAAGGTAGACACCAGACTGGGAGAGGGTCGACCCTCTTATGTTTGTGTGTTAGTTGCTGGAAAATAGGGTCAGCCCCCTCCTGTCTAAGAGTCACCCCCTGCGTGTTTTTTTCAGATTTTGAGTCTGAATGGGCCCTATCTAAGGGGTTTTTCTACCTATTATTTTATTTGACCTTAGAGCTTTTCCTCACTACTATAAATAGGCCCAAACCATTTTTTTCTCTCATGATTTTCTTTTCCTTTTTCCTCTTAAACCGTGATCTCTCTCTCTCTCTAAAACTCAACTTTTTCATTTAAATCTCTAGATCTACTCACCTAGAGTGATCTTTTCATATTGCTCCTTTGAGATACATTGTAGAGCTTGTCGAGGGCTTCATTTTGATTAGAGTAAAATGTCGTTTCTCCTCCGTCGACTTTTGGATTTTTCTCCCGTCTTCATCTTCTAAGCTTGAGGTAAGGATATTCTATTATCCTATATGGGTTTTAACATAGATATTGTCATCTTGTATAAATAGTGTGATTTGGGAAGGTTTTTGGTGAATTTTTGGTTGGTTTCTATATATATAAAAAGGGGTTTTCTATTTGGGTTCCCTATGGGCATGAGAGATCTTGAACATGTTATGACTTAAGAAAAATTAATGAAATTTGGTCCTAGGTATAATATTTGATAAAAGGGGAGATTTTTCCTAAATTGAATTAAATAAGTTATTTTGTATAAATAACGAGATTGACTTGGAAATTATGGAATTGAAGGAACATGTGATTAAATGGTATAGTTGGATTAATAAATCACTCACCTATGAGAAAAATTGATAAATTATCTGTTGATAGATTTATTTATCTGTTTAGAAATATCTCGCTAGGCTATTAGGGAGGATAGCCATGATTGTTAAATTGCATGATGATTAGGTGAATTGAAATTAATCAATTAAATTATGTCATTGAATATGACAGTTGGATTAAAACATTGAATATGTGATTTAATTGATCATTGTATATGATATGTGTTTAAATACATTGTATATGTATCTTTGTTTGGGATGAGATATGATGTACTCCATTATTTGGAAAGAGATAGGGGATGAACTCCATTGATAGTTAAGGCCTCGTTTGGGAACCCTCATTTTTAGCCAAAAAGTCAAAAAGTTATTAAATTAGCTAAAAAGCCAACAACTCATACCAAAAAGTCAAAGATTCTCTTTTCTTTCTACTTTTTGCACATCTTTTCATAAAAAGCCAAAAAGTCATCCCAAACATACTAGTTTTTTTTAGCTCATATTTTAGCCAAATAGCCAAAAAGTTACTAAATAAACTTGTTCACAAACGGGGCCTAAGTTGGCTGGAGTGTCTAGGATAAAAGTCCCGAAATCTTATATATATATATATATATTTGGGTGTCGGTTCCCTCGGACGTAGTTCCGTAGAATGGCAAGAAATGGAAGTGTATGAATAAATATTTATGATTGAAGTATTGATAAATAAGTTTCAGTCTCATTTTGAATTGTTTAGATAATGATGATCTATGTCCATGAATTGATTTCGATAAGTAAATGTAAGTGAATGGAAGAATGGATGTCAATGTTGATTGGTTATGAAAAAGGTGTAAGTTGGTTTTCAAGTGTTAAACATTTATCGGATGCTAATGTTTTAGTTAACTCTCATATACTGTTTAGCATATCTCTACTGGACTTTGGCTCACCCTACTTGGGACACCATTTTTCAGATACAGAGGACATATCACCTCCAAGGACATAGCTTGGGAGGTTTAAGGGTTGAAGACTCCATTTTACGTATTTTGTTTGGTGTTAAATGTAAAATTTCAAGCCAAGGGCTTTATATGTAAAGAGTTAGAACTCTTCTCTTATTGTAACCAAGTGTTAACTTGGAAAACTGTAAGCCCTTTGGGCACTTATTTTTGTTGTTTAGAAGTTAGAGTTACATGCTATAATTTTAAGATTAATGTTTATGAAAATGTAATGCACGTAATATCTTTTGTAAAGGAAACTCTGATGAATGAAAAGATGATATTTCCCTTATGTTTATGTCAATTTGTGAATGGTTGTCTTATACTTTTTTTAGGGCGTTACATAAGAACTACACTGTCCGGTATCATAACATGTCAGAAGAAATGACATAACAACAAACAACTTCAACCGAGATCATGACTCATCGACTTAAGAACAAAGAACTTCAAACATCTTAATTTATCAAACCTTAGGTCTGACAACCCAACCACCATGATGACGTGGCACACTCCTAGTGGCTTAACTCACGTCGATTCAATATCAAGCGTTTCTTCATTCCTAATGCACGCCACCTCTTGAATCCCAAAAAAATTTGAATCATTACTTCATTTTGGCACCTTTTCCTTTTCCCAAAACCCTTATATTCTCTTTTGTCTCTTTACTTCCATATCTTCATTTTCTCTTACTCAAATCTTTTCTATCTCAAACCTTCATCATTGCTTCTTGAAGCTCATCGCCAGAATCCTTCCGATCGCCCTTTTGAAAACCATAACCTCTATTTTGCTTCGCTCATTGCACTCATTTTCCTTGGACAACCACGAATACAATCTTTTTCTCGAATCACAATCGTAAGTCACCTAATCCCTTGCTTTTCCATTCAATTTCTAAGTTCTTGAACTTCATTCTTATTTCGTTGTCATTTCCAATCGTTTTTCTTCGAATTTCTCATAATTTCAACCCTAAATATGGGTTAACATCGAAATCACCCTAAGAAAACATAGAAAATTGAACAAATCTCTAGACACTATTCGATCTTTCAAGAACTTGATCCAAGAACATAATAAATCTTTCCAAAACACCATGAGAATACATAGTTGAAGGGTAAACTCTCCCACTAAATTGGAGAAATTCCGACAAGAATTCAATATTCTAGCTAAAGTCCAGACACGCTCGTCAGTGATGATGACACTAGTGCTCGGAGAAGTACATGCCCTTTTCCATTATAGCCATCGTCAAAGGGGGCATTAGGTTCCTACTAGACATACTTTTCCAAGAAATGATGCACTTCTACAGACTCAATCCCATGTAACTAGCCATTAACACATTTAGGATCATTATGGATATTATCAAACTCAACTACCAACATGGGACATACATTACCCTTAGGGACATCTAGTATTGTTATACCATGTACGGTTTGTCCACCAAGAAAGGAAAAACCTTTTACCCCTAACCTCGGTCTAAGAAGTTCAAACTCATAGCCAATGTTCTTTATTTTAACAAGGGTGTTGGGGATGATTACCTTACTGTCTCAGGCAATTGGGAGTTTGCTCCAGGAGACAACTTCCGCATTTTTCTCCTATCTAGAGTCTCTTGAACCTAGGTGAGAGACACTTCATACTTAGAACAACATTTCACTTTTATTTGAATCTTACATTCAAAAACCTAACCAAGTTATTCTTCTGTGCAGATCTTCCTCAACCTAGTACGTCGACTCGTCGATCTTACGTCTGACTCGACCAGGTCAATACAGTGCTTGCTCTTCCAACTACTCAACGCGAAGCCCCATTACTACTGCACTACACCCCCACCTATAAGTTTACTTTCCCTAATCTCATAGTTCGAGATAGAACTCCGCCATCAACAAATACCTCGACCTCAACAACCCATCAAAAACAAACCTCTTCATCATCACCAATGCAATAACAGCCCTCTGCCTTGAGTGACCCATCACTTCTACCTTCAATTTTTGAGGTAACCCAATCAACTCCACTTACCCAACGCCAATGCAGACGTCGATGAAATGACAACTAGACTATTAAGACTAGAAGTAAGCATTGTTGAGGTCTTGAATTGCCTTAATACGACCTTGACAACCCTCCACTGCCTTTTATGTTGTTTATCAAAAGGTAAATGTTGCCCTTCCATATGCCAACATGTCACGCCAGATTACCCCATTAGAGGACCTACTAATTGTCAACCTTGGACAAGTCATCTCCATCAAGTCCACTCCCCCATCATCTTTAACCCCACTGAGGTCCAAAACTTCACAATCCAAATCGAAGTCAAAATCAAAGTCTAAGTCACCCGTCACTCTGACATCCATAACTAAGCCCTGAGGATGATGTCCCGCTTGCCTAAAGGAGTTTTATTATACGCACCTCTCAAGAGCCAACCAACAACAAGGCAATAAATGTTGATGTATGGCCGATGCCAGGGAACCTTTTCAGTTTGGGGAGCCATCTCCTCAAGACCCTTGGCTCCTTAAAGCTCTTTATCTACGACCGTCAGCTGAAGGTTAACAACATGGCCTCAAAAAACCCCGAGCTATCAGCCATCCTGAGCTATGGCCTGTTGATTCCGGGCGACATACGAGCCAATGACCACCTTAATAAAGCCAAGTCCTTCACCATGATGCTATGCTACACTGTCATGTTAAGCTTATTTCTTTTGAACTTGTAACTTACACTTCTAAGATTTTTATAAATTTCTCAAGCTTCTACCTTTTTCATTTCCTTCCATAGGCTGTCAAACATGCTTATACCTTTGCCAGGAAGGTTTGTGACGCCCCAAATTCTACTCTATGGATTAAAGTCTAAGAAACATCACTAATGAGTTATTTGGTCAATAACCAAGTAAGATCTTAGAAAAATCGAAGAGTCAAAATAGCCTATCTTCTAAGTCTAATCTCTTTAGATAGTGAAGCTACTTTTTTTATAGATCTTAACAAGGTATTGACATAAGGACTACAAAAGTTGACATGATAGGTTTACACAAGATGGAATATATACATATATAACAAAAGTAATGGTTACAAGAGTTAAGTCTTAGTTACAAAACAAGTGAGTTCATTAATATTGCATCCCAAAGCCCCGACATAAAATGGAATTAAACAAAATTAAGTTCTAATTTCTTATAACATAGCCTTTCGTCCTCGAAAGTTTTTACAGTGTCGTCGTCCGGTAAAATTCTTCAACACCTGACATGAGACGCCATGAATTTGGAATGCCAAGTAAACTCACACACACCCCATCTCTCATTCCCAATCCAATACATAATCACAATAAAAAGAGCAATATAGCATGATATCCAAATCAATAGATAAAGAGGTTACAATATTAGGTGTTAGTAAGTTAGAAATCCCCAAAAGAGATTTCATCCTCCCAACTACAAAGATTAGACTCATTATTTGATACCTCCTCTTTGCTACTTTAGACCTTACCTCGATGCCCACAACAATTACATACCGTAGCGCTAACCGAAGACCTCAAAAAAAACGATAAAAAAATATAGGTCAACACCCAAAACCTCTCCAACCTTATAACACCAACACTATTACAATAATGTTAAAAAATCACACAAGAAGAATTAGAAATATATTACTTTTATTTGAATTGTGATTAAAAAAATTAGAATAATTTTTTTTTATCACAGTTAATTTAATTGAGTGAAATAGTATTTATTTCTATTCTCACTTTTCAAATAAATGATAGTATTTATTTTTATTCTCACTTTTCAAATAAATGTGATTATATATATATATATATATATTTTAATTACCATTTTTAAGTGAATGTGATTATATTTAAGTAATGTTAAAGACCCTAAAAATTTTATCAAAATTTTTGTCAAATGTCGAGCATGAGTATGAGACTCACACAATGTAAGTTTCATTTGAGTCTCGCATCTACGTGAAATATTTAATAAAATTTTTGATATGTCTAATCTTTTTGTATATATTTTTTCAATTTTGATTTTATATAAAATAATTTCCAATTCTAGCACCAATTCTCTCACACACGGCTGATATAGAGGCACGACTCTTCCTTTCCAAGTACTGACTTTCCAAACACAGTACGATAGGCTCTTCCTTTCCATTTCTTTTTTGCCTCTCTTTTTCTCCATTGAAGTTACTCACTCAAACCACATTGAAGTTTGTCTTTTGAAATCAACAACCTCTTGAAACTTCTTGTGAGTTCTCTGTTTTTATGTCCCTTTTGTGTATATATTTATGATTATGATAATCTCTAAACCCTACCTACCTGAGATGGTTCAATGAAGACCTCCGCATATGTGTTCATGGTCTCGATGAACTTCGACAAAGAAGGTGGGTTATAGTTTCAGAGTTCTCTGCAGTTCTTCCATCTCAACTTTGCCTTAAGGTATGAAACTTGTCTCTCTCCTACTCTGTGCAACTCGGCGAAATCCTATTTGTCTTGTCTCTCCATTCTTCGCCAAACCCTAGACCAAAACCCATTTTTGTCTATTCTGATTCTCATCCTCCTTCTACGAACCCCCTTTCCGATTGGAGTGGGTTGGTAATTAGTTTTTTTTTTTCTTTTTTGGGTCCAATTCTGTCTCTTGAGATTTATCTACATCTATACACTATATAAAAGTAAAGCGTTGATTCTTATACAGTAAGGCCTCTTTGTGTTTCACTTCTAGTTGCTAGCTTTGTTTTTTTTTCTCTTCTTTTTGCTATGTAATATGTTTTTCTTTTTATTTTCTTTGGTGTTTTGGCCTATCATGTAGAAGAAGGAGGAATCAAGCATATATGATATTTTTGTCTGCTAGGTATTTGACAAAATGCCTCAACATTGAACTGACGATAGTTATGAGCACATGCACATCAAAACCAATGCATCTTGATAAATTTCTATGTTATTATATTGATACTCTGATGCCCAAATAATAAATTAAATGGAGTTTTTAATGAAGTTTTTGTTTATTTATTTTTTAGTTGATAGGTAGGGTTTGGTTTACAAAATGAAGGTGGATTGGAATGGAATGGTTATTTATTAACCACTTTATTATGGAATGGTCAGTCCTTTATAATGATAAATGACATTCCATTTGCATTAATTTTTCCATAGTGTTTTCTAGTAAACAAAACATAACATTAAGGTAATGTTGAGAATCTGAGATGATAAATTTGGAACTGAGTACAAAGTAGGCAAATATTTATGGAAAGGTTGACAAAGAAGGTGGGTTATAGTTTCAGAGTTCTCTGCAGTACTTCCATCTCGACTTTGCCTCAAGGTATGAAACTTGGCTCTCTCCTACTCTGTGCAACTCGGTGAAATCCTATTTATCTTGTCTCTCCATTCTTCACCAAACCCTAGACCAAAACCCACTTCTGTGAATCCCATTTTGTCTATTCTGATTCTCATCTCCTTCTACGAACCCCCTTTCCTATTGGAGTGGGTTGGTAATTAGGTTTTTTTTTTTGGTTCAATTCTTTGTCTCTTGAGATTTATCTACATCTATACACTATATAAAAGTAAAGCGTTGATTCTTATACAGTAAGGTCTTTTGGTGTTTCACTTTTAGCTGCTAGCTTTGGTTTTTTTCTCGCCAGTTTGGTATGTAATATGTTTTTCTTGACAGTTTGGTATGTAATATGTTTTTCTTTCTATTTTCTTTGGTGTTTTGGCCTATCATGTAGAAGGAGGAATCAAGCATTTATGATATTTATGTCTACTAGGTATTTGACAAAATGCCTCGACATTGAACGGACGATAGTTATGAGCACATGCACATCAAAAACCAATGCATCTTGATAAATTTCTATGTTATTATGCCTGTTTGGTGCACCTTAAAAGCTGCTTATTTCAGCTTTCAGTTTAATTTAAGCTATTTTGATGTGTTTGGTTTAGCTTATAGCTTATAGCTTTTTGGAAGTCGAATCACTTATTCTTTGAGTAAAGAGATGCTTAATTTATAAGTCAGAAATCAGCTTATGTTCATAATTATAAGCTATAAGCTGTTTAGGCATAAATTATAAGCACTTTCCCACAGCTCTACTAAACGAGGCCATTATATTGATACTTGGTCTGATGCCCAAAATAATAAATTAAATGGAGTTTTTAATGAAGTATTTATTTATTTACATTTTTAGTTGATAGGTAGCGTTTGGTTTACAAAAATGAAGGTGGATTGGAATGGAATGGTTATTTATTAACCACTTTATTATGGAATGGTCAGTCCTTTATAATGATAAATGACGATTCCATTTGCATTAATTTTTCCATAGTGTTTTCTAGTAAACAAAACATCATTAAGGTAATGTTGAGAATCTGAGATGAAAATTTGGAACTGAGTACAATGTAGGCAAATATTTATAGAAAGGTTGAGTTCAAGTTCATTTGATATTGTGTTTATTAATTTTCCTAAATTTGAGATTGTGTATATTAATCTTTTGCCCCCATTGTATGGGGAACTAGTTTATAGAGCTTAAGTAGTAGTATCAATTGGTTGAAGCTAAAAGATTTAACAATTTAGGACGTCCCAACATAAATCTAAATAAAAAAAGATATAAGGATAAGGTGATCTTGGAAATCAATCTCATGTTACCTTTGGTTTATATATATTTGAACTTTTTGTGATGTCATATACAAATATCTTGTTTGGGACACAAGACTTAGTTTGGTTTTATTTGTTTTATTTCTTATTTCTAATATATATATATATATTAGCAATAAAATTTGGATTGTGAGAGCCGTTGTCCAAGTTGTGACTGAATTTGATTTGGGTTGGCAAATTTTAATTGATACCTCGACCAAATTTGAAATTATAGTGCTGTTTTAAAATTTTGTGGACTAGACTGAAGTTGCTCTAGTTGGGCCCACTCAAATTGCAATCCTAATAAATACATGGTGGAGTTCATACTGCAACATTTTGTTTGATTGCAATTGATTTAATATACCTTGAATTGAATTAAGTGGTGTATGCACGCTCCAAAGGAAAATTAGTTGCTTATTTTCAATATTGAGGCAATTTTAATGCTACCTAACTAAAGCTTCCCTCTTGTTTCTTTAACAATATGTTGGTACACACACACACACACACACTCGCAAATTGCTTGTAGGAATTACTATGCAGAAATACATGCTGCAATTAAGCATGTTAGTGTCACGATCCGAACCTACCCCTAGAGGTCTAGGTCATGACCTGCCAAGAATCATAGATTACCTACTACCAAAGACAAAATCAAATTACACAATTATGAGCGGGGCTTAGCGGAAGCAATAATAATAAATAAACAAGTCTATTGAGCAATGCTTATCTGATAAACTTCATCAGAAATTTAAATGTCATTCATCATACCATAGTAATATTTACAACAAAATTTAGACTTCAACTTCATACATTTAGGCCTAGTTTGGCATAATCTAAAAAAGCCAAAAAGTCACTATACTATTTAAGTCACATCATCTTATTTAAATTACATCATTTCTCTACCACATCACGTCAAACCAAACCCATATTTCACGTTTTTTCATAAAAAGTCAAAAAGTATACTTATTTAGATCATCCCAAACAATCCCTTAAACATGTTCCTCGAATAACAAAAACAAAAGACTACCAAAAAGGTAGACAAAAGCTTGGCTCCGCTAGAGACCAAGCAATGCTCCATCACAGAGGCACTTCACGAATGGCTTCTCAAAAGGGGGTGGAGTCCCAAAGCACTTGATGATCCACATGGTCACCTATATATATATATATAAGGGAAGGGGTGAGTTAGAGCCCGGTAAGTAATACCAAAATAAAGAGGTTAATGAATGAAGTCTATCACAATATAAAACATGTTTTACATTTCCAAATGATTCATATATCAAATTCAAATAGAGCATTTGTCATATCAAAATCCATTATCAAACATCATACGTGGTACATCCAGTAGAGTAACAAAGGGGCCAATAGGCCTAATTAAAGGGACCATCAAGGTCTAGCAAAGGGACCATCAAGGTCTATCGAAGGACCATAAAGGTTCAACGAAGGGACCACTGGTCTAACATCGACATATCTTTGTACTTCCAATATTGTGTCCCCTAGGCAAGGGCCTCATTAAAAGATGTCACGAATACATTTTCAAAAAAGACATTCATTCATAGATAAATAAAATAAGATTCAAAATATCATTCTTGAACAAATCAAACACATTTGAACATATCTTTATAGAGATATTACTTACAGTGAGCTTGAACAAATGTTAAGTTTCAGACCAACCTACACAAAACACATAACAAAGATACAATGAAACATACCACTCAATAATTAATTATTGATCCAATTCTTTCTCGATTCGCTTCAATTTCTTAAATAGGTTTCTAGCTTATTCCTTCCTTAATGATGCCTAAACAATGCCCAAGAATGCCTAAAAACATGGAAATGAAAATATGCACATGAAAATGTTTTTCAAAAGTTGTTAAAACGGTGTTCGCCAAGCGCATCTTTGGTCGCCGAGTAGTTTGGTTAGTCTGCAAAAGCATCGATACTTGAAATCTAGGCTCGATGATCGCTCGAGCCAAGTGTGAAGAAAACTCAGTTCTCTCGAGTGGACTCTGGGTTGCTCGAGCAGTCTACAAAATTTTCCAAAACTACTGGATGATTGAAAAGTGCACTCGAGTGGTAACTTTACCGCTTGAGCGATGCGGTCGAATTCTGAGATTCAAAATTGAAAATTTGAGTTTCAAAACACAAATTAAAAGTGCAAAGACTTGCATGGCTAGTTTAAACACATAAAAACACTTTGTAAATCATGAATATTTGATCAATTACAAATCATAGGAACAAAACCTTCCACAATTCACAAAACCAAACTCGAAAACTCCATGAACTAGCCATGCATGTAAGGAATTCCAACTCTTAGCTTTCAAAATATTTAAACATGAACTAATGAGTGAAAATATATGGAAATTTCTAAAAAATAGGTAATATAATTTACATGCATGCAAAGGTTTCAAAAACTAAACTGAAAAATGATGAAATGATACATGCATGTCCAGTTTAAGTGAATTCTCATTATCTTCAAGCTAATTCTACAAAATCCCTTACATAAGCTTAATTCTCATCATGAACACACTTCTTAGTAGGAGTAAATTCAAGAATTAGAGGTTAATTACATACCTAGAGCTTGTATTTGATGTTATCTTACACAAATTCCTTCAATTCCCTTTCTTTCCTTCACAATTCCTCTCCTCTCTGTCGATAGAGTTTGGTCTCACTCTCTCTCTAAAATCTCAGATCAAGTGTAGAAAATGAGTTCTAATTCTCATGTAATTCATATATATACCTAGGATTAGGTTAGGCTAATTAAACAAGCTTAAGACTAATTAATCTTTCTTAATTCTAATGATTCTTTTTAATTATTTTAATCTGAATCAAATTTTAATTAAACTTTCCAAGAGTTCTAAATATTCAAATTAGCTTATTAAACTTGTCAATTTATGTTTATGAATTCATTTGTGCCTCCAATTTCTGATTCAATTCAGGTATTCCAACAGATATTCTGTAATCACATAGGTATAAACAAAAATCAAGCTCATAATACACATTTAGACACTCAAAGTTCACATAATAATATAAATGCAACAATGATATGCATGTTGGGGTCGTCACAGTTAGACATTTTGTTTGGCTGCTACTTAGTCCCTTTTTATTTTTTGATAAATAAAAATGATAAGCTTTATTGAATCAGAACCAAGAATAAATCCTTACATTACATAAAGGAAGAGAAGGGATTGCTATAAGCATCATAGTAAACCCTACACATCCCAACTAGGTTGGCACAAGCAAGATCACCCAATCATATGCATCACCCCCGAAGCTTGTTATGGAGGAAGCAACCATCAAAACACCCAATGAAATACAACAATAATAAACAACAAATACAAACCCATAACACACCCTCAACAACCCTTAATGGACTTCAAATTGTATAACAAATCATTCAACACCCTTGATATGATACTTTACCAATAGAGAAATATGCATTTTGATGGAGTCACAAACCCTGACCCAATTAGCTTGTACACCAGCAAATTTAGCTTCATTTCTGGCTTTCCAAACAAACCACAACACAACAGACGGCAAGGCCTCCCACATATACTTCAGCATTTTCTTGAACCTGAAGCCACCCCACTGTGCGGTGAGCACAAAGCGAACTATTCTTTCGCCTTTTACTTATTACCTTTTTGTGCTGGCTGAATGTTTTACTTTACTATATCAGGAATTTGAGATGCAAGGTTGTCAGAATTTATTTGATCTGCATTTTGCTGGTGATACAAGTATTGAATCTTTTTGAGTTTATTATCTTCTTATCCTACAAGCGACATTTTATTATTTATGTAGCTTCTCTAGTGAGCTGTTTCTGGTTCTTTGTAAGCGTCCTATGAATTGGGAATATGCAAGAACCATGGATGTGATAAACAGTTCCTGGTATGCAAGTATTTCTACTATTTTTTCTTTTTATTTTTACTTTCTTCTGAATTTTTCTTGTGCTCTTATCAGTCGTGAATATTTATATTTTTACAAGAGTGTGATGCTACAAAAGTTACATTTACTGAGAACCAGTTTTTCATCAGTTGCTTTGGTATTCTTTGTGCTTT
Source organism: Camellia lanceoleosa (assembly GCA_025200525.1). NCBI lineage: Eukaryota > Viridiplantae > Streptophyta > Magnoliopsida > Ericales > Theaceae > Camellia > Camellia lanceoleosa. The sequence goes on from CM045759.1 coordinate 154,011,340, forward strand.
GAAATTTAGATTATGTACTCTCTAATTGATGCTTCTGTAATTCTCTTATGTTGCAACTTAAACTTATTGGAGATTTTAATTATTGGCACTGTATGTATGATTTTATTGGTGATGGAAAAAGAAGAAATTCACCCATTTTGGTTCATTATTGTAGAAAATTCATTTATTGTTTAAGCTTTTTTGTCATTCTTATTTCACTGTCAATTATGTCTTTTCATTGCAAGTAAAAAGAGGTTAGGCAGTGAGATAGGGCTGCACACTCTAATGTCTCACCTTTTCTATCTCTCAAGTATTTATTTTCCTTGCATTTCTAGCGTGGTCAGAGCTCAAGAGGTCCTGGGTTTGAGTCTTGTAATCTGTAGTTGCTGTCCTAAATTGAACACACATACAATCTAGTAAACCATAGACCATGTATCCAACTTGAACACACAACTCATTGGTCCTGGGTATAGATCATGCATCCAACTTGAGCACACATACAATCTAGTAAACCAAACACACACTCATTGGTTATTGCCTTGATTGGTAATTGCTTTGATGTTTTGTGCACTGCTGTAACTCATAAAACAGGGCTGCTGATTTGTGCAAATTGGTCACCAGGTCATGGACTGAGTACACACGCTAGGGAAAATGATATTAAATTAGAACATAGTTAATAGAAGCTGTGCTTGGATGTTTAGGTGTTTGGACAACTGGACCATTGATTTTGTCAATTGCGTTCTCTTTCTTGTGGTTGAAATTAAAAAAATAGACCGGGACCTCTCAAGCCTTGGCTTGAGAGTTGCAAGTGAGATATCCATTAATTTTTTATTTTTGTTTTTAAATAACAAAAAAAATGAGTAAGTTTATTTCTATGCTTCTAGCGATTTCTGAATTAATTTGTGTTATGTTTATTCAGGTCAAAAATTGCTTGGAGAGATGCAAAATATGGTAAAAAAAGACGAACATTCAAGAACTTTCAGTTTTCCTTAAGTTTTTTTTTTTAAAATTTTTTAATTAGATTTTCATTGTGTAATTGCAGTAAAAAAAACTTTTATTCCTTAACTTGCATTGTATATGTTTTTCCTACATTTGACTTTTGTTTATAAAATATATGAGGTTATTAGCTATTCATATGTGGTCAATGTTGTGATTCAAAGAAATTTTTTGTAGAAATTGTATTGATTATATTTTAGATGTTAGTTCTATTCAAATTTTGGTCATGGTTTATATGTTATGATTAATGGTTATATTTTGTGGTCGAATTTTTTTTATCACATGTATTAACGATGATGATAAATATATATAATTGTGATCTTTTTTCATAATTAATTATGGATTATTTAAGTTCAATATCAAGTTTTATTGGTTATTAATCACACTTAAAATCTATAATCTAAATGTTTATTATCATGGTCAAAACACATGATAGAATTATCTTTTAATGATGGTCAAAAAGTGATAGAAAATGACTTTAACTCACTCTTTCAAAGATCATGTTTTGACAAAATAAAAAATCTGTGATTAAATAACATGTCATAATTAAAATTCGTGATCTACTTATGATTTTGTAATTGTGTAAATATCAATAACTATCTAGAGTCCAAATACAATCGATCCATTCAAGGATTTTGAAACGACTGCTGGTGCAAGACTAAATCCTCGAACAGGTAACACATCACACCAATCAATACTTGTAATTAGCATGACATTATATTATAAAAATTATCTCAGTGATTGAAAACCCATCATTACCCTTTTTAAGTTTCCTGTTAAGTATATTATGTTATTGAAGTAACAAATACTATACAAGGATAAACATTACATGACATAAATTTAAATAATTACAACCACAATTATACATAGATGATAAATCAAAGCTTGATCAATTAATAAAGGGGCACATTCACTCAACTAAGAGCATGAAAAGAATAATTGCAACAATTTTCAAATTTGAATCATTTTGGAAATAATTATCAAAAAGGTATTTTTAATGATCCTGAAGACTTGGCCTCTTTAGGATTTGTAGAGAATTTTGTCTAGTTTTTAAAGCAATTTACGGAAGTAGGATAGCCTTTCTAGATTTTTAGTCATTAATGAAATACTCCAGCTCTGTCAAGATTCGTCGACTGTTACGAAAATCGATTTTTGCAATTATTATACTCATTCATTTCTACTAAAACCAATTTTATTTAAAATTTAACACTTTAATGAAGATTTTGATTAAAAAATGAGCTCAAGGATATTTTCCTACATTTTTCTAGAATATTTGAAAGTGGACTGAAAATATTGGTCATTTGTGCTCAAAACTTGAAATAAAAAGAACTAGAAGAAAAAGGGACAACCATAAATTTTACACTTCTCATATATGATGAAAATATGCCAAATAATATATCAATAACTCAGATTTTTAGTTTGAAGGTGTGTCTTTAGAAATAATGCATTTAAAAGATATAAATTTGTGATTTCGCTTTAACAAAGAATGAGCACAAGTGATCAACAAAACTCAATCTCTCCTATTTAAACACAAGAACCATGTACATAAACATATGAAAATTATATTCTAAGCACATAATATCATGTATTTAGAAGAGAAAAGAAAAGAAAAGAATAGATTGTGTTGTGGCGTACTTTCTTGCCTGGGATTTCTAGAGTTAGACAAGCTTGCTCTCTTTTTCTCCCTTCCTCCTCCCAAGGCTCACACTTGTTCTCCTCTCTCTCCCTTTAGTTGAAATTGTGTATATATGTGTTTGAGTGTGTAAAAGTGCTAGGGGTGGTTCTATTTATAGGAAAATTGTGGTGAAAAGTCTAAAGTGCCCTTGGTTGAAATGGAATGGAATAGATTTGGATTTAGTTAAAAGGTAATGGAATGGAGATTGGTTAAGATGTTTATTTATGGTTTAAAATATGATTTAGTCCTAGTTTGGTCAAGGTAGAACTAGATTGACAAGTGGTACAAGGCAAATTTTCAAGATTTAGAGATTTTGACTTTTTTCATGTTTTCATGAATTGTGTTACAAAAGGTACACTACAAGAATCCCCTTGCCATGTTCTTCAATTGACTAGGGTTTTTCTCTTTCCTTTTTTTTTTTCTTTTGTTTTTGTTTTTTGTACAATTATATTCATATATATATATATATGTTGTAGATATTTGTGGAAAATATTATTATAATGAGGTGTACAAATATATATATATATATATAAAGTAATGAAATCAAGGCTAAAGTGCAATATTAATAAAGTATGAGGGCATGGACTAAATTTATAAATTAAAATACCTATTTCAAGTATAGAATTAATTAAAATAGTGATAGAAAAAATAATTCGGTTTGCATTACTTCACTTTAAATTAAAAGGTGAATAACTGAACAAAAATGGTGAAAATCGAAAACTAGGATTTAGAGTGATTAATCTACAATTAGAGAGTTAAATAATTAATATAAGAGTTTTATAAATGATTATATAGCGATTCTAGTTTAGACTCGAACCATTTGATATTTTGGATCCGGGTTTTATTGCCTTGTATAGTCATTTATGTCTTATTTCCCTTATACCTCTTTGAGTTTGGCTATTGAGTTGTATTGGTTGTGTTTGGAACATGTTGGTAGCTTGGTTTTCAAACTTTTGCTCCAACGCTCGAGCATCACTTATTGCACTTGAGTGGTCCCATTCTTTGTGTTTTGCACTCAAGCGTTACTTCTTGCGCTCGAGTAGGTTTTGTGAACTCACAGTACTTTTGCAGAGCAAAGCTTCTTGCGCTCGAGTGGTCTTGGCTCGAGCGGCCCTTATTGCGCTCGAGTGTTGGTCTTCTGTCTGTAAAACTACTGGGAGTTTGTATTTCATGCTCGAGCGGTCATATCTTTTGTGTTTTATGCTCAAGCGTCACTTCTTGCGCTCAAGCGGACTACGCATATATCAATCCGTAAAAATTACTTTTTAGATCACTTTTTCATTTCATTCTCTCTCTAAACTTTCTAAAAACCCTAAATCTTCACTCTCTCTCTCTCTCTAAAGCTCATCTTCTCTCTTCTAAAACACCTTCATCCTTTGATTTCTTTACCCTACATCCTTTGAGAAATGTAGGGCTCACTTGGAGCTTTGTTTTCATCCGAACAAAGTTGGGTTTCAAGTGTTGAAGTTTCTTCACTGCCTCGCCTTCTAAACTTGAGGTAGGATTTTCCACACTCTTATACAAGTTTTACCTTAGTTATTTGCTATTTCAACGGATTATAGTGGTTTGGGTTGTTTTTAAAACCTAGGGTTTGAAATCAAAATGGAAAAGAGCGGTTTTCAAATGATTTCTTGGAAAAGCTTGTAATATTGAAATTATAATTGATATATATGTTGAGATAAGGTATTTTCTACATTGAAATTGATTTTCAAAGAGAAAAGAATTTTTTCCCTAAAATGTGAATGTTTGAGATTGTATAGAGAAAATGGAATTGATATTGAGAATTATGAAATTAAAGTTGTTTTGATGTTGATAGTGGATTTGGATATGTATTATCACTTCCACCATAAGAATTTGAAAAAATGTATCTTTAATGAAATTTATTTATCTCTGCTTAGAGATATCTGCTTTTGGGCTTACGGTGGAGGATAGTTATGAATGTTGTAGAAATTGCATGAGAATTAGGTGAACCAAAACTAATTTCTCTTCTATGTGTATTGAACATTGTTGCTCATTTAATACATTGAAAATGTATATGTTTTTGAGGAAAAAAAGGGTGAATGTTGGAAAGAGGTGTATATCACCAAATTAAGTTAGCTTATGTATCCAGGGTGAAAGTCTCGAAAAAACACATGTCTACATGGGTGCCGGTTCTTGCGGACGAAATATCCGTAAAATGGCAATAGTAGTGCTTGTATAGACTACGTTTACATAGGCGCCGTTTGACGGTTTCCTGCGAACGAAATATCTATAAAATGATAATAGTAGTGCTTGTATAGACTACGTTTACATAGGCGCCGTTTGACGGTTTCCCGCGGACAAAATATTCGTGAAAGGTTGTACTGGTTTGATATTGCCCCTTTGTTTTCTATTGTAAAGAGCATGACTTGAGAATCGTGATATAGACTGGGTATGGTATTGTTTTTGGATAGAAATGTAAAATGTTTTGACATGGGCATTGCATATGCATAAAACCTTATGACTTTGTTAAGATTTATATATTGTGTTGTAGTGTTTCTATTGGGCTTTGGCTCACCTTATGTGGGAAAAACATTTTAGGTGCCGGTGATATGCCTCTACCAAGGGCTTGACTTGAGAGGACTATGGAGCTGAAGGCTTAGTGTTGTTATTTGCATTTAATTTTGTACAAGCCTAGGGCTTTATCTGTATTGAGCTTAAGACTCACTTTTGATGTACCCAAGCATTGACTTGGAAAGATGTAAGCCTTTAGGGCATATGATTATCTGTTCAGCTTTCGTTTCTTTCATAATTTTGTAATACATGCTCTAAATTTAGGATGTACCGTTTATGAATGTATATCACATATATGACCTTTTGTATAGCAAACTCTGATTAATGGAAGCTTATCATTTCACTCATGATGCTATTTATTGGTTATTATGAAATGGGTATATTGTATTAATTTCGGGGGCGTCACAACTTGGTATTAGAGTGTACCGAGTTTGAATACTTTGGGTACGTGGGAAGTGGTTATTACTACAATGGGTTTGTCTCGCTTGATAGAGACATTTGTATGTATGGTACACTATGTGATAACATACTTATGTGATTATATGTGTATGTGATTTAATTCCTAAGATAATGATTAGGTCTACGGGTTTCTAGAAGTCCTATTAGAAGAGCATTTGATTCCTGCTGCTTCTAATTGGAACTTTAGCAATGCCGCGAGACGGTCACTATCCAAGGAGGAAATTTGTATGTGTTTATGTGACTATGTGCTTATGTGGAATGAATTACTGTTGTCTACTGCATTAGGATGCGAATGAGTTAGCTTTGGCACATTTGTAAATGTGCCAAACTCTTTTGTTACCTTCATTATGATGTCAAGACGTGGTTGCGGTGGTAGGCGTGGGAGGCCTAGACGACAAGAGGTGCCGATACCAGATGATATTTTGGCATAAGAGGATGGAGTTGGTCAGGCCAATGTAGCCGAACTAACAGGTTAGTAGGCTATGGGCACCTTAGCCCGTGAGATGGCCAGAGCATTACGGGAATCCATGGACATTCTCAAAGTTGAGAATCAAGTCCAAGCTCATGTTGCTGAGATGGGGCTGTCTTTTCTGAAGCGAGAGTTTTTCTGGTCAAACCCAGACGAGTTTTTGGGTGATCCTAAAGAGCCTTTGAAAGTGGATGAATTTCTCGAACAAATGGTGAAGATGTTTGAGATGTTCGACATCGAAGATAGTGGTTTGAGAGTGACCTTGGTATCCTTCCAGCTGAAGGGAGATGCGGGTCAATGGTGGAAGTATGCATGTGGGTGTATTAGAGTAACTTGGGAGGCTTTCGTCGATGTCTTCCAGGACAAGTTCTTACCTTTGAGGGAGCAGTTTTCATAGCTCAAGTAGTTGAACACACTGGTGGCCGAGTTTGAGGCCGCATTTACTAGTTTATCTAGGTTTGCACCAGAGTTAGTGGCAATAGAGAAGCACCGTTGTGTGGAGTTTGAGAAAAAGGCTAAGGACCGAGCTTATTTTCAAAGTAGCCTGTTCGATGATTATAGATTATGGGCAACTTGTAGAGTCGGCGGCTCATCTTAAGACCGTGGTGCAAATGGAGGAGGAACAGATGAGGGGCTCCATGAGGAGTCAGGATGTTCAGGAGGACAGTAAAAGGCAGAGGGGTTATAACCCATAGCAGTCCTAAGGAGCTCAGTCGAGGTCCACTTTTCCAGTACCAAGTTCGGGTTCTAGAAGAGGTGGTTATGGGGATTTCACTTTTCTTTAAGTGTGGTTAGTTTGGCCACAAATCACCAGTTTCCCCGCAGAATGGAGGAGGGTAGCGGTCTGCAACATCTTCGGTTGGTTCTTAGAGCTAGAGTTAGGGGAGAGGGCAGTCCCCTATTTGTTATCAGTGTGGGTAGGCAGGGTACATGAAAAGGTTTTTCATTCAGTTGGGTGGCACACCTGGTGCGTTTGGCTCGAGGCAGACACAAAGCCATCAACTTGCACAGTCAGCACAAGCCTCGAGGGCCAATAAGGAAGCCTGGTCGGCTCAGTCAATGCATCAGACGTATGCTCCGAGGAGTGAGTAGGTAGAACAGAGACCTACAGAGAATGTGTATGTTATTACTGCGCCAGACCTAGTACCAGCGTCTTCGGTAGTGAGAGGTATTTTTTTGGTCTACAATTCTATTGCTAATGTATTGATTGATACGGGTGCATCCCATTCATTTATCTCGTCTGCATTTGCATTGGCTTTGGGGTTAGAATTGGTTTGGTTAGCATCTCCACTCAGTGTAGAGTCATCTATTGGTGGTGAGATTGTTTTGGAACAGGGGTGTCGGGGTTGTGACATAGAGGTTATCGATCGCCGACTTCCTTTTGCTTTTGTATTGATTGATATGTCATGTTTTGATGCTATATTAGGTATGGACTGGTTATTATCGTATCAGGCTATTATAGATTGTTACTGTCAGAGGTTACTGTATGTACGTTGATCGGTGATTGTTTTTATTTCATGGGGGATAGGGTCGATAGAGTATTATCACCGGTGTATAATCCGCGTGGGCGAAGTGAGCTTAGTTGTCTTCTTGCCAACTTATTGGGTAGTGAGTGTGATGAAATCTGAGTTGAATTGCTGATGGTAGTTTGTGAATACCCAAATGTTTTCCCTGAGGATCTTGATAGTTTACAACCTCACCGAGAGATCGAGTTCTCTATTGATTTAGTACCTGGCACGACATCGATTTGTATGGCACCATATAGATTTGCATTAGCCGAGTTGAGTAAGTTGAAAATTCAACTTCAAGAATTATTAGATAAGGTTTTTATCCGCCCTAGTACTTCACCTTAGGGAGCATCAACCCTCTTTGTCAAAAAGAAAGATGACATTTTGCGATTGTGTATTGATTACCGGAAGTTGAATCGGGTGACTATTAAGAACAAGTACCCAATGCTTCATATAAATGATTTATTTGATAAGTTAAAGGGGTCTTGTTACTTTTCTAAGATAGACCTGAGATCAGGCTATCACCAATTGAGAGTAAAGGAGGAGGATATCCAAAAAAACGACATTCCGTACATGGTATGACCATTATGAGTTCTTAATGATGCCTTTTGGGCTAACCAACGCACCTGCCATGTTTATGGATCGATGAACTGGATCTTCTGTGAGTTCCTAGACTGTTTTGTGGTTGTCTTTATTTATGACATCTTGATTTACTCTCCCTTTGAGGAGGAACATGAGGAACACCTGCGAGTTGTACTTGAGTTGCTTAGAACCCACAAACTATATGCTAAGTTTGGAAAATGTGAATTCTGGTTGAAAGAAGTTAAGTTCTTAGGCTATGTGGTATTCGAGGAAGGAGTGACAGTAGATTCATCCAGGATAGAAGCCATGCAAGATTGGGAACAACCTAAGAATGCCTTTGAGATCCGTAGTTTCTTGGGATTGGCTGGGTATTACCATCGGTTTATGAAAGATTTCTCTAGATTAGTTTCACTATTGACTAGGTTGACAATGAAGAGAATTGAGTTTGTATGGAGTGAGACCTGTGAGAAGTCATTTCAAAAGCTTAAGGTTAGATTTACCATTGCTCCAGTATGAATTATTCCGGAGACGGGTTTGGGCTATTCGGTGTATTGTGATGATTTACGGGAAAGTTTGGGTTGTGTATTGATGCAAGAGGGGAAGATAGTAGTTTATGGCTCACAGCAGTTGAAAACATATGAGAGGAACTACCCTACTCACGACCTAGAGTTAGCAGCAGTGATCTTTGCCTTGAAGATTTGGAGGCATTATTTGTATGGTGAGAAGTTTGAAATGTTTTCTGATCACAAGAGTTTGAAATATCTGTTTACATAGAAAGACTTGAATCTGAGGCAGAGAAAGTGGATGGAGTTTATAGAAGATTATGACTTCAAGTTACATTATCATCCAGGGAAGGCCAATGTTGTGGCCGATGCCTTAAGTTGGAATCCATCAACAATGTAGCTAGTATCGCTATTTGGGAATTGGAGATGTTGGATGCTATTGGTGAGTTTGACTTGCATCTTGGCGAGTCCGTTGAGTCTGAAGCCTTGTTTTTGGTAGTTGCACAACGTACACCTATGAGTCGAGTGATAGAAGCACAGAGGGGTGACCTTGAGGTAGAATCCCTCCAGGAGAAGATCTCTAGTGGAAAGGTAGAGAAGGGATTGAACGTATATTCTGACTCGAGTGTTAGATACCTTGACTGGCTTTTCATACCGGAGTCTTGCTGAAAGGATGTACTCTGAGAATTTCACTATTTATGCCTTGTGGTGCATCTGGGAGGCACAAAGATGTATCACAATCTTAGTCGTCAGTTTTGGTGGAGAGGTATGAAAAAAGATGTAGCAATGTTTGTGTCTAAGTGCCTTACTTGTCAACAAGTGAAGGTTGAGCACCAAAGACCAGCAAGTTTGTTGCAACCCTTGCCTATAGCCGAGTGGAAGTGAGAGCATGTCACGATGGATTTTGTTGTGGGTCTCCTGAGGACTCAATGGGGTAGTGATGCCTTTTGGGTGGTAGTTGATTGATTAACCAAGTTAACGCACTTTGTACCTATGCGCACGTTGCTCGATTGATTATCTAGCCAACCTTTACGTTAGGGACATAGTGAGACTTCATAGGGTCCCTGTGACTATTGTTTCGGATAGAGATCCACGTTTTACGACTCGTTTGTGGCAGAGCCTAGAAAATGCCTTGGGCACGAGATTGACTTTTAGCATCGTGCATCATCCTCAGACTGACAGGCAGTCAGAACGCATTGTTCAGATTCTAGAGGAATGTTTCGAGGTTTTGTTCTTAACTTTAAAGGGTCATGGGAGAGGCACTTGCCCTTAGTGGAGTTTGCCTATAATAATAGCTTCTAGTCGAATGTTGGCATGACACCATTTGAGGCCTTGTATGGCCGACTGTGTAGATCTCTTGTGTGTTGGGCCGAGGTAGGTGATGCACCTTTGCTAGGTCTTGAGTTGGTTTGGGAAATAACTAAGAAAGTCGCTCTTATCCGTAATAAGTTGGCTACTGCGCAGAGTTACTAGAAAAGCTATGCCGACCGTAGGAGGAGACCTTTGTCTTTTGAGGTAAGAGATCATGTCTTCTTGAACATATCACCTAGGCGGGATTTGATGAGGTTTGGGAAGAGTGAGAAGTTGTCCCTTAGATTTATTGGGCCTTTTGAGATCCTTGAGCGGATTGGAGAGGTAGCTTATCATTTGGCTTTACCGTTACAACTTTCTGGGGTTCATGATGTGTTTCATATTTGTATGCTTCTGAAGTATGAGCTACATCCATCGTACATGTTAGATTGGACTAACTTAGAGGAAAATGAGGATGCCTCATATGAGGAGAGACCGGCAAGAGTCTTAGATACTCGAGACCAAGTCTTGCGAAACAAGACAATTCCCTTGGTTAAAGTATTGTGGCGACATCACGGAGTTGAGGAAGCAACTTGGGAATGTGAGTTGGAAGTCCGTGATAAGTATCTGGACATATTTGTTAATGTTTGAGCATGTATTGAAACTTTTGTTATGAATTAATATAAACATTTTATATGTTTTGGAAATAAGAATTGTATATTCGGTATTGAGAACTTGTTTATCATATTAATGAGAATGAATGACCGGTGGATGGGTTATGATATTGGAATTGGTTGATTATCATTGTTGTAGTTGGTTTAATCATAATTTTAAAGTTTGATTTATAATTTCGGGGACGAAATTCTTTAAGGGGGGAGATTATAGCGATTCTGGTTTAGAACTGAATCATTTGATGTTTTGGATCCCGGTTTCATTGCCTTGTATAGTCATTTATGTCTTATTTCCCTTATACCTCTTTGAGTTTAGCTATTGAGTTGTATTGGTTGCGTTTGGAACAGGCTGGTAGCTTGATTTTCAAACTTTTGTTGCCTAGAATTTTGCTCTAACGCTTGAGCGTCACTTATTGCACTTGAGTGGTTGCATTCTTTGTGTCTCGCGCTCGAGCATCATTTCTTGAACTTGAGCGGGTTTTGTGAACTCTCAGAACTTTTGCAGGTCTACAAAAGTACTGGGGAGTGGTATTCTACACTCAAGCGGAGCTTCTTGCGCTCGAGCAGCCCTTATTGTGCTTGAGCGTTAGTCTTTTGTCTGTAAAACTACTGGAAGTTTGTATTTCATGCTCGAGCATAACTTCCTGTGCTCGAGCGGTTATATCTTTTGTGTCTTATGCTCGAGCGTCACTTCTTGCGCTCAAGCGGACTACGCATATATCAGTTCGTAAAAGTCACTTTTTAAATCACTTTTTCATTTCACACTCTCTCTAAACTTTCTAAAAACCCTAGATCTTCACTCTCTCTAAAACTCATCTTCTTTCTTCTAAAACACCCTCATCCTTTGATTTCTCTACCCTACATCCTTTGAGAAAAAGGTAGGGCTCACTTAGAGCATCGTTTTCATCCGAACAAAGTTGGGTTGTGGCGGTGTTGATGTTTCTTCACTCTCTCTCGTCTTCTAAGCTTGAGGTAGGGATTCTCCATACTCTTGTATAAGTTTTATGTTAGTTATTTGCTATTTCAATGGATTATAGTGGTTTGGGTCGTTTTGGTAAAACCTAGGGTTTAAGATCAAAAATGTAAAAGAGGGGTTTTCAAATAATTTCTTGGAAAAGCTTGTAATATTGAAATTGGAGTTGATATATGTTGAGATAAGGTATTTACTACATTGAAATTGATTTTCAAAGAAAAACGAATTTTTTCCCTAAAATGTGAATGTTTGAGATTGTATAGAGAAAATGGAATTGATGTTGAGAATTATGAAATTGAAGTGATGTTGATGTTGACGGCGGAGTTGGATATATATTATCACTCCCATGTTGAGCATTTGGAAAAGTGTATCTTTAATGAAATTTATTTATCTGTTTAGAAATATCTATTTTGGGCTATCGGTGGAGGATAGCTATGAGTGTTGTAGAAATTGTATGAGAATTAGGTGAACTAAAACTAATTTCTCTTCCATATGCATTACATTGTTTCTTATTTAATACATTGAAAATGCATATGTTTTTGAGAAAAAGAAGAAAAGAAAAGGGTGAACGTTGGAAAGAGGTGTATATCACCAAATCAAGTTAGCCTGTGTGTCCAGGGTGAAAATCTCAAAAAAACGCACGTATACATGGGTGCCGGTTCCCATGGACGAAACATCTATAAAATGGCAATAGCAGTGCTTGCAGAGTCTACATTTACATGGGAGCCGTTTGACGGTTTCTCGCAGACGAAATATCCGTGAAAGGTTGTACTGGTCTAAGATGTTTCCTTTGTTTTCTATTGTAAAGAGTATGACTTGAGAATTGTGATATATACTGGGTATGGCATTGTTTTTGGACAGAAATGTAAAACGTTTTGACATGGGCATTGCATATGCATAAAACCTTATGACTTTGTTAAGATTTATACATTGTGTTGTAGTGTTTCTATTGGGCTTTAGCTCATCCTATGTGGGAAAAATATTTCAAGTGTTGGTGATATGCCTCCACTAAGGGCTTGACTTAGGAGGACTGTGGAGCTAAAGGCTTAGTGTAATTATTTTGCATTTAATTTTGTACAAGCCTAGGGCTTTATCTGTATTGAGCTTAAGACTCACTTTTGATGTACCCAAGCATTGACTTGGAAAGATGTAAGCCTTTAGGGCATATGATTATCTATTCAGTTTTCATTTCTTTCAGAATCTTGTAATACATGCTGTAGATTCAGGATGTACTGTTTATAAATGTATATCACATGTACTATCTTTTGTATAGAAAACTCTAATTAATAGAAGCTTATCATTTCACTCATGATGCTATTTATTGGTTATTCTGAGATGGGTATATTTTATTAATTTCGGGGCGTCATAGATTACTAGGCCACTGGGATCAATTAGGGTTTATATGGGTTCGTCCACGATGCGTTTAATTTCTAGGGTTAAATTAGTGAATAAACTAGGAACTAAGAGATTTTATTATAATAATTCAAAAGTGAGAGCCTTAACAGGGTTTACAAAAGTTAGGGGTCTCACAAGGTTGACAAGATAAAGACCGACCTCACTCATTAGACTTCTAAGACTACCAAGTACCTCAAGAAGCTGAATGAATTCAAGGAAAAGAGAAAGAGGCAATGAGATGCTGTCAACAAGACGTGGAGAAGGCCAAGGTTGTGAAGAAAGAGGCCGAGAAGAACTTAGTTGAGGCAGATCCCAACTTAGCTGAATCTTTGGAAAGTAAGGAAAAGATGATCAAGGAGGCTGAAACCAAGGACTCTCTTGACGGTCAGCTAGTTGTACGAGACAAGTATAAGGCAATGGCTAACAAGTCCTGTAACTGTGGCTTTATACTTGACTAGAAAGTCGCCCTTGTTGCCTCCAAGATTCTTGAGGACATCTTGCTCCATGATCTCACCTAGCTTACACTGTTCTTCATTCTTTCATCTCGTTGTAACTTTATTCGACTTGCCTCCTCAAGCCAACAATACAGAGAACCTCCCTCTCCAACGTGTCTTCGCCAACTTTGAACCCAAGGGTTCATGACTTGACCTTGGAGGAGGACATTGATGGGGAGGATTCCTTAGATGCTGAGGCTGAGGATGCTACTATTGAGAAAGGGACCACTACAGAGACTCCTGGGATTGAGAACACAACTACTGCTATCATCAACACTAAGGTCACTGATGCTAATTCTGAAGCCAATCCTAAAGCATAGACTTAGGATTTTTTTTCTTCTTTTCTTTATTTCTGTACTATTTTTACTTTACTATTGAACATTTGTTTTTGAACAATGGTTTGTTACTAGGCTTTTACATGGCGATGTACTTAACCCGTAATTGAACTTCTTAAACTCTTTCATATAAATGAACTCCACGTTTTGTCTTAGTCTTAGTCTTTTCTTTCTACTTGTGGTTGACTTGTGTTTTCATAACAATTTCATGAAGTGTAACAACACTTATATGCTCATGATCTCGAATATCTAATTACCTCAGATAGCACTATCATCTTGTCTCGGTTAACTTGCACAGTTCTCAGTGCTTCAACAAAACTTTTGAAATTTTACCAAGTGTAGGTTTTAAATCCTTGTAAGTCTAAGATTTCGGCTTATCACATCCCAGCTCCCTGCCCCCTAATGTGAGTCTAGGCCAATGTTCCTTGCAGCTCCTTGTACCTACAATATTGAGTCGATATCCCAACTTGCCTTAGTTTTTCCAACTTCAGCATCCTTGACCGAGGTCATCTGTTTAGCTCGTCTAAACAAAACACTTAAGGCTTAACCTTAGTGCATCGATTATTTTGGTACTTGTTACCTCGGCTTTTCAATTATCCAAATAACTAGGTTAGAAAACCAACACTATTGCACTCTAAGCAAGCCTTAGTTAATTTCGTCTACTTTCTCGTTGAAACATCCCTTTAACTTTGTACAACTCTACCTTCTTAGCAAGCCTAAGTTAAACGTCTAGTTTCTTGTTGAAACATCCCTTTAACTTAGTACAACTCTACCTTCTTGGCAAGCCTAAGTTAAATTTCCAGTTTCTCATTGAAACATCATTCTAATCTAATCATCTGACTATAATCCTTACACCTCGGCAATTAGATTAATCAATCTATTGTAACTTTTCATAGAAGTTATATGACAAAAGCAAACTAAACCTAGACAACATTTATAACGAACAAATCAAACTAATCATTTATTAGTGAACTCTTAAATTATAACAATTAATGGTAAAAAAAAAAAAACTTATGATTACTAGTGTTCCAGGGCATTGGCATTCTTTACCATCATTGTCCTCCAGTTGATATGCTCTTACTCTGGCGACCGATGTGATCATGTAGGGTCCTTCCCAGTTAGGGCCAAGTTTGCCATCCCTAGGATCCTTCTTGTTCCCCACCACTTTTCCCAAGACGAGGTCACTAACCTTGAAATCTCCAAGATTGACTCTCTTATTGTAAGATTTTGTAAGTCCTTGTTGGTATGTCCCTAGCCGAAGTACGGCTCTATCCCTTCATTCTTTAATCAGATCAAGATCTCGGGCTAAAAAGGCCTGATTTTTCTCACTCTCCACAACTAGGGCTCTCAACCCAGGAATGCCGATCTCCAATGAGATTACTGCCTCTATGCCATAGGTCATGGCAAAAGGATCTCCCCAGTTGATCTTTTCGGCACAATCTGGTATGCCCAAGAACATTAGGCAATTCTTCCACCCACTTGCCTTTTGCTGCTTCGATCTTTGATTGTCTTGTTTGAAGCCTCGGCTTGGCCATTACTTTGAGGAAAGCTAGGCGTTGAATAGTAGTTCATGATTTTGTACTTAGCATAGTAGTTCTTGATGAGCTTGTTATCAAACTAAGTGCCATTATCTGCACAATTTCCCTATATATGCTAAACCTAGTGATGATATTTCTCTAGATGAAATTCCTAATATCAACATCTCAAATTTTTGCTAGAGGTTCTGCCTTAATCCACTTAGTAAAATGGGCAGTGGCTACAAAAAGGAACTTCTTTTGCCTAGTGGCTTAGGATAAAGGTGTAACTAAATCCATCCCCCATTGAGCAAACAACCAAGAGCTAAAGACTGGATTTAGGTCTTCTGTTGGCTATGTAGTAGAGGTGCAAACCTCTGACACTTTTCACACTTTTTTTACATAGACTTCAGCATCTTTCTGCATATAGGGCCTTTAAAAACCCTGGGAGATTGCTTTGTAAGCCAAGGATGTGCCCTCTATATGGCTTCTGCAAATACCTTCATGTCACTCATATAAGAAGTTCTCAAGTTGAGAACGGTGCATACATCGTAGCAGAGGTCCTGTAAAAGACTTTCTATAGAGATGGTCTTCGGAGTAGAATCTTGCCGGCCTAAGCCTTACCTTGTGTGCTTCCTTCTTATCTTTTGGCAATCTTCCAGCTTTGATAAATACCACAAGAGGATCTATTCAGCTTGGTCCAAGTTCAACACAGAGCATTTCATACTCAACAACTAGGGATTCAACACTTGGACCAGCAAGGAAGTCAATTATTATGGTCTTGATATAGTCTTCTTCATGGCAGAAACTAGGTTAGCCAAAGCAACGGTGTGGCTGTTGTCTTCTTGACCGACTTGTCGGATGAAACAACTTTGAAACTGTCTCATTAGTTTGATAACCTTTTGAACATAAGTGTAACAACCCTCACCACTGCTTACCGATTAATTACTGATTACTGTAAACTGAGACTAATTATGATGGGTAATTGAACTGATTGTTTTCATGGAAAAATGTTACATGCATGCTCATAATTATGTTAAGTCCATGATTTCATCTTGAATTTGAAAGAAGGAGCTCACTAGAGCATGAAAGTGAAGCTTGAAAGTGGGTTAAACTTATGCATGTCATGTTTGTAGCATGTTCATGAAAATTGGTTTGGAATTGAGTTTGAATTAAACACCCTTGGGCTTTGATTTCTCAAATTGAGCTTTGAATCATGTTGTTCTATGTGTTTACAAATGGTTTCCAGAAAATAGGCCCAAGAGGATCGAAATTTGTGCATTTGAACTTGATTTGAGCTTGGAAGTTCAAATCTGGAAATTCTAGATTTTGGACTCCTGCTTGAGCGGGGAAAGTGCCGCTCGAGCGGGAAATTCGTGCTCCCAGTACTTTGCATTGTTTTGAAGTCCGCTCGAGCAGAATAATTGACGCTCGAGCGGGACCTTGTGTCTTACGCTCGAGCGTTTGTCGAGCGCCCATCGAGCGTGATTTTTGAGTATCCAGTACTTTTGCCATATTTTACAGTCCGCTCGAGTGGGGAACCTTTGTCTGCATGTCTGCTCGAGTGGGGAAATCCACGCTTGAGCGGGACTCTGTTTTTTTGGAAATTTTGAAAATACTTTTAAAGGTGCATCCTTGCATCCTCGCATCCTCATTTTATTCTAGGCATTCTTAGGCCTAGTTTAAGGCATTTTAATGAGGATATAGATGTAGAACACACCGAGGCAATTAGGGATTAAATTATTATTTCTCCCAACTGTGTAGCTTAGTGTGTGTTCAATTTGTATACTGTGTAGGGTTGGCGACTGGAGACACGCTCTAGCCTAACTGTAGCCCAGAACTCTGTGAGTAACAACTATGTAAAGATATGTTCAAAAATGATTATCTTCTGAACAATTGAACTGTACTGTTTCTGAACTGCTACTGTTAACTGAATGAATGTATGTCCTATATTCTGAACTGTATTGTGGCATCCTTATCGCCATCATATCGATCTTTATCGAGAGATCTCTGTCGGTTCCCTTGTTGGAACCACTACTGTTTACTGATTGATGGCCATCATTGACTGTTCGGTCTTTCAAGACCTACTGTTTACTGTACTGCTATGCTAATGGATGTACCACATATGACTGAATGACTGATATACTGAATTAATGAACTGTTTTCATTACCGTAAGGACATTCATTCTTAACTTCTTTACGCATTATGTTATTCACTGGGCTTTAGCTCACTGTTTATATATATATATATATGTAGGTGTTCAGGCACCAGATCGGAGCGTGGAGCGTGGAGTAGACTCCCCTTTTTGTCAAGCCAACTACTGTGCCTCACTGCGAGATTCTGAGCCTGTCAAGCTATGGCTTAGGGGTGTTTTAATTTCCCCTGTCTGTTTCCGTGTCTGTTTTGTATAATTGTGCTGACGGATAGCAACATCTTTATCGCTAATAGGATTTGGTCCTCGCTTACAATGATCAGTAAATATTGTTCATCTTATTACGTATTGTGTATATATATATTTGTATGAAAAGGCTTTTTGCATACAGACTGTCACAGCTCATTGGACATTGTTCATTTACTGTTTTGGCTTCCGTCTTGCCCTTTGTTAGCGGGCTTTCGGTAATCTCGGATTCTTGGCGATTCTGATGCTAAACCCATAAAGGCGGGTTTGGAGTCGTGACAATAGGCCAGATTCGATAATCTCACGCTACATACTGCTTCGTCGCTTGATTCACAATAAGCTATGAATCACAGTAGACCACAATGTCATCAGCTTCAACAACTAGGGTCAATTTTAGTCTTGTAATTAGCGCTTCATACTCTGCTTCATTGTGTGAGGCTTGGAATCCTAACTTGAATGATTGTTCAATGATCTGTCCATTTGGGGTAGTTAACACCACAGCTACCCCCATTCTTTGCCAGTTTGAATTGCCATCAACGAAAAGTTGAAAAGATTTGTCAATGTAAATTTTACAAGGTTTCGGCCTTTTGTTTTTCTCAGTCTTCTTCTGAACCACTATCTCCTTAGAAGGTTTTGGTGGGGCAACAATATGCACGCGTCTTTAGGCTCCACTACCCCCCTAAGGCCGAGGTTCATCTGATTGCACCTCAGAATTAAGACCAGAGTAAACTTAACAATAAAGTCAGCTAGAACTTGTCCCTTTATTGCTATCCTTAGTCTATTGTCTATGTCATACTGACCTAAGACTGTGACCCATCATGCGATCCTTCCTAACAATTCTCCATGTTGCAATAAAGACTTAAGAGGATACTCAATTAACACGACAATTGGGTGGGCTTGAAAGTAATGGTTAAGTTTTTTTGTTGCCACGTCCAATGCTTGTCCCCAAAAATTGGGAACATTAAAGAATATATTAACAAATAAATACAGGATTTTTCTAAGGTTACAAGTGTGACACCTCAAATCTACTCTAAAGTTGAAGTTTAGAAAACATCACTAATGAGTCCTTTGGTCAATAACCAAGTAAGATCCCAGGAAGGATCAGAGGAGTCAATAAAGCCTCCCTTTTAAGTCCAACCTCTTTAGATAGCAAAACTACCTTTTTGACAGATCTTAACAAGATATTAACGTAAGGTCTACACAAGTGGATGGAAAATAAGGAATAGATTACAGAGGATATTTATAGATATATAAGGAAAATAATAGTTACATGATCATATCTTGAATATGGCAAGAGTTTTAACATTTACAATCCTAAAACATGATTACTAATTCCTAATTCTTCTATGATAGCCATATGTCTTCAAATCTTTCTGCATCACCATCGTCCGCATAAATTTTGTCAATACCTGGCATGAAACGTCATGAGTTTGGAATGCCTAGTAAACGCACACCCCGTTCATTTTTCCCAATCCAATACATGATTATAATTATAACTAGTAATGAAGCATGATATTCAAGTAAATAAGCAAAGGGTTACAAAGTTAGATGTTAGTAATTTAGAAATCCTCCAAAGAAATTTCATTCTCCCAACAATAAGAATTAGACTCAAATTATTCGATATGCCCCCTCTTTTGTTGCTTTACAAACCTTACCTCGGATGCCTACAACGGTTACATACTGTGTAGTGCCAACTGAGGACCTCAAAAGAGATGGTAAAAATAAGGGTCTTGTCTATAACCTCCTCCAACCTTATTACACCGAAACCACCTAGGGTTCAAATATAACCGATCCATTCAAGGGTTCCGAAATAACCACTTCCACAAGACTTCATCTTTAAATAGGGACCACGTCCCATCAACCAATACTTGAAGTAAACACAGTCATTTCCTCATAAAATTCTTCCAAGTGATTGAAACCCAATACAACCCTAATTAAGTTTCTTGTTAAGTTAGGTGACTTAAGTCAAGGTTAGAGCAAGCTGTCGAAATGACAATTTCAACACAAGTATAGGCATTTCAAGACATAAATGCAAAGAGATACAATCAAAAAGATACAATGATGACATACTTAAGCTCAAACAAACAATGATGACATACTTAAGCTTGAACAAACAATAAGGGACAAAACCAAGCAACTAAGAGCATGAACTATTTAAATTTGCAAACTTTCAGATTTGATTCACTTTGAAGATGACTATCAAAATGGCATTTTAGATTTTTTCCGAACTTAGCCTCTTTAGGGTTTGTAGAGAATTTTTTCTAGTTTTAAAATCAATTTACGGAAGTGGAATAGCTTTTTTAGATTTTTAGTTATTAATGAAATATTCTAGCTACAAAAATCAAATTTTCTCTCAAATTGCTCACTCTCTTTTAACAAAACCAATTTTTCTTGAAAGATAACGCTTAAAGGAAGGTTTTGATACAAAAAAAATGAGGTCAAGGGATTTTTTTGCATTTTTCTAAATTTTTTGAATGTGGGCTGAAAATACTGGTTATATGTGCACAAAACGTGAAATATAAAGAGTAGCAGAAAAAAGGGGGCAATCACGGTAAATTTTATACTTCTCTTATGATGAAAACATGCTAAATAATATATTAATAACTCAGATTTTTAGTTTGAAGGTGTGCATTCGAACATAATGTAAGATATTGGTAGAAATAGGTGTCTTGTTCCAATAAGGAGAGAATACAAGCAAAGAAGAAATCAAAGTTCAACATCTTTTATTCAAACACAAGAACAACATTCATACACATCTGAAAACATTATTTTAAGCATCTAATACTTGGAAAATAAAAGAAAAGAATAGGTTATGTTGTGGCTTAATTGTTTGCTAGATTGCTATGGTTTGGATAAAGTTTGCTATTTTCTTCTTGCTTCCTCCTCCAAGCTCACACCTTCTCCCTTCTCTTTCCTTCCTTGCTGAAATATATGAGTGTCTGTGTGTATGATGTGCAAAATTGCTAGGGGAGTTGTCATGACTCGAACTCGCCTCTAGAGGTCTAGGTCATGATCGGCTAGTAATCATAGATTACCTACGGCCTCAAAGACAAAAATCAAATTGTTTAATAATAAATGAGGCTTAGTAGAAGCAAAAATAGAAATAATATTGTCCATTGAGCGGTACATACATGACATGAACTAGAATACTTAAAACATTTCGTATACACACACTTATATATATACAATCATTCATCTCATACATCCCCCAAGACCATACATATGACTTATCAAAATTAAGACTTTACAAAACTTATAACAAATGACAAAGACAAAAGCCTCAACACAGAGGCACTTCTTCGGTTAACTTCACAAAACGGGCTGACTCCTAAGCAAACTTTAGGCCTGATCCTCCTTGTTAATGTATATATTGTATATATTCCTACATATATTAGGTATTGATTTCCCATATATATTAGGTATTTCCATAGTTAGGTTTCTTATAGGATACTGTTTCTCATAGTTAGATTTCTAGTAGGATACTCTTTCTTAGCCTATATATACATGCCTTCTATTGTATAGGAAAAATTCATTCAATACAATTCATTGATTACAATGCATATTATTTTACTGCCCCTCTCTTTACTATTTTAACATGGTATCAGAGCTAGGTTAAGTACCTAATAATTTTGCTTCCTTTGGCGGTCTCTTGGGTGGCGACCTTGCCTTGGTGCCTCATGAACCTCAACTTATTTCGCTGCTATATTTTCCTTTCAATATCGCTTTGTGGTGATTTCTTCCTCTATTCGTTAATTTATCCCTACCCCAAATATCTCTATCATATTTTATTTATTTATTTATTTTACTCGCAATCCACTTTTTTGTGTGTTTCTGTTCCACTTTGTCTTTCCCTCTGTTTCAACCTCAAATAGGTTTCTATCTTTAAACCTATTTGAGTTTGAGGGCGGGGGTATTATACCTATATCATAGTGAGCATTGTTATACACTATGCAAACCACCCAAGTCGCCTCCTTGGCACACACTCTAAGCCACTTTCTTGGCGCACGTCGCTAAGTCGTCCCCTTTGGTGCACCACCTAAGTCACCCACTCTGGTGCATAACCTAAGCCGCTCCTTGCGCACCATCCAAGCTGCCCCCTGGTGCACTCAATCATCTGTTGCCATCTTCGTTCAGCACTACGTCATAAGTTATGTGTGTGCCACGCTTACTGGTTCAACATCCGTTCTCTACATCAGTCCAGCATGACCCCTTTAAACTGTCTCAACATTGATTCCGATTAGCCAATCTTTACAACAGTCTGGCATGACCCCTTTAAACTATCTCAACATTGATTTCGATTAGCCAATCTCTACAATGGTCCGACATGACCCCTTTAAATTGTCCTGACATTGATTCCGGTTAGCTCCTACATCGGTCCGGCATGACCCTTTTAAACTGCCCCGACATTGATTCTGGTTAGCTTCTACATCGGTTCGACATGACCCCTTTAAACTATCCTGACATTGATTTCAGTTAGCTCTTACATTGGTCCGACATGACCCCTTTAAACTGTCCTGACATTGATTTCGGTTAGCTCTTACAATGGTCTAACATGACCTTAAACTATCCCGGCATTAGTTCCAACCAGCTCCTACAATGGTCTGACACGACCATAAACTGTCTCCCGACATTAGTTCTGGCCTCTGATCTATTTCAAATGCCCTTGCATTCCCGTTTGGATTTTGCAATCTATTTGCCTTTTATTTATTTAGTTTTATTTCATATTTTAGTTTCTCTCTCCAAACTCAAGATGTTTATCCTCTTTGAGTTTGAGGGGGGATGTTAATGTATATATGATATATATTCCTACATATATTAGATATTGATTTCCCAAATCTATTAGGTATTGCCATAGTTAGGTTTCTTATAGGATACTCTTTCTCATAGTCAGATTTCTAGTGGGATACTCTTTCTCAGCCTATATATACAAGCCTTCTATTGTATAGGAAAAATTCATTCAATACAATTCATTGATTACAATACATATTATTTTTCCCATCTTTCTCTACTATTTTAACACTCCTGATGCTCACTGTATGAGCACGAAATAATCTTCTCGTATAATCCTGTTGATCAAGTCTGCGCTCCTCCAAACGTCGTCGCTTTACTCCTTGAAAACACAAATGTGAGCTAGTCGGCGGGTGTGTGCCAGATACCTCTCTGATGCCTAAGTCAGCAAGATAGACAAATAGACAAAAGCTCTGTGTATTCGAGAATCAAAGTTGTGTTACCTCTTCATAGGTTATGTTGTGAACTTTTATAGGTTTCGCATAGCGCAATCCTAGTAGGACTGTTATTCTTCCATGTAGAGTCCTCCTAGGAATTACATTCCTGAAAGATAATGCTTATCCTTTCACACCCCCCTCACTGTATAAACCAAGTGAGATGGTTCTAGCTCAGTGGTATGACCAAACGACTGAGCTAGTATTGCCATGGTTGGATGACAATGTAACCGAGCTAACAATACCTCTTTGTCATACCCAAACCAGTACTTCACATGCAACTCATAGCTCGGCTCTTGTTCACTTGTATCTCGGTTGTGTCTGTTGAGACTGAGCTAACTACAGTAAGCTCTGACCGCGCTAACCAGAGCAAGGTCTACCATAAGAAGCCATAGTACCTCGGTTCCAAACACTGTGGCCGAGCTAATTACTACTCCGACCGGGGTGACTGAGCTAACTACAAGGCCCTTTTTGGACCGAGCTAACTACAAGGTCCTTTTACTCAGCCTTTTTTTACCGTGGCCCATAGAACGGCCCATTACCACACCTTGGCCTAGCTCGGCCCTAATGCACATAAAAACTCCCTCTCAATTGCCCCTTAATTCCATCTGCCCTGTTACCAGCCGAGCTAAAACTTTGGTCTTTCAACCGAGCTAAATTCACACTAGGCTACTAACCTGTCCAGTCAAAACGTCTTTTCAATCGCTGTAACTGAATCGCTTTCTATTCCATGGACACGTGGCTAGCTCTTATTGGCTTAGCATAGCTGTCATGCCGTCTTCATACTCCGAAAAATTTGAACAATCCCACCTTTTTCATACACCTTTATACAAAAAACCCTAGGTTTTGAACCCACCATTTCTACTATTCATCTTCTCTCTCATTCGTTTGAGCCTCCATTTTTGTAGCCACGGCATCTGCAAATCCTACGTTCTTATCACCATCTTTGTGGTTTCTGATCTACGTCCTCCCATCTTCAAACCGTAAGTAGCTCAATCCTCTATTTCTTTCCATCCATTTTGTGAATATACATAATATAGATACATATATACACATATATATCACAAAACATATTCTGTATAAACATGTTATGGGTAAGAACAGAAAGAACAAGACCCCCAAACCATAGGTTTGTGTTTAAGAGCACACCCTCTAGATTCAAAAATCATGAAGTTTGAATCTAGAATCGTGGTGTGACTGAGTTAAAAACCTGTTTGGGCAACTTAAGGCTTAGGTTCAACCGAACTAGGGAACCTTCTAGGTGTGCACCCAGCCAAACTAGATAACTTCCCCAACAACCGAACCAAAACTTCATGCCAAACTAGATAACTTTTCAAATGATCGAACTAAAACTTCATGCCACACCTTTAGTTTCATTTAGTCGAGCTAAAGTCCTTTGCACCAACCAAACTAAGAACAGTTAGTATTCCTCATAGCCGAGCTAGGCTTATATTTATTTTGCCTTTGTACTCAGCACGGTCCAACGATCTGTGCTTAACACTTTTCCTTTTCACTTTGCAGACTGACTTAGGTTGCCCAGGCACTCCTTTGAACGCTTCAACCAAGATACTCAACATCTTCTCAACACCGAGCTAATTTATACCTAATTTAAGTCCACATGGGTAAATTTAGATTTTTAGTAAACTCTCCAGGGGCTATGGTCGAGTTTCGAAGGGACTACAACATCCCTGATGATGTCCATCTTAGTTTAGTTGAACTAGACACCACTCCTTGGGGAAAACCAGGCTTCGTTCCCTTCACCCTTCTTTCTATTGTAGAAACCAGACTTCGATTCCCTGTACAGCCTCTTCTTTGTGAATTCCTCAGACAAACAAGACTTTGCCCTACCCAGCTTTCCACAAATTTGTATAGAATAATAAATGGTATCGTCGAGCTAAACCGCCAGCTTGGCCTTAACCTCGGTTTAGCCGAACTATTCCACCAATACTCCCTTGGCCAGAATGAAGATGGTTGGGTATATTATCTAAGAATAAGATGCCACCGAGAAAAGATAATAAAGAACACCCCAGACAAAGATGTAAATGACGACGATTTTTTCTGGGTTTCTGGGAATTTTGAAGACTAGGAGGCCCAGATCCCGGGCGACCAAATTAACTGGGATAAAGGAGTAGTTGGTATAAATATCTTGGCTCACTCTGTGCATTCTTTACTTTGTTTATATATTTTGCACCATGCTAACCATTGTGTTTTTTTTTTCTTATGTAGACTTGAACCATCTAAAGTCACAAGATCTGATTACTAATCTTGGCGCACTCAACAAGACTAAGATATCGCAATCGAGGTTGGGTCGAGCTACTCAACTTTGAGCCGACATACAAATACAGTAGTAGAAGAAAAACCAGGGTGATAGATTTCCTTCTGGAACCCTCTCTAGAACCAGATCCAACACTCCCGCAAATCAACCTAATCCCACTAACTGTCGAACAAGAAATGGCCAAGAAGATAGCAGTAAGGGCCCTTATCACCGAGACAAATCAACCCGAGGTACCACAAGCCGGCCAAACACAAGAGGCCGTGGTAGCTCTTCCAACCGCCTAACCTTTATCATCTCGGCCGAGCAAGCGCGCTCAGACTTCCACAACCGAGCCACGCCTTGTTGATGAAGAAGACACCATACTTCCTCAATCCATCCAGCCAAGCCCACAACCTGAGCGCTCTGACCGAGCTAGCTCTTCAGAATGGATGCCCAAGATCACATATAAGAACCGGGCTATCACTAGCACTGACTCGGTGGTCACAGAAAAAGACCATGCGCTGGCTTTTAACTTTACCAAGAGCATATGTCTGCCAGCTGCTATGGAACATCACGACCACCTTACTGAGCTAAAAGCCATCTGCTCGGCCACCAAATCGATGGTGTTGGTGAGTACTTCTCTTTTTGCTTTCCAATTTTGTTCATCTGTTTACTCGGTTTTACTCAAAATTGTTTATCTCTTCATTTCCAGGCCCTACAGAAGAACCACGTCGCTCACAAGCACGTGTTGGAACTTCGAAAGACCATACGGCAGGCTGTGGCTGAGGCCAATGCGAAGACGGCTGAGCTAGAAGAGTTCCAACAAAAAATGACCGAGCTACGCACCGAAGTAGCCCGACTCACCGGACTAGTCAGTTTAACTGAAGCGGAGAAACAAAAAGCTTTGGCCGAGTTACAGGATAAGTATCTGCGTGGGCTTGCTAAAGTCGAGAGGAAGAAGAACGCCGAGCTGGAGAAGAAGGTGGAAGACGCGGAAGACCGCGGTTACAAAGAAGGTGAAGCCACCTATATCCTGTAGTGCGAAGTTGCTAAGGATATTTTTTTCAAATGTGGGTGGAAGGCGGCAGTGGCGTAGCTCGGTCATGGCCAAAAGACCAAGGTCTTCCTGAACCCTCTTCCACATTTCATACTGAGCTGCATGGCGAAGTATGCCAACGCCATTCAACAAAAATTTCTTCAAGTTGAGAGAGAAGAAGAAGCCCTAGAGCCCAACAATGCCGTTCTTGCCGCCAATGATTCATTTGCATGCGGTCGGTGGAGCCACCAAAGGAAGACTTGGTTGGAAATGTGACCGAGCTTCTGAAATCGGGCTTCGAGTTGATCTGGATGCGGATCTTGACGACCTTTTTGCTTGATCCCGTATTTTTTTTCCTTTTACTTCTTTGGAAAGAATGTGTAATCGGGCTGAGGCCCCATCTTTTGTACCTTTGATTTGAATTTTCAATGAAATCTTCTTTTGTTGAACTGTTTGTTCGGTTAACTCTATGCTTGCGCTTATTTTCTTACCATAAATGCATGAAGTATAACATTTTCTGGCCGAGATCCGTATCTCGGTCTTAACCTTGTAATCCGTTTGGCCATACCTGCTAACCTCTTCCGCCCAGATCCTTATCTCAGCTGAAGAGTACTAAAAGTTGGTTATTCCAGCCAACCACTCATCAGCCTAGGTCCTTATCTCTGCTGAAGAGTACTAAAAGTTGGTTATTCCAGCTAACCACTCTTCAGCCTAGGTCCTTATCTCTACTGAAGAGTCCTAGGTCCTTATCTCTGCTGAAGAGTACTAAAAGTTGGTTATTCCAGCTAACCACTCTTCAGCCTAGGTATCTCTGCTGAAGAGTACTAAAAGTTGGTTATTCCAGCTAACCACTCTTCAGCCTAGATCCTTATCTCGGCTGAAGAGCACTAAGTGTTGGTTTTCCAGCCAACCACTCTTCAGCCTTGATCCTTATCTCGGCTGAAGAGCACTAAGTGTTGGTTTTTCTAGCCAACCACTTCAGCCTAGATCCTGATCTTGGTTGAAGAGAGCTCAAAGTTGGTTATTCCTACCAACTTAGAGCTAAAGTGTTTGGTTATTCCTACCAAACTTCTTCAGCCTAGATCCTGATCTTGGCTGAAGAGAGCTCAAAGTTGGTTGTTCCTACCAACTTAGAGCCAAAGTGTTGGTTTTTCCAGCCAACCACTTCAGCCTAGATTCTGATCTTGGTTGAAGAGAGCTTAAAGTTGGTTATTCCTGCCAACTTAGAGCCAAAATGTTTGGTTATTCCTGCCAAACTTCTTCAGCCTAGGTCCTGATCTTGGCTGAAGAGAGCTCAAAGTTGGTTATTCCTACCAACTTAGAGCCAAAGTGTTGGTTTTTCCAGCCAACCTCTTCAGCCAAGATTATGATCTTGGCTGAAGAGAGATAAGTGTTGGTTTTTCCAGTCAACCTCTTCAGCCCAGATCCTGATCTTGGCTAAAGAGGGCTCAGTGTTGGTTATTTCGGCCAACCTAGAGCCAAGTGTTTAGTTATTCCTGCCAAACTTCTTCAGCCTAGATCTTGATCTTGGCTGAAGAGAGCTTAAAGTTGGTTATTCCTACCAACTTAGAGCCAAGTGTTGGTTTTTCCCGCCAACTCTGCTTTCATTGCCTTTAGCTCACCAAAACTACTCTTACAGAAGAAAACAATTATGCTGAAAAAGGGAACTACTTGTTTTATTGAAAAAGAAAAATTACAAGTACTTTAATGAAAAGCTAAAAATAAAATAGTTTGAGATTGACAGTGTTCCATGGCCTGGGAATGGCCTTGCTGTCTTTATCTTCCAAGTGATATGCCCATTTTCCTGCTAATCCAACCATTTTGTAAGGTCCTTCCCAATTAGGTCCTAACTTGCCATCTCCGGGAACCAGGGTGTTTCTCATTACTTTGCGCAACACCCAATCTCTAATCTTGAATTGCCTCGGATGTACTGTCTTGTTATATTTTCTGGATAACTCCTACTGGTATGAGGCGATGTGAACCAGTGCTCTTTCTCTTCTTTCTTCTACAAGGTCGACCTCCAATGCTATGGCTTCCCTATTTAAGTCTGGATCAAAATTTTCACTTCTAATAATGGGGAGGCCAACTTCCAGTGGGATTATTGCTTCTATGCCATAGGCCAAGGAAAAAGGTGTTTCTCTAGTTGACCGTCGAGGTGTGGTACGGTAAGCCCATAAAACATGAGGGAGCTCCTCAGCCCACTTGCCTTTTGCTTTCTCTAGCCTTTTCTTCAATCCCTCTAAGACGACTTTGTTTGATGCTTCTGCTTGGCCATTTGCTTAGGGATATGCTGGTGTAGAGTTGTAGAATTCTATCTTGTACTCCTTGCAAAAGCCTCTAAAAATTTTGCCATCGAACTGAGTGCCGTTGTCTGATATTAGAGCCTTGGGTATGCCGAACCGAGTGATGATATTCTGTTAGACAAACTTCTTCACATCTTTTTCCTTTATTGAGGCGAGTTCTTCTGCTTCTACCCACTTTGTGAAGTAGTCTGTTGCTGCGAGAAAGAACTTTCTGTTGCCAGGTGCCGTTGGAAGTGGTCCTACTATGTCCAGGCCCCACATTGCGAAGGGCCATGGGCTAGTTAAAGGTAGAAGCTCTCTGGTAGGTTGATGTATTTGGTGTGCGAACTTCTGACATTTCTCGCACTTCTTCACATACTTCTCTAAATCTGCTTGCATGTAAGGCCACCAATATCCTTGTGCAATTGCTCTGTAGGCCAAATATCTTCCCCCTTGGTGGCTTCTGCATACGCCTTTGTGTGTCTCGAACAAGAATGCTTCTACCTTGCTGGGATGAACACATTTTAAGTAAGGTCTTGTGAAGGATTTCTTGTACAACGCCATTGATGGGGAGAGCCAAAATCGCTGTGACTTTGCTCTTATTTTGTTGGCCTCTTTCTTTTCTTCGGGTAAGACGCCGTCTTTTAAGAATATTATAATGAGATCCGTCCATGAAGGGCCTAGTTCGGTGCAACATACCTCAGCTACTTCGGGTTCTTCAATGCTTGGTCTTGGTAGAAAGTCGATCAGTAATGGATGTGGGATGGATGTTTCTGCCTGCTCTACCGTTTTCTTCCCGGTCGATCTGCTCTATCCGTACTACTTCGAATTTCATGATCTCCCTTCTTACTAACTCTTGGTACTTGGCCATCCTCTCATCTTTCACTTTGTAGTCGCCTGGAATCTGGTTTACTACCAGCTGGGAGTCGCTGTAAACTATTAGCTCGGTGGCCTGCATGAAAAGTGCTGATTTTAGGCCTGCTAAAAGTGCTTCATACACCGCCTCATTGTTTGAAGTTGGGAAGCCAAGGTTGATTGCTTGTTCCACTACTAAGCCATCTGGTGAGATGAGGACTATGCCAAGTCTTGCACCATGCTTGTTGGATGCTCTGTCCACAAAGAGCTTCCACATTTCTCCAACGAATAGCTTCTAGCAAGTGGAGGGGTCGAATGATGTCTTGGGGTCACGCGTGCTGCTTATGTTTTCTTCCAAGTCCATGCCTGCTGTTGGGACTTGCTCTTCGCTATCTGCCTATCCCAAGTTTTTACTTGTTAATGAGTCCTCGCTGGGAATGGCCTGGTATATTCCTTCCTTCTGATCCTCAAGCCTGTATGGTTTGCAATGTGGCAGGGTATCTTGTATTAGGGTTATGCGATTTCTGCGCACTTTTCGCCCCATTTTGGTTGTACTACCAAGTCAATCGGGCATATGTGATGACTTCCTGGTGTGAACTCTGTCACAAAGTCTGCCAAAGCTTGGGCTTTTATTGCGGTTCTGGGTTGAAACTTGATATCAAACTGTCCCAATTCCACCGCCCATTTCAAGATTCACCTAGAAAAGTTCGCCCTCTCAAACAAAGCTTTTAGGGGAAAAGTTGTTAGGACGATTATAGTAGGGGCATGGAAGTAATGCGACAGCTTCGTCGAGGCCATCTGTAACAACCCTCGTACTGATTACCGGATGACCACTGAATTATATACTGATTAATGCTAAACTGAACCGCTAATGACTGATAATTGAACTAATTAAAGTACTGGACAGACTGATTGGAATCGAAACTGAAACTGAATAAGACTGCCTATTGAATTGCATATTCTATCTGTTGATTGTATGATTTTACCTGTTTGTAGTTTATGTTTAAACTGCTAATTGAAGGCCTTATCGGCGGCCGATTTAGGAACCGTTTAGTGTTTCATGATCAGTAAAATATTTGTGATTTTATGGTATTTTTATCTGAAAATTGATTAGGAATGATTAAATTAGATTAAAAACGAGTTAATTGCAAACTTAGACTTATTTACGGATTTGCCACCCATAGTGGGCCACTTAGAATTTTATATTGGACTTCATTACATGTTGAACAAAGCTTTTCATCAGCCTTCTTATTGCCTATGACCGACCAAAGAGAGAGAGTAGAGGGAGAATTTGAGAATTAAGCTCATTTGTTGATTTTGCTTGAAGATTTGAGGCATAGATTGCTAGATTGAGCTCCTAGGCTTGTAATTGAGACTTAGGTATGTATATTAACCACTCATTGTTGCATTTAAGGTTGGTTCTTGCTAGATTCATGAAGAATTATAGAGCTAAGACATGAATTTGTTCATAATTGTTGAGTTAGAGCTCCATTCATGCATGCATGAGCATATTGAGGAGTTTGAGTTGAATTCATGGTAGATTGTACATGCATGTCCATGTTTTTATCATAATCCATGTTTTCCACATTGTTTTCAAAGAATTGAGCTCATTTGAGCATGGTTGGAAGCTTAAAATTGTTTTGAATGCATGCATGTCATGTTTGAGCATTGTTCTTGAAAATGGTTTGAAATTGAGTTTGAGTTAAACACCCTTGGGCCTTGATTTCTTAAATTGAGCTTTAAAACTTGTTATTCTATGTGTTTGAAAGAGTTTTCCAGAAAATGGGCCCAAGAGGATCGAATTTGGAGCATCAAAACTTGGTTTGAAACTCAGAGGTCGAATCTGGATTTTCCAGATTTTGGACGTCCGCTCGAGCGGGGGAAGTGCCGCTCGAGCGGGGAATTCATGCTCCCAGTATTTTCTTGCATTGTTTTACAGTCCGCTCGAGCGGGGATTTTAACGCTCGAGCGGGAAAATCGCGCATCCAGCATTTTTTTGCACCTTTCATCAGTCCGCTCGAGCGGCGGAATGTACGCTCGAGCGTGGGCCTTTGTGTGCTTGTCCGCTCGAGCGGGGAAACCTGCGCTCGAGCGGAGGCCCTGTTCACTGAAAATTCTGGAATTGCTTCCTTAGTGCATTTTTGCATCCTCATCGCATCCTAGGCATTCTTAGGCCTAGTTTAGAGCATCTTAATGAGGATTTAGACATAGAACCACACCGAGGAGATTTAGGGATTTAATTAACATCCTTTCCAACTGTAAACTTAGTGTGTGTTCTATTTATTGATTGTTTAGGGTTGGCTCTCGGGGACGCGCTCTAGCTGCTTTAGCCCAATCTCTATGAGTAACAGATTGTGTAAAGATATGTTCAAATGGTTTTATTTTGAATACCGAACTGAACTGTTTATTGAACTGATATTGTTTATTGAATGAATGTATGTCTCAGATTTTGAATCAGACAGGCATCCTTAGCACCCTTGTTATTGGTATCACTGAGCTCACGGTTTCCTCGTGGAACCATCTTGATTGATGGCCATCATTATTGTTGGTGCATAAGGCCGGTCCTTTTGGACCCTCGTTTATAGGCTAATGGATGTACCACATATGGTGATTGATTGAAGTATTGATTGGTGAAATCTTGAAAGATTGAAATCTCAGATAATGAATTGATTTCATTCTTTGTAGGACATTCATTCATAAACTCTTACACGTTATGTTATTCATTGGGCTTTAGCTCACTGTTTATATATATATATGTAGGTGCTCGGCACGAAGCTAGGAGCGTGATTGGTCCCCGATTTTGTCGGCCAACTATGTGCCTCTTTGTGAGGTTCCGAGACGCCATGCCATGGCTTGGGGTGTTTTGTTTCCACTGTCTCCCTACTGCTTTTGTACCTTTTGTATAGACTGTTTATCTGCATTATCGAGGGTTGGGTCCGTCTTGAATGTTGTACATGTTGTATATGATCAGTATATGGATTGAACTGCTTTTGACGTATGAATGCATGAAAATGTTTTTGACATCTGATTTTCACTCGATGGACACTTGTTATTTCTTGTATTGGCCAGCAAACTCTGCTTCTCAGTATTCTTGTCAGCAGGCCTTCGGTAATCTCGGATTACTGGCCAGTTACGCTGCTAAACCCATAGGGCCGGGTTTGGGTCGTGACAGAGTGGTATCAGAGCGATACTTAACCACGAGTTATACCGCACACACGTGTCCAAATGAGCTATAGGGTGTCCTAGAAAAGCAATTAGGGCATCTCATGAATTTGAAAAGTGTGTGCTTATGACTGACTGATTATGTGTTAAAATGTTAAACTGTTTAATTGTACAACTGTTTATAATGATAACTGTATAACTGCTTATAGTGAAATGGATAATGCAAATGAAACTGAAGCATCATCCTCTGAGGCCAGAATGGCCAGACTTGAACAAATGATGGGACTGATAATTGAAAGACTCGAACAACAACCGAACCAACAGCCCCCACCTCCTCCTCCTCCGGTGCAACCGGAACAGAATGTACAGAATGTGAATGCTAATGAGGTGGATATTATTGCACTGACCCATAAGTTCAGCAAGATGAAACCGCCGTCCTTTCAGGGAGGCTTAGAACCAAGTAAAGGTCAAGCTTGGGTTCTTGAGATCGAGAAGTTGTTTGAGATGTTTCCATGCTCAAGCCAACAAAGTATCATAGCAACCTTCACCCTTCAGAAGAAGCAAGAAGGTGGTGGATGTTAACCCGAGGCGAATACTATTGTGACTTGGACTCGTTCAAGGAGTCCTTCTTGAAAAGTATTTTCCCCAAAGGCATCGAGATAGAAAAGTGACCGAGTTTGAACAACTAAGACAGGCAATATGTCTCATGTCAATATGAGAAGAAATTCACCGAGTTTGCTAGGTACGCACCTCATATGGTGGATACCGAATACAAGAAGGCCAGAAGGTTTGAAGGAGGCCTTATTGCTAATATACAGGACATAATTAGTGTTTTGAAAATGCCAACTTTTGTGGGTGTTCTCGACCGAGCATTGATGGCCGAGATAAATATTGCAGCAGTGAAACAATCTGAAGCACCAACGACTGAATGGCAAGGTAAAAGACAGGGTTTTAGGTTTAAGAAAGGTAAGCATAACCCAGCGAATAAGAAACAGAATACGGGGTCGACTACTAGCCCCAGCCAAGGGAGTGGGTTTACCCCACCCTGTTCCATATGTGGCAACAAGCACAAAGGGGTTTGCTATCAGATCTCTGGAGCTTGTTTCAGGTGTGGCAAGGTGGGCCACAGAATCAAAGACTGCCCTTCTGCTCCACCAGTTAGTAGTAAAGCTGCACCGAAAGCCTTAGATCAAATGTAGCACCAAAACCGAACCCCAAAGCTACGGGAAGAGCCTATGAGGCGGGGCAGTGTTTGCCCTAATCTAGGAGGCGTGCAAAACTCTTGAGGCTGTTGTGTCGTATCCTCTCTATCGTGCTCGAATGCTTATGTATTGATTGATTCGGGGTCTACACATTCGTATGTATCGCATGCTTTTTCGCGTAAATTGAATAGACCCTTAGAACCTATGAACTATTTGCTAGCTGTATCATCACCTGTTGGGGGATCCATGACATGTGCATATATGTATCCTGCTTGTGAGATTATTGTTGGGGATATGCACCTATTTATTGATTTACTGCGACTGAACATAGATCACTTTGATGTAATATTGGGGATGGATTGGCTACAAAAATACCATGGCACTATAGACTGTGTAACAAAACAAGTAGTTTTCCGTCCCAGGGTTTGCTCAATTTGTGTTTAATGGGGTGGAGTAGTACCTCCTCCATATCGATTTCTTCTGTAAAAGGTCAAATTGATTAGAAAGGGGTGTAAAGGATATCGTGTTACGTATTATTGTATCCGCTAATGATAATGTTAAAACCGATGTGAATTGTATTCCTATAGTCGAGAATTCGGATGTATTTCGGATGAATTGCCGGGATTTGATTGACAGAAATTGAATTTATTGTGGATGTGGTTCCGTACCCGGTAGACATCTAAAGCTCCTATAGAATGGCTCCAATCGAATCAAAGAATTGAAGGTACAATTGCAGAACTGTTGGACAAGAAGTTTATTAGACCCGATGCGTCACCGTGGGGTGCTGTTTTGTTTGTAAAGAAGAAAAGGCTCATCG
Source organism: Camellia lanceoleosa (assembly GCA_025200525.1). Classification (NCBI taxonomy): domain Eukaryota; kingdom Viridiplantae; phylum Streptophyta; class Magnoliopsida; order Ericales; family Theaceae; genus Camellia; species Camellia lanceoleosa. The sequence continues at coordinate 154,045,944 of CM045759.1, forward strand.
AGGCGTGCATTGATTACCGTGGAATCGAACAAGGTAATCAGAAGAATAAATATCCATTACAGCGTATTGATGATTTATTTGACGATTCTGAGGTGCACAAGTGTTTTCAAGATTGATCTTAGATCGGGTATCACCAATTGAAAGTCAAACCGAAGACATTGATAAAAGCGCTTTTAGAACGAGGTATGGCCATTTTGAATTTTTAGTTATGCCGTTCGATTCTGAATGCACTGCCGCATTCATGGACCTCATGAACGAATTTTTAAACCATACCTTGACGATTTTATTGTGGTATTTATTGATGACATATTGATCTATTCTAAGACCAGAGAAGAACATGAACACCATCGAGACTTGCCCTGCAAACCTTAAGAGAACGTAAACGTATGCTAAATTGTCCAAATGTGAATTTTGGCTTGATCATGTGATGTTTTTGGGGCATGTTGTTAGCAAAGATGGGATTCTGTTGATCCATGAAAATTGAAATTTGTAAGTAAAGGCCTAGACCGACGAATGTAATCAAGTCCAAGCTTTTTGGGATTGGCCGATATTCTGAAGATTTGTCAAAGACTTTTCCAAAATTGCCCTACCACTGACTCAGTTGACACAGAAAGGGGTATCGTTTGACTGGACTGACCAAAGGGAATCAGCATTTCAAGAACTGAAAACCCGACTTGTGACTGCACCGATTTTGACTCTACCTTCAGGTACGGATGGTTATACTGTATTTAGTGATGCTTCTCATAAGGGTTTGGGATGTGTTTTAATGCAGAATGGGAGAGTTATTGCTTATGCTTCCCGACAGTTGAGACCACATGAAAGGAACTACCCGACCCATGACTTAGAACTTGCTGTAGTGGTTTTTGCACTGAAAATTTGGCGTCACTATTTGTATGGAGCAACCTGTGAAGTGTATACTGACCACAAGAGCCTGAAGTACTTTTTCACTCAGAAAGAATTGAATATGAGACAGCGGAGATGGCTTGAACTGATAAAAGACTATGACCTACAGATTTTGTACCATCCGGGAAAAGCCAACACCGTTGTCGATGCATTGAGCCGAAAATCGATTGGGAACTTAGCTTTGTTTGTTCGACCGAAGAAGAGTTGCTTCTTGATCTGGAAAAGTCTGAAATTGAAATTGTTTTGAAAGAACAAGGTGGAACCTTAGCTGCTATTTCTGCTCAACCAGCGTTAATTGAGGAAATTAAAGAAAAACAACAACTAGATGATTTCTTGAAAAAGGTTATTGAAGAAAGGGATTCAAAACCGAGACCGGGGTTCAAATTTGAGAACAATATCTTGAAATTTCAAGGCAATGTGTGTCTTAATGACCTTGAATTGAAAAGGAGAGTTTTACAAGAAGGCCATTAAAGTTTTCGATTCACCCAGGAATCTGAAAATGTACCAAGATTTGAAAGCAAATTTCGTGGCTGGAATGAAGAAAGAAATTGCCGACTTTGTGTCTAAATGTCTTCACCGCCAAAGTCAAAATTTGAACATCAACGACTGCAGGCTTCGCAACCCTTACCCATACCAGAGTGGAAATGAGAGCATACCAGGATGGATTTTATCGTTGGATTACCTCGCTCCAGGAAAGGTATGGACTCTATTTGGGTTATTGTTGATAGATTGACTAAATCTGCACTCTTCCTACCTGTCAAGACAATTTATAATGCAGATAGATTGGTATTATCTATATTGATGAGATTGTGAGATTGCATGGAGTGCTCAGTATCTATTGTTTCGGCGAGGATTCAAGTTTACATCGAGGTTACGGCGAGCCTCTGACTGCATTGGAGTCTTGAATTGAAATTTGAGTAGTGCCTATCATCCTCGAGACGGATGGACCGGTCGAAAGGACCATCCGGACTCTAGAGGATCTCGAGAATGTGTGTCCTGGATTTTCGTGAAATTGGGAAAGCCATCCGCCATTGGTGAATTCGCCTACAACAACGACTACCATTCGAGTATTGGAATGGCGCCTTCGAGCATTGTATGGCAGAAATGTAGATCTCAATCTGCTGGGCGAAGTTGGAGATGGGCCTTTACTTGGGCCCGAGATTGTATATAAACGCCGAGAAAGTGAAATTGATACTGAGACCTAAAACCGCAGAGTAGACGTAAAAGTTATGCAGATGTCGGAAGGCGGACAGAGTATGAAGTGGGTGATCACGTGTTTGTGAAAGTGACACCAATGAAAGGCGGACTTCGCTTTGGAGTCAAAGGCAAGTTAAGCGCCACGATATGTCGGACCGTGCAGTTATTGAGAAAATCAATCGGTGGCGTATCAAGTTGCACTTCCTCCTGAAATGGAGCATATGCACAACGTCTTCCACATTTCGATGTTGAGAGACTATCTTCGAGATCCGTTTCATGTGATTGAGCCTACTCAGATAGTGCTTAGTGATGACTACACTTTCGAGGAACGGCCTATCTGATTATGGCAAGCGGATCAAGAAACTGAGAAACAAAGAGATTCCGCTAGTGAAAGTTGACTGGCAGAACCATGGTGGTGTGTATGCCACTTGGGAAAGGGAAGATGACATGGCTAGGCGATATCCGGATTTGTTCCCGCTGGACCCTATTTTCTTCCAGACTGAAGGTAACTCGAGTTTAGAGGACTAAACTCCTTATAAGGAGGGGAGACTGTAACAACCCTCGTACTCATTACCGGATGACCGCTGAATTATATACTGATTAATGCTAAACTGAACCGCTAATGACTGATAATTGAACTGATTAAAGTACTAGACAGACTGATTGGAATCGAAACTGAAACTGAATAAGACTGCCTATTGAATTGCATATTCTATCTGTTGGTTGTATGATTTTACCTGTTTGTAGTTTATGTTTAAACTGCTAATTGAAGGCCTTATCGTGACGATTTAGGAACTTTAGTGTTTCATGATCGATAAAATATTTGTGATTTTATGGTATTTTTATCGAAAATTGATTAGGAATGATTAAATTAGATTAAAACGAGTTAATTGCAAACTTAGACTTATTTACTGGTTGCCACCCATAGTGGGCCACTTAGAATTTTATATTGGACTTCATTACATGTTGAACAAAGCTTTTCATCACCTTCTTATTGCCTATGACCCAAAGAGAGAGAGAGTAGAGGAGAATTTGAGAATTAAGCTCATTTGTTGATTTTGCTTGAAGATTTGAGGCATAGATTGCTAGATTGAGCTCCTAGGCTTGTAATTGAGACTTAGGTATGTATATTAACCACTCATTGTTGCATTTAAGGTTGGTTCTTGCTAGATTCATGAAGAATTATAGAGCTAAGACATGAATTTGTTCATAATTGTTGAGTTAGAGCTCCATTCATGCATGCATGAGCATATTGAGGAGTTTGAGTTGAATTCATGGTAGATTGTACATGCATGTCCATGTTTTTATCATAATCCATGTTTTCCACATTGTTTTCAAAGAATTGAGCTCATTTGAGCATGGTTGGAAGCTTAAAATTGTTTTGAATGCATGCATGTCATGTTTGAGCATTGTTCTTGAAAATGGTTTGAAATTGAGTTTGAATTAAACACCCTTGGGCCTTGATTTCTTAAATTGAGCTTTAAAACTTGTTATTCTATGTGTTTGAAAGAGTTTTCCAGAAAATGGGCCCAAGATGATCGAATTTGGAGCATCAAAACTTGGTTTGAAACTCAGAGGTCGAATCTGGATTTTCCAGATTTTGGACGTCGCCGGCGAAGTGCCGCTTCGGCGAAATTCATGCTCCCAGATATTTTCTTGCATTGTTTCTGATCCGCTCGGCGGATTTTAACGCCGGCGGGAAAATCGCGCATCCAAAGATTTTTTTGCACCTTTATCGATCGCTCGGCGGCGGAATGTCGCCGGCGTGGGCCTTTGTGTGCTTGTCGCTCGGCGAAACTCAAGGCTTCGGCGGAGGCCCTGTTCACTGAAAATTCTGGAATTGCTTCCTAAGTACATTTTTGCATCCTCATCGCATCCTAGGCATTCTTAGGCCTAGTTTAGAGCATCTTAATGAGGATTTAGACATAGAACCACACCGAGGAGATTTAGGGATTTAATTAACATCCTTTCCAACTGTAAACTTAGTGTGTGTTCTATTTATTGATTGTTTAGGGTTGGCTCTCGGGGACGCGCTCTAGCTGCTTTAGCCCAATCTCTATGAGTAAGTTGTGTAAAGATATGTTCAAATGGTTTTATTTTGAATAATAACGAACTGTTTATTGAACTGATATTGTTTATTGAATGAATGTATGTCTGTATTTTGAATCAGACAGGCATCCTTAGCACCTTTTATTATTTATTCTGAGCTCTGTCGGTTTCCTCGTGGAACCATCTTGATTGATGGCCATCATTATTGTTGGGTTCATAAGGCGGTCCTTTTGGACCCTCTTGTTTATAGGCTAATGGATGTACCACATATGGTGATTGATTGAAGTATTGATTGGTGAAATCTTGAAAGATTGAAATCTTGTATAATGAATTGATTTCATTCTTGTAAGGACATTCATTCATAAACTCTTTACACGTTATGTTATTCATGGGCTTTAGCTCACTTTGCTTATATATATATGTAGGTGCTTTCACCACGCAGAAGCTAGGGCGTGGGATTGGTCCCGCTTTGTCGGCCGGCCTATGTGCCTCCTTTGTGAGGTTCGAGACGCCATGCCATGGCTTGGGGTGTTTTGTTTCCCCACTGTCTCCCTCTTGTTTTGTACCTTTTGTATACTGTTTGGTGTCTTTGATCATATCGAGGGTTGGGTCCGTCTTGAATGTTGTACATGTTGTATATGACTGAATATGGATTGAACTGTTTTGGACTGTATGAATGCATGAAAAATGTTTTTGACATACAGATTTTCACAGCTCAGTGGACACTTGTTATTTATCTTTGGCTTCCGCCAGCCTCGAACTCTGTTCTCTTTGTATCAGAGGCCTTGTAATCTCGGATTCTTGGCGATTCTGATGCTAAACCCATAGGGCCGGGTTTGGGTCGTGACACCATCATCAAGACTAAGGCCAGTTTTTCCAATGGTAAGTACCTGGTTTCTGCACCCAGCAAAGTCTTGCTAGCATAGAAGATGGGCAGGTGTTGGATTCCTTCCGCTCTGACCAACATTGCGCTGACTGCATGCTGTGAAACTGCCACGTACAAAAAGAGCTCTTCTCTAGGTATTGGGGTTACTAGCAACGGTGGGGAAGACATGTACTCTTTCAAGCTTTCTAGGGCGCGGTCGTATTCTTCGTCCCACTCAAACTTGGCCTTTAATGCTTGGAAAAATGGTTGACATCTGTCTGACGACCAACTTATGAACCGGTTGAGTGCAGCTGCCAGGCCAGTGAGATGCTGCACTTCTTTTACTGTGTTAGGCCTTTCTAGATCCTGGATTGCTTTGATCTGAGAGGGGTCTACCTCTATACCTCGGTTGGTCACCAGGAAGCCTAAGAATTTTCCTGATCCTACGCCGAACGCACACTTGGATGCATTTAGGGGCAACTTGTTCTTCTTCAGAATCTAGAACATTTCATCTAGGTCCCTGAGATGGTCCTTCTCATCCTTATTCTTGACCACCATGTCGTCTATGTAAGTCTTCATTGTTCTGCCTAACAATGTTTCAGACATCTTGGTGACCATCCGTTGGAATGTTGCCCCTGTTTTTTTTAGGCCAAAGAGCATGACCTTGTAACAATACAATCCTCTAGGCATTGTAAAGGATGTGATCTCCTGGTCTGGTTCATACATAGCGATCTGATAGTAACCTTTGTACGCATCGAGGAAGCTAAGTCGATTGTGTCCTGCCGTCAGGTTTACCAGTTGGTTTATCCGTGGTAGGGGAAACTGTCTTTTGGGCATGCCTTGTTGACTGTTTTGTAGTCTACGTAGACACTCCATTTTTCGTTCTTCTTTGGCACTATTATGGTATTGGAGATCCATTTGGGGTAGTGCACTTCTCTGATAGCTCCTGCCTCCAGCAAGTTTCCCACTTTTTCCACCACTATCTCAGTATGGTGGAGTGCCGATCTATGAGTGTGCTATATAACTGGTCTGGCAATTGGATGGACGTTCAGTTGGTGACAGATGAAGTTTGGGTCAATGCCAGGCATGTCATACGGTGTCCAGGCAAACACTTCGATATTAGAGGTTAAGAATTCCATAACCTCTATTCTTTCAGTGTTGGACAATGACGAGTCGAGCAAAAAGAAAATTTCTGGGTCTTTTTCATCTATCCTTATCTGTACCAAGTCTTCCACTGTCTTTTGTTCAGCTTCCTTGCCAATATCGGCAAATAGTTCATCGCTCTCGAGCTCTTCCACCATCTGTACATACCCTTTTGCAGCGCGGCTACCATTTACTGTGACGAAGCATTGTTTTGACATGATTTGGTCTCCGAAGACCTCTTCAATTACTTCGACTTGTTAGGGAACCGCAATACTTGATGGTAGGTTGAGGCTACCGATTGCATGGCGTGCAACCATGTCCTCCCCAAGATTATGTTGTAGGTGGAAGGGACTTTCAATACCCCAATTCCCTGTTTTGTCATGGTTCTGGTTTGACTGGAGGATTATCTTGCCCACTGGCCACTCTGGCATTGAGTTGAATCCGATTAGGGGAGATGTTGCAGGTGCCATGTCTTTGTCCTCCAGTTTCAGTTGTTTGAAGGTTTCGTAATACATTATCTCACATGAGCTTCCTTGGTCGATCAAAATCCGTTTGACGTCGAAATTCTTGACGCGTAGAGTGACAACCAGTGCATCATTGTGAGGGCAGTATATCCTTGCTAAATCTTTGTCTGAAAAAGATATGACATTTGTGGCCTCTGTTCTCCCCTTTTTGATGACAGGTTGTGCACTTAATACCTCCCTTAAGTGCTCAGCCTTTTTGATCATCCCCCTGAGCTCACATATTCGCTCAGGTTTGAATATCCCATGTATCACGTTAATTACGCCTTGAGGTGGAGCGTCGATCGGCATCCCGTTTGGGATGTTGTGGTTCTGGGGGGCTAGCTGTGTTCCTCCTTCTATGTACTGGTCCAGGTGCCCAGCCGCCACTAACTCCTCCAAATGCTGCCTCAATGGCATGCAATTTTCAGTGCGATGCCCCTTTTCATCATGGAAGGTGCACTGGGACCTTTCGTCGTAGTCTTTTTGGGCTTCTCCCAATTTGGTTGGCCATCGGACGAAAGGTTCATTGCGTATCTCACTGAGAATTCGATAGATTGGTTTTTTAAACATCGTGGTAATGGCAGTGCGAACACTCAACTTTATTTTGTCTGGGTCCTCTCTATTGCCCTGCCTGCCTCGCCCATTCCTGTTTGGTTGTTCTACCGTGTTGACTTTTGCTGAAGTCTTTTTATCTGGTGTTGCTGTTGTGCCAGATTTCGCTTTAGCACTTCCTCCACACGAATATGTTGGTGCACTCTCTCCATTAAGGCCTCCATTATGAGGGGCGGCGTCATTGTAATTGAGTCCCTCAATTTATTATCGACTAGCAGGCCCCGTTTGTATTGTGCTATGGCGAGGTTTGTAGGGTAATCCCCAATTTGGTTGAAGCTTTCCCAGTAGCGACTGTTATAGGATCTCAAAGTCTCCTTGTCGCCCATGTCAATGGAGAGTAGCTGGTTGATCTCCACTGGTGTCTTAGTGTTCGTTCTGAACCTAGTCACGAATGCCCAGGAGGCGATGCTGCCTTCTGGTAGCCTTTTGAACCAGGTTAGACCTAGGTCGCCAAGGCTGGATGGGAATAGGATACACATCAAGGCCTCATTCTGCCAGTATACTGCCATAACCTGGTGAAAGTGGCTCAAGTGCATGTAGGGGTCCATCTTCCCCTCATAAGTGGTGAATTTGGGCCGGTGGAAGCCTGAAGGTAGTGGTGCGTTCTTAATTACTGGAACGAACGGTGAGCTTTGTAACCTTGCTAATGCTTTGTCTGCTGGTTCGTATGCAAGGCGCGGCATTGGTATTCCTATCTCGATGCTCCCATGCGACTGAGGGGCCAACCGCTGAAGGGCTGAAACTCTGCGTGGGTCACGTGCCTTGGAATCCTTCTTCCATCGAGCCCTTTCTTCAAGCACAGTTCGCAAGTCAGATGATCTAGGCAATTCCGTGCCTAGATGACGTCTGGTGCATGTGCGAGGGCCGATAGGTGCTTCCTTCAGTATATGACCTCTCAGTTCTCGTTCTCTCAGACCTAGAGTAATGAGTCCTGGAAGTCCTTGATTGAGTATTGCCTGTTCTCAGGCTCCTACTCTCTGCTTGCGATGGTGTGGTATGCCTATCACGATCCTCTGAGTGGCGAGGGGGTGTGTTGCCTTTGTGCCCCTCTCCTGTCGCCACCCCTTTTCTTTTTATCTGGCGCTTCATTGGCTCAATGTCTACCGCTATCCTCCTTATTAACTCTTCCTGCTCCTTCACGCGATCCTCTAGGACTTGAGGATCCATCCTCCGCCTCTGTCTTTCTAGACTTTGAGAGCGATGGGGGCTGTTAGGCCGCCTCTCCCTTGCATCCCTCCGGGGGTTCTGTCGCTGGGGTTCTAAATCTGCCATGGGAGGGATAGAAGGCAGACCTTCGCACCTTCCACCCCCCTCTGGGGTTTGTCTGTTGATAGCGGATTGCGGCAAATCTTCATTGTGCGCCAGTGCTTTTAATTAGAGAGGAAAAACTCGATCAAGAGGTTTTGTTCTTTTTGGAATTCCCACAGACGGCACCAATTGTACGAGCACGAAATAATCTTCTCGTATAATCCTGTTGATCAAGTCTGCGCTTCTCTAAACGTCGTCGCTTTACTTCCTGAAAACACAAACGTGAGCTAGCTGGCGGGTGTGTGCCGGATACCTCTTCGATGCCTAAGTCAGCAAGATAGACAAATAGACAAAAGCTCTGTGTATTCGAGAACCAAAGTTGTGTTACCTCTTCATAGGTTATGTTGTGAACTTTTATAGGTTCCGCATAGCACAATCCTAGTAGGACTGTTATTCCTCCATGTAGAGTCCTCCTAGGAATTACACTCCTGAAAGATAATGCTTATCCTTTCACACCCCCCTCACTGCATAAACCAAGTGAGATGGTTTTAGCTCGGTGGTATGACCAAACGACCGAGCTAGTATTGCCATGGTTGGATAACAATGTAACCGAGCTAACAATACCTCTTTGTCATACCCAAACCAGTACTTCACATGCAACTCATAGCTCGACTCTTGTTCACTTGTACCTCGGTTGTGTCCGTTGAGATCGAGCTAACTACAGTAAGCTCTGACCGCGCTAACCAGAGCAAGGTCCACCATAACAAGCCATAGTACCTCGGTTCCAAACACTGTGGCCGAGCTAATTACTACTCCAACTGGGGTGACTGAGCTAACTACAAGGCCCTTTTTGGACCGAGCTAACTACAAGGCCCTTTTACTCAGCCCTTTTTACCACGGCCCACAGAACGGCCCATTACCGCGCCTTGGCCTAGCTTGGCCCTAATGCACATAAAAACTCCCTCTCACTCACCTACATATATAGGGGAAGGGGGTGAGCTAGAAAGCCCAATGAATAACATCAATATAAAGGTTTAATGAATGAGTTTTAAATAATATTCAAAACAAGTTTCAAACTTAAATAGCACATTTACAATTTACCTTTCAGAATACATAAAGAAACATTTCATAATACTCATAGCAAAGGAAAATATGTGGTACATCTCGAAAACAATGCAAATCATGTCATAATTTTCAAAGCATAGAAAAATATGAGAAACATTCGATGATATTGAATAGAGCATTAATGAAATGATCATACCAGATCGACATTTCATGTAGAGCATTTACAACGGATCAATGATAGAATGTTCATATTGGAACAAAAGCATACCGAACGTCCACATCAGAACGAGAACATACGAACATCCATGAAGGTATGAAGCCATACACAACGATCATACATGATTGGAGTCATGCAGAATGATAATCAAGGATTGACATCATACAAAACGTTTATAAAGAATCAATTACATATGCAGAACGTTTATGATGAATCGAAGACAGAACAAAAGTTTCAAGATCAAATCATATTTTATATGTCACATTAGATGCTCGAAAAGGAAACTCATTCATTCTTATCGAAACATAATTTCCAAAAAACTTGTCATATCATATCATTTTGAAATTCCATAGCATAACTTGACATTTTGGAAAATACTTATCATATTGGACATTTTGTAAACAAAACATAGATTTAATAAAACATCTTATAACATAGCCACTACAAAATCATTTATACGAAAATATCTTTACAAAGACGTTACTTATAGTGACTTGGTTAGATGCTATCCTTAGCGGTTGAACCTTAAGCTTTAATTTCAGAAAGTTTAGTTGATTTGCTCCTTAGGTCTTCTTCTCCTCTTCAAAATCTTGAACTTCTCTCTCTAAAGGTGAGCTAGCTCTCTCTCTCTCTCTCTAGATTTCTCAGCACAACAAATGAATACACATATCACCTCTTGAAGTCTTAAGCCACAAATATAATACACACACAAGAGGCTCCAGCACAAACAAAGAATAAACCCACCTCTTGTCTTCAACACAAGTATATACACAAACAAGAGCTAGAATCCTCTACACACTACTTCACAATTAATTACACATGAATAGGATTAGCTTAAACACTAATTAGCCATTAGCTTAATTAAACACAACTTAATCTTGATTAATCATAAATCCCACATAGCTTAATTAACTTAATTAATTCCAATTAAGGCTTAATTTAATGATATGCAATTTTACTAAACGCCTATAAGGCTCTATTCAAGAAACTAAATTGATTCAACTCATCCATTATATTTTCTTAAGCCATCTAAGCTTCTAATTTTTGGTTTAGAATAAAATCTGTGACCAAATCATATACAAATCAGACACAAATTATCGCACACAAATTGGACACATAATATGCTAATTAATTCTAAAATCAAATCAGATTATGCAACTAAAATTCAAATCTCCATAAATAAATAAATAAATAAATTAAATAAATGCAAAATGATATGCATTGTGGGGTTATCACAATAGTGGTCCTATTTATAGAAAAATTGTGGTGAAAAGTCTAAAGTGTCCTTGGTTGGAATGGAATGAAATAGTTTTGGATTTAGTTAAAAGGTTGAAATGAATGGAATAGTTTTGGATTTAGCTGAAACGTAATGGGATTGGGGTTGATTAGAATGTCTAATTATGTGTTAAAACGTGATTTAGTTATTTAGTTATAGGTTAGTCAATATAGAACTAGATTGAAATTAAGTACAAACACAATTCCATGATTTATGGTCCTTGGTCAAAATTTCTTCCATGAATTCATGAACTTTGTTTTCAAGAGTACACTACATATATATATATACACACAAGGGGTAGCTGGCCATGTGCATGGATTTTTAGGGATTTTTTATTTTCTTTTTGTGTACAAATTCATATATATATATTGTAGATATTTTGGTGGAAAAAAATTTAAAATAATGGGTTGTACTTTTATATCTATAAAGAATGATTTGGGGTTAAAATGTAATTAAAATAAAATGTGAGTTCTTGAGCTCAATTAGAATATCTATTTCAAGTGTAGTATTAATTAAAATGATGTTAGAAAAAATAATTCAGTTTGAATTGCTTCGTTTTGAATTAAATGGTGTGATTAACCGAATGAAATCAGTGAAAATCAGATACTAGGATTTTGAGCGATCAATATATAATTATAGAGTTAAATAATTAATATTAGAGTGTAAGAAATAGTTGATTAGGATTTGTATAGATTTGTTTGCGATGCATTTTCGATTCTAGGATTAAATTTGCGATTAAATGAGGGATTAAGAACTTTTATTATAATAATAATTCAAAAGTGAGAGTCTTAATAGGATTTACAAAAGTTAGGGGTCTCACAATGCTAGTGTTAACTTTTCTAGAGGTAAATACATTGTCTCTGCACTTGCCAGAGTTTTGTTGACATAGTAAACAACCTTTTGTCACCCTTTTGCTTCTTGGATAACCATTGCACTTATGCGTGTATGCAGTGCAGTTCGGGCAGTTTGAGAGTAAAATTATAAATCAAATGGCGGATTGGTAGATTGGCAAACAACGCAATTGCAGTTTGAACGGATTGGCAATTGAAGAATCTTCTTAACCAATTATCAAGTATTTACATAATATATAACACTAATTTACATGATAATCTTCATATATATATTACAAAAACTAATTTTACATAATATTTACATACATATAACTACTAATTTGTACAAAGTTTCACATCTTAAATCTCTTTCACACTCATTTTTACTTTGATATTTTATTAGAGGTTAAAAAGTATATATGTATTAATTATAGTGGGGTGCATCAGTTTGGATTACGAATTTTAAAGTTTAATCCGCGGTTAGTGAATAGAACGGTTATAGGCACCATGACTTTTTAGGTATAAAGTGCATTTCCATACTAGGTTGTGCCAACTCGCTTTCCCACACTGATAGAGTCATCACTTAATTTTAAAGGGAATTAAGAAACGTTTAATGATGAAAACGAAGCAAAAGACTTGATCCATCATAACCAGAGAATTCCAAATTTGGGAACTAAGGTACAAAAAGGGAAAGTCATTGAATGATGCACCCCCTTTGCCTAATCCGAAGATTGGCCTCCACTAATATGCTATTTTATGAGTTTAATGATTAATTATTTCATACAAAATTTATTATTAACCCTAAAACCTTTACTAACCCTAAAACTAAATGATTTGAATAAGTAAATATTATCTAACTTGGATTTAATGAATATAACCACATATTTTTCATAAAATAATGATTTTCCACCAAAAAGAGATTTGTAATTCATGTGGTCATAAACACAACCCAAATTAAGTAATACTTATGAAAAACATCCAAAACATACAATTTTGCACAAAAGGCACATGAACTTGGATTATCGAAAAATAATGCACCAACACAAGCAATATGCTATGAGGAGTAAGAACTCACCGATTTCGAATACCAAGCGTCCAACCATGTGATGAAAATAATATACATATGTCCTAAACATGCTACTATACATACAAAATGCAACCTAAGCTCGGTTTAAGGGTTCCAACCATAATTTAATGCAAATAAAGCAATTAAAAAATAAAAATAACATGCTCAATATATATTGATGCTTAAACCAAGCTACATGCATGATTATATCATGAATAATCTAACCTAACATGGATTGAACTAAAACATGCAAGATTATATAACCTACATGATGCTTATGTATTAACCAACCCCTTAACCATGATCTGATATACAAGACATGATTAAAAGCTACTGAAATTAAAGAAAAACATAAGCGTACTTGCTGGTTTGAAACAAATCGAAGAGAACATGAAGAACGGCGTAGTTTTCTTGCTTGCAAGCTTCCCTCGGGCTTTGCTTTGCTTTAGTTCACTTTGTTTTAACCTTAAATGCACTTTAGGATATCAAAAGCTACTTCTAGGGCTTATTATTTTCGGAGTTAGGTTTTAGGTGAGTTGTTTGTAACTCAATCTCTCTTGAAATGGCTCTAAGTGTTCAACCCTTGAAAGAGGGAGGTATGGGCTCCTTTTTTAGGCAAAGATGAGTCTTAGGGAACACCCTAGTTCATCCTACGGTTTCCCCATCGCTTCCTCATAGCGCCTCTAGGTGTCGGCACTTGCACAACCTAGAAAAATGCTGAAATGGGATGTGCGGCCGTACATCTCTAATAGACTTTTGTATTTTGGGTATATCTCTCTTATCTGACATTGGATTGAGGTGAATCAAGTGCAGTTGGAAAGCTAACTCAAACAGATACAACTTTGTGTGAAATAGACATTTTCAAATTCTAACTTTTTCTAGGTGAAAATAGGCCTTTAAGACAAACCAACAAATGGTAATTTTGGCTATTATTTACCCAAAAAAAAAAAAGAGAGGGTAATTTTGGCTAAAAACAAGTTTTGGCACGAAAATGGCAATACAACAACTCTAACAACTTCAAACATCTCCAAGGTTGAAAGTATGATACATTTCATTATCGAGAAGTATTTCAAGCACCTAAGTCTTAATGGTTGATCAAAATGGGCAGTCTACAAGCCCTTCTTTAACATAACTCAAGTAGCCATGGGTGACAAAAGTGAATGTCAAAACTCTGAGACCAACCCATTTGACAAAATCATAAGACTTAAGGTAGTGCTATACATTCATGCAAATGATTGAACCCGTAAGTTGCCTAAATATCCTCGTTGTGAGAAATTAGATCACTATAGTTCAGAGGCAGGTGTGATGTAATAATTCAATCCTACATGAATCATGTGTGACAAGCATTCAATCATTCATCAAACATTCAACAACTAATTATTCCAAAAAGGATGAGAAGACAATACCTGCCATATCTACCTCGCCGTTTGAAGTGATTTTAGTCCAATCTGTTTCTAAGTTCTCCATGTGCATCTATTCTGCGAATACACAAGGAAAGCAAACTCTAAGCAATAATATACACCGCAATGTGGTTAGAAATATGCAATGTTATATTTAATGATGCCAAATCATGCCAGTTCCATGAGTTAAGAAGTTTATGAGTCATGCTAACTCCTTGTAACTTTTAAGAGTTTAAATTCCACCAGGTTCCAATTCCAGTCTTGTAGTTATTAGGGTTCCAAATTCAAGTTACACTTGAAGTAAAAGTTCAAAAACATGCAATATTTTATGGAAATATATACTATGACATGCCATGATTTAAGAGATTCATCACTTACCAAATATGTACTATGACATGAAATATGCACCAATTGCTAGACTTGTACTATAATGGAAGATTACCAAATATGTGCTACAACAAGGGATATACATCAAGTACCAAATATGTGCCACGACAGGAGATATGCATCAATTACGAAATATGTACTACGACATGAGAGATGCATCATTTACCAAATACCAAATATGTACTACGACATCAATTTCTAGATATGTGCTAGGACATGACCAGGAATGTTCTACGACATACAATATGTATTACGACATTCTAATATGTGCTACGACATTCCAATATATGCAACATTTCAATATGAGCTATGATGTACCAATATGTGCTACGGCATTTTAGTATGTACTATGACATTCCAATATGTACTACAACCTGAGATATGTGCTACAACATTCCAATATGTACTATGACATTCTAGTATGTGTTACGAAATTCCAATATGTGCTATGACATGTAAGGTTAATAACAAGTTTGTTTTGTTCCACGACAAAATTATTGGATTGACTACTATGTGAATAGTTATGAAGCAGTTACCAAATACATGCTACAATGCGAGAGAATTATAATCAAACAGAGAGAACAAATGCAATCATGCCAATCAAACCACAAATATTAGACCAAAAATCAAGTCGATAAGGGAAAGCAATTTAGAGAGCATCTTAACATAATTCTGGTAAAACTTTCAAAGGACTAATCATATCAAAATCATCATGGGAGTGAGCTTACTCAAATCAGAGAAAAGTGTTTGTCAGATGGCTTCAGCATATTTTTTTTGGGGGGGGGGGAGAGGGAAGGTATGGCTCGTGTCCTTTACTTAGTCGATAGTTTATTCAGAGATGCTCATGCCCCTAGTGCTTAATCATCGTTCACACTACTCACAAATTTCAACATTCTACAGTGCATCATAGATCGATAATGAAGGCATGCTACTGTGGTCAATGACCAACCAATCGACAATGAAGGACATACTACTATGGCCTATGACTAGCCAATCTCATGCTTCTTTTATGCACTAGAGTGTTGCGAACTTATCAAATTCTTAGAGCAATGATGGATTTTCAATGATCATGGACTTGGTTCCCTTTGTGTGGATACTCTCAGCTTGTTTATGAATTTCACATAAGGGCATCTTTTGAACTTCAAAATTTGAGCAAAAATTTATATTGGAAACATTAACCATGCCATTCTATCAAACTTTGAGCCATACAAATACTAACAAACTGGCATTGATAAACATGCCAAGGATAGACTCGACAAGGGAAAATGAATTTACAGAGAAAAATGACTCAACAGACTTCAAATTGCACAAAACTGTTTCTAGCATTCTACAGCATTAATAGCCCTCTAATGCGCTAGGTATTGTTCTACTCCATCTTTCAAAATGGTTGTACTTGTCGATATAGCTATTTCTCTATGGCGATCACCACAGTGGTTTGTATTTTGGTACTTTTGCATTATTTGACTTCACTTTTGCTGTCTTTTCAATTTGATGCAAATTCCTCACTTTTCACTCATCTCACACCTCTCTTTTCTTTTGCTCACATACCCACATTTTGGGGGTTTTTCATTGTATGGAACGAATAGTTTCCAAAAAAAAAGAAGTGGTATCGACAAGAATTTTGCAAAAGTTTGGCACCACAACAACTGACAAGTTATGTAATATTTTGGATAAAAGATTCTCCAATTGAGGCAACTGGCAATGTTGGTCTTCTTCTGATGGTTGAAACTAAGTGCAATTTGAAAGACACGACAAGACTCGATGTAGGCAATTAAAAGGAATGTGAACCATGACACAACCATGATGCGAAACAGCAGGATGACGCACCTACAATACAAAGCAACAAGACAACTAGCAATTAAACCAAATGCCAAAAAAAAAAAAAAAAGAGGACAAAAACTCAAATTGAATGATCATTCATTGCGCCCCTAGCTTTCCTTATTCTTCCTTATTATTCAAGAATTGCCTTCGAAATACAATTTTGCAAAAAATCAAGTTTCATTTCCTTTTGGGTTCAAGTTAGAAATACCATTGATAAGTTCAATTGCTAAAAGTTGCTTCCCGTACTAATTCAAACTAGCCCGTCTTTAATCCCACACAAAACATGTCATGCATGATGGTAATTGTAGCTCATGAATGATTGCAAAACTAAGGATGTGAATTGGGTAAGGACATGTGGTCGAACCTCGAGGAGAGCTTGCCTACGTATCTCAAGGTGAGAATAAGGCTAGACGTAGTTTCGATTAGGTTCACTTAGGTATTGACACTCTTCTTTTTTGACTCTAACTTTTGCCAAGGTCACCCTTTTCAAGTTTTCAGCCTTTTGAGCTCTCATTCTTTCATTTTTCATTTTTCCATACTTTAAGTTTTGCCTGGGTCACCCCTTTCGAGTTTTCAGCTCAACGACTCTCTCAAGGGTAGTGTTTATAATAGTTTCAATGAATGTTATCAACATCACCTTGGTTTAAGCTTAGTGCCTTATCAAATTGTGCACCCGAACATGATGGATTTATGAAAAGTTAGTCATTCTCATTTCTCCATACATCTCACATTACCTCCTTCAAATGTTGATGGCAAAACTCTCATTCCTCACAATTCACTAGATTTTATTCAATGGATGGCCCTAACTTGATGGTGAATTTTTTTATTTTTTTATTTCTAACAAGAAGTAAAATCAGAAATGCCATGGAGAGGAAATCTATCATTGTGAGGTTTGGATGTACCGTTGTGTTTGCCAAAATAGGAACTTGAATGTATGGTGAAATCCCAAAATAGTGTTGAATATCATGCATAATTCTAAATTTATCCTTGTAAGTCAATAAAAAAATCTTCTTGAAAATTTTGTTTGAAAGTTCACAGGCAATCTTGTGAGGACAAATCATAATTTGTTTAGACCATTTGAGGGATCCTTCTCAACACTCGAGCTTATTGGTGAAATTTCATTCTTATAAGCACATTAAGCAATTTACACTATTCTCTTGCTCGATTGAATTATTAAAGCTTTTATTGTTTTCATTAGGTCACACATGGATTTTTACAGGCACAATTGAATGATCAAAAGTTAACTCTCTTTTATTAATATGATGAAGGATAGAGAGTACACGAATGCGACTTGACAAAGAATAAACGACTCAAAGACTCAAGTGAAGATAGAAAAAGCAAAACCTAACTATGACACATGACTCAAATACTAGCACGACACGGCTCAAATTTTAACAAAACAGCATTATTATTATTTCAAACACAAAAGAGTTCTATTTTTCAAGTCCATAGGCAGAATTTGAGACAAACATCAATTGGTTCAAGGTGTCATCATCTTCAAACTTCATCCATGTGCACCTTGTTCAGAAAGTCCCTCTAAGGTGCATTCAATAATTGTCCCTAGTTATGAAGATTCCTCCAAAGTGCATTCAATGATTATCCCTAGTTCAAATGACTCCTCCAATGGAAAATCAACAATTGCCTCTAATTGATTTTGTACTTCATCATTCCATCCATCATTCTCAACAATGGTATAATAATCCAATCATGCTAGTATACATACATAATGAAAACCTAAGCTAATATATAATGCAAACCTAAGCCTGGTTTAAGGCTATTATCATAATTTCATGCACAAAAAGCAACTAACATATTCAAAATCTAAGCATGTTGAGTGTACAATGATGTTTAAACCGGGCTATATGCATGATCACATGATGATTAATCTAACCTAAATATGTTGTTTATATAATGTCATGACCCGAACTCGCCCCCGTGGGTTAAGGACATAACCGGCCAGTAATCATGAGATTACCTACGGCCTCAAACCAAACCAAACGTATTTTAACAGAGTTAATGGAGGCCAAATGGAAGCAATTTAAAACTTCGTCCATAGAGCTGTACTTACATGGCACATCATAACAAACCATACATATGTACATTAACAACTCACAATAGAAGTACAGTACCATAAAGTTCTGTACAGACAGGATCATCCAAAACTAAGTGGTGAAACTATATACAGACATGTTCAAAGACTTCGCCAACATGACAACATAAAACAAAATGACAAAAAGGCGAAGATGAGTCTCGTGCGTGAGACGCAAGGGTTGACTCTTCAAAACCTTTGTTATTCCACACATACTTCACTGGGGCTGGGTTTGGACTTCTCTTGGCTCACCTACAAACACATGAATGAGCGTGAGCGATAGTCCAGTGAATAATATCAAATAAAAGAGTTATACAAACGGTACGTAGAACAACATGCTTCAAACGGCCTTGGGCCCAATTCATATTTCTATTTAACATATATATATATATACGCAATTTAAGTCAAGTGACTGTGGTTCCAAACATACTGACCTTTGGCCTATTTATCTTCCATTTGTCAAACTGGCCTTTGGCCCATTCAGATTTTCATGTCAAACTGGCCTTTGGCCCATTCAACTTTCATTCATGTCAAACTGGCCTCTGGCTCATTCATTCATGTAAAACTAGCCTCTGGCCCATTCATTAATATCAAACTGGCCTTTGGCCCATTCATTAATGTCAAACTGGCCTCTGGCCCATTCATTGATGTCAAATTGGCCTCTGGCCCATTCATTTATTCATATCAAACATTTGTCCGTAATTCAAACTAGCAAACTTATAAGGCTTATAAGGAAATAAGCAATTGGACAAATGACAACTTCAAAATATCGATATTACTCACAGTGATCGGTTGGTTGGTTTGCCTTGGAGCTCGACCCTACACATTCCATGAACACAAAAGGGTCACAAACAATTCGATCCGTTCTAAATTCACATATTCCTCTTTAGGCTTCATTCTTATCTCTTTAACTCAATTACAATGCTCAATGCATGCCTAAGAGTATTTAGAAGTGAAAGAGAATAGAAAACGAGACATAGAATGTCTTTTCAAAATTTTAGAAAAGCAGGATCCCTACTCGAGCGTGGATTTCCCCGCTTGAGCAGACCCTTGAGGCCTGCAAAAGTACTGGTTATGTCGAATTTATGCTCGATTGTGCACTCTGGCGCTCGAGCGGAAGGCCTCTCTACATGGCTCCCCGCTCGAGCGGACACCATGTCTGCAAAAAGTGTTGGATGTACGAATTTCCCGCTCGAGCGTATCTTCCCCCACTTGAGCGGACATAAAAAATTCTAGGTTTTCCAGAACACATTCTTGAGCTTCAACTTGATGTTGAAAGGTTCCAAATGCATGATTTTGGCTCAAACTTCACATATATATATATATATACTAGCATGGTATAAATACTAAATTTCAACATTATGAAGCTTAATTCCAAGAATTTCTCACATGCGTGCCTCAAATTAACCCAAACTCATCACCAACACATCAAATTCAAACATGCAAAACTCACCTCCATGATTTACACTTGCAATTGAGAGATATTCATTATTCTCAATTTAATTGGTGAAGAGATGATCAAATATGTGGATTTCAAACAAGGTTCATCATGGATTACACAATTTATGCTAAAACATGGAAATTTATAGCAATTTCCTACATGCATGCCTCTAATGATTTCAAATACAACAAAATCAACTCAATTTCATCATAATCAATCTAACTCATGCTCTTGACCATTAATCAAACTTGAATTCACAATTTACAACATTAAACTCATGAATTCACTTACTTAGGAGTAGGGGTGGGCGCGGGTCGGTTGCGGTCACGAAACCTCCAATCCGTCATCCGTCCACCAGATTGGCGGATTGAAGAAAATCAATCTGCATCCATCCGCCAATCCGGCGGATGTGGATTGAGCGGATTGGCGGTTTGGCGGGTGGATGCGAATCGGTTTGGCGGTTTAAAATTTTAGAAATTTTCAACATAATTCAACTTGTGCACTTCCTCAAAAAAAAAAAAAAAAAGAAAAAAAAAAGAAGAAGAAAGTATTACAGTCAATGACTTAAAAAAGTATTACAATCACTGTATGCCTTATCCAAAGAAATAAAGTTTGAAACTTTAGAATATTATGATCACTGCATGCCTCATTCACATATTACAATCACAGCATGATTCATCCACATAAAGTATTACAATCTGTGATTCTTAAAATATAATAACAATTCAAACCACCAAAACCATGAACAGAGTAGTAGTATAGATTGTATGTTTTTGTATTGTTACATCTACATATGTTTTTGAAAACAAAAAACCAACCAGCATATATCATATTTTCTATTTATTATTTTTAGAGCTAGATTTAAAAACCAAAAAATATAGATAAATGATACGTTTATTTTTTTCAATTCAAAATATATATTCAAGTTGAAAACTTTTTTTCAACAAAATATTTAAACTCTTGTTCAATTGAAAACACAAACATAATATTTAAACAAATTGAAAATACAAAGTCTTATAAATTACTAGGGGTGCTCGCGATTTGGCGGTTTGGCGGTTCGGTTGCGGCCAAAGAAATCTCAAATCCGCCATTCGTCCGCCAAATTGGCGGATTGGAGAAAATCAATCCGCAACCGTCCGCTCATCATCACGCATCCGTCCAAAATGCGATGGATCGGTTCGGTTCGGTCGGTTTTGGCGGATCGGTATATCCGCTGCTCACCCCTACTTAGGAGCTTCAAACCCTCCAAACTCTAGCCAATTCTTGAGTTTAATCTTCAAATTCCCCAAATCTTGAGCCAAAATTACACAATTCTCTCCCTTTTTCTCTCTATAGCTGGCCCTCTCTCTCTCAAGGCACAAAATCTGATTTTTGAGCTCAAGTGTAACAATTAAGTGTATAGTGCCCCTTTTCATAAGTTCCCACTAGCATTAATTTAATAATAATAAATAATTGGGTACTAATTCAACAATTTAATCAATTTAATCTAATCCAAATCAATTTCCAATTAAATTTCACCGTAGGCTAAAAAAATTACGCTAATCACAATGGCGTAATTAATTTCGGATTCTGTGGCCGATAAGGCCTTCAATTTAATTTCCAAAGCAGATAATCAAATAGATATTCCTATGGTGAACAGATAGAAATTCAAAACCACATATTTTCACATAATGGCACACAAAATCATATTAAACACATAATCATGCTCATATTAAGGACCAATTAACATATTACGGAACAGGGATATCACATATAACTTACACAAACATGCAAAAATAAAGCAAAAACATGCAAGTTAGCAAACCGACATGATGCTTTATGCTATACTAACACCCTAATTATGATTACATGAGTAAAACAAGATTGAAAGCTACTGAAAATATTGAAAAGTAAGTACTTACTCACTGTTGGAAGATTAAACTGAAGAACGCAAGAAATGTCTTGAAATCCTTGTGTTATGACCCTAACCCGCCCCTAGAGGTTCAGGTCGTGACCGACCAATAATCCCAGATTACCTCTGGTCTCACAGACAAATCTGATATATAATAATAATAATGGGGCACTGCGGAAGCAATATTAAAATACAACCATGTCCATGGAGCGGTGCATATATGAAAAACATACAAATTTAAAACCTCAACTCCTTCATAGATGTAGATACAAAAGTAAATTATAGGATCTTGACACTTATACTGATTGTCCATCCATTCATGTTCCAAACAAAAGAACTAAACACAGAAACAAAATAAACAAAACAAGTTCCATGATTCACAAGGATGACACACTTGGCTCTGCATGAGACCAAGTTTGCCCTATCACGAATGCACTCCAAAGGCTGACAAAAGGGTGGACTCCCGAGGTTTCCTTATGCTTGACGCTCCATTTGCTCATCGACATATATATAGGGGAAGGGGGTGAGCTAAAGCCAAGTGAGTAATACTAGCATAAAGAGGTTAAATGAATGATGTCTATCATTGTACAAAATCATATCACATGAGTTCGAATCATATCATATACAATTACTTGTTATATCGAAGTTCACAAATCATATTCATATGTGGTACATCCAATAGTGCATGATGGGATCGTATAGGTCTAACATACATAGGGACCCTTTGGGTTTACATTAGAGATCTCTATAATGATGGGCCACGGTATTGTTATCCCGGGGCAAGGGGCATATAGCATAGGCCATGGTATTGTTACCCCCTAGTGAGGGCCGTAGGCCATGGTATTGTTACCCCTCGGGTGATGGCCGTAGGCATGGTATTGGTAGCCCCAGCGAGGGCTACACTAAGGATGCCATAATTACATTTTGAAGGAGACAATCATTCATTGTAACGAAATAACATTTAAAAATAATGAACTTGCGGTAACCAAAACACTTTAATAACATATCTTTACAAAAGTACTACTCACAGTGGGCTAGTATTGACGATAGACCTCGGTTGACCACCTAGAGCTTGAATTTGGCCTTAGTTAAGCTAAACCTATACAATCTTCATTGGTTTCTCTTGAATTATTCTCTTTCGGTGTTGAATTCTCTCTATCTCTCAATTTTCAGCACAAGGTTGATGTAAAATCGAGTCTAAGCATGTTTAACAAATATATATATATATATAGGGTGATTAAGGCCTCACTAATCACATGTGGTTAAGGCTAATCAAGTGGGCTTAAATCTAATCAATTATGATTATTTGATTCCAATTATTTTGATCCAAATCAAATTTTAATCAAACTTACCATATGATTCTAAAAATTCCAACTAGCCTATTGAATTAACCAATTTTGGTTTCTGAAGTCGTTTGGGCTTTCAATTTCGAATTCTAAGTCGACAATTAAACAGATAATTCACATACAAATAGATAAGTTTATAATAAACACATAATTATGCATTTTATGCCCAATCAAATACTATATAAAATAATACAGAGGTCAAGGTCATTACAATCTCCTCCCCTTAAGAAGTAGTTTGGTCCTCCAAACTTAAGTTACCTTCATTTGGAAACAGATGCGGGTACCATTGTTTTTTTTTTTTCTTCCCCCATGTAGCCTTTTTCCTATAGTGTTCATTTCATTCTACTTTCACCATTGGGATAGATTTGTTGCTTAGTTGCTTCACTTGTCTATCAAGGATCCATACTAGCCATTGCTTGCATCTCATATCATCATCTAAGGCTATTCGGTGGTAGTCAATTATATGAAACAGATCTCTAAGATACCCACAAAGCATTGATACATGGAAAATGTTGTGTATTTGCTCCATTCCTGATGGTAAGGCAACACAGTAAGAAACAGGGCCAAGTCTTTCTAAAATCTGAAACGGCCTGATGTAACGCAGAGTCAACTTTTCTTTTCTGCCAAAATGTGTTTGCCCTTTCATTGGTGTCACCCGAATGAACATGTGATTTCCTACTTCATATTTCAAATCCCTTATTCTCTGATCAGTATAACTTTTCTTTCGGCTATGAGCAGTCTCAAGCCTCTGTTAGATGATCTTTATCTTTTCAGTTGTCTCTTGTACAAGTTCATATCCGTACAAAGCTCTATCACCAACCTTGGTCTAGCAAATCGGAGACCTACACTTTTTACCATACAATGCCTTATAAGGTGCAATGCTGATACTCGAGTGAAAATTGTTGTTATAAGCCAATTCTGCCAATGGTAGGTAAGTTTCCCAACTACCTTAGAATTCTAAGACACACATACGAAACATATCTTCTAACGTTTGGATAGTTCTCTCAGTTTGCCAGCCATTTTATGGATGAAAGGCTGTATTAAATCTCAACTCTGTGCCCATTGCCTATTGCAAACTTTGCCAAAATCTAGAAACAAATTTAGGATCCCTATCGACACAATAGATATTGGAACCCCATGTAATTGAAAAATCTCATCAACATAAATAATGGCAAGTCTATAGGCATTAAATGACGTTTTCACAACTAGAAAATGAGTAGATTTCGTCAATTTATCAACAATAAGCCAGATAGCATTCATACCTCTAGGTGTTTGAGGTAGACCAACAATGAAGTCCATGGTTATGTGTTCCCACTTCCATTCTAGAATAGGAAGAGATTGAAGTAACCCTGTTGGTTTCTGGTGTTCAGCTTTCACTTGTTGGCATTGGAGTTGTAACCTTTTTCATGTTTGGCCACCAGTACATTTGTTTAAAGTCTTTGTACATTTTGGTATTCCCTGGATGCATAACAAACATTGACTTGTGAGCTTCATCTAGAAGTCTCCTTTTCAATTTGGCATCATTAGGAACACAAACCTTTCCTTGGAATTTCAAAACTTGTTCTTCAATGGAGAACCTCGGTTTGGGCTTAGTTTCAAACTCATCACACATTTTCTTTAGAAATTGATCATCTCTCTGTTTCTGTTTAATTTCCTTGATAATAGCCGGTTGTGCAAACATTGCGGCCAACACATTGCCCTGCCCATAATACATAACTTCTATCTGAAGTATGTTTAGATTTTGCAAAAGTTCTTTCCGGTTAGTCAACAACCAAGCCAAGGTTCGTGTACTATTTTTGCTCAAAGCATCTACCATTGTATTAGCTTTACTCGGATGGTAGTGGATTTGCAGGTCATAGTCTTTAATCAGTTCAAGCCATCGTCTTTGTCACATATTAAGTTCTTTCTGGGTAAAGAAATATTTCAAACTCTTGTGGTCTGTATACACTTTATATTTAGTCCCATATAAATAGTGGAGCCAGATTTTCAATGCAAATTCCATGGCAGCAAGTTCCAAATCATATGTTGGGTAGTTTTTTTCATGCATTTTTAGTTGTCGGGGCACATAAGCAACCACTTTACCATTCTGAATTAAAACACAACCCAAACCTCTATGAGATGCATCACTGAAAATTACAAACCCCTCTGCACTTGATGATAAGGTGAGGATTGGAGCTATAGTCAATCTTGTCTTCAATTCTTGGAATACGGATTCCCTCTAATTAGTCCACACGAATGGTTCTTCCTTTCGTGTCAATTGTGTCAATGGTATAGCTATTTTAGAGAAGTCTATGACAAATTTTCAATAGTAACCTACCAAACCCATAAAACTATGAATTTTTGTTATGTTAGTCGGAGTAGACCAGTTAACAATCGCCTCAATTTTTTATGGGTCAACAGATATCCCTTCTCTATTAATAACATGCCCAAAAATGTAATTTCATTCAGCCAAAATTCACATTTATTTAGTTTTCCACACAGTTGTTTCTCTCTGAGTGTTTGCAGAATTATTCTAAGATGTTGTTCATGTTCTTTTCTACTCTTTGAGTATATCAAGATGTCATCAATAAAAACTACAACACACTCATCCAAAAATGGTTTAAAGATTCGGTTCATTAAGTCCATGAAAGCTGCTGGTGCATTAGTAACTCTAAAATGCATGACTAAAAATTCATAGTGTCCATACCTGGTCCGGAAGGTAGTCTTCTCTATGTCTTCAGCCTTAACTTCCAACTGATGGTATCCTACCGCAAATCAATCTTTAAAAATACCTAAGCCCTCTATGATTGGTTAAACAAATCATCAATTCAAGACAATGGATATTTATTTTTAATGGTTACCTTGTTGAGTTCCATGTAGTCGATACACAAACAGAGTGTTCTATCCTTTTTCTTTACAAACAATACAGGTGCACCCCACGGTGAGGCGCTCGGCCAGATAAACCCCTTATCGAGCAGTTCTTGCAATTGTACTGTCAATGCTTTCTTTCAGCAATTGACATAGAATATGGAGTTTTGAAAATGGGTTGAGTACTATGCATTATATCAATTACAAATTCAATTTCTCTATCAACTAACTGCCTAGGCAACTCTTCTGGAAGCACATTAGGAAAATCCTTCACAGCCAGTATATCATCTAAAGCAACATTTGTAGGCTGAATACTCAAAACATTACACAAATACCCTTGACACCCTTTGTTAATCAGTTTTTGTGCTTTCATGGTAGAAATTAGGTATGGTGGGGGCACTACACCTTTCCCTTCAAAATAAAACCCAGTTTGTCCTGGTGGTTGGAATATGACATGTTTAGATGCACACTCAATGGTCGCATAATATTTGGATAACCAGTCTATACCCAAAATAATATCAAAGTGAGTCATGTCTAAGGGCAATAAATCAACATATAGTGTAGCATTCTCAAGTAAAATTTCACAAGCATGGTAAAAGGTTGAACATAGCATAGATCCCCCTGACAGTGATGACACACATAATATATATTTCAAAGTTTCCAACGATTTACTCAAGCTAGAAGCAAATCGCATAGAGACAAAAGAGTGGGTAGACCACGAATTAATCAAAACATATGCAAACTGCCCACAAATTGACAGTGTACCTGAGACTAAAGTTTCCGCATTTTGAGTGTCCCCCAGTACAAGAGAAAAAACCCTTCATTGTCTCTGATTATCCCGTGTTGTAATTGGAGTTGCATTGCCCTTACATTTGGTGCCGATGCAGCTGAGCTTGTAGCACCTAGATTGTCACGTTGCCATGATTACAGATATCCCCTTGCTATGTGTCCCCTCTTTCCACTCTGAAAACAAGCCCCGGTGATCACTACAACAAAAAGCATTTTTGCGACGTTTTTTAGCAACCAAATTTAATTTCGTTGCCAATTGTATGTTTTTTGGCGACAATATACATGTTGGTCGCCAAAAAATAGACCATTAGCAACAAATATTTCAATTCGTCGCCAAAAATGGTTGGCGCCAATTTATATTTTTGGGCGGGAGCGCTAAAAACGTTTTGGCGACGAAATTAATATACGGCGACGAAACGGTTTGTCGCCAATTTGGGAATTTTTGGCGACGGAATTAGACAAGTCGCTGAAGGTTGAATGATATTTACGGCAACATAATTATCTTCGTCGCCAATAAAATTCTTCTCCAAACGGCGTCGTTTTGAAACTGCCTTTTTTTTTTAATGACCTTTAGGTGAATAAACCAGATTGACCTAAGGCTTCTTCGTCTTCTCATTCCACGAGCTGAAGCGGCGCAACAGAAGAGAAATAGGTATGTCTTCTCTCCCTCTTCTTCGTCTTTCTTTCCCTCTCCCTCTCCTTCTCCCTCTCACTCTCACTCTCTCACATTGTCTCATCTTCCTCTCTTTCTTGTTCGGCATCAATTTCATTCTCTTGTTCGGCATTGCATCAATTTCATTCTGATTTTTCGGACTGATTGTGATTTTCGGACTGATATTGTCATTTTTGGGACTGATATATTCTAATTTTTGGACTGATTTTGGAACTGATTTTCGGGACTGGTATATTCTGATTTTGGAACTGATTTTGGAACTGATTTTGTATTTTTTGGGGACTGATTATTTAGCTGTGCAGTTTGAATCTAAAATTGCTGTTATTTTTTTGTAGATCTATGATGACTAACATTTTTGTTAGCATATTCGTCTCTAATTAATATTGCAATGGCTAAAAAATAATGGGCATCAACCACTATTTGTCATATTGCTGTTCCCAAAAGACAATAAGATCATTAATAATAATTATTTTTTGTTTGGGATATGCTCAATCTGAAACTACTCTGAGTATGTCACTGGTCCAAAGCATAATGTACTATTCTAATACTCAAATATGTGATCACATTATTTTATGATAATAATCAAAGCAAAACCTAACTATAATAATAATTATATAGTTTAAGCATGAAATAATTAAACATTGCCGTCCCTTCATGCTTACTAACTTATCAAATATTTTACCACTATGTTGTGCTCTCTACTTGTTCATAAACAATTATCTCCTATCTTCACCTTAATAGAAAAATTCTCCATATAGCATATGTGTTTGTCAGGATACTAGATTCTGTTTTCAAATTTTTTGCCTTCTATGCCCAATACACTCTCAGTGGTATGCCTGATGATTATCTCTCAAAATTTTTATATTTTGAGATTTTCACCACATTATGCACTTGTAAATGCTCTAAAAAATAGCACTAATGCACATTGTCTAACAAGTACATGAAAACTATATTCTATATTTTGTGTGACCACTTTGCTTAGAGTGTATTTTAACAACGTTCTTTACTCTTGAAATTTCTTTTGCCTAAAATTTAAGAGATGAGGCAAAATACTTGATGTATCGTGTATTTTGTTTTAGAATTCTACTCCTTGATGAGGTTAGGTAAAATGCTTAAAATTCTTACTTACCTCTTCTGTTGAATATCCACTAATGTAGATTTTAGAGACAAAGATGTCACGTTGTATTTGTGTTATGTTCTCTTTTTATCAAATAAAAAATTATACATAATTTGTATATAGAATAATGTGGTTGTATTGGACATATCACGTTCATTTAAAGAATAATTATAAAAATGTCACAATCACATTATTGTGTTAAGAATAACAAAATTTTTTTTTTAAAGTAAGCCTTGATTGTGCAAATAAATTTTTTTTTTTTTACAAGGAATTAATCAATGGGGTATTTGGTAGTGAAATCCTCTGATTTCTTGAAGTATTTTATTTGTTTTTCAAGATGGGTATCATTATCATGAGTCATCACTTTTTATTATATGCCATGAATAGGCTTGACCTACTTCACAAATTTTTGTGCCCTCTAAATAAATGATAGTTATGTCTCTATTTAAAGGAAAAATGAAAGGTAGTCAGCTAAAAAATTTATATTTTCTATGATTATTGTGTGATTGATGGACATGATTTGCTCTTGTTCCATGTGTTTTTTCATTGTTTTATCTTTTATGATGAGGAATTAACTTGGTATTTAGGGGCATGCCTTTTTTTATCAGCTCATTCCTCATTGTTATTTTATCAGTTCATTTTCTGTGTGAACATGACAAAGGCATTGGTAAGATGAAGTGTGTAATTTGAAATTAGCAAGTTTGACAGATTAAAGGTGCTAATGTATGAGTTCTGATGGGTTAAAATGAGTTGGGCATTTAAAATAACTCAAATGTGCAAGTTTTAGTCTTTGGGGTTAAATTTGATACGAATTGGACAAATTAATCCGACCAACCCTCTTATTCTAAAGCTCCTAATAAAATTGTAGATATTTTGTGTATCGGTAACCCTTTTAATAATTTCATCATATAACATTCATTTCATCTCCACTCTCCATTAATTTCATGTATAGTGCGATTTTAATTTAAACTTTGATTTACAATTCAAATGTTATAGGTTATTGGCTAATGCAAAGAGATAAACAAGCTGCAATCATTCGTTGGGGGCAATTACTACATCAAGTAAGCTTTGACTATATTTTAGGGCATTTTTAATTTATTTATCAAGTTAGTCATTTTAGTTTCTACACCTATGATCTTGAAACTATAGAACCTTATTAAATTTAATAAGTCTAGTTGTCAAAAAAATGGGACTAGATACGTCATTTAGCAACTTTGACTATTTTAGTTGATTTTTTAATTTTTTTTATGAAATGAAAAAGAATTATGTTTTGGATGATTTCTGGATTGATTTTTTTTTTTTTTTTTTTTTTTTGTAGGTGAATAGATAATTGTAAAAGAAAAAGTTGTTGATTAATGTATAGGACATGACATTTTGTTTTATTAACTATTTTTTTCTATTGACTATTTAGCCAAAATATAAGTCCCAAACAGGCCTAAAAAGAAAAGAGAAATAATCAGTTATGTTTTTGTAAAGTCTCTGTGTGAGTGTGTGACAACAAAGTTAAAATCACACACTTTGATAAAAGGAAGTCCATAAACAATCCCATAAGGTAATAAAGAGAATCTTAGTTGCAACTTTGTTCAAAGTTCTTGATTGAGATATGGATCACAAGGCTATTATGTAGGACCTCTCTATATTTCAAACCAGTAATATAGATACCTACTCAATATATATTTGGATCCAATTCTTTTAGGATAAATTGCACTCTGCCCCTTTATTTTTAGTCATTTTTTTATTTTTTTTTATTTTGATCATTCATGTTTCAAGTTTCTTTCTAATTTACTCCTAAAACTAACTTTTGTTCAAAATTAGATAGAAAATGCATGTTACCTATAAAAAATATATAATTATATGGGTTTGAGTAAAAAATATATTATTATATGGGTTTGAGTTTATGTCAAAGGTGTGAGTTATATGTGATAAAATATTTTTATGTCACGTGATTGTTAATATGTCATTTTCTATCTAATTTTGGACATGAATTACCTTTTGGAATAAATTGAGAAAAACATGAAATATGAAATTAGCTAGGAGATTGTGGAGAGCCTTGCCCTGTATTATACTTTGGTCCATTTGGAAGTTAAGGAATGAACGTTTGTTTAATGGAGTGCAACCTTGTGCATCTGAGTTAGGTGAGCTGATAAAGATTAGATTTGCTTTATGGGTTAAAGCTTCGTAAAAGGATCATGCACTTTGTCTTGGATTTAATCATCAATTTGGCTTAGATTAGGGAATGCATTTGAGGAGGGCCATGGATTTTGATCAATGGTTTTTGGGGTGTATGGTCCGATAATATGAGGGTTGTTTGTGGGACTCTTGGGTGATAATCTGATTATCTGTTAATATATTTTTCTCTTCTTGTGTGGTGGTCACTACTCAGACTGAGGCTAATCTGCTACTCAGATCTGTTGGGTGATAAATTTTTGTTAACTGGTTCTCTCCTTTGTGTGGTAGTGCAGATCTGTTGGGTGATAACCTGATGCTAATCTGCTAATCTGGTGTGTGTCTATTGCTGTTTTTGGCCTATGCTAGTACTGGTTCCATGCCTCTTTTTGTTTTGTTTGTCTTTGGATTAGGTTGCATGCCTCTGTTTTGGTTCGTAGTTCTTTGTATTCTTTGTATCATGGGTTGTTGTATCAGTAGTTTCTTTGTATTCTTTGTTTGTTGGGTGCTGCCTCTGTTGGTTCCTCACCAACAGGGTCTTGGTTTGGTGCTGCCATGTGAGTTGTTTATATGAGTTTGGTTCATGCCACATTATGGGACTGTTTTGTATGGTTTATATGAGTTGTTTATAGTTATTTATTATTTTCAGAGTCAATTTAAACTGTTTTGTGTAGTTTGCTTATAGTTTATTAGGTAAGAATAGTTTAAGAGCAATGCTACATCTATTTAAAGTCTTGCTAACAATATTACTAAAAACATATATGTTCAAATATCATTGGATGATTAATATCATCAATTTTTTAACAACCAATCACATTTGGCCTATTATATTTTTGGTAAGATTTTTAGTAAGTTTGTAGTATAGGTAGAATTATTCATAGTTTAAATAAGTTGAAACAAAAATTGATTATCTCAAAGTTTAGGAAAGCCGTTTTGACTTTTGTTTTTATTTTTAGTATGCAATAACTTGCACCAAACACTATATATATTTTAACTAAACACTGTCTATTTAAATTTTAATAAAAAATTCAAAGTGCACAAAGGAGACCTATCAAATGTGTAACTCTCACCCCATATGTGAGTTGTGCCTTATTCTGATCAAATTTTATGTATATAAAAGAGTTTAAATCCACTTTTTTGCTTAGTTCTATTCGTAGAGATAATAATTGTGTATTTTGAAAGCATACTATGTTTGTGGTGATGCTGTAAAAGGGTATCTTTTTGTAGTGAAGTATGATTTTTAGTTTAAAATAAGGAAATTTAAACTCTAACATTAAGAATGGTTTTGTTTAGTTTCACTTTAAATAATTTTATTTTAAATACTTTTTAAAACAAAAGCAATAGAAAAATGAAAAACAGCCATCAAGGCCAATAGGATGTTGGTATCCATATCTCTGCATATATCTCTCTACCAAACAATTACTTCTACATCCATTGTAATTTACAATACATGAGTAAAAATAGAGAAGTACACACAGGAACATAATCTGAATTTCATGATTCTACCCTTGTAGGCCCTATTTGTGAGCTGTTTTGTTCTTTAATTTCACCATATTTGTTCAAGGTTTGGCTTTTCTGAGAGAAAATATTATTTTTTATTAATTCTCTAATTCAAAGGAATTTCACATAACCATGGCTTTGTAGGTGACTAAATATGGACAAGAGTTGGATGTTACTTAAGGATAGGATGAGTTCCCAGTATCGAGATGGGGTGAAGGCTTTTGTTCAATTTGCAATGATGAATGTAGGGCCAAATGATAAGATTCGTTGCCCATGTGTGGACTGTTTGAATTGTGAACGACATACTTGTAAAATTGTGGAGTATCATTTAGTTGTGAAAGGGATGTCTCCTTCTTATAAGACTTGGGTGCATCACGGGAATCATTCTCGTGAATCAATCTCATGCATTGAATGATGACAACCACAATGACTTTGGAAGTGTTGGGGATAGAATGGAAGCGGAGATAGGCGAAGATGAAGATGAAATCCTAAATTTGTTAGATGTTTACATGGGGACTACCATAAATGATGATGAAAATGAAGAGGATGAGGAGGACGGTGACAATGACAATGACAATGACGATGAGGTGGCTAACAATGTTGAAAAAGAGGGCGTGCCCAACTTTAACAAATTGTTGAGTGATGCTCAAAGAGAGTTGTACCCTGGGTGTCGTAAGTTTTCTCTTTTATCATTTGTTGTTAAGATGCTTCATTTGAAGGTGTTGAACAAGTGGAGCAATAAGTCTTTCAACATGTTGTTGGGGATATTAAAGGACCTTCTACCGGTAAGTGATTAAGTGATTCCATGGACCCTTTATGAAGCCAAAAAATTCTTACGTGCCTTAGGCTTAGGATATGTGTCGATTCATACATGCAAGTATGATTGTGCACTTTTCTGGAAAGAGAATGCAAATTTAGAGAATTGTCCGATTTGTCAAGAGTCTAGATACAAGTCGAATTATGGAAAAGGTAAAAAAATTCCTCACAAGACCTTACGATACTTCCCGTTGACATCAAGGTTGCAGAGATTATATATGTCGAGAAAAACAGCAATTGATATGAGATGGCAGGCCCTGGTAAAGTTCGACGTGCAGCATCATCCAAAGTTCCTCTACCTTCCCAACAAGCTGCAACTACAATTGCTGTCCCTACTCAGCATGTACCACCTATTTTAACCCCATCTACTCAGAGTGTACCATCTACAAATGCTCTAAGTATCCAGCCTGCACCACCGACAAATGCAACTACTACCTAGGTTGCACCATCTGCAAATGCAACTACAACCCAGGCTACACCATCTACAAATGTAACTACTACTCAGGCTGCACCATCTACAAATGCAACTACTACCCATGATGTGCCATCTACCACTAGTTTATGTGCGATTGTTCTAGACAAGTCAGGGGTCAGACTCGAGGAAGAGCATAGCACGTCTCATAGCTAACAATGGTGGTAAAAAACTTCCTGTTTGGATCCCTGCAGATGCAAAGGTGCCAGTAGGGCCTTATGCCACTCCATTTGCAAATGAACTTGGCTTACAGATAAGGATGGCTGCTCCAATCATTGGTATAAAAAAGTGGGACAAGATTGATGAGATTCATAAAGCCCCAATCATTCAAGCAGTTCGGGTACATGTATTTGCTACTTTTCAGATAATTAGATTATCACCATTACTTGCATTTTGATATTAATAAAAACATTCATTATATTTGTAGGATAAATTTGAGATTGTTGATTATGATGAGGATGAAGAGGTACGGAAAGGAGTCAATAAAAAGTGTAAAACTCTTTACAGAAGTTGGCGTAACAAGATGAAGACTCATTACTCGAACTTGGTAGACGCTGGTGTTGACCCGTATAGTAAACCATACAAAGGGGTCGATTCTGAGGCTTGGGTATACATGATCGATCATGTATGGCTTGATGGCGATTATCAGGTAAAATTTCCTAATTTAAAGAATCATGTTGTAATTTCAATTTAATTTTACTAATCAATTAATTTTTGCGTAACTTGGCTAAAAAGCAAGGGATAGTCGGCGAGGTTACCATATAATCATACAATGGGCTCCAAGTCATTTCAAGCTGCAATGTATAAACAGGTGATGCATTTATTATATCTAACATAATGATTGAAATTAATTATGTATGCTTACTTTTAAATGGAATTAGGGTACCGAGAAGACTTTCAGAGACTTCTACAAAGATTCCCATTGGAGCAAGAGAAAGTCGGATTGGGTAGCCCCAATATGTGGTCAATTACATGTAAGTATGCCAATTAATAGAGTTACATATTTATGTAAATGATGGTATTTGTTGAACTTGTTTACAAATTGATAGGAAGCTTTGAAAGCGACATGAAGAGTCTTTAGAGCCAGGGCAATACCTTTAACTCAGAGCAAATGTCAATCGAGATTCTTGGGAAGAAATCGGGATACTTAAAAGGCTTTGGAGTTGGTCCAAAACCATCATCATCCGTGATTTTACATTCTTGCACAAGCACATACCGAGGTGGTTTCGAGCCTACAAAAGAACTAGAGTCATTGAAGAATTTGTCCGAGATCCAACAAGAACAAATTGCGACCAAAGACTGTAGCACAAGAGCAAGCTAAAATGATTGAAATGCAAAACAAAAGATTTGAAGAGATTGAGAAGTTTATGAGGATGACCAAGGATCGTGCAGTATGCAGTTGATGAAAATGATTATTCATCAGAGGAATTTTATTGACAAACACTTTTGTAAGTATATTTTTCATAATTTACTTTTCAAATCACAACAAACATTTCATTTAATATGTCTGGTTGTGTTGCACAATCGGGACCTCGATTGGTTCTCTGGTTAGAAAATTAGAAGAAAAAATATAAAACACAAGACTTAAAAGGCCCGTTCAGGGGCCAAAATTTCGAAATGACCACCGAAACTTGCCACGAATAGCGTGTTCAAGCCTAAATAGACTTGTAGGAACAAACGGGACCTCACTTGGATCTCCGGTTAGAAGATTAGAAGGGAAATTGTAAAACACAAGACTTAAAAAGGCTGCTCGGGGCGAAATTGAAAATAACCACCAAAACCACCGAAACTTGGCACGGACAGCTTGTTTAAGCCTAAATAGACTTGTAGGAACAAACGGGACCTCGATTGGATCTCCGGTTAGAAAATTAGAAGTAAAATTGTGAAACACAAGACTTAAAAGGCCCGTTCGGGGGCCGAAATTTCAAAATGACCACCGAAACCACCAAAACTTGGCACGGACAGCCTTTTCAAGCCTAAATTGTGAACTGCTTTTGTTATTAGATATGATCATATACAAAACCTGGTCTATAGATTCCACTATACAATCTACTCTCTTCTTGTTGAAAGTCCTTGAGATGGGTTTTGGCTATTAAACTATAAATAGCATCAACACCAAAAATGGCATTATTTTAAGAAAGAAAAAAAAAAGTATCAAGGAAAAAGAAAGTCTGATGGATGCTACCTATCACTATGCAAAACAGTGCCCCTAGAAATCCAAAGACAAAATGATTTGAGTCTTTGTCCCAAATTCAAAATTTTGATGATGTTGAATCTCTTGAAATGTCTTCTATGGTTAAAGAAACTTACTGATGTCAACATTGATTTCTTGGGCAATTTTTTGGCCTTTGACTTGCCAACTATTCATTGATGAAAAATTTCTCCTTGTATATGGTGTTTGTATTAGCAGTTTAAACAAGGCTAGAGTACATAGAATGAACCGAGTATACACTTACATTACATGTATGCCTCATAAAAAGTGAAATATGTGCATGTTTCATTATGTGTTCTATGATTCATTTTATGTTTGTAGCGAAACTATATGCGCACACAATGTCTTGAGTTGTATGGTTCATTAGCTCTATCATAATCAGATTCTTGCAAAATATCTTGAGTCATATGATTTGGCTAGAAGTAAGGGTTCGCCAAATGCTCCGGTCTGTTCTACCTCTCTACTACTATCTTAGTCAACATACATGTCTCATTTCTCACCCCCTTTCTTGCCTTTTAATATGAAGCTCTCACCTAAAATAATTTTATGTCTCATTTTTTTAATAAATATTCTTCTATGCACATTTTTTCAGTCTATTAACATTGCTCTTACTTCAAAAACACGGCTAAGCAGTGTCAAACTTTGTCCTAAGCAAAAACTGCAGTGTCTTTGAATACATGGACTCACCTATACAAAGTACTGTCACTTTTCACAGCTCAAAAAGGATTATTTTTACACTAATGTTTACACAAAAACTTGCATTTAGATTTCCAGCCCCTTTGCTTGATATCCATGAGTAAGAAAACTTTCAGACAAAAATAAACTTCAAATAATGGTTGACCAAAAAACTTTGCCGTTAACTTATAGGAAAAAATTGACAACCACCTACCCTAGTGACCCGGTAATTGATGGTGGCTTGGCTTCATAGGGTCATGTTGGGGTTAAAAAATGAACTCTTGTAGGAACAAACAGGACCTCAATTGGATCTCCGGTTAGAAAATTAGAAGGAAAATTGTAAAACACAAGACTTAAAAGGCCCGTTCGGGGGCTAAAACTGCGAAATGACCACCGAAACTTGGCACGGACAGCTTGTTCAAGCCTAAATAGACTTATAGGAACAAACGGGACCTCGATTGGATTTCCGGTTAAAAAATTAGAAGGAAAAATGTGAAACACAAGACTTAAAAGGCCCGTTCGGGGGCCGAAATTTCAAAATGATCACCGAAACCACCAAAACTTGGCACGGACAGCCTTTTCAAGCCCAAATAGACTTGTAGGAACAAACGGGGCCTCTATTGGATCTCCGGTTGGAAAATTAGAAGGAAAATTGTAATACACAAGACTTAAAAGGTCCGTTCGGGGGCCGAAATTGCAAAATAACCACCAAAACCACCGAAACTTTGCACGGGTAGCTTGTTCAAGCCTAAATAGACTTGTATGAGCAAACAGCACCCGATTAGACTTCCCGTTACAAAATTAAAATCAAAATTATGAAGTTCACATCTAGGTTTTTTTTTTTTTTTTGTCAATCTAATATTGTTTTTTGTTTTTTCATGTGACAGATTGGCAATGGTGGAAAATAGTTTGGGCTGCATCAGAAGATTTGATTTTGTGTTTTTGGAAATATTTTGACATAGGATTTTGGTAAATGATTTATGGATTAAATGTTTAGCATCAAAATATTTGGTGTTGTATTTTTGCAAATATTTTGACATAGGATTTTGGTAAATGACTTGTTGGTTAGATGTTTAACATCAAAATATTTGGTTGTAATTTTGAAAATATTTTGACATAGCATTTGGTAATGTATTTATAAGTTTGATGTTAGTAGTTTGTAAGTACTTTAGTATGAATGTTTTAGATTGTCAGAGAATTGTAATTATGTTTATGTGAATTTTTCATATCTATTAATTTTGAATTAGTATGAATGTCTTGCACAGGTGTATTATTATTTACATTACATTTGTGTATATGTTGTGCACAGGAATACAGGTGTTTTGGAATATTTTGAACAGGAAAATTATTAAAATCAAAATCTGTGTATTGAATTTTTAGTGACAGGTGGTATTTTCGTCGCTGTTAATATATTTGGCGACAGCATATTGTTTTTGTTGCTAAAAGTTAGTGGTTATTTCTAGAACTTTTAGCAACCAAAACTTGCTCGTCGCTAAAAACGAGATTTTTAGCGACGAAATTAATTTCGTCATTAAATAGTACTTTTGGCGACGCATTTATTTGTCGCTAAAACTACATGGCCTATCCAAAGTTTAACCTTTTAGCAACAAATTGTAATTTTATAGCGACAAAATATATGATTTTTGGCGACCAATTTTTCTTGTCGCTAAATGTCTACATACGGTGACAATTTCTGATTTCGTCGCCAATACTTTTAGTGACAGGCCTTTGGCGACAAATTGTATATTTGTCGCCGATTCGTTTGGCGACAAAATTTGTACTTTTGGCGACCAATTTTTGGGTCGCCAAATGTGTTTTTTGTTGTAGTGGATTCGGTAACACACCTCGGTGCTTTCTCCCATAGTCTGGACAATCATGTGCTAAATTACCACTTTCATTGGAGCTACTTGAATTTCCTGACTTTGCTTTCTTGGCCGTTGCTGAAGTTGCCCCTTTGTTCACATTCAAATTCTGCCTTTTACCTCTCCATTCAAAGTTTCGGTTACGGGTTGCCAAGTTTGTTTATGCCATAAGAGCCTTGTCTAATACATCAACATATTTAGGTAGTTTCAAAACATTAATTCTATCGAGAATTGCATCTCGAAGACCTCCCTTAAATTTTTTGGCCTTCTTATAGTCCATGTCGACCATATACGACACAAATTGTGCTAATTCCGTGAACTAGGCCTGATACTCTTCCACTGATTTGTTCCCCTACTTTAACTGTTCAAACTTTGTCACTTTTCTGTCTCAAACACATTGCAGGAAGTACTTTTCGTAGAAGATCTCTAGAAACTGAGCCCAAGTAATTCCCTATTAGTATCTCGTACCAACATCTACCATCTTCTTGCTTCATCTTTGAGTGTAAACGTAGCTAACAACACTTTTTGTGTCTTCGTGCATGGAAACATCTTAAATAACTTATCAATCCCCAATTCCCAGGCCTCAAAATTTAGCAAATCAATTCCCCCATGAAACAATTCATCTTTTTGAACTCTTTGGTGAGGGTAATGGTTTTGTCTTCATTCTGATGGTTCGGTACCAGTGGTACAGGCATTGGAGGTGGGGGTGGTGGTTACTATTGCTGCTGTTGTTGTTATTGTCTTAGGCTTTCAGGCATGTCATGCATCATTCTTTCCATCCAGTTAAGACGGTTAGAGGTAGACTCCCCCAGTTCATCCCATCTTGTTCTCACCATTAACTATATAAAACTTGTATCATAACAGATACACTATATGCACACATATACATATACACGTTTCAGAATAGATATCTCGTCTTGTTATTCAAATGCATATGAAAGCAATCATTAAGTTCTACTAGACACCTTATTGCTCAATGGACTAGTGAGTGAGGTATAACTCATGCTCTGATACCAAACTGTCACGACCCTAACCCGCCTCTAGAGGTTTAGGTCATGACCAGCCAGTAATCCCAGCTTACCTTCGGCCTCACAGATAAATCTGATTTATAATAATAATAAAGGGGCTCTGTGGAAGCAATATTAAAATATAACCATATCCATCGAGCGATGCATACATGAAAAGCATACAAATTTAAAACCTCAACTCCTTCATAGATGTAGATACAAAAGTACATTATAGCATGTTGACACTTATACCGATTGTCCATCCATTCATGTTCCAAAACAAAAGAACTAAACAAAGAAACAAAACAAGTTCCATAATTCACAAGGTTGACACACTTGGGTTTGCATGAGACCAAGTTCGCTCCATCATGGAGGCACTCTAAAGCGGCTGACAAAATGGTGGCCTCCCGAGGTTGGCTTATGCTTGACGCTCCATTTGCTCATCGAGATATTTATAGGGGAAGGGGGTGAGCTAAAGCCAAGTTAGTAATACTAGCATAAAAAGGTTAAATGAATGATGTCTATCATTGTACAAAATCATATCACATGAGTTCGAATCATATCATAAGCGATTACTTGTCATATCGAAATTCACAAATCATATTCATATGGGGTACATCCAATAGTGCACGATGGGACTATATAGGTCTAACATACATAGGGACCCCTTGAGTCTACATCAGAGATCTCTGTAACGATGGGCCACGGTATTGTTATCCCTAGGCGAGGGCCATATAGCATAGGCCATAGTATTGTTACCCCCAAGCAAGTGGCGTATGTTTTGGTATTGTTGTCCTTGGGCAAGGGCCATAGGCCGCAGTATTGTTACCCTCGAGAGAGGGCCGTAGGCCATGGTATTGGTACCCCCAGATGAGGGCTACACTAAGGATGCCACAATTACATTTTGAAGGAGACAATCATTCATTGTAATGAAATAGCATTTCAAAATAGTGAACTTGCTATAACCAAAGCACTTTAATAACATATCTTTACAAAAGTACTACTCATTGTGGGCTGGTACTGACGATAGACCTCGGTTGACCACATAGAGCTTGAATTTGGCCTTAGTTAAGTTAAACCTCTACAATCTCCCTTGGTTTCTCTTGAATTCTTCTTCTTCTCTCTCTAAGGTGTTGAATTCTCTCTCTAGCTCTCAATTTTTAGGACAAGGTTGAAGTAAAATCATGTCTAAGAATGTTTAACATATATATATATATATAGAGTGATTAAGGTATCACTAATCACCTATACTTAAGGCTAATCAAATAAGCTTAAATCTAATCAATTATGATTATTTTATTCTAATTATTTTGATTAAAATCAAATTTTAATCAAACTTACCATATGATTCTAAAAATTCCAACTAGCCTAAATTTTGGTTTTTGAAGTCATTTGGGCTTTCAATTTTGAATTCTAAGTCGGCTATTAAACAGATAATTCACATACAAACAGATAAGTTTCTAATAAACACATAATTATACAATTTATACCCAATCAAATACTATATAAAGTAATACGGAGGTCGGGGTGTTGTTACGCCTTGCTTGCAAGCTTCTCCAAGCTATTGTAGCATTTTTTATTTTTAGAGTTAAGGTAAGGTGATTGCTACTCAATCTTACTTAAAAGCTCTCAAAATTGCTCGAAGTCTCAATGCCTTGGAAGGGAGGGGGGGTTAGGGTCTTATTTATAGGCAAAGAGGAGCCTTGGGGAACACCCAAGGTTGTGCTAGGGTTACCCCGTCACATTCTCCTTGCTCCTCTCTAGAAAAAGGCACCAACAGTCTAAATTCAAAACCAATTTTGGGCGGCGAGAGATTATACCGTCGCACAACCCATGTATGGCTACACCACGCACGTGCGGCCTTACGTATCTCCTGAGTATATGTGCTATGCATGCATACACAAATACGTGGTTTCATGCCTCTAGACCGTCTCATTGCCGAAGTAGATCTGATTGACTTTGGATAGACATTTTTACGAAAAATTGGTCAATGGGTTCAGCGGTAAAATGGTCATTTTTGTAAAAATAGTTTTAGCTTAAAACAAGGTAATACAACAGTTCTTAACAACTTCAAGCATCTTTAGTGATGAAGTAATTACCATTTCATCATAGTGAAGCTATCAAGTGCCCAAATCTTAGGGTCACCAAAATGGGGTGTCTACACCTTTCTTACCTATAAATAACCCCTACCCCCTCTCCCAAACAAGGACCAACACTTAAAGCAATTTTTTAGAGCTTTTTAGTGATTTAGAGTTACCACCTTAGCCTTAAATATGAAAATACAAACCCTATACATCAACTCTACAACTAAAAGTAGATCGAGGGTTTGACGAAGGTTGAACTAAAGCAAAGCCAAACGTGAGGGAGTTTTCAAGCAAGAAAAAATCATTTTTTCTCACATGTAATTTGGTTTGTCTCAAACTAGTGAGTAAGTTCTTCTTTTTCTCTGATTTCAGTAACTTTTAAGTTATGTTTTCATCATTAGGGTGTTAGAATAGCATGTTTTTTCTTTGATTTTGCATATTTTGTTTAAGTTGTTTAAACAACATGTTTAGGTTAGATTAATCATGATATAATCATCCATTAAGCCTAGTTTAAGCATCAATGTATATTTAGCATGTTTTGATTTTTATGTGTTAATTGCTTGTTGTGCATTAAATCATGTTAGTACTCATAACTCAGACTTAGGTTTACATTATGTATAATAACATGTTTAGGTCATATGTTTATTATTTTGCAAGGTTTGACGTTTGGTGGTGGAATCTGGGTAAGTTCTCACTGTTTCATGGCATATTGCTTGAGTTTTGCATTGTTTGTTAAATGATGTAACTTTATGTTCTTCTTGGTGATCTCTTGAATGTTTTGAATGCTTTTCATAATATTGCTTGATTTGGATTGTGTCTATGGTCATATGGTTTGAAAGCTCTTATATTTTTGGTGGAAAATCATGTTTTATGGAAAATATATGGTTGTAGTCATTTAATCCAAATTAAATGGTATTTTATTTGACCATCTAGTTGATCGAGGTTAGTAAAGGATTAGACTTAATAGTTATGTTTTTTGGAATAATTAATTATTTAATCTCATAAAATAGAAAATTAGTAGAGGTTAATCACTTGATTGGACGAGAGGGGTGCATCAATTAACCTGAGCCTAGAATATTTGATTATGATGGACTAGCACATGTACTTAGTTTTCATTGTTAAAAGTTTTTTAGTTTCCTATAAAAATTAAGTAGCGACTTTTTTGATGCGATACAGAGTTGGTACAACATTGTGTGGAAATGCGCCTTATACCCAAAAAGGCACAACATCCATAACTAGCCATAGCCTTGGCTCAGTCTTTGTCCTCTGCTCCCTTAACAGCAACATCAACAGTAGCCTTGTTTGTTTCAAGATAAGCTAAAAGCTTTTCATGCGCCCTCCTTCAGCTCAGCCAATTCTTTGGCAGTCAAGGCAAGAATGCCATTATAGATAAGTAGCTTTTTTTACAGATCGGTTGCCCTCTTTTCAAAAGCCACCAACCTACTCTTTATGTCCTTGTTCTTCTCGGCTAGCCTCTGCTTGGACACCCACAATTTATCAGCAGCCTTAACCATCCTGTCATGATGATACATGGCCTCATATGCAAAAAATAAACCCTATAAAAAGAAAAAAAGACTCAGTAATTAACAAAGTATAGAATTTGACAAAAAGAAGAAAGTAATTAAAAATGACTCACCACTAGAGAAAAATAGAGGGTTTGATTGAAGACAGTCAGGTTGGAGTGCTCAGCCAGTCGACCAGCGTCAAATGGCCAGATGATACCACATGCAATTGTAGTGGCTACTTCAACACTTCCCATAGCTGTGTCAACATTGGTCATCAGTTGATCATTCAGAGCTGGTGTTAGAATGATTGGGGAAGGGACTGCCGCCACATTAGTGGAGATGACCGTAGAGGCGATGGCAGCAGTAGTGGCAGAGGGATTAGATCGACTCTTTTTATGAGCCTCCGCTAACTAGTCATCGGGGCACTTACCAACCCTCTATTCAGTGTAGGGAGGGTTTGGAGCTGGTTCTCCAACAACAACAATAGTGTTGATAGTGGCGAGAACATCAACAACTAACATAATTGGTGGGTTTTGAGACTAATCGACGGAGGTAGAACTGGAGGCAGTATGAGGGGTATAGCTAGAAGATTGTCCCTCCTTTTGGCGCTTCCTCTCTAGAACTATCTCAAAAAAGTTCTTTGGAGGCATTTTGTCAGTTTTTGGGTGTTGGTTGAAGAAGATGGCCTTAGAATCGATGGAGGAGTAACTTTGGGAAGGAAGTTGGTCTTCTTTGGCCGAATGGTCTTCTTCTTCACCCTCCTTGAGATGTGAAGGGATATAGAAGTGGAGAAAGTCGTCAGTACCAAGGGGAATGTTATCATCAGAAGCGAATACCAAATGGTAATGACGAATGTATGAAAGGAGCGTGTGAATAGCTCTGCCTCTCCACGATGACGATCATGTCATTCACCCCTTTGCCAAAATCATAAAGCATTTGGACTAACTGACGCTTTGTCGACTTAAGCTTGAAATAAATTTTTTCTCATGCCTTCGTGGAGGGAACCAGGTGTGGATGCCATGCCTTTTTGGGGATAAGGCGCGTTTCCACACTATGTTGTACCAACTCGCTTTCCTGCATCGATAGAGTTGTCACTTAATTTTTATGGGAAACCAAGAAACCTTTGACAATGAAAACTACATAAGGGCATTAATCTGTCACAACCAAATATTTTCATTTCGGAAACTTATGTACAAGAGGGAAAGATCATTAATTGATACACCCCCTTTCACCCAATCAAGTGTTTGGCCTCTACTAACCTTTTATTTTGTGAGATTAGATAATTAATTATTCCACAAACTTCATTATTAACCCTAGTCTTTTACTAACCTTAATCAACTAGATGATTTGCATAAAAGATAAACATCATGTATTTTGATTAAAGCCATTTCCAACAAAAATTGATTTTATGATACATCGCTATAAACTTAACCAAAAATAAACAATTTTTATAAAACATTCAAAAAAAATAAAAATAAAAATAAAAATAAAAATAAAAATAAATAACTTGGATTATGGAAAAGTAATGCAACCAAACAAGCATTGCTTACCTGGATGCCCACTTCAAGCATCTTACCATGCAAAGTATGATTAAATAAAATACACATGAGCCTAAACATGTAACTAAACACATGAATGATGATTCTAAG
This sequence comes from Camellia lanceoleosa, assembly GCA_025200525.1. Taxonomy (NCBI): domain Eukaryota; kingdom Viridiplantae; phylum Streptophyta; class Magnoliopsida; order Ericales; family Theaceae; genus Camellia; species Camellia lanceoleosa. Next base: position 154,090,667 of record CM045759.1, read on the forward strand.
CTCGATTTGAGGCTACTAAACTGATGATTATGCAAGTAAAGCAACTAACAAGTAAAAGAGAAAAATGTTAACTATCTATATGATGATTCAAACCAGGCTTAATGCATGATTTCTACATGATCAAGCAAGACTAAATATGCTATTCTAATAAAAATAAAGAAAACATGCAACAATAGGTGAGAAAGTGAATAAAACTTGACATGAAAGACCTACATGATGCTATGATGGACTAACAACATAGCATGATTAAATATTGAAAAATATGGATTAAAAATAGAGAGAAAAAGAAGACTTAATCACTGGTTTGCAATTAACCGAAGAATACACAAAGAAAATGCGAGTTTTCTTGCTTGATTGCTCCCTACAAGCTTAGGTTTATATTATGTTCAAGTTCTTCAAGCCTTAAATGATTTTTTAGTTGTTAAAGTTGCTATAGGAGGGTGTATTTTCAAAGCCTAGGATTTGAGCGAAGATGAGGCGAAGAATTTCACTTACAAACTCATAATTTTGCTCAAAAAGTTCAACCCCTTGAAAGAGGGGGGTAGTGGCTATATTTATAGGCTTAAAGGATGCTTAGGGAACACCCTAGATCATCCTAGGGTTCCCCTATTGCATTCTCCTTACGCCTCTTGAATAAATCACACTAAAACACCAAAATTTTGGGTGTCGGTGGGATGTTCGCATGCACAAGGCATGTACGGGCGCACATCCTTAACAGCTCTTCGTATTTTTGGCATATCTTTCTCATCCAATATCAGATAGAGGCGAATCAAGCAGTGTTGGAAATATAATTCATAGGGCTACAATTTGGGTTGAAATAGATATTTTGAAATTTCAACTTTTTCTATGAACCAATAAATGGTAATTTTGGCAAAAAAATGTTTTTGAGACAAAAATGGCAATACAATAACTCTAACAACTTCAAGCACCTCTAAGGTTGAAATTATGATACTTGTCATCATCGAAAAGAATTTCAAGCACCCAATTCTTAATTGTAATGACCCATTTTTTTTATAAAAAAAATAGTTAGGGTGTGTTTGGTAACGTTTACGTTTTCAGTTTATATTTACAAAAATTTTATAAACTGATTTTTGTTTAATTTTGTTTATTTTTAGAAAAACATAAACTACAAACGCGTTTGGTAATTGACAAAATGTTTAAAAAAATTTAAAAATATAAAAAAGAGTGAGAAATGGCAAGTGGTGACAAGTGGAAACGGAATACGATGGTGGAAAGTGATGTGATTGGTGGTGGGTGGTAGGTGGCAGTGGTGTATGGTAGCAGTGGGTGGTGGTGGTGATGGTGGTGGTGAGGTGGTGGTGGCAAGTGGTGGTGGTGGTGGTGGGTGAGTGGTGTGGTGGTGGTGGTGGTGGTGGTGGTGGTGGTGGTGATGGTGGTGGTGGTGGTGGGTGGTGGTGGTGGTGGTGGTGGTGATGTGGTGGTGAGTGGTGGTGGCAAGGCAGTGGCGGGTGGTGGTGGTGGTGGTGATGGTGGTGGTGGTGGTGGTAGATGGTGGTGGTGGTGGTGGTGTGGTGGTGGTGGTAGATGGTGGGTGGTGGGTGGTGGTGGCGCAAAACGGTGGTGGAAAATGGTGGCAGGTGGTTGTTAGTGTTGGGTGGTAAAAAGAAAAAAAACTCAAAATTCAAAACGGAAACACATTTTTTGTGTTTTCATTTTTTAGCCAAATTTATAAATTGAGATCGCTGATTTATAAATCAAAAATTTTATCAAACAAGTTTTTATTTGAATTTTTAAAATTTTTGTAAATATAAACAGAAAACTGAAAACGTAAGTGTTACCAAACGACACCTTAGCGTATAATTTAATTGAGCAAATTTTTGAATTTGATTGCTGTGTAAATGCAATGTAGCGATTCGGCCAGATTTTTTAAAAATAGTTCCTGATCTCAGAAAATTATGAAATCTTTATATGTTGTTCCCATATGAGTCTAATATGTTGGATAAAAAAATTTCAGAATTTAAATGATGAGTATTTATTTTATGAAAATTCACGGACTGATTGGTGTACTTTAATTTATAGTAGAATATGAAATTGAGTTTTGGGTGTTGGATCGAGATTTAAGATAAATTTGTTTGGTTTATTTTGGTATATAATTGGACCATGTTTGGCTTATGGGTGAGACCCATGATTTATATATAATTTAATTTGAGTTTGTTTGATTACTCATGTTTAACTGTTTGGTTCTTTTTGATTATGTGATTGGTAATAACCACATTGGGAGTTGTTATTATTTATTATATAGGATTATAATAAATATTTAATGGTCAATTTTATGGTGTGTACCATATGATAAAAAAATTATATATTTTTATAGTGTATAAAATGGGTGTATATTTTGTGATGAGAAAAATTATATTATTTTATAATTTATATTATAAAATTTTGAAATATTATTACAAAAATTATATTATATATTTTTATTGGGAGAAACCAATTCTTGAAAAGGGCAACCACGTGGGACTGCCCCCTCTCTCTATTTCCTTGTGCCTTCTTTATCTTTCTCTATTTTTTTTTTTATTTTGGGAAAAGTTATGGATCATGAAAATTTTGTCATGAAAATGATTATAAAAAATTTATGATCCTTGGATTACCTTGATTAGTGTGTGGTGTTTTTTTCTAAGTGTAATACAAGGATCACAAAACTTTCATGATTATTTTCATGATACCTAGTATTACTGTTTTATTTTTCTTTTTCCTTCTTTTTGGTTCTGATAGAGACCCTCTATGTTCGTCTCTTTCCCTTTCTCTTTCCTCCATGGATATTCAAGCTTTGAACTTAGAATGAGAGTCCTTAGAGTAAAATTTTGCAAAATTTTTGTAAATGAAAGTTGGAGAGATTGTCGTAATCTTTGCAATGGTAGTCTCGACTTCATGATCAGGCAAGATTTACCTTCTAGATCTGTTCTTTTTCATTATTTGAGGTAGAGATTTTCTTTATATTTTTACATTAAAACTATGTTATGGATATTTTGAGAAAATATATCATTATAAGAGGTATTGTATATATATATATATATTCAGATTGTTGTTTGGTAATTTTTAGAAGAAAAATTATGTTGAAATGTTAAGAATGTTGACATTTTGAAATTGGCCTAACAAAGGGGAAGAAAGTAGAGCCTCTCTCTCTAGAATCAAGAGAGAGAAAGCTCCCCCAGTAACAATGGTGTTTTTCTGGTAGCTTCACTTCCTGATTCTTGAGTGAGTGTGAGCATGATAATGGGTTTGTGTGTGAGTAGATTGATCCTTCAACCATTCTTGGTTGTTGGTTTGTTATGATAGATAGATTAAGACCTCGTTTCACAATCGAACTTTTTAGGCAAAAAGTCAAAAAATTACTAAATTAGTCAAAAAGTCAACAATTCATACCAAAAAGTTAAAGATTCTCTTTTCTTTTTACTTTTTGCATGTCTTTTCGTAAAAAATTAAAAAGTCATCCCAAACATACTAGTTTTTTTTCGTTCATATTTTAGCCAAATAGTCAAAAAGTTACTAAATTAGCCTATTTCCAAACGAGGCCTAAGTGTGAGAAAGATTTTTAGTTTGAGATATATTTTGGTTGTGACATAGTGGTGTTTCTTTGTTCAGTTCGTGAGTTGTTGCCGTTGGTGAGTTATGCGCCAGCGGTAAGCATGTGACGGAGTTGGTAGTGTGCTGGGTTATTCCTAGGTTTCTGTCCCTGGGTTATACCATCGGCGGTTTTATTTTATTTTTATTTTTTATTTTTTATATTTTTTTGGCGACGTTATGCGCACGTTGCTCCTGTGAGGAGTTGCAGGTGGTTTAGCTACTGCAACTATGGTGGGTTTCTCTGGTACCAGTCTGTTTTTGTCTTTTTTTATTATTTCCGACTGTAAGCATGGAGACAGCTCTGCGTACTGAGGGCTTGGTTGAATGGGTATCACTCCGGTGCCGTGTCAATGACGTTAGGAGAGAGGAAAGCTTGGTGAGTGTTCTGGGTGGATGAGCTCTGGTTATGGGTAGCGCCATGGCTGGTTTGCTTTGAGGACTCGGTATGTTTTGTACCGCTGGTGGTGTTGTGTCACCGGCGATGCTGGGTTTTGTTGATTGACAGCTTTAAGCTTCATCAATGGCAGCAAGGTCTTCCGGCGTCTGGATTACAGGGGCCATTGTTACAATGCAGTCCGTCTAGTTAATATGGGTTAAGCAGTGATCTGGTTGGTGCTCCGATCGTCGGAGTTAGCCATTCTGGTGTTATTTATGCCGGATAAGATGAAAATGGATCGTGGTCTCATAGATGCCGACGGTGCTGGGTTTATCAGTAGTGTCCAATTCGCGAGTTTTAGGCGCTGCTGTACATTCATCCTTCTAAGTTTCGCCGTCACTGGGTTGTTGGGTGCTAGCTACGACATGCACATCTCTTATCGGTGTGGTCGTCGTCGGTTAGTGCTATACATGGGTGTTACTCCGGTCTTGTTGTCTTTGTCAATGGTATTTGGGGAGAGAAAGCTTGTAGCTGGTTTGTTTGTTTTTTTTTTTTTTTTTTTTTTTGGGTACATCGGAAAATTGTAGCTGGTTTCAAAAGTTGATATTGTACGCTCCCTGGGCGAGAGTGGCTTAGAATGTTGTGCAGCGTAAATTAGTCTTGTCCGCTCAAAGTAGGCTCTGTGCATTTGCAAGCGTGTTGGGAAGGGTTAAAGTTATATAATCTTGTATATATATTTATATATTTATTGAATTGATTTGCAAGTTTCCATCAGTTGGGAACTCTGTTACTACAATAAGAGGGCCACCACATGCGGTGGTTGTCAGTAGGCCACCCATGCTAGTTGGTTGATTTCGTGTGACTGTCTCTCGTGGTAATTCAAAATTGGTTTGGTGTTTGTAGGGGGGAGGGGGTTTTATGGCCTTATGTTTTTGAATGGTTTTGGTGGGACTCGAATCACGTGAGTTTACATGGGGTGAGGTTCGAAAAATTATATTGAAAGTGAAAGAAATATTACATTGTATTATTAATCATTGCCTTGGCATATCAATTCATTTGATAATGATGAGTTTTGAAAGTTGATTTAAAAACTTTGCATTGAGAAAAGAATGTTGGGAAATAAGTTTTCATGAAATGATTTGGGGTAAATATGGTGGTAAGTCTTGAAAGGTGGTGTAGATGATAGTATTTGAGCCTTCCAGCTTATCTTGGTAAAATAATGATTACGGCATCGAGCCTTCTAGTTATCTTGGTAAAAATGATTCTGTGTCGAGCCTTCCAGTTAATGCTGATAAAAATGACAATTTGGTAATACTTATATAGTCTACTTGCAGACACCAGCTTAGGGATTACCTGAGTCGTATTTACCATCTTGAAATTTTATTGAAATTGTTGGATTAATGTGTTTTCAAAATGACATTGTGCGTAAGATTTTCAAAAGATGAGAAAAATATTTTGAGCATGACATGACATATGCATTCATCTCATTAGACTGTAAAAAAAAAATAGATTTGATGAATTGTTTAATTATTTGATTCAATTGATAATGAGATAATTAAATGAATTGAAAAGGATGTCATGTTGCTATTGAAACATGCTTATTTATTTATTTAACTTGTTGTGGTTAATTAAATAAATTGGATTTAACAGATTATGTAATAAAATTATATGGTTTTGACATGATATGATTTCACGTATATGTATAAGTATTTTGGTACCCGCATATCTTCTAACGTTTTAATATGAGATTGTTTGGTGAGCTAGTGGTTGCTCACCCCCTGCTTGTACATGTGTACAGGAAATGCTTTTCGGATTTGAAGATCAAACAATGGGTCTTACCATTTCATAAGTGTAATGTAGTGATGGATTGTACTACTTCATTTGTCGTTTGGCTGAGTGCTATTTTTTTTTGTAAAGAGTAGTGTCCTCTCTTTTATTGTAAGCCTCAGGGCATTTCTTTAGTTGTATGTAAATTTCATTGTTGTATAATGAGAGGAAATATATATATTTAATTATTCATTATTTCATCCAAGTATAAAATGTTATTTGTAAATGGACTTAATTAATGAATATTGGTAATGTTATCCGAGTAATAAAATACGGGGTGTGACATTACTGGTCAATCAAAATGGGGTTTCTACAGTTGTCATTCTTTGATAGAACTCGAGTAGCCATGGGTGACAGAAGTGAATGTCAAAGCTCCTAGACCAACCCATTTGACAAGGCCATAAGACTTAAGGCAGTGCCATGTATTCATGCAAGTGATCGACCTCATAGGTTGCCTACATATCCTTGATGCAAGAAATCATATCATTGTAGTTTAGGGACGGTTGTGTAACAGTTCTTTTGTGAATGAGTGTGTGCGGCAAGCACTCAAACATTCGCCAAGCATACAATAGTCAAAGAAGAAGATAAGACAATACCTGCCACACTCACCTTGCCATGCCAAAATAGTTTTTGTCTAATCTTTTTCCAAGTTCTCCATGTGTGTCTATTCTGCGAATACACAAGGAAAACAAACCCGAAATAATAATACACACCACAGTATGCTTAGAATTATGCCAATTTATGATGCCAAATCTTGCCATTCCTTTATATGCGAGGTTTGTTCCATTACATTCCATTGTTTGAGTTTATTATTCCATTTCATTTCATATCATGCTTGTGCCTTACAAGTCATGAGGGTTTTAAGGTTCAATCAATTCTTGCTCCTTGCAAGTTATCAATTCATTCCGTGGCATTCCGTCTTTATTCCTTACCAGGTAGGGCTTTATTGATTTCCATTCTGTTCCGTTTCATCCTTGTGCCTTACGAGATGGGCGTTTTTTAATTTTCATTCTATTTCATTCCATCCTAATGCCTTACAAGATGGGAGTTTATTAATTTCCATTTCGTTCTGTTCCATCCTCGCACCTTATAAGGTGGGGGTTTATTAAATTCTATTATATTCTATTCCATCCTCTCACCTTACGAGGTGGGAGTTTATTAATTTCTATTTCATTCCGTTGTGTTCCATCCTTGTGCCTTATGAGGTAGAGGTTTAATTTTAATCAACTCTCGCTCCTTATGAGGTAGGGGTTTAATTTCAGATTTTGTTTTCTCTTGTTGAGCTTTATATTCTAAGTTTTTCCAAAAGTGTAGGCTTTGTTCGCCCGAGAAGGGCTTGATATGCGGGTTTTTCAAATTCAAGTTTTGTTCGCTCTTGTTGAGCTTTATATTCCAAGTTTTTCAAGTAGTTCCAAGTAATTTCAAAATTTTCCAAGTGGTTTCCAAGTATTTGTTCGCCTTATATGGGCTTTATATGCCAAAATTTGCCAAGTGTTTGTTTGCCCTAAATGGGCTTTATATTCTAAGAATTTGCCAAGTGGTTCTAAGCCATGTGTGATTTATCAAAATTATTTTCTGAAAATGACTCAGTTGGGTAGGAGTTTAAAGCTCATTTTCCATTCTTTATCAAGATGCCAAGTGAGTAGTGTGCCGACCAATGCAGTGCAATGCCATGTAACGGGTACCAATGCGGTGTGTTAATCATATTTTTTGATTTTGATGATGTCTAAAATATATTAGATATATTATGATTTTATATGATACATACTTTATATCATTTTACATAAGATATTATCTGTTTTGCTACATGCTTGTATATATATATGATACATTCAAATACAAATATTGTTTAAATAGAATTTTTTGTACATCATATATTTTTTAATAGAAAAGTTACTGTGCAAATCATATTTCACTATTCATTGAAAGTGACCTTTGGCCTATAATTTTAAACTTCTGTTTATAAATTTTAAATAGAAAAAGTTGTAGCGGCGTGCCCGTCTCCACGTGATCCGAGCTACAAAAACTATTTTCTTCTCCGCATGAAGCTTCTTCACGTGATTGAGTTGTTAAAATACAAGCGTCTCCCTTTTCCAATGAATATATCAAGCGTGCGTGGAGTGTCTCTTTCCTCCAACGAATATATTTTTGGGCTATAAAAGAAGTATTTTGCTTGAAGAAAAACAACGAATTTGAAGAGAAAAAAATTTAAGTATTCAAGCTTTATTCTTCAACTGCATTTTCACTCTGTTCTTTCACTTTTAGATATGATATTCTCTAAGTGTTGTAATTTATTCTCTTTGTTCTTACACTTTCATATCTACTCTATGAGAGGGAACCATTGTAAAACAAGGTTGAAGTACCTCTAATCTTTATTGATTGTTTTGTGGAGACCTTTGTAAATGTGAGGCATTCATTGTTGAGTGAGGCTCAACAAATAAAGTAAGACCTGTGTAAAATCCACAAGTTTGGTGAAGCTTTGGTGATGTATTGATCTGATTGATAATGAAGAAGGTCTCGAAGAGGATCCTTGAGGAGCGGACATAGATTATGTGTTTGCTCTTCTCTCCCTATCTCTTTTATATGGATTATTATTGCTTTGTTTTTTACTTGTTGAAATTCGAATATTTTGATTATTGTAATTAATATTGTGTAATTATTTTTATTTACCCAATTTGAGCCCCCTTGAGTTGTCTACCTAAGATAACAATTGGTATTAGAGCCTAGACTCTAGTTTTCGTGACTTAACTGTCTTAGAGTATGGCAACTTCTAGTTTTACACTTCTTGAGGGACATGCTTCTAATAGACCACCCTTATTTAGTGGTACGAATTTCAGTTGACCATTCATGTTCAATCTACCGATTATGAAAGTTGGAAAATAATTTGCAATGGTCCCAAAATCCCAACTAAAATTGTAGATGGGCCAAAATGTCCCCGAAGCCTGAAAGTGAATGGATTGGAGTCAATACAAAGAGTATTCAATCCAATGCTAAAGCCATAAATGTATTGTATTGTGCATTAGATGCTAATGAGTTTAATAGAATTTCCACCTGTGAGATAGTGAATGAAATTTGGGATAAACTTATAGTGACTCATGAGGGAACAAACCAAGTTAAAAAATCTAAAATAAGCTTGCTAGTCCTTAATTATGAACTTTTCAAAATGAAACTCGATGAAATCATTACTCAAATATTTACTCGTTGTACCAATATTATAAATGGCTTAAAGTCTCTGGGTAAAACATATACTAATGCTGAGGTTGTAAGAAAAGTGCTCAGGTTATTGCCTAAAATCTGGGAGACAAAAGTCATCGCTATTGTAGACGCAAAAGACTTATCAAAGCTAAGTCTAGATGAGCTATTGGGATCCCTTCTAAGACATGAGATCACCACGCAAACTAGTGATGAAAAAGAAGATAACAAGAAAAAGAAAGGAATAGCTTTCAAATCTACTACCATCTATGAAGAAGAGGATGAAAATGATTCGGATGACAATGATGAAAAAATGGCCTTTATCACAAGAAGGTTTAGGAAATTTATGAAAAAGAAACAAGAAGGAAGAAAATTCTTCAGAAAAGATTTTAGCAAATGAGAGTACGGAAAAAAAAAGACTTTACAAAAGGAGAAAACAACTAAAAGTCTGAAATTACTTTGTTATGAATGCAGTAAGCTAAGACACATCAAGGTTGATTGTCCTGAAATCAAGAAACATTTCAAGAAAGACAAAAGAATTATCATGATTGCTGCATAGGAAGATAGTGATGCAAGTGACTCCGAAAATGACGACAGCAACAGTGAAATTGCCAATCTATATTTGATAGCATTTGGAGATGACAAGGTATAGTGATCCCGGTTTTCCCTTCCTTGTTTACTGAATTCCGGGCTTAGTTCCGTGGATGTGTTGTTGTCATATTCTCATTTCTGTCCTTTACTCTTTGTATATGAGTCTTGGGTTGTGTTGGGCAAGTTTGAAACAGGTTGGTTATGTTTAGAAACCTAGAGTTGATGCCCAGAATTTTGCCTTCACGCTTGAGCGGGGCTTTTGACGCTCGAGCGGGAGCCCTTTGATTTTGCTTCTCCGCTCGAGCGGGCATTTTGACGCTTGAGCGTGATTTTTCATCTCTCAGTATTTTGTCTGCAGGTCATTAGACGCTCGAGTGTCCACTTTCACGCTTGAGTGGGGACCATCGACTGCAAAACTTCTGGAAGTGTGCATCCGGCGCTCGAGCGGCGCTTTTGACGCTTGAGCGTGAGTCTGTGTCTGACGCTTGAGCAGGGAGTTCCACGCTCGAGTGGACCTGTTTGTATATCAGTCTGAATTTTGACTTTTTGGATCACTTTTTCGGCACCTTCTCTCTCTCTAACTTTTCAAAACCTCCATTGGAGAGCTCCTCACTCTAAACTTCAACTTCTATAGCGATCCCGGTTTTCCTTTTCTGTATTGGTTGTACTTCGGACTTTGGTTCCGTGGAGTTGGTAGTTGTGTATCTTGTTGTCATCCTTTAATTCCCTATGCTTGAATTTTAGAAGGTGTTGGGCGTGTTTCGAACTGGTAGGTTGAGTTTTGGTCTCAAGTGTTGTTGCCCAGAGTTTTGGTGTTACGCTCGAGCGGGTCATTCTACGCTCGAGCGGAGTTTGCTTTTGGTTGTCTGCTCGGCGAGTCTTCTTCTTTCGGCGAGTTTACTCGATTTCGTGCCTCTACAAAACTTCTTCAGGTGTGTTTTTCACGATCGAGCAGGTTTTCTTACGCTCGAGCGGGTTGCGCTCGAGCGGACCTTTTGGTGCTCGAGCGGGTAGTGTTTTGTCTGTGGAAGTTCTGGGAAGGGGGAATCTATGCTCGAACGGACTAGTTTTTGTGCTCGAGTGGATGTGCTTTATCTCTGTGCCTTGGCACTCGAGCGGGCCTTCTTGCGCTCGAGCGTACTATGTTTTTTGTTCTTGATGCTCGAGCATTGTGTTTTCCGCTCGAGCGGACCTGTCGTATATCAGATAGCAGTTGGGCATTTTTGAATCACTTTTCACTTTTCTTTCTCTCTCTAACTTTCCCAAAATCGATTTTGAGAGCTCTTCTCTCTAGAAACTCCCTTCTCTCTAGGGTTTGATCTAGTTAAAGTGTTCTCCTTACTTTCGGCCTTTGTAAAAGTTGTGTTGATCGTCGAGGGCTTCGTTTTGATCCGTAAAGTTTGGAGTTTGGAGCACTTTGGTTTTGGTCTTCTTCTCCATTTGAGCTCTAACTTCGAGGTAGGGATATCCTACTCCATCTTATGAGCTTTGTCTTTAAATTTTGGTATTTCGATATGTTGGGGGTTGTTGGGTAATTTCGAGAAAGTTTGGGGCCTTTGTGTTATTTTCAAAAGATAGGTTTTCAAACATATAAACTCTTATGTATGTAGTACATTGGAAAATGGACTTGGTGTTGGATTGTTGATGAAAAAGGAACTGTAGGGTTGGTATTGTGAATTTGGGAAAAAGCCCTAATTGTTGATAAATTAATTGGTATAATTAATTTTGGGAAATGAGAAAATTGAATAGGAAATATGCAAATCGGGATGATATGGGATTAAAGGGTGTAGTTGGATTAATTTATCGCTCACCTAAGCAAATGTTGATAATTTATCCATTTGATGCATTTATTTTCTGTTTAGAAATAACTGCTTGGGCTATCGGTGGAGGATAGTCGTGATTGTTGTAGACAATGCATGATGAGTAGGCAAACTAAAACTAATCAATGGAATGTGTCATCGAATATGATGATTGAAAAATACATTAACTTTATGTATTTAGTGATTATGTATATGATCTGTGTTTATATACATTGTGTTGTGTGGGAGGAGATAGGGGATGTACTCCATGGTTTAGGGGAAGATAGGAGATGGACCACTAAACCGGAATCTGTGTGATATTGATACAACACTACAATGTGCATCATGGTAAAGTATGGAAGTGTGTGTTTGATTTGATATAGTACTAAGATGTATATCATTATCAATTGTGAAGTATAGAAGTGCTTCTACGTTATATCGATACAACACCAAAATGTGTATCACGTGTAAGTAAGGAAGTGGTTAAGAGTTGTTGATACAACACTAAAATGTGTATCCGTCATGAATTTCGAAAGTGTTTTAGTAATGAGTTATAATCTCATTAAAGTATTTGGCCAGGTTCTGAGCCTTGTTTTCAAACTCAAAGTTGAATAAGAAATGGAAAGTGAAATGTGACATGGTTACGATTGTCATGAAACGGTAATTTGGCATGTGTTGAAATATAGGTGTGGACCATCTGTTGAATGCTATTATTTTAGTCATTGTCTATAGTTGGTTTAGTATATTTCTACTGGGCTGTGGCTCACCCTATATGAGACATCATTTTCAGGTACAGGTAGCATGCCACCTCCAAGGACGTAGCTTGGGAGGCTTGGGATTGTTAGACTGTTTTGTGTTTTTGGTTGTATGACATGTATATCAAGCCAAGGGCTTTCTTTGTATAGAGTTAGCACTCTCTTTTGTAACCAAGTGTTGACTTGGAAAGTTGTAAGTCTTTAGGGCATTTACTTTTGATGTCAACATGTAATAGATTTTGTAAAGATCACTCTGATGGAATACAATTATGCTTTATTTTCTTATGTCTGAGCATGCTATTGTCGGTTGATTTATGGGTTTTTTTTTCAGGGCGTTACAACTTCTCTCTAGGGTTTGATCTAGTTTGAGTGATCTCCTACCTTGGTCCCTTTGTATAAAGTGTAGAGCTTGGCTTGGGCTACATTTCCATATGAAAATCTTGGGTTTTGGAGCATTTCGAAATTCATCATCTTCTCCATTTGGTTTCATCTTTTGAGGTAGGGATAACTACTCACTTTTATGATCTTTGACATAAACTTTTGGTCATTTTGATTTAATGTTGAAGTTGGGTAATTTTGGGTGTTAGGGTTTCAAAATGTATAAAGAGGAGTTTTGTTCTTTTGGGCCAATACATGTGTATTTTGGGTCTCAAATGGGGTTATTGTTGTTTATTGTTGGTATTTGAGCCTTTGGGTCAATGTTGAGAAAAGAAGGAGAAAAGCCCTAATTTTATGTTATGAATTAATTTGTATAATTAATTTGGAAAGTTATGGAAATATGAAATTGAGTTAGAAATGATGAAATTGGTTTAAAATAAGGTTGAATGGTGGAGTTGGATTTATAAATCACTCACTTTTGAAATTGTTGGTAACCTATTTGTTGATGCATTTATTATCTGTTTAGAAATAATTGCTTTGGGCTATCAGTGGAGGATAGTCTTGAATGTTGTAGATATTGCATGATGATTAGGTGAATTAAAACTAATCGGTTGAATATGTCATTGAATATGACGGTTGGAATAATACATCCAATGTGTGTATTGATTGATTGTGTATATGATAATTGTTTATATACATTGTATTGTATAGGAGGAGATAGGGGATGTACTCCACGGTTTGAGAGGAGATAGGGGATGGACTCATAAATCGGATATTATTTGGAAGGAGATAGGGGATGGACTCCATTGATACAACAAATCTGTGTATCATTTGTGAAGTATGGAAGTGTTTAATATGAGTTGTTATCTCATGTGAATTGTGAATTATGGAAGTGTTTAATATGAGTTGTTGGCCTTGTTTGGTAGAGCTATGGGAAAGTGCTTATAACTTATGCCTAAACAGCTTATAGCTTATAACTATGAACATAAGTTGATTTCTGACTTATAAATTAAGCATCTCATGCCCCACTCAAAGAATAAGCTGATTTCTGACTTCCAAAAAGCTATAAGCTATAAGCTATAAGCTAAACCAAACACATCAAAATAGCTTAAATTAAGCTGAAAGCTGAAATAAGCAGCTTTTAAGCTGCACCAAACAGGCACGTTATCTCATGTGAATTGTGAATTATGGAAGTGTTTTATTATGATTTATAATCTCATTTAAATTATTGATATTGGAAAGGTTTTTAACATGAGCCGTAGTCTTATGGGAATTGTTTGGCCAGGTTCTGAGCCATGTTTATAAATCGAATTTGTTAAGTAAAGGAAAAATGGAATGAAACGTGGACATACTTGTTATGAAATTGGGTTGTGCTGTATGTTGGCTCACCCTATATGGGACATCATTTTCAGGTTCAGATGATATGCCATTTCCAAGGAAGTAGCTTGGGAGGCTTGAGGCTGATAGCTCTTTTGTTGTCTCATTTGTATATTACATGTATATCAAGCCATGGGCTTATTTTGTGTAAAGAGTTAGAACTCTACTTTTGTTAAACCTAAGTGTCGACTTGGAAAGTTGTAAGCCTATAGGGCATTTACTTTTGTTGTCAACATGTAATATTTTTTGTAAGAATACTCTGATGAATGGCATTATGTTTTACTCTCTTAAGTTTATGGATGAAATGAATGCATGATTTATGGATTTATTTTGAGGGCGTGCCACAAGGAGGTAAACGATGAATCTTACTCTTATAATGAATTACAATCAGCATTTGAAGATTTGCATGATACGTTTAGAAAACTTGGCATTAAAAACATTACTCTTAAAAAGGTGATTTCAAACTTAACAAAAGAAAATGAATCTTTATCAAATAAAATTGAAGTTTTTGAAAAAGAATCTTTGAAAATAAAAGAAGAAAATGAAGCTTTAAAGTCAAAAGAATCTCCCATTTTGAAAAATGAACTAAATGATGTGAAAATCAAAAATAATTTTTTGAAAATGGAGAAAGTTGTTTTGAATGAAAATATAGAAGATTTGAAAAACATTCTTTCAAAATTCACTTAAGGAATAGATACTTTGGATAAACTTATTAAAAGTCAAAATTGTACATTTGGAAGAGCCAAAATTGGATATAAACTTTTTACAAAAGCAAAGACTTTCAAAAATACTTTTGTATATGCATCATCTAGACATTCACATCTCACATGTCATTTTTGTGGTAGAAAATGTCATATATCATTTTTTTGTCCAATTAAAAGAAATCTCATGGACCCAAGAAAAAATAGGTACCAAAAACCAATGTAATTTAAATTTTAAGACAAAATCCAACAATGATAGATGGTATCTCGACAGTGCATGTTCGAGACACATGACAGGAAATAAAGTCATGTTTGCCACACTTCAATTATGAGATAATGGTTACGTAATTTTTGGCGACAATAATAAAGGAAAAACCATTGGTGTAGGTAGTATTGGTAAAAATCATTCTCTTATTATAGAAAATGTTTTACTTGTTGAATGTTTAAAACATAACTTGCTTAGCATTAGTTAATTATGTGATAAAGGTAATAGAGTTATTTTTTAAAAACCCATTGCACAATTGAGAACACCAACGATAATAAAACTTTGTTTGTAGGACGTAGACATGAAAATGTATATGTGTTTGATTTGCATAACTTGTCTTCTCATTTTGATGTTAAATGTTTATCTGCTATAAATGAAACTGGTTGGTTATCAAAGATAGGATTTGGACATACTCATTTAGATTTAATATCAGAGCTTTCAAAAACTGAGTCAGTTATTAGTATGCCTAAAATTAGCTTTGAAAATGATAAACTTTGTGATGCTTGCCAACTTGGAAAACAAACAAGAATTTCTTTCGAATCAAAAAATGTGTCAAAAAATGTAGTTTCAACTACTAGACCTTTACAACTCTTGCATATTGATCTTTTTGGACCATCTAAAACATTAAGTTTAGGAGGAACATCGTATGCTCTTATTTGTGTTGCTGATTATACTAGATATACATGGGTGTTATTTTTAGCGCACAAAAATGGAGCTTTTTCTATTTTCTCAAAATTGTGTAAAAGAATTGAAAATGAAAAAAAGTCTTAATATTTGTAGTGTTAGAAGTGATTGTGATAGAGAGTTTCATAATGATGATTTTATTATGTTTTATGATGACCTAAGAATAGATCATAATTTCTCAGCCCCTAGGACTTCTCAACAAAACAGTGTAGTCGAAAGAAAAAATAGAACTCTTGAAGAAATGGCATGTACTATGCTTTGTGAGAATAATTTACTTAGATATTTTTGGGCTGAAGTCGTTAACACTGCATGTTATATTATAAACCATGCCATGATTAGATCTATTCTTAAGAAACCCCCTCATGAACTTTGAAAAGGAAAGAAGTCTAATGTTAGTCATTTGCTTTTGGTTATAAATATTTTGTGTTGAATAACAATAAAGATAACTTAGGAAAATTTGACACTAAATCGGATGAAGTTGTAATTCTTGGTTATTCAACTTCTACTAAAGCTTATAGAGTATTCAACAAAAGAACTTGTTGAAGAATCTGCACATGTTGTTTTTGATAAATCTAATAACCATGTTTTTGAGAATCCTGTTAGGAATGATACTGTAGAAACTAATCCAAGAATGGAGAACATTTACATAACAAAAAATGAAGAAAATCCATCTTCGAAACACAAAGAATAAATCACAATGGAGAATCTTTAACCAGAATATACTTGTCCAGAAAGTGAATCAAATCTACTAAAGCAATGGAAGTATGCCTATGACCACCCTAAAGATCTTATCATAGGTGATACATCAGAAGGTATAAAAACTCGTTCCTCTATTAGAAATATTTTGTGGTAACTTAGCCTTTGTTTCACAATTAAACCAAAATCATTTTTCGAAGCTAAAAATGATAAAAACTAAATTTTAGTAATTTAAGAAGAATTAAATTAGTCTGAAAGAAATGAAGTTTGGTTTTTGACCCCTTGACCTAAGGATCATCCAGTTATTAGTACAAAATGGGTTTTTTGAAATAAAATAGATGAATGTGGAGTTGTTACTTGAAACAAAGCCAGATTGGTGGCCCAAGGTTAATCAAGGAGAGGGCATTGATTTTGATAAAACTTTTACACCGGTAGTTAGACTCAAAGCTCTTAAAATATTACTTGCTTTTGCTTGCTTTAAAAATTTTAAATTATATCAAATGGATGTTAAAAGTGCTTGCTTAAATGGATACATTTCGGAGGAAGTTTATATTGAACAACCTCCTAGTTTTGAAAATTATAAACACCTGGATCATGTTTTCAAACTTTCAACAGCTTTATATGGATTAAAACAAGCTCCCAGAGCATGATTTGAAAAATTGAGTAATTTTGTACTTGACAAAAGTTTCTCTCGAGGACAAATTAATACAACTCTTTTTATAAAAACAAAAAAGGAGGATATGTTAATTATTCAAATTTATGTTGATGATATTATTTTCGGTACTACTAATAAAAATTTGTGCAAAGAGTTTGTTAAGGATATGCAGGGTGAATTGGAAAAGAGTATGATGGGGGAGTTCAATAATTTCCTTGGACTACAAATTGAACAAACCAAGGATGTGATACATTTAAATCACGCAAAATACATCAATGATTTACTCAAAAGGTTTGAAATGAAATCATCAAAGCCTTCAAAAACTCTAATGAGCACATCAATCAAAATCGACAAAGATGAGCAAGATAAATCGGTAGATGAAAAGAAATATTGAGGTATGATTAGTTCCTTACTTTATCTTACTGCAACTAGACCCAATATACTATTTACTGTATATATGTGTGCACGTTTTCAATCAGCACTGAAAGAGTGACACATCATTGTAGTCAAACATATTTTAAGATATCTTGTTGGCACTCCAAATTTGGGTTTATGGTATTCTAAGGGAACCACTTTTGAACTTTTTGGTTACTCGGATACCGACTTTACAGGATGTAGACTTGACGATAAAAGCACTAGTGCACTTGTTATTTTCTTGGACACTTACTCACTTCTTGGTTTTTGAAGAAACAAAACTCAGTGGCTCTGTCAAATGCTGAAGCAGAATACATTGCTGCTACTGGTTGTTGTGCACAATTGCTCTGAATGAAGCAACAATTTCAAGATTTTAGATTTCACTATAATCATATTCCTATAAAATGTGACAACACAAGTGCCATTAACCTTTCTAAAAATCCTATTTAGCACTCACACACTAAACACATTGAAATAAGGCATCATTTTCTAAGAGATCATGTACTCAAAGGTGACATTGAACTTGAATTTGTGCCTACATATCGTTAATTAGTTTACATATTTACCAAGCTTCTTAATGATGAACAATTTTGTAATATTAGAACTGACTTAATGAAGAACAATTTTGTAATATTAGAACTGAACTTGATATTATGAATACTTGTCTGTGATGTTTATACCTTTTTTTTTTTTTTTTGTAAAAATTTGCTTAAAAACATTTTATGTGGCTTCACAAACCTTTAGGGTTGACACCAAATCCTTATCTCTCTCTCTCTCTCTCTCTCTCTCTCTTCTCTGGGCCATTTCCACCGACTATCTTGTTGATTTTGGCCATTTTTATTTTATTTTATACTGTATTGAGTCTCACATATATGTTATGTTATTCACTATATTTTGAAAAATCTGAAATTTTGATTGTGCACTTCTTGTCAAATGCATGATTTGATATAATTACATCTTATAAAATGCATGAATATGAGTGACTTGTATTATGATTGATTTTTTTTTTTAAAGTCAAAAAAGAAATGGAGTAGTAGTAATCTTGAAGTAAAAATAAACTCCAACATTTTTTATGTGATCATTTTCTTTATAAATTCTTTCTTTCTCTGTCACCCACTATTCTCTTCGTCTCTCTCTCTCTCTCTCTCTCGCTCGCTCGCTCCCTCCCATTCTCCAATTCCACCTCTATCACCACCATCATCCATCCAGATCCATCTTCGATCCATACAAAATGCAGCACCGATATTCACCATCATCTTTGATCCACATAAAATCCATCACAAGTCTTCACCATCATTACAAATCTTCACTATCATCGCTGATCTTCATCTCCGTCATCGATCCTCACATCTACCAGCATCATTTGTTCCCTATCAAAATGCTAAATTAGTTTTTGCAGTGTGTAATATTTCTTTTATGGTTGTTTTGCTACAAACTTTTTTTTTTCTTGGTATGAAGTAATTGGTTTATGTCTTTTCTCTCTCCCCCCCCCCCTCTTTTTGTGCTAATGAACTCGCTATAGTTGTGTTAGGCCGGATCTTCATAGCCCTTGGTATTATAAATTGGTAATTTGTTTCTTTAAATTTATATCATATGTATAATTTTTTTTTGTGCATTACTTTAGGGGAAACCTCGAATTATGTGATATTTTGAGATTGAAACAGACAAGAAAGCACACTCTTAGGGAGAGTTTTTATATTGTGATTATATGCATAACTTTAAGGGGAGTTTATAGTATTATCAAAGGAATTTTTTTTATCCTACTTATCTGTACCAAAAATTCTTTTTATGTCAAAGAAGAAGTTGTTGACAAAAAAGAATAAATAAATAAAAATAAATGCTTGCATTTTTATTTTAGAGGAAGAAAATATTTCTAGATTACATGTGAGTCCTGAGTAGGCTTTACAGATTTTTTGTGCTTAACTTCTCTTAATAGCTTTTCATGAGCCTCCCGAACTTGAACCTCCTTATTTTTGATCTCCGTAAGTCTTGGCATTATTATAGTTGCATAATATTGCACCACATTCTCCAACTGTGAACTTTTTTTTTTCTAGACTTATCTTTGCCTAATGAGTTTTAGCAAGTTGTTGTTTTAAATAGATCACCATTTCTTTTAATCACTGATTCTCTTAGATTCTTGCTTGTAATCGATGAGCCATATTAGAACCGTAGTCATCACCTAAGTAGTAAGAGTCATAGCGTTATTAATAGTTTTAGTATCATTATGATTACTAAATATACTTAGGACTCTCAGTTACTAGAATAGTGTGTGAATACATTATGGGTAACACTTCATTTGCCTGAATCTTAGGCACCTCATTTAAGTTAGAACCATTGATAGATAAGATACAGAATGACATGATTGCACAAATTGTGAACAAATTGATTTTTTTTCTGAGAACACTTGAAGGATTTGTATCTCTGTGCATCATCTTTGTCACTTTTTATACACACCACTGATATAATAATTGGTGCATATTCGCTCAAATCTTTTGGGCACTGAAAATTCTCATTTTCTATAAATAATCCGTATATCAATCTTCTATTTTGATGATGTTGAAGGGGGTGTGTAGACTCGACTTTCTTCGTGCCCCCTTTTGGAGAGCTCAAATTGGTCCTACAGTTCGGACTCCTGTCACGGTTCTAAATCTAGTCTCACAAGTGCAATGTGAAATTGATAATCACCAAAGAGTCCAATCCGGCAAATTATTTTGGAAATCGATTTTGAATCAAATAATGCCAAAACTGGACTGGTTTGCCATATTACAGAGTCACAACCTAAATATTTTATTTTGGAAAAATTTAGGAAACCCTGACTCATGACAAAGGCCACGTGTCCGTCATCACCAAAGTTACCTTGGCTCGGGAACTTGGGTACGAGAAGGGAAGGTCCTGAAATGAGCACCCCCACTCGTCCGATCAAAGGATCGGCTTCTACTAAGCATGATTTGTTGTTTGATAAACACATGTGTTCTTATTCTGATTATTAGCTAACTTTACTATGTGACGCACACATACAAGTATAGACTAAATCGCAAGACTTGGAATGAATTCAACTCATGTGTGCTTTCGAAAATGATTTGAATTTGCCACCCTCAAGTGGGCTAAAATGCAGATTTGCCACCTCAAGTGGGCTTAAAACATGATTTGCCACTTCGCAAAGTGGGCTTAAAACATACATTCGTTGAATTGTTCCAATTCAAGCAACAAAGCCTTCATCCATAGGCATTCATGCAGTTTAGCAAGTAAGCACATAGCCTCATGGCAAGCATGCTAAACATGTCAACACTCACACTCATGCAAGTATGCTAAAGCGTAAAACTTACAGTGCACTCCAAGCCAAAACAAAAACTAGTTAGAAACAATGCATGATCCTAACTATGTTAAGATGCCAAATGCAACACATGCAACATGAAATTAATAGGCTCGGCTACTAATATGGCATACGATACAACTTGAACAACATCCTTTGAAACACGTATTCAAAGAAGTATTGAAATACGATGCAATTTGAATGATGCGCTGAGCCTCGGTGCATGCAAGACAAATGAATGATGCAACATGCAAGCATAAGGTATGCTAATTGAAACATAACCCCTAATCTAACCATCGAAAGCGGATAAAAGAGTGAAAGACGTGGGGTTGGAAGACATGCACACACGCATGCACACTTATTACAAAATTACGCCCTCACGAAGGAGGGTCCGAATAAACAAGCTAAGCTAATTATTACAAAATGAAACTAATTAATTATTCTAGCTAATTAATTATTACAACACAATTGAATAACTAGCTATGCTAAGCTAATTAAAATATTAGAAAATGAATTGAATGATTAGCTATGCTAACTAACTAGTAAAGCAATTCAAACGGCCTCGAGGGACAAGGGATGCATGCATGCTTGGTTGCTTCCTCTCGAAAATGCTCTTGCTTTTCCATCGGATGCCTCTATTTACACTCATTTGATCTTGGAAAATTGCACCAATTTCCAGATTGCCTTTGCTCCAACACGGGAACACAATTGCACCAAACTCACTGGTGGCCGGTCGACTACAAAAAATGGCTGTCGGCTTCCTTAACTGGCCGGTCGGCTAGTTTAAGTGGCCGGTTGGCCACCCCCATTTTCTGGACTTCTGCTTTTGTTGCAACAGAGGCAAAACAAAGCATTTTCAAGGAATGTGTGTACTGCTACACTCCTTATGATTTCTCAAGCTCAAAGAAGTGTAGCTCTTAGCTCTCAAGCCATCAACCAAGCATTTTCAATGCATGATGGCTAGGAAACCAAGTTTGTACAAGCTTAATGAATGCACAAATAAGACTCGAAGGACCACCACCGTATTACGCATGATCAAGGGTGTCGGTGACAAGGAAAAATGACACATTTCATCACTTTGAGTACGAAACGTCCCATTTTTCTTATGTTAAGCCACAAATACCTTGAGCATGAAAGAGGCCTCATGCTGTTGGTTAGTAGAAACCCTCAAGGAAGGATTAAAACCATTAAGTATGAGAGCCTCAATTTCATACGAAAGCCAACAAGGCCACTTTCAAAACAAAGTAAAAAAGTGAAGAATAGAGGGAGGTTGCAGATATTTCAGTGCTGAAATGGCATGCAAAACGACACTAAATCATGCAAGCAACACATGCAAGACATGCTAAGAGCCTAAAACACTAAGCTAGTGAAGATCACAACACTATAGCCATGCAACGCAAAGCTCAAATGACCAAACCAGCTCCGGATAAAGTTAAAACATGCCAAAATAGTGGCTAAAACATGTTGAGATTGAGGCACAAAAGGCTAGAAAAACATGTTCACATGTTAGCTTTCAAACAAGACTCAAGAGCAACTCTAAAAAAAGCAATGAAAGAGTGAAGAAAATGAGCGTGTGATAGAGCTATATACACTGAAATCATATGTAAAACAATGCTATAACATGCAAACAATTTAAGCATAACATGCTTAAAGCCTTAACACAATGAGCTAGTAAAGACCATTACACTATAGCCATGCAACACAAGCCTCGAAGGACTTAACCAGCCCAAAACAGAGTTAAAGTAGGCCAAAATAGTTGCTAAAACAACCTAAAGTTAAGCTAACACAAGCTACAAAAATAGGCTAAACCATTAGGCATGCTAGACTAGTAAGCACAATTGCACTACAAGTACAAAAAGCAAGCAACAAATGCCCCAACCAACCCAAAACAGAGTTGAAACATGCCAAAATAGAGCCTAAAACATGCTTGAACTAAGCTAACACAAGCTACAAAATCAAGCTAATATGTGAAGCTAACTAGGTATGCAAGAGAGACACAAGGAGGGGAGGCTAACCCCATTTTTGGACTTCCAAACATACTTTTTACCACTGAAATAACTCTGAATTTCAGTGGTTTAAAGGCCCAAAAAGTTTGATTTAAAGGTGGTAAGAAATGGCACAAAAGGCTTCACAAGAAAAAGAGCAAAAAGAGAAGACAACCCCCTAACTCACCAGGACTCAAACCACCATTTTGAAACCTTAAAAACAGAGTTTTTTATGGTTGAAAAATGAGGTCAAAACAGTGTAAAAAGATAGCCAAGCAATTGATTAGAACAAAGTCTACAAGGCAAGTCCCTTACCTCTTGAAGCACAGCACAAAATCAGTCACAATTCTGAGCTTAAACCACCCTTAGAAGCTCAAACCAAGCCTCAAAGAACCTCAGCTCCAACATGAAGATGTGTTAAGGGTCTTAGTGCAAAAGTGTAGAGAATTCTCACTTTCAAGCATAAAACAAGAAGAGAGAGAGAGAGAGAGAGAGAGAGAGAGAGAGAAAATTCTAGAGAGAGAGAGAGAAATTTGCTTCAAATTGTGTAACCCTCCAAAATGGGGGAGAGACCCCCTCTTATATAGAAAATCAAGCTAAAGGCTTGTACTCATCCCTCCATACACGTGTATGGAGATGAGCATTAGTGAACAACAGCTGGTACAGCTGGCAAAGAAATATTTGAAAAATGTGAAAAATGGCCGTCGGCCATCATCAGTGGCCGACCGGCCATCAACATAGCCGACCGGCCATCACTGGTGGCCGATAGGCACAAGTCATGGCTGGTAGGCTAGGCAGATAGCCGACAGGTCGCCCATTCCTCCAGAAGTGAAACAACAAGCTCTTGGCCCACAACTAAGCACAAAACAGACAAGAATAGAGGCTCCAAGGCAAGGCACTCAGCTGAGACCTTCAGGGACTCAAAGTGAACACGAGTGAGCACAATCATCGGGTGTTCAAACAATGACATCCAAGTCTTGAGGACGGTCAAAAATTGGGTGTCTACAGTGAGAAGAAATATGATTTATATATGAATTTTTTGACAAAGAATTTGTCACAAAAGGGGGCAAAATATAATGCAAATAAATACATGTATTATGATTGTTGAATATTTCATATTGCATTTATTCATGTGAAAGTTTGTGTCAAATTCATGCATGTATTGCCTTCATAAAAAAGGGTGAGATTCTTAATCATATTGTTTGATTTTGATGATGTCTAAAATATATTGGATATATTATGATTTTATATGATACATACTTTATATCATTTGACACAAAATATTATCTTGTTTGCTACATGCTTGTATATATATGATGTATTCAAATACAAATTTTATTTAAACATAATTTTTTGTGCATTATATATTTTTTAATAGAAAAGTTAATGTACAAATAGTATTTCACTATTCAACCTTCCGCCTGCAAATTTGAAAGAGAAAAAACTGTAGCGACATGCCTGTGTCCACGTGATCTAAGCTTCGAAAATTGTCTTCTCCTCGTGAAGCTTCTCCACGTGATTGAGCTGTTAGAAGAGGAGTGTCTCCCTTTTCTAATGGATATATCAGGCGTGCGTGGAGCGTCTCCTTCCTTTAACGGATATATTTTTTAGCTATAAAAGAAATATTTTACTTGGAGAAATAACAAATTTGACGAGAAAAAAATCTGAGTATTCAAGCTTTATTCTTCGATTGCATTTTTACTCTATTCTTTCACTTTCAGATATGATATTCTCTAAGTGTTGTCATTTATTCTCTTTGTTCTTACACTTTCATATATACTCTTTGAGAGAGAACCATTTTAAAAGAGAGCTGAAGTGCCTCTAATCTTTATTGATTTTAAAGGTGAGGCATTTATTGTTGAGTGAGGGTCAACAGATAAAGTAAGACCAGTGTAAAATCTACATGCTTGGTGAAACTTTGGTGGTGTATTAAATTGATTGATAGTGAAGAAATTTTCAAGGTGGATCCTTAAGGAGTGGATGTAGGCTTGATGTACCGAATCACTATAAATCTCTGTGTTTGCTTTTCTCTCCCTATCTCTTTTATATTGATTGTTATTGCTCTATTTTTTTTACTTGTTGAAATTCAAAATATTTTGATTATTATAATTAATATTGTGTAATTATTTTTATTTACCCAATTCACACCCTCTTGGATTGCCTACCTGGAATAACACGATGCAATGCCATGTAGCGAATATTTGATATGGGATTTAAGAATAGTGCCTTGAAAGGCATGCTAGTGGTTGAGTGTGAGTTTATGTGTCATTCTATTCTGTATCATACTCGCGCCTTGCGAAATATGAGATAAAAGATTTCCATTCCATTCCATGTCAAGTCATGTTCGGACCTCGCGAGGCATGGGGTGAAAATTTACTTCACTCCTGTTCTTTGCAAGAAATGGGTTTAAGGTTTCCATTCCATTTCATGCCATGCTCGCACCTTATGTGGCATGAGGGTAAAATTTTTGTATCATTCCATTTTTCATTCATGCTATTCCCGCTCCCCCCATTTTTATATTAGAGTGCGAAAGTTCAAGCCACACTTAAGGTATGAATCTTGTTCTAGACATGCCATAATTTAGAAGTTACCATATACATGCTAAGATGTAAGAGAATTATAACCAAGCAGAGAGAGAGGTAATGTAATCATGCCAACCAAAATCCAAATATTAGACATGAAATCAAATAGATAGGGTAAAGCAACTAGAGAGAATCTTAGCATCATCTTAGGAAAACTTTCAAAAGCCTAATCAAATCAGAATCACCGTGTGAGTGAACTTGCTCAAATAAAGGAAAAGTGTTTGACAAAAATGGCTTCAGGATAGGGGCACTTACATGTAGGTCCTAATAACTAGAATTATTGTCTAATAGGTCCTATAGGAAAAATTTGTCATAAAAAAAGTCACTAATTGTAAGTTTTAGTGACAATTTGCAAAAACCGTGACAAAAAAAAAAGTCGCTAATTGTCAATTTTTAGTGACATATATAAAAAATTGTCCCAAAAAAATTATTTTTACTGACAATTTTACCAAGACTTATTTTCAATAGGACTTGATGGGAACTAAGTCCAACTATTAGGACCTATTGGGAGTTTAACCTTCAGGATATTGAGGGGGAAGGTATGGCTTGTGCCTCTTGCTTAGTAGATAGCTTGTTCAGATCTGCTCATGCCCCTAGTGTTCAATCCTTGTTCACATTGTTCACAAATTTCAACGTTTTACAAGCTCATGTGGTGGGAACTAGCGCTTCATAGATCTAGAATGAAAGACATGTTACTGCAAACATTGACCAGTCAAGCTCATGCTTATTCAATGCACCAGAGGGTTGCAAACTTATTTGATTCTTAGAACAATGATGAATTTCCATTGACCATAGACTTGTTGCCCCTTTGTGTATATACTCTCAGCTTGTTAATGAATTTCACATAAGGACTTGTTTTGAATTTTTGAAATGTTAACTATGTCATTCTATCAAACTCTGAGCCGTACACATACTAACAAACTAACACTGACAAACATGCCAAAGACAGAGTCGACAAGGGAAATTGACTCAACAGACCTAAAACTGCACAATACCATTTCTAGCATTCTACAAGATTGATAGCCCTCTAATACGTTGAGTGCTGTTCTACTCCATCTTTCAAAATGATTGTACTTGTCGATATAGTGCTTTCTCAACGGCGATTACCCCAATGGTTTGTAATGTGGTACTTTTGTAATATTTGACTTCACTTTCGCTCTCTTTTTGGTTTGATGCAAATTCCTCATTTTTTCACTCATCTCACACCTCTCTTTATTTATTTATTTTTTATCTCTATTTTCTTTTGTGCACATACCCTCATTTTGGGGTTTTACATTGAATAGAACAAATAATTTCCGAAGGGATGTGGTATCGGCAGGAGTTTTGCAAAAGTTTGGCACCACAACAGCTAACAAGTTATGTAATCTTCCAGATAAAGGATTCTTCAATTGAAGCGACTATCAATATTGGTCTTCTTTTGATGGTTGAAGCTAAGTGCAGTTCGAGAAACACAAGAAAGACTCGATGTAGGAAATTGAAGTGAATATGAACCACAACGCCCCCACGACAGGATGATGCACCCACAACACTAAGAAACAAGCTGACAATATGCCTATAACCCGAAGCAATAAAGCGACATACCCATGACACAAGTCAATAAGACATCATATGCACGACACGAGATAAGGCACAACTAACAACTAAGCCGAATGTCCAATAATATAGATAAAACTCAAAGCGAATGATCATTCATTGTGCCCTTAGCATTCCTTATGCTTTCTTATTATTCAAGAATAGCTTTCAAAATTCAATTTTGCAAAATCAAGTTTCATTGCCATTCGAGCTCAAGCTAGAAATTCCATTGATAAGTTCAAGTGCTAAAAATTGCACCACATATTGATCAAAACTAGTTCTTTCTTAATCCCCCACAAGATGTGCTATGCGCGATGGTGATTGTAGCTCATGAATGACTATGAAACTAAGGATGTAAATTAGGCAAGGACATGGGGCTGAACCTCAAGGGGAAGTTGTCCACATATCTCAAGGTGAGAATCATCCTGGACATAGTTCTAGTTTAGGGTTCACTCGGGTATTGACACTCTCATTTTTGGCTATAGATTTTCCAAGGTCTCCCCTTTTGGAGTCTTCAGCCTTGTGAGCTTTCATTCTTTCATTTTTCATTTTCTCATGCTCTAAGTTTGGCCTAGGTCACCCTTTCGGGTTTTCATCATCACGAGCCTCTCATGGGTCACAATAGTTTCAATGGATGTGATCCACAATTATTCTTATCTTTACTCTAACAGTCTACATGGTTTTCCTTGGTTTGAGCTTAGGTGCCTTTTTTGAATTGTGCACTTGAACATGATAGTTTTCTAAACGATTAGTCATCCTCAAAATATGGTATTAACTTTTCCCATATGGCTATATGATCCCTCATACTAGCTCTTTCAAATGTTGATGGCAAAACTTGCATTCCCACAATTGACTAGAT
Organism: Camellia lanceoleosa; assembly: GCA_025200525.1. Lineage (NCBI taxonomy): Eukaryota > Viridiplantae > Streptophyta > Magnoliopsida > Ericales > Theaceae > Camellia > Camellia lanceoleosa. The sequence goes on from CM045759.1 coordinate 154,118,276, forward strand.
TTCATTCTATGAGTGCTCCTATCTTGATTAGTGAAATTTCTCTCTCTCTCTCTCTCTCTCTCTCTCTCTCTCTCTCATTTCTTTTCATTATTATTTATTTTCTTTTTCTTGTTTCTCTTTTATGTAAACCAAAAATATCATGGAGAGGTAATCTGTCCTTCTAAGGTTTGAATGTACTGTGAGGTTTGAAAATAGCTTGTGTTTGCCAAAGTGGTCACTCAAATGTGAGGGGAACTCTCAAAACAGTGTAGAATATCATGCATAATTATGAATTTATCCTTGTAAGTCTACAGAAAAATCTTCTTGGAAATTTTGTTTGAAAGCTCCTAAGCGAGGGAGGAAAATTCAAAATTCGTTTGGACCGTTTGGGGGATCCTTCTCAACACTTGAGCTTATTAGTAGAATTTCATTCTCATTAGCACATTTGGAAATTTACACCGTTCCCTTGCTCAATTGAATAATTAAAGCTATTCTTGTTTTCATTAGGTTACACATGGATTGCTATTGGCACAATTGAATGATCGAAACCCAACTCTCTCTTATTAATATGATGAACGACAAAGAGTACATGAATGTGACTTGACAAAGACTCAAAGACTTAAGCGAAGATAAAGGATCAAAACCTAGCTACGATACACAACTCAATTGTTAACACGACACGGCTCAAAATTTCACAAAATAGCACCATCATTATTCCAAACACAAAAGGGTTCTATTTTTCAAGTCCACAAGAAAAATATGAGACAAGCATCCATTGATCCATCGGTGGGTTCAACTCTATCTTCCTTGCAGCGGATTGAGTCACATCATTAGCCTCATGTTTTGCAGCGTCTTTCTTGACCAAGGTGTCATCCAATTCAGAAATCTCCCATGTTACCCCTTGTTTGGAGAGTTCCTTCAAAGTATATTGAACAATTGCCCCTAGTTCTGAAGATTCCTTAAAAGTTCCTTCAATAATTGCCCCTAGTTCAATAAACTCCTTCAAAGGATAATCAAAAATTGCCCCTTGTTTAAAGGACTCCTTCAAATGAGAATCAACAATTGCCCCTAGTTCATCGCTCCATTCACCATTGTTGATGATGGTACACGGATCTGACCATTTTGCTTCAACACTACTAAGGGTAAGCTCATCCAGGTCAACGAAATCCTCCAAGTCTTCTAAAGGCTTGTTAGTCTACTTTTTTTCCTCCTCACTTTTGACAAAATAGAGATCCAAGGATTCAAGAATTGCCACAACAAGTTTGGGTTCAGTGGTAGATATGATGCATTGATTAGGATCAAAGTTGGTGAGAGGCGGGGTTCGGATGACATTGATGTCGCTGTGGTTAGGGAAGAAGTGCTTTGGGAGGTTAGGATTTTTGGATAGAGTGATGACTTTGTTGTCAATGAGATCCTGAATCTCATGACGGAGATAGGCACATTGGTCGGTATCATGACCGGCTTGCTGGTGGAAGGCATAGTATTTTGAGGGGTCATGTTAGCTGGGGGAGGGTCTAACAAGGGTCTTGGGCCTATAGGTTTTAGATGCCCCTTGTCCAGACGGATTTTCATAGCTCAAGATAGAGGCATGTATATGGGGCGAAATGTTCTTTTTATGGAACTGCCAACATCAGTTCTAGAGGTATTGGCAAAGGGATTGGCAAGTACTAGCTAAGTATTTCTAGCTTTGGAATTGGTGTAGATATTTCTGGTGAACTCTCTCTTTCTTCATGGCTAGACCCTCTTTTGCTTATCAATTTTTAGCTTTCCATGTCTATAACTTGGCCCCTTATATTGAATTTCCTTACAGTATTCCCTACTTGAGCATTAGGGTATTGAACAACAAAACATTCATCTAAAGCCCTCTCGAAAACTGCACAGATTCACTACTTGTTCAAACCTTTGGATTTCAGAGCATCAATAACCCAACGGAGTTGTGCATAAGGATCGATAGTTTTCTTATTTGTCACAGGGACAAGTGGATGAATTTGAATAAAGCTCATTTGTATTCATCATAGTGTTACCAAGGCACAATGTGTGGTTAGATATTGTCTCAAATCGAGTTATTTCTTTTGTATTGTCATCAGTCTTCATAGCATCTTCGAATTTGAGTTGGCTCTTCCCATCTCTAACTTGTCCCATAATCAGTGGACTCCTTAGTGCAAGATTCTAAATAGGGGATGTGGTCAATGATGGAGTTAAAAACCCAAGTCGACCACAGTTCTTTAAAGGTCCTTGATCATTCTCATCATCTCGGTAAAGGTGGGCTCGACCATGGATAAACTTGGTGCACTTGGACTGGATTCGGTTATATAGATCGCTTGAGTTGGGCTTTTTCAAAGCTAATTGGTCTTGACTTGGTGAATAGAATTAGACTGGGCTTTTTTTGAATTTGTTGGATGGGCTAAACTCTTTTGGGTTGGGTGTTCTGTTTTTTTTTTTTTTTTGGGCTGAACTTTTTTTGAGTTGACTGGGCTTTTTCTGGGTTGGTCTAACTGGGCTTTTCTGGGTTGGATGAACTCTTTAATTTTTTATTTTATTTTTTAGACTGAACTTTTTTTTGGGTGGGCTAGATCTTTTTTGGATTGGATGGACTATGTTTTTTTTAAGGATGCATAAAAGTATTCTGGACTGAGCCCACTTGACTTAGTAATCCTGACATCAAAGAGAGTATCTCATCAGATCATGGCACTTGTCAAAAACATTAGACATAGTTTTTAGTCCCATTTCTGATTCTGAATTTAGTAACCCATTCAAACACAATCTCTGAAATTCTGATCTCCCTACCAAATTGAACACAAGCCTGACTTCTAATTTTCTATCAAATTAAGCCCAATCCCCAAATTTTGACTTAAACTCTGATTCTAATATGATTTTGCATTTTGAAATAGATTTTTCTAATATTCTGATTTGACTCTCTAAAGGTCTTTCCTTTTTCTACATGATGATTAGGATCCTACTCAAAGATGATGATTAAGTAACTGTCTCTTAGTCAAATATTATTAGAGTTCTTACTAAAAGTTCTCAATTAAATAATTTCTTCCCCCATTCATATTATTCGTTTCTATTCGAAATATACGATTAAATTATTACTTCCATTTTTTTTTTCAGAATCCTCTTCTTTTAAAATCTTTTTTTTTTTTTTTAAATATTTTCGAAGAGTTCGGATTTTGTTCCAAGAAATGAATCAAATAATCATCTTGTAGCCAAATATCTTTTAGGGGAATTAAAATTTTATTCAAAATAGAAGACTTGGTCATTATTTCCTTGTGCAATATTTTTCCATAAAATTGAGATTTCTCCCAAAGTTAATAGCCCAATGATTTTTGTTCAATTAAACTCTTTCCATAATTTTCAGAACTCTACCCAAATTTTATTTCAAAATTTTCTATGGAATTTCAAGTTTTACTTCAAGCAATTAATCAAACAATCATCTTCTAGTCAAATGTCTAAGGGAATTCAAAATTTTATTTAAAATAAAAGACCTAGTCATCACTTCCTTATCTAACACTTTTTCATAAAATCAAAATTCCCCAAATTCAATAACCTAATGATTTTCGTCCAATAAAAAACTTTCCATAATTTTCAAAATTCTACTCATATTTTTTTTTTCCGCCAAAATTCTCCCCCAAGGAGTCTCGGATTTTATTCTCAAAAATCAATCAAAGAATCATCTTCTAGCCAAATGCTTTTTAGGGGAATTCCAGATTTTATTCAAAGTGGAAGACATGGTCATTACTTTCTTGTCTAACACTTTTCCAAAAAATTAAAATTTCCCCCAAAGTCAATCACTCAAAAATTTTCATTCCATCAAAAACTTTCCATAATTTCCAAGACATTATTTAAGATAGATTCCAAATTTTATTCAAAGTACAAGACTTGGTCATCACTTCCCTGTCTAATACTTTTTGATAAAATCAAAATTTCCCCCAAAGTCAATGACTCAAAAATTTTCATTCAATCAAAAACTTTCCATAATTTCCAAGACTTTATTTAAGATATATATAAATTTTTTATTTTCACACTTTTTGTTTTTTGGAAGTTGTATCTTGATCATATAATTTCTTATAAAATAAGGATTCTACTTAAATTTCATGTTGGGGAAGGCAATCATTCCTAATTGATCACTATGGTAAGACTGGCAACTTAACTCAAATTCATTGATTAGGAAACGCTTTCCTAATCTACTACTAATTTCTAGAATTATAATCATTGCCTAATTGGACCCAAATTTTCATAATCAAATCACTGCCCCAAATAACCTCAAATTTTCAAAATCAGATCACTACCATTTTGACCACTGATTTTTAGAATCAAATCACTACCTTTCAATTCATGACAAAATACCATATAAGCACATAATTTGCACTCATGCCTATTTGGGATAGAATTGTCTTGTCCTAATTTGGAAAGAAGATCTAAGATTCACTAAATCACACAAAATGGCAATAAACAATCCTGAAAATGAAGTTTCATGTCCTATTTTTGCAGGTACTAATGTTTTTTTATATGCAAAGGGTAGGTTCAGTTAAAAGGGAACATCAATTATGACTATAAATATACCTCTTGTTAATCCTATGGTTTGATTTTGATAATGCCTAAAATATTATGGAATAAACTGTGATTTTTTAGTATACATATTTTACATTTTTGACCCAAAATATTATCTATTAAAATGTATGTTGTATGATGTATATGCCATAAATATTAGTTAAATAAATTTTATTGTGCATCATATAATATTTTAATAGAAAAGTTACTGTGCAAATAGTAAATTCACTATTCAATTTTTAAAATTTTGTAAGTTACTATGCAAACACTATTCATCGAAAACGACCTTTTGGCTATTAATTCAAAACCTCTGTCTGCAAATTTTGGCAAAAGGAAATGGTGTTGTGTGCTGCAAATGTTGAAAACAAATAGATGCCATGTGATCTGTCAGAAAAGCGTCCGTCTCTCCAACAAGTAGATTTTTTGGATATAAATAGAAGTGTTTTTCTTGGAGAAAAATTAAGAACTTGAAGAGGAAAATTTTGTTTATTCAGAAATTTTGATTGTATTTTTCACTCTGCTATTTCACTTTCAAATCTAAGTGTTGTCTTTATTCTTACACTTTCATATCTACTCTTTGAGAGAGAATCATTGTAAAAGAGGGCTAAAATACCTCTTATCTTTATTGATTATTTTGTGAGAGAATTTTGTAAAGGAGATGCATTTATTGTTGAGTGAGACTCAATAGATAAGAGTAAGACATGTGTAAAATCCACAAGCTTGGTGAAGCTTTGGTAGTGTATTGATTTGTTTGATAGTGAAGAAACTTTCGAGGAGGATCTTTGAGGAGTGGACGTAGGCCTAGTGTGCCAAACCACTATAAATCGCTATATTTAATTTTCTCTCTCAATCCCTTTTATTTTTATATTTATTATTATTTTTTTGTTCTTTGTTTATTTAAATTCTAATATTTTGATTATTATATTTAATATTGTGAAATTATTTTTAATAACCCAATTCATCCCCCCTCTTGGGTTGCCTACCTACACTACAACAAATCGCACCTTTGGCGACCATTTTTGGCTACTAATCAAATTTTAGTCGCCGAAAGTACATTCTTTGGCGACTAAAATTTATATTTGTCAGCGTTGGTTCAAGATATTGCTATTAAAATATTTTAGTCAATAAATATTGCTTATTGGCGACTAAATTTGAATTTAGTTGGTAAAAACTCAAGTTTCAGCGACTAAGAATTTGATTGGTCGCTGTTAGTCCAAATTTTAGGCCCCAAAAAAATAAATTAATCAGTAATATTGGTTTTTCCCAACTAAAATTAAAATTAGTCGCCAAATAGTACTTTTGACGACTAATATTTTCGTCGCTGTTAAGTAAACCTTTGGCGACAAAAAATTTGGTCGGCAAATATAAAGTTTCTACTTTTAGCGACTAACATTTTAGTCGCTGTTAGAGTTGGTTTGGCTACTAAATAATTTAGTCGTTATCACTTCAATTTTTGCTGACAAAATTTTACATTAGTCACCAAAGGTGCCAAAATTATGCTGGGAAAATAAAAAGCTATTTGTTGCCCGCCCAGGTATTCTCTTCTGTTTAGGAATACAAAACACTTCTCTCTCTCCCACACATCAGTCACCACCACACACTTACCGCCAGCGCTCACCACTGGGAAGCATTCGACGTCGAACATCGCCACTGCCACCGCCACCGCCGCAATACCAGGTTAGCTCTTGCTCTCCCTATCGGTCTCGCACTCTCTCTCGCTCTCCCGCTTGTTGTATCCCCAAATCGACGCTTGTTGTATCCCCAAATCGACGAACAACGACGCGATGATGAACAATTCATCGCTGATCTGCTCTGGTTCTTCCTCAATCTCTCCACCGTAGGGTTTTGACTTTATTGCGATTTGATCTGCTATGGTTTTATTTTATTTTTAATTTGAGCAGGTGGGTATGAAAAAGAAGGGAAAGCAGCTAGGGCTTATGATATAGCTGCACTGATGTACTGGGGAACATCTACCACTACAAACTTCCCTGTATGCTTTTGTGGTGCACTGAAGATTTTGAGAAAAATCAAATAATAGTTCTAATGTTTTTTACTATCATATATTAAAATGAATTAATACATTTGAAATTGCAGATTAGTAATTACGAAAAGGAACTTGAGGAGATGAAACACATGACTAGGCAAGAATTTGTAGCCTCAATTAGAAGGTAACTATGAATCATATATAGCTAGTTGTATTTACCCTCCCCCTTTGTACTTGAAGAAGGGTGAGTGAGTGCCATCTATCTTATAATCAATTTTTCTTACCATTTTATTTCACCACATCCATCACAAGCTATGACTGTTATTTTATTTTTTTATTTTGGTTAAATAATTTCTTCTAAATACAAATCAATCTTCTACAAGATAGATGTAAACAAAAAATAGGTGATGAGAATTCAGTGACATAATATTTTTGTTAGCTTTTGCACTAAAAATCTTTACTGTCATGCTGATTCACTTTTTATTGGTCAAGCATGGTACTTTGTAAGTGCTAAGAAAATCACCTAGTCACTAGCTTTCTTCTTCCGGTAATAAATTTTGGGAAAAGTAGTGGATTTTCTAGAGGTGCATCAATGTATCGTGGTAACATAATATTTTTGTTAGCTTTTGCACTAAAAATCTTTACTGTGATACTGATTCACTTTTTATTGGTCAAGCATGGTACTTTGTCAGTGCAGCCATATCGAACTATTTAGTTGACTATACATATCTATATCTACAAATTGTCAAAAAAAATTGGTTTATGCATCTTTCAAATTTGAGGTGCTATTGTAAAGAAGTTAGGATATGTATAAGATTAAGTGTTGTATAAGATTAAGGAGTAGTGTTTGAAAATAAACTATTTAAGCATCTTCTTTCCAATTTTTCAGAAATCAAGTAATTAGCATTCTTTTGCTCATCTTGCTGTCCATTTGTTACTCTTGGTGGTGGTTCACGTTTTTTATTCCAATTTTATGTTCATCTTTGTGTCACTAGATTCCTTCTTAATCTTAACATAAGCTTGTTGTTAGTAGCATAATAATTGACTGTGTGAATGAATATTCAGTAATGCTCTTCATTTGTTATGCTTTGAACCTTTTGGTACATGTTTGGAACATTCATGTTACGAATGGAGACACACATCAATTGGAGTTTTATACTTGTCAATAAGTTTGAAAATTAGGTGGCCAAATACCAAATTTTATACACGCAGATTTGCAGATTCACTAGTAGAATGGTTCTCACTTAAGGAAAATAGGTGTTGTCATGGAATTTCACTTGTTCAAGATGCTCAATGTCACGACCCAAACCCGGCCCTATGGGTTTAGCATCAGAATCGCCAAGAATCCGAGATTATCAAGGCCTGGCCAACAAGAATATACCAATCGTAGTACGTGTATTCAAGAAGCCAAAACAAGAAGTAACTAGTGTCCATCGAGTCAGGAAAATCAGATGTCAAAACATTTTATGCATTCATACACCCAAAAACAAGACACTCTATACAATCATTTACAGACATTCAAGATGGGACTCAATCCTCGATAACAAGATACAAACAAACAAGTCTATACAAAAGGTACAATACAAGAGGGAGACAAAGGGGAAACAAAGACCCCAAGCCATGGCATGGCGTCTCGGAACCTCGCAGTGAGGCACATAGGCTGGCTTGACAAAACTGGGGACCAATCCCACTCTCCTAGCTCCGGTCTGGTGGCTGGGCACCTACATATATATATATAAACAGTGAGCTAAAGCCCAGTGAATAACATAACGTGTAAAGAGGTTATGAATGAATGTCCTACAAAGAATGAAATCAATTCATTATACAAGATTTCAATCTTTCAAGATTTCACCAATCAAGATTTCAATCAATCACCATATGTGGTACATCCATTAGCCTATAAACAAGAGGGTCCAAAAGGACCGGGCCTTAACAGACTCAACAATAATGATGGCCATCAAACAGTATGGTTCCACAAGGAAACCGACAGAGCTCTGTAGCAGTCAATAACAGTGGGTGCTAAGGATGCCACAATACAGTTCGAAATGCAGGACATACATTCATTCAATAAACAATTCAGTTCAGTATTCAAAATATAACCATTTGAACATATCTTTACACAATCTGTTACTCACAGAGATTGGGCTATCAGTAGCTAGAGCGCGTCCCCGAGAGCCAACCCTAAACAGTCAATCAAATAGAACACACACTAAGTTTCACAATCGGAAGGATGATAATTAAATCCCTAAATTCCTCGGTGTGGTTCTATGTCTAAATCCTCATTAAGATGCCTTAAACTAGGCCTAAGGATGCCTAGAATGCGATGAGGATGCAAAAATACAGTTGGAAGGCACTTTTCAAAAGTTGCTGAAAACAGGGGCCTCGCTCGAGCGAGCCTTCCTTCGCTCGAGCGAGGTTGCAAAATCAAAGGCTTCGCTCGAGCGAGAAATCCTTCGCCGAAGCGGTCGATGAAACAAGAAAATATCGATGCTCAATTTTTACGCTACGATGCTCGCCGATTCTCGCCGAGCGAAGCTTCCAAAATCAAAGGGTTCGCCGAGCGAGCCTCCTTCGCCGAGCGGTCCGATGAAACAAAGGAAAGTACGATGTTCGATTTTACGCCGAGCCAATCTTTCGCCGGCGGGGCTCGAGGAAAACGTTGGTCGCCGAGCGAGAATCCTTCGCTGAAGGAAGAAGCCAACTGAATTTCCAGATTGCCTTCCTAGCTCAAACCAAGCATTCTCAACTCAATTCTCGACCTCTTGGGCTCAAATTCGAGAATACATCCCAAAACAATGTATAACAAGTTTCAAAAGCCAATTTATGAATTCAAGCCCCAAAGGTGAGTCAATTAAATCCATTTTCAAACCCATTTTCAAGAACAAGTTTAAAACATGCAATGCATGAGCTTCAAACCCAATTCAATCTTCAAATCTTGCTCTAATGAGCTCAATAGTTGGAAAATGAAGTGAAAACATGGACTATGATAAAAACATGGGCATGCATGTATGATTCAAGCATGAATTCAACTCCAATTTCACTAATTCAACCATGCATGCAACAATTGATCTTCAATTCAACACATATGAGCAAAACATGACTTAACTCTCTAAATAGGCATGAATCATGCAAGACTAAGCTCAAACACTAAAATAAGAAGATGATTCCCTTACCTAGAGTGTAAATTCAAGTCTAGCAAGCTCAATTATACCAAGTCTCTAACAATTCAACAAGTTCTTTAGCAAATTCAACAATTGAACCCAATTTCTCTTAACTCTCCTTTCTAACTCTTTGGTCGGCTAAGGCACAAATGAGCTGAGAAAGAAGCTTTGATTCAACATGTATAAGGTCTCTAAGTGTGTGTGTGTTAGTGGCCACTAAGTGGCATTTTAGTAAATAGGTCAACCTTGGCCATTAATCAATATTTAATCTACTTTAATCATTCCTAATCAATTTTCAGATAAATATACCATAAAATCATAAATATTCCACTGAGTCTAAAACTTCAAACGGTATCTAAATCGTCCGCCGATAAGGCCTTCAATTAACAGTTTAAACACATAACTCAACAGATAATCATTCAAGCAACAGATACGATATGCAATATAACGCATAAACTTATTCAATTTCGCTTGATTCCATTCACTGCTCAAGAGTTCATCCAGTTCACTTATCAGTCATTATCAGTTCAGTTTAGCATTAATCAGTATATAATTCAGTGGTTAAACGGTAGTCAATACGAGGGTTGTTACACTCAAGTTCCCATAAAGTTGAGTTCAACTGGTTGTAATTTTCCTTTTTTGGATATCTGGATTTTTTTTGGTGATTTAGTTAATTGGGTGTGAATTAGAATTTAGATTATAATTTACATTTGAATTAGAATTTTGATTTGGTTGTTATTTTGGTTCATCTGTGTGTTTGGTTGTTATTTTGCACATAATTAGTAGAAGTCACCCTGCATCCTCAATGAAAATCCTAGGTTTTGTAGCCTTTTGATTTGCCATATGGGTCTTTCTTGTTCTTATTTATCATTATTGACTTCATAATATCATTTGGAATATCTGTCGACAAATTGAAAGTTCCAATGGATTTAGATTATGGGTAGAATTTTTATGATGGTTTTAAGATCCTCTGTTATTGCATTTCACCTAGGTTTGCCTTGGATTTGTTAAAGTCATTCCATAGGCAACTTCCCTTTTCCCATTGCAGGTTTTAACTCATTTGCTGAGAATGGATAGATGAGCATCACAATATGTGCTGATTTAATATTGATTTAAAGCATCTCATAAAGCATAAAGGTAGGGACATAAAGCTTAACTCATAAAGCATCTCCTACAACTACATAAAGGTGGGGACACCTTCCTCATTTTCTTCATTTTTCTCAATACTTGAATGTTTATATCAAATTAACTATATGAATTTGTGACTCTACTCTTGGTTGTCAAACATTACTTGGAAATTACTAAAAAAATTTGTGGACAAATTACTTTGGCCGTCAAGGTTTGAGTCTATTTGCATTTCTAGTGCTTAGAGTTGATGAAATGACACTTTCTAGCTTATAAAACTTTGTTTGGACTTTGATTCAACGCTTTTAAACTGAAAACGCATTAAACTTAACCGAAAAAAGGGTGATAAGGGGGCGAAAATGGGCAACAGCCCCCGAACCACCGTACGGATGTCACGGCCACCTTCTTCGTCACAAATAAGACCTGTCACAACAGACAGAATATAATTCGCACACGTAGTTTGGGAGTTAGAGCCGAAAACGCGTTAAACTTAACTAAAAAAAGGGCGTTAACGGGGCGAAAATGCGAATCAACCCCCAAACCATCGTACAGATGTCACGGTCACCTTCCTTGTGGTAAATAGGACTTGTGGAAACAAACGGAATGTAATTAGCATGTGTAGGTTGGGATTTAGAGCCAAAAACGCCTTATACTTAAATGAAAAAGGGCGTTAAGGGGCAAAAATTAAAAACAGCCCTTGAACAATCATGTGGCTCTCACAGACAGCTTCCCCATGACAAATATGACTTGTGACAATTGACAGAATGTTATTCGGACCCGTAGGTTGGGAGTTAGAGCCAAATACGCCAAAAGCTTACTCGAAAAAGGGCATTTCGGGACGAAAATTCAAAACAGCCCCCGAACCACCATGTGACTCTCACAGGAAGCTTTCTCATGACAAATAGGACTTGTGACAACTGACGGAATGTAATTCGGACCCATAGGTTGGGATTTAGAGCCGAATACGCCCAAAACTTAGTCGAAAAAGGACGTTCCGGGGGCAAAAATTCAAAACAGCCCCCGAACCGCCGTGTGGCTGACACAGGAAGCTTCCCCATACCAAATAGGATGTGTGACAACTGACAGAATGTTATTCGGACCCTTAGGTTGGGATTTAGAGCCGAATACGCCCAACACTTAGTCGACAAAGGGCGTTTTGGGGGCGAAAATTCAAAACAGCCCCCGAACCGCCGTGTGGTCGACACGAACAGCTTCCCATGCCAAATATGATTTGTGACAACTAATGGAATGTTATTCGGCCCCGTAGGTTGGGATTTAGAGACAAATACGCCCAAAACTTAGTCGAAAACGGCGTTTCGGGGACAAAAATTCAAAATGTTTCTTGAACCATCAGGTGGCTGACACGAACAACTTTCCCATGCCAAATATGACTTGTGAGAACTGACGGAATGTTATTCGGACCTGTAGGTTGAGATTTAGAGACGAATACGCCCAAAACTTGGTTGAAAAACGGCATTTCGGGGGCTACAATTCAAAACAGCCCCTGAACCTCTGTGTGGCCAACATAGGCAGCTTTCCCATGCCAATTAGGACGTGTGACATCTGACGGAATGTTATTCGGACCCGTGGGTTGGGATTTAGAGCCAAATATGCCCAAAACTTAGTCGAAAAAGGGCGTTTTGGGGGTGAAAATTCGAAACAGCCCCGGAACCACCATGTGGTTGACACAAATAGCTTCCCTATGCCAAATATGACTTGTGACAACTGACGGAATATTATTAGGACCCGTAGATTGGGATTTAGAGACGAATACGCCAAAACTTAGTCGAAAAATGGCGTTTCGGTGGCGACAATTCAAAACAGCCCCCGAACCTTCGTGTGACCGACACGGGCAGCTTCCCCATGCCAAGTAGGATGTGTGACATCTGACGGAATGTTATTCGGACCCATAGGTTGGGATTTGAGCCGAATACGCCCAAAACTTAGCGAAAAAGGACGTTTGGGGGCGAAAATTCAAAACAGTCCCGGAACTGCCATGTGGCTGACATGAACAGCTTCCCCATGCCAAATATGACTTGTTAGAAGTGACGGAATGTTATTCGGACCCATATGTTGGGATTTAGAGCCGATTACGCCCAAAACTTAGTCGAAAAAGGGCCTTTCGAGGGCGAAAATTCAAAACAGCCCTTGAACCACCATGTGACCGAAACAACAGCTTCCTCATGCCAAATAAGACTTGTGACAATTGACGGAATGTTATTCGGACCCATAGGTTGGGATTTAGAGACGAATACGCTCAAAACTTAGTCGAAAAAAGGGCGTTTCGGGGGCGCCATTTCAAAATAGCCCTTGAACCGCCGTGTGGCTGACACAAATAGCTTTCCCATGCCAACTATGACTTGTGCCAACTGACGGAATGTTATTTGGACTCATAAGTAGGGATTTAGAATCGAATACGCCGAAAACTTAGTCGAAAAAGGGCGTTTCGGGGGCGAAACTTCAAAACAGCCCCTGAACCTCTATCTGACTCTCACGGGTAGCTTCCCCATTACAAATAGGACTTGTGACAACTGACAGAATGTATTGGAGATGTATAGTAATGGAAAATTATGGAAAAAATATTCAGAAACCAATATGAACTCAGTTTACGCCTTGTTTTAAACTTGCTAATTTTTTGAACGTACACACGTGTGTTATTTTATATTTAAGCTTTCATACAGGTATGAAACATGCTCATGGTGTTTTTGAGGCCATGTGTGTCATGAGAAATCAAGTATTCTTTCTTTATTGGAACCATTTATAGGTGTCTCAACATATATTTCTACATATTTCCTTTTATAACTGAAATTTATTTTTGTTATTATTTTTATCACATATTCTAATATCCTTTCTTAAATGGCACAGACATACATTAATAAGCACCGATGGTTTTATGCCCAATCTAATGATTCAAGTGCCTTTTGCAAACAAATAATGAGGAAGTTGGTAAAAAGAATACTTTCTATTCACATTGGGCTTTGATATTGGTTTAGCCACAGAATTTGGATACATGTTGCATACAAATAGAAGATTGTTACATTAGCTTTATGTTACTAATGAAAGATTTAGTAATGATTGTTCTGCATTTAACAATGTTCCTTATAAAAAAAGACTTTAGAAAGACTGTACAATGAATGATAATTGATTCATCATGGAAGGTTGCTTCTCACTTATTTTTATTTGTCACTTGTTCCCAAATTCATTCATGAAGTTGGGCATTTATTGGTCCAATTCTAATGTTTTTTTTTTTGTAGATGACTTTGTTGTGTGGACTTGCAGAGATATTTTGGTGTATGGAGAAGAAATTGTATTTTTGTATAGAAGTAATATAATATTTTTGTCGTCTCCAGCTTTTGTGCAGTTAACTATTACTGATACAGAAAACTTTTGGCAGCAAACAGATAGATCACCTTTTGACGCCATACAGATATATGATTTTTTGTTGTGGTACATAGATGTATTTTTGGCTTGGTACATACATCACCTTTTGTCATGGTACAGATTACGGTGGTAATTTGTACCATGCCAAATGGTCATTTCACATGGTATAGTAAATGTAATTTTTGTATATGGAGGGCTTTACTTTTTGTATGATTCTATATGTTGTATGGAATTATTATTTTAGTTTGGACAATAGTTGGTTTGTATGTACTTGGACAGTTAAAGTAATTTATTTTTTGTATACAGATGCAGATTGTGGAATGATTGATAGTTTATGTATCATTTTATTTATATACGTATTACAGGTTGTATGGAATACAGACAGGTTACAGACACATTATAATATTCGCAATAAATGATAATATCATGTTTTTGCTGAGTAAACGTTTTGTAGCCAATAAAAAGAAAAAAAAAAAAAACAACAACAACAAACATTTGACTACTAAAAGTTTTGCAGCCAAAAGAAATTCAAACATTTAGCTACTAAATTTTTTGTAGGCAAAAGAAAAACAACCATTTGGCTACTAAATGTTTAGTAGCCAAAAGAAAATCAAACCTTTGGCTATTAAAAGTTTTGTAGCCAAAAGAAAATCAAACATTTGGTGACTAAAATATTTTGTAGCTAAAAACAAAAGTGGAAGAATAAAAACACTTTTGGTGACTAAAAATTTAGTAGCAAAAAATGTGAAAGTTTTGGCGACTAAATTTTTAGTAGCCAAAAGAAATAGTATTTGCCGACTAAAAGTTTAGTAGCCAAAAAAGAATGACTTTAGGCGACTAAAATTTTAGTAGTAGCCAAAACACTAGTATTTCCTTTCAGCGACTAAAAAATTTAGTAGGTAAAAATTTTTCCGCGACTAAATAATTGACTTTTGGCGACAAAAAAATTGGTCGGCAAAAATGTGTTATTTAATTAATTTTCCAACCTGTTGGCGACTAAACTTAATTTAGTCGCCAAGTAGCTTTCCCGACTACTCTTCGGCTACTAATTTTCCGACCAAAAAATTTAGTCGCTAAATACTATAGGAGACTAAAATTTGACTTTTGGCGACTAAAAATTTAGTCACCAAAAGTGAAAATTCTTGTAGTGCTAGGATAACAATTTTGATCAGAGTGAGGACTCTAGTTTTGAGTGACTTAATCGTCTTAAAGTAGATTATGGCAACTCCTAGTTATTCATTACCTGAAGGACAAGCATCCAATAGACCATCATTGTTTAGTGGCACAAACTTTAGTTATTGGAAAACCAAGATGACCATACACATACAATCTAATGATTATGAGTGCTGAAAAATCATTTGTAACGGTCCAAAATCCCTTACCAAAACCATAGATGGCCAAAAGATACCAAAACCTGAAGATGAGTGGACGGAAGCTGATATGAGAATTGCTCAAGCTAATGTTAAAGCCACAAACATGTTGTATTGTGCCTTAGATGCCAATGAGTTTAATAGAATTTCCATATGTAAGACAACAAAAGAAATTTGGGACAAACTCATAGTGACTCATGAGGGAACAGACCAAGTTAAAGAATCTAAAGTTAGCTTACTGGCCCATAACTATGAGCTTTTTAAGATGAAATTTGAGGACACTATTACTCAAATATTTACTCGTTTTACAGATATTATAAATGGTTTAACATCTCTTGGTAAAATATATACTAGTGTTGAAATTGTAAGAAAAGTACTCAGGTCATTACCTAAAAGTTGGGAGACAAAAGTCATTGCCATCACAGAAGCCAAGGACTTATTAAAACTAAGTCTAGACGAACTGATGGGTTCTCTTCTCACACATGAGCTCATCATGAAAGAAAGGGATGGAGAAGAAGATAACAATAAAAAGAAGGAAATAGCTTTCAAAACCACTACTACTCATGAAGAGGAGGATGGAGATAATTCAGAATTTGATGATGATGAAATGGCCTTCTTTACAAGGAGGTTCTAGAAATTTATGAAAAAAGAACAAAGAGGAAGAAGATTTTTAAAAAGAGATTTTAACAAAGGAGAAAATAATAAGAAAACTGAAATCACTTGTTATTAGTGTAACAAGTCCGGTCACATCAAGGCAAATTGTTCGAAAATCAAGAAACAATACAAGAAAGACAAAAGAAGAGCCATGATTGCTGCATGGGGAGATAGTAACGAAAGTGACTCAGAAAATGATGACAACAACAATGAAGTTGTCAACCTATGCCTAATGGCATTTGGAGATGATGATGAGATAAACAATGAGTCATATCCTTTTAATGAATTACAATCATCATTTGAAGCATTGTATGATGAATTTCGAAAACTTGGCATTAAAAATATTGCTCTTAAAAAATTACTTTCAAGTTCAACAAAATAAAAAGAATCTTTATCTAATAAAATTGAAGTATTACGAAAAGATTTTTTAAAAATAAAAGAAGAAAATGACATTTTAAAATCACAAGAATCCCCTATTTTACATAAAGAATTAAATGATTTCAAAATTGAAGAAGACTCTTTAAAAAAGGAGAAAGTTGTTTTAAACAAAAATATAGAAAATTTAAAAAGGATTCTTTCAAAATTCACTCAAGGAAGAGACACTTTAGATAAACTTCTTAAAAGTCAAAATCGTACATTTGGTAGAGCTGGAATTGGATATAAACCTTTTTCAAAATGAAAAACTTTCAAAAATGGTTTTATTTATGCATCTTCTAGACATTGACATCTCACATGTCATTTTTGTGGTAAAAAATATCATATTTCATTTTCATGTTCTATTAAAAGAAATCCTTTTGCTAAAATAAAAAAAAAAATATGTATGGGTTCCTAAAGACACTTCTAATGTGTCAAATTCTAACTTTTATGGACCCAAAAAATAAGTGTACCAATAGAAAAATCAAAGTAGCGTTTGGTAGAGTTTTCTAAATATGATTTGAGAGTTAGAGTTGTATTTTGAGTTTGTGAGTTTTGGAATTATGATTTGAGTGTAAAAAATTTGTTTGGTTATGGTTTTTAATAGAGTGTTGAATTGAGTTTTAAAAATTTGATGTGACATGTGAAGTAAGAAAATTTGTTTGGTTATTAGTTTTCAAAACTTAATTCAAAAAGTTATAAATCATAATCAAACACACAACTCAAAACTCAATCGAAATTTTTGATCAACATTCATAACCAACTCTTTTTAAAATTCAATTAATTTTTTTTTGAAATATTTTTTTTTCAATTAATTTGTTTTTTCAAATAATTTGTTTTTCAAATAATTTTTTTAAATTAATTTTTTTCAATTACTTTTTTTTTCAATTAATGTTTTTCAGCTTTTTTTTTTTCAATTATTTTTTTAAAATTATTTTTTTCCTAATTTATTTTTATAATTAATTTTTTTATTTGTTAAATTTTATCGCTTTATTAAGATATTTGTGATCCTGTACCGCTCACATTTATTATTGTGCTCACTCGTGGCCTTCTCTTCTATCCATATTAATTGAAGTTGATTGATGGATGTGTTTTCCAATGAAATGTCTAAGGTGCCCCTGTGTTATGAAATGCGAAAGTGGTATGGTAGTACAAACTGAATAGGGAAACATTGTAATTTCACTCATACTTTTCAGAGCCATCACCTGCAAAACATCAGTTGATCAGTTTTGATAAAAGAAAAAGAAAAAAAAAACACACCTACAGATTTTTTGATCATATATTTGCCTGAGGCTTTACATCGTGAGCACATACAATCACCTCCTCCTGAAACATACAGCCATACCCATGTCAAAGAAGAGAGGAAAAACTTTGAGCCGAGGTTCACTACACCAGCTTCACAATTTTAGGTTTCAGAGCAGCCGAAAAGTGCGTCGATCCGGTCGATCGGGAGGTCAACGATGGGTCATTCGACCAGTCAACTGGTTACACCTATTCCTAGCTTCCAGCAAGATTGAAATCCAGGCTGAGCTTCGGCTATCTGTTGCTTATCTTATGCACATCATTTGGAAGTTTTTTACAGAAGACAGAGATGATTGTACGGTTGGAAACTTTTCACAGTGGAGAAACAAACGGAGAAATCTGCCAAATGGGATGTGGAAATGCATTTTGAACTGTAAGGTGGAATTTGTTTTAGAAAACTATATCCAAACGTCAAGCACAAATGAGAGAGCGAAAATATATTTTGAGAACACAACCAAACACGGCCCAAATTTTTGGAGGTATGTTTCAAGACAAAATTCAGTAATGATAGATGGTATCTCGACAGTGCATGTTCGAGGCACATGGCCGGAAATAAATCTATGTTCGCCACACTTTAATCAAAAGATGTCGGCTATGTAACCTTCGGCAACAATAGTAAAAGAAAAATCATTGGTGTAGGTAGTATTGGTAAATATCCTTCTCTTATTATAGAAAATGTGTCACTTGTTGAAGGTTTAAAACATAACTTGATTAGCATTCGTCAACTATGTGATAAAGGTAATTTAGTTATTTTTGAAAAAACTCACTGCACAATTGAGAACACCAAAGATAATAAAACTTTGTTTGTAGGCCATAGGCATGAAAATGTATATGTGTTTGATTCGCATAACTTGTCTTTTCATTTTGATATTAAATGTTTATTTGCTATAAATGAAATTGGTTGGTTATGGCATAGAAGATTAGGACATGCCCATTTAGATTTAATTTCAAAACTTTCAAAAAATGAGTTAGTTATTGGTTTACCTAAAATTAGTTTTGAAAAAGACACACTTTGTGATGCATGCCAACTTAGTAAACAAACTAGACTTTCTTTTAAATCTAAAAATGTTGTTTCAACTACGAGACCCCTTCAACTCTTGCATGTTGATTTATTTGGAGCATCTAGAACATTAAGTTTAGGAGGTAAATCGTATGCTCTTGTTTGTAATGATGATTATACTAGATATACATGAGTATTATTTTTATTACACAAAAATGAGGCTTTTTCAACTTCCTCAAAACTTTGTAAAGGAATTCAAAATGAAAAAAGTCCTAATATTTGTAGTGTTAGAAGTGATCAGGTAGTGAGTTTGATAATGATGATTTTATTATGTTTTGTGAAGACCTAGGAATAGATCATAACTTCTCAGCTCCTAGGACTCCCCAACAAAATGGTGTGATTGAAAGAAAAAATAGAACTCTTGAAGAAATGACCCATACTATACTTTTTGAGAACAATTTACCTAAATATTTTTAACACTGCATGCTATGTTGTAAACCGTGTCATGATTAAACCTATTCTTAAGAAAAGCCCTTATGAACTTTGGAAAGTGTGGGGAAGTATTTTGTGGATGACGCCACGTGGCCAAGAGAGCCTGAGATGTCGGCTAAGGTGCCATGTGGATGAGTCAAGTTGCCGAGGTGATCATGTCATTGCCAAAATGTTCTGCGATAGTGTCGAAATCCCGAGGTATTTGGAAAAGGGACAAGAGTCCTAGAACATGGGAGGACCTCAGTTAGGATAAGGATAAGGCTCATGAAGAGGTTATCCCTATCTAGTTGAGAGTCCATAATGAGCATTGAGCCTAAGTCCACCGAAGTAAGGCTTCTAAGTAATCAGGTCACTGTTGGTTATAAAAATAAGACACCCTCGTGGGTCAAAGGTAAGTTCTTTCTTGTGAGTTAAGTACTATTTGCTAGCTGTGAGAGATATTGTTTTACTAACTTGATCGTCGGAGTGCCCCCAAGTGGACGAACCATTGCCAAATTCTCATCTTCTTGTTATAGGTTGTTGCGCTTAATCTATTATGCCGGTGCTCTCCAGCAGAGTTCCCCTTTTGGTTGTGTGGTCGAAAATCTACACCTACAATTTGGCGCCGTCTGTGGGAACTTAAGGAGAATAGATGGCCAACAACGGACATAAAGAAAAGATTGGGGATGACATCCACCGTGAGAGTGGGGGGCATGTGGATCCTAATGTTAGGGAAGAAAACTGTAACGAAGGAGTATAGTAACCGAATCCCAAGGAAAATGACGCCAGCAAAGAGCGTAACGTCCCACAGAAGGGAGGCTGGGATGAGTATTATAATGAAAGCGACTTCCAAGTATGGATGGATAGATGCCTGAGGAGGGATGAGAAGATGAAAGGAACGTCAAACAAGTTGGCTGACCTACAATCAGTGGTTAACTTTATGATGCAAAACAATGTGATGCAACTATCATTTCCATTGCAGGACACGCCGGCACTAGCAGCCAAGGCTGATGCCCAGAAAGGGGGACAAAAAATGATTCTAGTAGTCTCGCACCATGGCAAGGGATAGGAGCACTCACATTGACCGTCACGGGTTGTCCAGCGGACAGAGTCAGTACGAGGTGAGTCATAGAGGACACCACAAACCAAGGAGACATATGTCAAAGAATCTCGACATATCTAAGGGAAGGGCCTCTGTTTTTATGCAGTGGACGAAGGGAAGTCCAAGAGGACGAACAATTACACCGGGAGCAGCACGTCGAAGAAGCTGAAATTTATTGATAGTTGAGCTCCCGATAGGACGAAGGAGGATTTGAGAGATTACCTCTAGAGAAAGTGACTCAACGCCGAGATTACATTCACCATCAAGCCGAGGACGCCATTCCCGATAGAGTTGGATACGTTCGAGGCCCCAAAGAGATTCAACATGCCAAGGTTTCAGATTTATGACAGTAAATCTTATCCAAACTTTCATGTTGGTTTGTATTTAAATTTAGTGGCTTTGTGAAGCGAGAATGAGCAGCTGCTATAAAAGGTATTCCCCTTATCCTTAAGGGAAATAGCATCTTATTGGTTCCATAAGTTGCCGAAAGGAACTGTAAAGAGTTAGGAAGGCCTAGCCGTGATGTTTGTTTCCAGGCTTGTTACGAACAAGTCACAGCCACTGAGGGTAGATTCCCTATTGGCTTTGAAGATCAGCAATGGCGAAGGCCTCAGGGCTTACGCTAAGAGATATTATGAGGTGTACAATAAGATTTTGGGTTGTAACCAAGAGCTGGCAGTCGTGTCTTTCAAGAATGGCCTGAATGATAAATGCTCGCTTCGGAAGTCAATAGCAAAAACTCTATTGAAGAGCATGAAAGAGCTCATGGCATGAATTGAGAAGTATGCTAGAGTAAATGATGACATACAAGGAATAGGGACACCAAAGCAAGAAAAGAGAAACGGCTCGCTGAAGCGAGGCCGAGGGAAAACAGGTGTTAACGGGCAGGAAACAGGGGTGAGAGCTGCACAGGAAGTCGACACAGTATTCACAATCCCGATCTACAAAGTTCTAGAGAGGATTAGGAACTAGTCGTATTACAGAGCACTAGAGAAGATCCTTAGTGAGTTTATGAGAAGAAGCATTGTGCTTACCATAATGAGGATGGGGCACTTGACTCAGGGGTGCAGGGCTCTGAAGTCACACTTGGAAGATCTAGTCAGACATGGTCACCTGAGAGACCTAGTAGATAAGGCCAGAATAAGGGAAGAGCGTGCAAGGCTTCCCCAGGCACCGGCAACACTGCCTTTACCACCACCACTGTAGCAAGCAGATAAACCCCTAGTAATCAATGTGATTCACTCGAAGGTCAATGTGAATGAAGTATGGGAAGAGATCCAAAGGGAAAGGCACTTGTAACATATGTATTAGGTCCAGCAAAAGAAGTTCGGGATAGATGAATATTAGGGGTCGATGATTTCTTTCATGGAGGCCGATTTAGATATGGTAAGCATCCACACAATGATGCCTTGGTGGTAACTCTAAAGATTGCAGATTGCCAGGTGAGGCGCATTTTGATCGATCAAGGCAGCTTTTGTGACATCATGTCAACTGTTACAAGGAGCTTGGCCTTCATCACGATGATCTAGAGCAATCTGACAGCCCGATGGTTGGATTTAATGGGATGCCGACATGGCCTCTTGGAGCCACCAATCTTGAGGTACAGACATGGAGCAAAAAGGTAACAACTGAGTTTACTATGATAGATACTCCCTCTCCATACAATATCATTTTGGGACGACCTTGGTTGCATGCAATGAGGGCTGTTTCCTCAACGCTGCACCAATTGTTGCAATTCCCAACAGAATAGGGGATTGAAGAGGTACGAGGGGACCAAGTATGGGCAAAAAATTACTCCATGGCAGTAATAAAATACACCTGTAATGTAAGGGAAGTAGAGAGTGCAGAAATTGAAAACAAAGACCACGAGGTCGTAGATGATGTTTGCAAAGAACTTGTCGAGAAAAGCGAAAAACCACTGAAAAAGGTTTTAGTACAGGAAGGAGATGATGAACGATTTTTTTTTTCTCAACTTTTGCTTAGCCGAGGAAGAAGAAAGAGAGCTGGAGGCTTTACTAAGAGAGAACATAGAGGTGTTTTCTTGGACACCTTATGAGATTTCAAGGATCAGCCCGAGGTCACCTGTCATATACTTAACGTGGACAGGTCAGCAAAACCGGTCATACAGAGAGCTAGAAAGCCAACATTAATACATGTGCAGGCAATCGAGGAAGAAGTAGACAAGCTACTAGAAGCACAAGCCATCAAAGAGGTAAATTATCCCACCTAGTTATCTAATACAGTAGTGGTGAAGAAAAAGAATGGGAAGTGGAGGGTCTGTGTGGACTTCACAAGTTTGAACAAGGCTTGCCCCAATGATAGTTTTCCACTAGCCAAGATCGATCAACTAGTAGATGCCACTTCAGGGCACGGGAGGATGAGTTTTCCGGATGCATACAGAGGCTACCACCAGATAATAATGTATGCCCTATACGAAGAGAAGACGACATTCATTACCCCTAAAGGACTCTATTGTTACAGAGTAATGCCTTTTGGATTGAAGAATGCAGGAGCGACCTACTAAAGACTGGTCATCAAAATGTTCAAACATCTGATTGGGAAGACAATAGAGGCTTATATAGACGACATGGCTGTTAAAACCAAGGAACCTGGGAACCACCTGGCTAGCTTGAAGGCAGTCTTTAACATCTTGAGATCATACTGGCTTCGACTCAATGCCTCGAAATATGCATTTAGAGTTGGATCTGGTAAGTTCCTAGGATACTTGGTCACTAAGAGGGGCATTGAGGCAAGCCTAGATCAGATCAAGGCCATCCCTAACTTGAAGAGCCCAAAAACAGCCAAGCAATTACAGATGTTGATTGGAAGAGCAACGACCTTGATCAAGTTCATTAGTCGAAGTTCAGACAAATGCAAGCAATTTTTTGGTTTATTGAAGAAGGCCACAAACTTTCTATGGACAGAAGAATGCGAAGTTGCCTTGGCTGACTTGAAAAGGTACCTAACAACAGCTCTAGTATTGTCCAATTCAGTAGCATGAGAGGAGTTGTATTTATGCCTAGTAGTGTCGGACCATGCCGTGAGTGCAGTGGTAGTCCGAGAAGAGAAAGGAGAGCAGAAGGCAGTATTCTGCGTGAGCAAAACCCTAGCAAGTGTCGAAACCAGGTACTTGCCCCTGGAGAAGTTAACACTAGCCTTGGTAACGGCTTCGAAAAAACTATTCCACTATTTTCAAGCCCACAAGATTGTGGCACTGACGGAGCATCCCCTAAAGTCCTTGCTGTAGCATAGGGACTTGACAAACAGGATAGCTAGATGGGCAATGGGGCTAGGCTAGTATGACTTGGAATTTAGGCCTAGAACAGCAATCAAGGGCCAGGTTTTGGCCAACTTTGTGGCCAAATTCACTCCAGGTGCGATCCCAAGATGGGCTCCAATGAGCCTTGGGATCTCCAGGAGAACAAGAAGAAACCCAACTAGTGCCGAAGAAACCCAACTAGTGCCGAAGAACCGCACACTAGCAGAGCAGAAGAAAGAAAAGCCCTATGATATCTATATCGGAGACTCCTTCCGGCTCTTCGTCGACGGCAACTCAAACCGACAAGGAACGGGGCATGAGTAGTTTTGGTATTGCTAGATAGGAGAATGATAAAACAATCCACATGTTTGGGTTCAAGGCCTCACATAACGAAGCAGAGCACGAGACACTGATTGCTGGACTGAGGCTAGTAGTAGCAATGGAAGCCAATATGGTGGTAGTCTTCTGTAACTCCCAACTCATTGTGAATCAAGCAACAGACGAGTATGCAGTCCGAAATGAGAGGATGATATCCTACGTCAAGGAGGTTGTCAGGCTGCTAACACTGTTTGAAAATTGCCAGCTACAGTAGGTTAGCCGAGATGGTAATAGCCACACCTACGCCCTAGCTAACCTGGCCAGCGTGATGAAATCATGTGAGGTAAGGACAATAACGATGGATTATCTGTCAGGCTCAAGTATAGAGCCCCTGATAATAGATTATGAAGTAATGTGCGTGGAGATGGGTCCAAGCTGGATGGACACCATAGTTGTGTTCCTCAGGGATAATAGGTTGCCAGTAGACAAAAAGGAAGCACACAAGATCAGTTTGAAATCGGCCAAGTTCTGCTTGTCAACAGAAGGCCATCTTTACAAAAGGTCCTTCACTGGGCCCTTTTTGAGAGGTGTGCATCCATCCCAGGTTGAGGACTTTCTATACAAGATCCATGAATGTGTATGTGGAAGCCATGCTGGGGGCAGATCACTTACTTATAGGGCCATATCTCAGGGATACTAGTGGCCCTACATGCAGAGGGATGCTGAAGCCTATGTGAGGAAATGCGAAAAGTGTTAGGGGTTTGCACCATTGATACATCAACTAGCTACAGATCTGAATCCAGGATCCAGTCCCTGGCCATTTGCCCAATGAGGCATAGATCTTATTGGGCAATTGCCCCAGACAACTGGACAGAGGAAGTTCCTGCTTATAGCAACTAACTACTTCACAAAGTGGGTAGAGACTGAACCCTTGGCCAAAATCTGAGATGTGGATGTGAAGAATTTCATCTGGAATAACATAATAACTAGATTTGGGATCCTAAGATCCATTGTGGCAACTAATGGCACCTAGTTTGACAGTAAGCTTATCAAGAGCTTCTGTGTAAAGTACAAGATTAAGAACTATTACTCTACCCCTAGCTTCCTCCAGTGTAATGGTCAGGACGAGGCATCCAATAAGACCACCTTGGATGGGATCAAGAAGAAGCTGGAAGCTACCAAGGGCAAGTGGGTGGAAGAATTGCCCAATGTCCTATAGGAATATCGGACTACGTCGAGAAGACCAACTGGAGAATCTCCTTTCGCCATAGCATATGGCACCCAAGTAGTCATCTCACTAGAGGTCGGCATCCCTGGCATCAGAACCCAAGGAGTGGAAAATGGAACAAATGAAGCATTTCTTGCCCAAGATCTTGATCTAATAGAAGAAAAAAGAGAAAGAGCAGCAATTCAGCTAAGGGTGCAGTAGCTTGCTAGGGCCTACAACAAGAAGGTCAATCCAAGGGAGTTTCAAGTTGGGGACCTCGTCCTTAGAAAAGTTGTTGGCAATAAGAAGGATCCCAGGGAGGGCAAGCTTGGCCCAAATTAGGAAGGACCATATTGAATCATCTCGGTCACCGACAATGGCGCAAACCAGCTGGAAGATACTGATGGCAAGGAGCTGCCAAGACCTTGGAACACAAGCAATTTGAAGTTTCTCTACCATTAATTTCTATTTTTTGAGATTTATGTAAAGATTTTATTAGCCGAAGTATTAATAAAATGCTAGCTAGATTTTGTTTTTATGAAATATTGTTGAAATTTGTCCGATAAGACTGAACAGTCTTATGATGGTGTTCCCATGGTGAACATGATGAATAACTTAGACTTGCCATATGATAGAATTGAACTAATTTTGCAATGTTTTGGTATGAAACATAACAAATAACTTAGACTTGCAATATGGTAGAGTTAAACTAAGCTTACAATGTTTCGGTATGAAACATGACGAATAACTTAGATTTGCCATATGGTAGAGTTGAACTAAGTTTGCGATGTTTCGGTATGAAACTTGACGAGTAACTTAGAGTTGCCATAATGGTAGAGTTAAACTAAGTTTGCAATGTTTCGGCAAGAAACATGACGAAACTGGCCATGACTTGGATAGTTTGAAATCAAAGCCGAGGAGTATGGCACTCTTAGTGCACTAAGGTTAAGCCTTAAGTGCTTCATTTGGGCGAGCCAAACATGCTGACCTCGACCAAGAATGTCTTAGAGAGACTTAGGCAATAACCATGTGATGCGTCTTTAATGTGAACATAAAGTGGTATTTAGGTTCACATTAAGGGGCAGGAAGTAGGAATGAGCATAATACTTATGAGATTTTTTGAATATTTCACAAGTTGAAGTTATCCGAGATCATTGATAAGTGGAACTATCTGAGATAAGTCAATCCGAGATGATAGTACTAAACCCGAAGTGTGGTTGTCCGAGATATGCAACCAGGTTATTTGACTTGGAAGGGTAAAGTCTTGCCAGAAGAAAACAAGTACAAGTGAAGAAACAACACTTGTAAAAATTTGATGAAATATTTTTAAGTGTTGTTTGGCCGAGATAAATAACAATACTTGTTATCCAAGGTGATTAGTATGTTCAACTCTGAGGTGTGAATGTATTCGAGGTCTAGGGATTCGAGATGAAGAGCCAAGTTGTTAGGCTTGGAAAGATCAGAAAAAATCTAAGTATGGAAAAACATGCAAGGCATAAAAGAAAAGCAGTAAGCATACACTCAACACTTAGAAGAAAAACAGAAGAGAAGCATTTAGAAGAGGAAACTTGTTCAATTACAAAAAGGCACTTCGGCCTGCCATAGAAGAAAACTTGTTCAGTTACAAAATACCACACTTTGGCCCAACAAAAGCAAAAAAAGATTACATCTATAGAAAGGGAGAAAATCTTAAGTATGAGGGTCTTTAGCATTTTCCTCAAATTGCCCTGCCTCAGCAATTGGCGTTGTTCCACCTCGGCATGCAGTTGGGCAGACTTCTCAGCCAAAATTTCAGCATCGATCTCTTGAAGAGTCTCGTCCAAACTCTTCTCGACAACGAGAACCTCGGCCTCAGGCACCATGGTTTCCTTAGGCGAAGTGCTCTTTAAGACCTCGGCCCCATCCTCCTCGGTCAGATCCAGGATCTGATCATTCAGAGTTAGGGATTTGGCCCCAGTAGCGACCTCGGTGCCAGCTCCCTTATCAGCTTCCTTGTCATCGACCTCTTCATCATTCTTTTCCTCTTTGGACTTAGCGGGAGACGGAAGAAATAGAACGTTAAGTAGGCTGATATCTCAGAGAGGGGAGTCATCGGGCGCAGATAGCTCCTTGAGTGTTGCCATCAGTAGAGGTAGTAGCCTTTGTTGTAGGCCAAATTGACTTGGGCCTTGTATAGATCGCGCATAGCTGCTTGCCCTTCTCAAATGCTTTCTAATCAGCCGTTTTTACCTCGACCCCCCTTAACTCAATGGCCTCTTTGAGTTTGGCCTCAAACTCTGCTACTCTAACCTCGGTAGCCTTAGCGTCGGCCTTGGTGACTTCGGTAGCGGCCTCGGTAGCTTCAACTTTAGCCTCGACCTTATTATGAGTAAATCTGGCAGCCTTGGCCTTATCCATCAGACTTCGATTGCTGGTCTCAGCTTGGTTAAGTGAAGAGTGGAGTTTGGCTGCTTCTTGAGTCTTCTTCACCAAATCCTTCTTTATCATCTCGGTCTTGACTGCATAAGAATGAGCATGCTGAATGGCCTGGAAGGAAATGAACAAGTTAGAAAAACTTTGGCTAAGTGCTGGAAAGCTAAAGTGGTAACGATAAAGAAGAAGTTAAGAAACTCACCAAGACTGAGTGCTGCATCATAAGCGCGAAATTCTCATTTTCATGAAGCTCGGCCATCTTGTTTATATCGGCTGGGAGAATCATGGCCGTAGATAGAGCAGTGCCGACCACTATGCTTTCAATCGCGCTGTCACTGGCTCTCAGAGGTCGGTCGCCAACCATGACCTCAAGGGCCTCGGTCTAATCTCGGGGAAAGTTGCTCCCACCTTCATGACACTCGAACCTCGACTACTTGGAAGGTGGGGCATCCAGTGATCCAGCCTCGGCCGGCCTCTTCTCGACTCGGCCAACTTGGATATACAAACAGAGTCTTCTAGATCCTTCTCAGAGTTAGAGGGGATCTCAGTGATAATAGCTTTTTCCTTAGCTTTTTTCACCCTCTTCTGTTTGGGGTTTTGCTAGGATTGAGAAGGCGATGTGGGTAGAAACGACGCGGCCTGATAGCACGTGTCGGGTACGAACCAGTGAGACTGGGACACGTGGAAGAAATGATTGAATTGACTATGCGCGACAGCTCATGTGCAGTTGAGACTCTTGTAATTCTTGAAATAATGAGGCAATAACCTTGGTAGAGAATCGATCTCAGATGTGATGCTTAGGAAACTTGGTTCTTGGTTCTTAATCCTTGATAAAGTGGGCAATGGAGTCTTGGTCACTTGAAGATTGACAAGTCACAATCTTGGTCAGAGTAATAAATGCGTTCTAAGCCAACATGCTATGTGGACTAACTATGTAGGTTCTATCACCTCAGATTGCCGAGGTGATAGAACCTAGGGGGCCGTTGTGGAGAAGTATTTTGCGGATGATGCCACATGGCCAAGAGAGCCCGAGATGTCGGTTAAGGTGCCACATGGATGAGTTAGGTTGCTGAGGTGATCACGGCGTTGCCGAAACGTTTTGCGGTAATGCCGGAATTCTGAGGTATCTGGATAAGGGACAAGAGTCCTAGAATAGAAGAGGATCTCAGTTAGGATAAGGCTCATAAAAAGTTTATCCTTATCTAGTTGAGAGTCCAAGATAAGCATTGAGACTGAGTCCACCGAAGTAAGGCTTCTAAGTGATCAGGTCATTACTGGTTAGAAAAGTAAGGCACCTTTATGGGTCAGAGGTAAGTTCTTTCTTGTGAGTTTAAGTACTATTTACTATCTGTGAGAGATATTGTTTTATTGACTTGATCATCGGAGTGCCCCCAGGTGGACAAACCAATGCCGAATTTTCATCTTCTTGTTACAAGTTGTTGGGCTTAATCTATTCTGCCGGTGCTCTCCAGGTGAGTTCCCCTTTTGGTTGTGTAGTCGGAAATCTACACCCATAGAAAGGTAGAAAACCTAATATTAGCCACTTGTGTCCTTTTGGTTGTAAATTATTTGTATTGAATAACAATAAAGATAACTTAGAAAAATTTGATGCTAAATTGGATGAAGTAGTATTTATTGGTTATTCAAATTCTGGTAAAGCTTATAGTGTATTCAATAAAATGACTTTACTTATTGAAGAATCTGTACATGTTGCCTTTGATAAATCTAACAACGTTGTTTCCAAGAATCGTGCAAGTGATGCTATTGCAGAAACACATTCAAGAACGAAGAGCATTTACACAACAGAAAATGAAGAAAACCCATCTTTCGAACATAAAAAGGAAATCACTATGGAGAATCTTCAAGAAGAATATGCTCATCTAGAAAATTAATCAAATCTACCAAAGGATTGGAAGTATGCCCATAGTCACCCTAAAGATCTTATTATAGGTAATGCAGCGGAAGGTATAAAAACTCATTCATCTATTAGAAATGTTTGTGATCACCTAGCACTTGTTTCACAAATTGAACCAAAATCGTTTTTAGAAGCTGAAAATGATGAAAACTAGATTTTAGCAATGCAAAAAGAAATAAATCAGTTTGAAAGAAATGAAGTTTGGTTTTTGACCCCGCAACCTAAAGACCATCCAGTTATTGGTACAAAATGGATTTTTTAAAATAAAATAGATGAATCCGGAGTTGTTACTAGAAACAAAGCTAGATTGGTAGCCCAAGGTTATAATCAAGAAGAGGACATTGATTTTGATGAAACTTTTGCACCAGTTGCTAAACTCAAAGATATTAGAATGTTACTTGTTTTTGCTTGTTTAAAAAAATTTAAATTACATCAAATGGATATTAAAAGTGTTTTCTTAAATGGGTACATTTCGAAGGAAGTTTATATTAAACAACCTCCTAGTTTTGAAAATCATAAATACCCGGATCATGTTTTCAAACTTTTAACAACTTTATATGGTTTAAAACAAGTTCTAGAGCATGGTATGAAGGATTAAGTAATTTTCTAATTGATAAAGCTCTTTCTCGAGAAAAAATTGATACAACTCTTTTTATAAAAACCAAAAAGGGGGATATGCTAATTGTTCAAATTTATGTTGATGATATTATTTTCAGTGCTAATGAAATTTTGTGCAAAGAATTTTCTAAGGATATACAGGGCGGATTCGAAATGAGAATGATGGGGGAGTTAGATTGCTTCCTCAAACTGCAAATTAAACAAACCAAGGATGGAATCCATTTAAATGAAATGAAATATATCAAGGATCTATGCAAAAGATTTGAAATGAAATCATTAAAGCCTGCAACAACTCCAATAAGCACATCAATAAAAATCAACAAAGATGAGTAAGCTAAATTAGTAAATGAAAAGAAATTTCGAGGTATGATCGGTTCCTTACCCTATCTTACTACTAGTAGACCTAACATAATGTTTAGTGTATGTATGTGTGCACATTTTCAATCCGTACGTAAAGAGTCACACATCACTGTTGTCAAACGTATTTTCAGATTCCTTGTTTGCACTCCAAATTTGGGTTTATGGTATCCTAAGGGAACCACTTTTGAACCTTTTCGGTTACTCGGATGCCGACTTTGCAGAATGTCGACTTGACTGTAAAATTGCTAGTGACACTTGTCATTTTCTTGGACACTCACTCACTTCTTGTTCGCACTCCAAATTTGGGTTTACGGTATTCTAAGGGAACCACTTTTGAACCTTTTCGGTTACTTGGATGCCGACTTTGCAGGATGTAGACTTGACCGTAAAATTACTAATGGCACTTGTCATTTTCTTAAACACTCACTCACTTCTTGGTTTTGCAAAAAAAAAAAACTCAGTGGCTTTGTCAACTGCTGAAGCATAATACATTGCCACCACTGATTGTTGTGCACGATTACTTTGGATGAAGCAACAACTTCAAGATTTTGGATTTCACTATGATTATATTCCTATAAAATATGACAACACAAGTGCTATTAACCTTTCTAAAAATCCTATTCAATGCTTACTCACTAAACATATTGAAATAAGGCATCATTTTCCAAGAGACCATGTACTCAAATGTGACATTGAACTCGAATTTGTGCCTACACATCGTCAATTAGCTGACATATTTACCAAATCTCTTAATAAAAAACAATTTTATTATTTTAGAACTGAACTTGGTATGATGAATACTCCTATGCAAAATTTTTATATTTTTTATTAAAAAAATAATTTAAAAAAAGGGAGGTTAAAAATAAAATAAAACTCCAACTTTTTTGTGTGTTCCTTTTCTTTATAAATTCTTTCTCTCTCTCATCCACTTTGATTTCCTCTTATCTTCATCCGTTAACTCCATCACCACCATCATCCATCTAAATCTATCTTCGATCTACACAAAATCCATCCCCAACTATAACAATCCTCATTTTGCCTTAGTCATATTCATGAGAAATTACATGATTTTGATTTGTTAAGCTTGTATCTTGTGAGCTTTAATATTTTGTCTAAGTATGAGAGCATGTCTTGTTTTGTGCTATTGTGTTTTGCCTAAGTATAAGATCCATGTTTTATTCCTTACTTAGTGTGTTGAACCTAGGTCATTTGTCTTTGCTACCTCACACCTAGGTTACACCTTTGAACCTCTTACATCTAGACCGTTGAGTGTCAACACCTAGGATCATCTTGGAACCATCTTGATTAACCTCTACCTACACCCTTGCACCTTGGTCGAGGTGTGCATCATCTAAACCGAGATGTGCATCATCTAGGCATCCAAGGTCCTTAATCCTTGAACCTTGCAACCTTGTTGTGCACCTTAGCCAATACCTAGCAATCTTGTTCCTTAACTTGTACAACCCAGGTTGAGGTGTGTCACACCTAGGCCAAGTGTTACCCCTCCTAGTCGAGATCAGGAAGACCTCACTTATCTTTCACTTGTCCGAAGCCTATGTTTTGATCCAGGACCCTTGCCTTGTTAGAATATCCTTGCCACCTTACTTGTTATATACACTTTGACCTACTCCTGTCTTTTCATCCTGGCACTTTTTTTAGGAGATTGATCAGATGATGCCACGTGTTCTAGTAGTGGGTTTAAGTGAGTAAGCAATTGAGAAACTCATATCATTTGCCATATGCTTGTCTTAAAGAGAAAGAAGCTCTAGGGAGAAGAAGAAGTTCTTAGAGTGAGAGAGCTAGGCTTTCCAAGCTTGATTTGCAAACCTTGAAACATTTGGATTTGTGTTTTGAGGTTAGATTCTTGATCTACTCTTGCTGTTCTTTATGTTAATCTGATCACATTGCATAATCTAGCATGATTCATGAGCCACGTATTGATTTAAAGTTTTGTTTTAGAGAGAGAGAGTGATGTTCTCGTGTTCTTAAGAAAATCTTTATTTTGATCCAAAAGTTGCATCAAGTTCCATGTTTTTGTTTTTGTGTTTGTTTTCTTGAAATCTTCAAGTATGGGTACCTAGGTCCATGTTTTTGAACTCATATCATGAAATCTCAAATTTTGAATAAGAAATTATGACTTTAGCATTCATGTTCTTCAAGAGGAAACCCAGATTTCCAAACTTCATTTCCCTAAGTGTGGTTACCGAGACCCACTCTTGTCTAAACCTCACACCTAGGCCAAGCATTGCATCTCACCTTCCTACATTGCATGATCACTTGCACCTTAGTCTATCTTGCATGCACACCTAGGCCGACCACTGCACACCTTTGCCGACACCTTGTAACATCCCAGGCGGGCAACTCACATCTCCGCCAAGGAGACCACAACTCGGTTAAGAGGTGTGGAACCTCGGCCAAGACCTCTAAGTTCACCCTCATCTCTGTGCATCTATTTCGAGACTTGGTTTGTACCCAACATGCTTTTCCAAGAAGAAAAACATTGATTTTACTCTTATCACATGTTTTGCTTTGTTTAGACTTGGTTTTGGGAAGAAATGCTAAGCTTGTTTTGAGAGTGCATATCATAACCATCTTTGAGCATATCTTCTTACCTTCTTGAAGTGCATTCAATGGAATTACTATTGTACTTGTAGGTCTTGGATCTTTGCCTTAATTCCCGCAACTGAAGAGCTATTATGAGTGGTATTTTTAATAAAATTATGTTATAATGTTTTGATAAAAGTATTTGATCAAGTATGAATGACTATCCCTTTAGTTATTGTATCAAGTATTATGTTTATTTTGATGACATTTTTGAAAGGTCCTTAGTGCTAGGGGACTTTAATGCAACTAGTACCTTTGTTTGAGATATCTCCTTTGCCACCAACGGGTGGGCTTGTCTAATCGATTCCAAGTCGATTATTCCTTTGTTTTGTCAATGAATGTCATCCTTTGTATTATGTAGATGTTAGTAAACATTCCTTGAAGCTTTGAAAGCCTTTGATTGATGGACTTGGTTCATCCTTTGTTTTGTTACAAGCTATGATATGTATTGTTTTGGTAAAATTTTGAATATTATTCATTTAAACCTTTATTACTTATATTATTCACTGAGTTTAATGTATATGTAGGTGATGAACAAGAAGGCGATGTTGCCTAAGCTTTACGTGGAGGATGTTTTAGTTTTTGTTTTATAGCATCTTGAAGATTATGCTTCTTAGCTTTGTAGATCATTTGTCTTGTATGTTTGGGCTTGAGAAGCCTTTTGATCAAGATGTAATATTAAGCTTATTTTATTTTGTATTCAAGTTGTAAAGCCATGTTAATTTGTATGCCATTTCATTTAATCTATGCACAGCTCTTATGGACTAATTAGATTTAAATTTATTACTTCCGTATATGTATGCTCCATATGTATACTTTGTTCATATGAATCTTTGTAAGTTAGCCTTTGGTAATCTTGGATTACTATCCATCACGACATCATTCTATTACGGGCAGAATGAGGTCATGACACCAATCTTCACCATCATTTCCGATCCTAACCATCATCTCTGACCCTCACCATCATCGTAGATCTTCACCACCATCACCGATCTTTATCAATGTCATCGATCCTCACATCCATTAATATCATTTCCCTATCAAAATGCTAAATCTGTTTTTGCAATGTGTAATATTTCTTTTATGGTTGTATGTGCTACAAACTCTTTTTTCTTTTATATTAACTGCTTTTACCTAGTATGAAACATTTGGTCTCATTTGTCTTTTCTCTAGTTATAATTGGGTTTGGCCAAATTTTGATGGCCTTTGGTATTATAAATTAATAATCTGTTTCTTTAAAAAAAAAAATTATGTGTAATTTTTAGTGCATTAATTTAAGGGGAGACTCTTATTATGTGATATTTTGAGATTGAAACAGACAACTTAAGAGGAGTTTGTATATTCTATGCATGATTTTAGGGGGAGTTTTTATATTCTAATTATATGCTTAAACAAATAAATAAATAAATGCTTGCATTTTTATTACAAAAGAAGAAAATATTTCTAGAATATATGAGAGTTTTGAGAAGGCTTTACAATTTTTTTGCGTTTAACCTCTCTCAGTAGCTTTTCTTGAGCCTCCTTAACTTGAATCTCTTTATTCTCGACTTCAATGAGTGTTGGCATTATAACGGTTGTATAATATTGCATTACATTCTCCAACTATGAATTTTTACTATCTAGATTTCTCTTCGCCTGAAGAGTTTCAGCAAGTTGTTGTTTTAAGTAAATCACCTCTTCTTTTAATCACTGATTCTCTTAGATTCTTGCTTGTAGTCGTCGAACCATATTGGAAACTGTAGTCATCATTTGTGTACTAAGAACCATAGTGTTATTAATAGCCTCGGTATTATTATGATTACCAAATACATTAGGACTCTCAGTTACTGGAATAGCATGCGAATGCACTATAGGTAACCTTTCATTTGCCTGAATCTCAGGCACTTCATTTAAGTCAGCACCATTAATGGCCAAGGTAAGGAATGATATGATTACACAGATTGTAATCAAATCTTTTTGCTAAGAACACTTGAAGGATTCGTATCTCCGTGCATCATCTCTGTCACTTTTTATACACATCACAGATACAATAATCGATGCATATCCACTAAAATCTTTTGTCTGTCAACATTTTAGGCGCCATTGCAATATTTCGTTTTTGGCGAATCTCGACATTGATCACCAAAATATATATATATACATATATTTTCTTTTGTCTAATCAGATTATTTGCAATATCTTTGTAGAATTAAACAAATATGTTTGTATGATTTTCGTTTTGTGCTCTGAAAATTTTCATTCCATTTACAAATCTGTTTATCAATATTTTATTTTGATGATATCAAAGGGAGAGAAGAAATATGATTTTAAAAAATATAATGCAAACAAATGCCTGCATTATGATGATTGAATATTTTAATATTGCATTTATTCATGTGAAATTTTGTGTCAAATGCATGCTTGTATTGTCATCATAAAAAATGGAGAGATTGTTAATCTTATAGTTTGATTTTGATGTTGTCTAAAATATTATGAAAGAAATTGTGATTTTTTAATGTACATATTTTACATTTTTGAAACAAAATATTATCTATTAAAATGTATGTTGTATGATGTATTTGTTATAAGTATTAGTTAAATAAATTTTATTATGCATCATATAATATTCTATTAGAAAAGTTACTATGCAAATAGTAAATTCACTATTCAATTTTTGAAAATCTATAAGTTACTATGCAAACACTATTTATCGAAAACAACCTTTTGGCTATTAATTCAAAACCTCCGTTTGCAAATTTTGACAAAAGGAAAGGGTGCCGCATGCTGCAAATGTTGAAAACAAATAGATGGCTCATTATCTGTCAGAAGAGCGTTTACCTCTCCAAAGGGTAGATTTTTGGGTACAAATAGAAGTTTTTTGCTTGGATAAAAATTAAGAAATTGGAGGAAAAAAATTTGTGTATTCAAAAATTTTGATTATATTTTTCACTCTGCTCTTTCACTTTCAAATGTATGTGTTGTCTTTGTTCTTACACTTTTACATCTATTCTTTGAGAGAGAATCATTGTAAAAGAGGGCTGAAATACCTCTTATCTTTATTAATTATTTTGTGAGAGAATTTTGTAAATGAGAGGCATTTATTGTTGAGTGAGGCTCAACAAATAAGAGTAAGACCTGTGTAAAATTCACAAGCTTGGTGAAGCTTTGGTGGCGTATTGATTCGTTTGATGGTGAAGAAATGCTCAAGGAGGATTCCTGAGGAGTGGATGTAGGCCTGGTGTGCCGAACAACTATAAATCGTTGTGTTTGATTTCTCTCCCAATCTCTTTTATTTTTATATTTATTATTGTTTTGTTCTTTGTTTATTTAAAATATGATATTTTGATTATTATATTTAATATTGTGAAATTATTTTTAATAACGCAATTCACCCTCCTCTTATGTTGCCTACCTAGGATAACACCTCTCATGCCACCTTAGAGTGCAAGTGGATGATCAAATGGTACTAATAGCAAATTTTGATGCTTGCTTATTGACATTAACATAATTCGCAACTAGTATCTGAGATATTAAGCAATGAACCTAGGTTTTTTCAAGCCCACAATGATGCAATGGAATGAATAATTAACCAATTAATCTCATAAAATAAAAGTTTTCAAGTCAAGTTCTCTTAGTTTCCCCAACAGAGTCGCCAATTGTAGACGTCGTGGCTTTTTAGGTATAAAACGAGTTTCCACACTATGTTCCACAAACTCGCTTTCCCACATCGATAGAGTCGCACTTAATTTTTAAAGAAAACTAAAAAACCTTTAACAATAAAAACTAAATAAAGGCACTAATCTATCACAACCAAATATTCTCGATTTGGGAACTTAGTATAAGAGAGAAAGATCATTAATTGATGCACCCCCTCTCACCTAATTAAGAGATTGGCATGTATTAACCTTTTATTATTTTGTGAGATTAAATAATTGATTATTCCACAAACTTCATTATTAACCCTAATCCTTTACTAACACTAATCAACTAGATGATTTGAATAAAAGATAAACATCATTTATTTTTATTAAAGAATAAAGTCATATTTTTGAAAATAATGATCTTTCTAGCAAAAATTGATTTTATGATTGATGGCTATAAACTTAACCGAAAATAACAATGTTTATAAAACATTCGAAACAAACAATTTTGCAACACAAAATTGGATTATGGAAAAGCAATGCAACCAAAGAAGTATCTATGCTATGAAGGACAAGAAGACTTACCTAGACACTCACTTCAAGCGTCTTACCATGCAAAGTATGATAAATAAAATACGCATGAGCCTAAACATGCAACTAAACACACAAATGATGATCCTAAGCCTGATTTGAGGCTACTGACTGATGATTATGCAAGTAAAGCAACTAACAAGTAAAAGAGAGAAAACATGCAAGAATAGGTGAGAAAGTGAATAAAACTTGAAAGAATGAAAGAACTACATGATGCTATGACTAATAACCTAGCATGATTAATATTGAAAAATATGGATTAAAAACTATTGAAATAGAGAGAAGAAGAAGACTTAATCACTGATTTGCAATAAATCAAAGAACACGCGAAGAAAATGTGAGTTTTCTTGCTTGATTACTCTCTTCAAGCTTAGGTTCTGATTATGTTCAAGTTCTTCAAGCCATAGATGATTTTTTTAGTTGTTAGAGTTGTTGTGGGAGGGTGTATTTTCAGAGCCTAGGGTTTGAGAGAAGAGGTGGCAAGGAATTTCACTCACAAACTCACAATTTTTCTCAAAAAGCTCAACCCCTTGAAAGAGAGGGGTAAGTATTGTACTTATAGGCTTAGAAGATACTTGGGGAATACCCAAAGTGCTCCCAGGGTTCCCTTCATCGCATTCTCCTTGCACCTCTCGAAGAAATCGCATGAAATTACAAAAATTCTAAGCATCAGTGGGATGTGAGCACGCATAAGACATATGCGTATGCACGAAACTACATCTATGGCTTCCTTCGCAAGGATGTCTGCACACACAAGGATATGGTACATCCTTGACTAGTCTTCGTATTTTGGGTATATCTTTCTCATCCGACATCTAATTGAGATAAATCAAGTGTCGTTGGAAAACTAATTCAAAGGGCTACAATTTTAGGTGAAATAGAAATTTCCAAATTCTAACTTTTTTTAGTTAAAAATAGGCCCTCAATACGAACCAATAAATGGTAATTTTGGCAAAAAACAATTTTTTGCACGAAAATAGTAATAACACTTTCAAGCATCTCTAAGGTTGAAATTATGATACCTTTCATTAGCGAGAAGTATTTCAAGTGCCTAAGTCTTAATGGTTAGTTAAAATAGGGTGTCTATACCAGGTTACAACAGTATCTGATCTCAAACAAACACAAATTCACCCCCAAGGAGCTAGTTTAGGGCATATCATTATCCTAAAGAAACTGGGGGCAAGTTAAGATGAAGAGATGCCATGGAAATGCATAACCTCTTTGAGAAAATGATGGAGAGAAAAAACGTACACCCCCTTGACTATGTCCATAAGGGACTAAGGCATATCTGTACCTCAGTTCCCTTGACAACGTCATCATCACCTACTAGAAGGCGGATGACAACATCATTTGGAATATGGTATGAAGCCCTAAATTCTTGAATACTCTCATCCGTATCTAGCGAATGCCTAAGGCGATTCATGGTATACAAATGAAAAAGAATGATTTACAATGGAAAGAAAGAAAATCGTGAAAGCAAATATGAGAAACATAGATAAAAACATACACACATACCCATCTCCTCCCCTCCCCCCCCACACACACATAGAGAGAGAGAGAGAGAGAGAGAGAGAGAGAGAGAGAGAGAGCACATAAGCTTTTGGGAGAAGTGGAAGTGAAGTGATAAGAAAGTAAGAAATGCATCAAATTAAATGTGTCAATAATGAAACGATGAAAGATGATGTAACAGTTGGCATTGTCATCACACCCACTGCGCGTGGGAAAGATACATGCCAGCAATAAATGTTCTAACAGGTCGGCAAAAGTCTTTGGCAGCTTCGGCTATCAATCATGGATCAGATCGATAGCCGAAGAAGGGCAATTGTGGAGGGAAAAATATAGGGCTAGGCTCATTCAACGTATCCCAATCCAAAGAAGGCAAAGCCCAAAAAACACCATAGGGCCCGAAAATAGTGTTAGCCCAAAATAGAGTCCTACGTTAGGCTCATTGTTACGTCCCCAACCCGTCGCTAAAGGTTAGAGAGGTGATCGGCCAGTAATCATAGATTACTTAAGTCCTTTTTGAACAAATTTGAAAATATTTATTTAATATTGCAGCTTGAAGCGGAAGCAAAACAGAAATATCATCGTCTATTAAGCAGTGCATTCATGATATAATAAACAAATATTTATACACACATTAAATATATTACACCAAAAGCAAGCATTCAGATTACCAAAATTATAAATTAAATGATTACACAAAACTATTTTCCAAAGGAGGAAACAAGGGCCTCGGCTCGGGTGGCATTTCCAAAGGCTTCACAAAAGTTGTTGAAAGCAAAACTCTAAGCTTGATCTCCCAAATGCTCACCTACATATATATAAGGCAAGGGGTGAGCCAAAGCCCAGTAAATAGCAATATAGTAAAGTGGTTAATGAATAAACACCAAGAAAATTTTCATTAAAACCAAATACAATCATTTTGAACATAGGATAATTTTCATATGTTAACAAAACATAACTTGCATGCATTTACATAGCGATGGACATTCTCGTAACTTGGTAAGTAATCCACGAGGTGGCGATAGCTCAATTAGTACAGAAGTTATTGGCATGATTCCCAATAACTAGCATAAGTTATTGGCTTGATTCCCAATAACTAGCAAAATTCAAGATGTCATCGCATTACTATAATATAATCTCTTAAACATATCATATGTTTGCATTTTGAATCATAGCTTTAAGAACATAACTTTACTATACTACTACTCACAGTGGGCTTGGTTTCGATAATGCTTTCCGATAGTCCGACCTACACCAAACAAGAACAAGCATTGAAATTCAATTCAACTTGCAAGTCTTAATCTTAATTCACATGTTCTAATCATGTCTATTGTTTTCTACTCTTCTTTTCTAAATTGATCAAGGCTTGGCTATGACCTAGCTTATTTGTATAAACATGACAAATTGAGTGCCTAAACTTGGTTGGATGTTTCCCTAAATTTCTCTCAAGTGTTTAATGCTAATCTTTTCTACATGTGAATCATGTACAAAGCATGTGCCAAAGACATACTTTGGATGGCCCTAAATGTTCATGACTTGTATTAATGTTCCCTAATCTTTCTAAGCTCAATTCAAGTATTAATCATGTGCTAAATATGCATATTGAAAAGCCTTAGGTACCCTAAACCAATTTCATTTGTTTTTCATTGAAAATGTAACATTAACATATTTAAGGTTTAAGGAAATAGCAAGAAATGAAAGGAAACTAAGTTAGGAGAGGAATTAACGTGAAATGGTTAGAGAGAAAATGAATAGCTTTCACTAATTTGAGTATCTCTATTTGTGTACTTAGAATTTGGATATGAGACTATAACCTCTAGAAACTAGACTCCCAGGGCTTGAATTTAGGCTCAAGAATCACCTAAAATGGAGTCCGGATGAGAGAGATATGCCTATTTGAAGTTGGGTTGAAATAAGGGGGCCGTATGTGCGGGGATGGGTTCTGCACATGTGGAAAGTGTTGTTCCAGAACCCTTGTTTTGGATCAAAAATATCATTATTTTCTTATCTTTTTCCCTTTCTTTTCAAGGTTTCAAAATATGATTTTAGGCTCATATAACTTTTGAAAGTTTTATGAAATCATCATCCTTTTCAAGGCATCAATCTCAAAATATAATTAGTTTTAGATAAAAAGATTAAAACATATGTTTTTCTTCAGGAATTCATGAGTTTTATTTTATTTTTTTCGATTGTAATCCTCATTTCCACCCTTTCAAAACATGAATCAGGTCTTCAAAACTCTTAGAAATCATATAGATACATTAAGATAGAGCCTCTAATACATCAAAAATATCAAAACCTAGATGAAATTAGCATGAATCAGAGGCACCTAGCTTGTTCTTCATCCTATCCCCTTCTTTTCTTTTCTTTTTTTTTTTTTCCATTTTCTTCCTCCATAACTTTGTTTCTAACTCAAATTGATCCTAATTTCTTCTTAATCTTGAATAATAGAAAGCTTTTCTACAAAGATTAAGTTAGGAATCTTACCTTGGAACACTTTTTAGGTTGAATTCGTTGAAATTCTTGAGCCCTCCCTC
Organism: Camellia lanceoleosa; assembly: GCA_025200525.1. Lineage (NCBI taxonomy): Eukaryota > Viridiplantae > Streptophyta > Magnoliopsida > Ericales > Theaceae > Camellia > Camellia lanceoleosa. The sequence goes on from CM045759.1 coordinate 154,159,717, forward strand.
TTTTCTCTCTTCTTTCCCTTCTTTCTTCTCCCTTTTCTCTTTCTATTCTCTCTTTCTCTCTGTCGGTTCTCTCTTCTCCAGGTCTTTCTTCTATTTGTCTGATTAGAACAAGAGATTTTATCTGGCATGGTAGGGCCCAAGCTGCATAAGGTTACTAGGTTAATTAATTCACTAATCTTGATTAGTTAGCTTAAGCAATCTAGGTTAGAACATCTCCAATGGTGCTGCCAAAGGAGCTGCCAAAACTATAATTTGGCAGGAGTGAAAAAAAATGAGATCTCCAATGGCCTGCTATTCCTCCTACTAAACATAGCCGATGCCATTTATGTTGTCAAATTTGACAATAGAAATGGCATTTGCCAAACATGCCATATCATCAAAAATAACTAATTTTGGCTTCAAAGCTCAGCCATCTTCTCTAAAAAAAAAAAAAAAAAATCCCAAAATGTTTGAAGTTTTTTTTAAAAACGAAATTCACTAATATTTTTTTGTCAAACACAATTCATTTATTTATTATAGCATCTGTTCCTTCAAAATTTTTTTTTCTCAAAATAAATTTCACCAATTTCTGCATTTCCTAAACACAAATTTCACAAATTTCGGAATGATCAGTCAATAATTTGTTTCACAAATTTCGCAAATATTTGGAACAATTAGTCAATAACAAATTTCAGAATTATCAGTTAACCCAAATTTCACAAATTTATATAAATTTCTGAAGCAATCTAGTTCGAATTTAGATGATAAATACCTAGATTCTAGCATGATTGATGACAAATTTGGTTTGAATCTATTGTATTTTTTTCAACTAATTTGGTCTGAAACAGACACAGATCTAAAGGGCAATGGGTTTGTCTAGACTCAGAGGCAGATCTTCGTAGCTCTAACTTCATCATAGGCTCTGGACTTGATCAACAACAACAATAATAATAAATAAATAAAATCAACACAGAGAGAGAGAGAGAGAGAGAGAGAGAGAGAGATGGAGATGCTCAGCCAATTGGGTTTGATGAAAATGAAGATAAAAAAGAGAGAATGGTGGGTTTTCCTGATAAATTAGCTGATCATTCCAAAATTCTCACATCAGTCGTTGGATTGAGAAAAAATCAACGGTGTGGATGGTGTTTTGGAATGCAATATGACTGTTGTACTCTTTTTTCCTATAAAAAAAATTAAAAGAAAAATTGCAAAACAGAAAGAACAACGGCTATAAATACAATAGTAATTTATTTATTTATTTTGTAGTGGTTGTTTTTTGGTGGAGTGAATTATATTTAAATTTTTCTTTTTTCAATTTTTTTATTTCTTTTTTATTTTTTTATATTTGTCTAGTCGGGTATAATGTAAATATATATATATATATTTACAAACAATTAAAAAAAGGTCGCAAAAGATAAAAAAATAAACAAAAAAAATCACTAAAAAACCTATATCCAAACAACACCTATAAACTTGGAGAGAAAATTGGTTGAGATTTGCCAAAATAGCATGTGTACCATTGGAGCACTATTGCTATAATTTGGGAAATTGCTACTATTCATTGCCAAATTATAGCAATGGCAATGATATTATAAGAACATCTCCAATGGTGTGCCATTGGAGCTGCTATTGCTAAATTATGGCAGTAATGGATACAAAAGCAACTCCAATAACAACTTATAGCAGCTACTATCTTTGGCAAATGCCAAATCTGCCAAGTCATCAGCTTCAACCAACCTCCTCCTTCCCTCCCTCTCTTTTTCATCATCCTTTCCAAACACAGTTTCCAAATTAAACATAGCAATTTGAAGCAATTTCCAAATTCACACAGAAAATTAATTAAAATCAATTTCACCAATTTCAACAACAATTTCACCAATCAAAACCAATTTCATCAATTTCACCAATTTCACCATCAATTTCACAGAAAATTCAAAAAAAAAATAGATGATAGTGAGGAAGAAAAATTACCTGACAGAGAAGGATGATCAATTAATTGGATGATCTTGTTTGTGTTCATCATTAGGGTTTCAATCTTCTTCATCACCGATCCATTGTAGGAGTCAGATAGAGAGTGAGAGAGAGAAGTAAGTGAGAGAAACAGAAGGTTTCAATCTTCTTTATCACTGATCAAAGAAAAAGAGAAGAGAGTGACAGCGACAGTAAGAGTGAGACTAAGAGTGAGAGGGATCGACACTATCGCAGGAGATGAAGGAGGCAGGTGGTCTTCGACGGGTGGTCTTCCATGTCTATGGGAGATGGAGGTGGGTTTGTGAGATTTGGAGACATAGATGATAAAGGAGGTGGGTTTGTCAGATTGGAGGTGGGTTTGTCAGATTTGGAGGTGGGTTTGTAATTTGGAGACATGGATAACGGATTGAGGTGGGTTTGTGAGATTTGGAGACATGGATGATCAATTGAGAGGGTGATTGGCAGACGACGGGGCTGAGAGGGTGATCGATCGAAGATCTGGGTTGTACGAGTGAGAGAGAGCGAGAGAGAGAGATGAGTGAGATCAAGAGAGCGATGAGGGATAGAAGTGAGAGTGATGGTGAGAGGGAGATGGAGAGGAAGAGGGAGACAGAGTCGAAGTGAGATGGAGAGGGTTGGATCATTCTGGATGATGAAGAGAGGAAGATGATTATACAGAGAAGTGAGAGTGAGAGGGAGAGGGAGACAAAGTCGAAGTAAGATGGAGAGGGTTGGATCATTCTAGATATGGATCTCATCCGTTGGAAATCTTTTACGTAGACGGTGATGATTTATCTTGGGAAGGCAAAAGAGCCATTGTGCTCTTTTGGCCTAGAAAAAAATTCAAAAAAAAAAAAAAATCAATTATAAATTAACGGTAATGTTTTTTTTTTTTTTTTCCAAACGGTCATATTTTATATTTCTATAAATAGAAACCTCAATCTTGATTTCATTCATAGCACATATTTCTTTTCTTCTCTCTTTATCTCAATTGTATTTGAGAACGAACTTTCAAAATTACTATCAAAAATATTTTGTTTTTAGTTTTTTCAGCCAATCACTATGGAAGGTTCATCCAAAACAAAAGGAGGAAAATCATTTATTATTGAAGAAGATGTGGCAATTTGTAGAGCTTGGTGTCACATTACTGAAGATCCAATTGTTAGAAATTCACAATCGCATGCTCATTTTTGGGGAAGAATTTTTGAAAATTATTGCTTGCTGCAGAATGATCACTCAAGAACACAAGTGTCTATCTCATCTCAATGGGGTGTAATCATGAAATGTTGTAACAAATTTCGTGGGTGTCTAGTGCAAGTCGAAAATTTACATCCAAGTAGGGCATCACAAGTTGATATAGTAAGATTTCATTTCCATTTGTTATGTTAGTTTTTTTATTTTGCCTTACATAAAAATTAACTAATTAATTAATTTAATATTTTATTGATATAGATGCTTCAAGCAAAACTGTTATACCATCAAGATGAAAACAAACATTTTCTTTTTGAATATTGTTGGCCAATCTTGCAAAACAATATCAGGTGGCAAGATGTAACTCCTACGAACACGGTGAAGTCAAGAATACATACACCGTTTTCCCCTAATTCAACCCCCTATTCCCCTATGGATAGCTGCATTTCTCTTGAAGATGACACCAGTCCAAGTGTTGGTAACAATCCAACTGTTGGTGAGGGCAGTGTCTCTGTAAAAGGTAAAAGGCCTATGGGTAGGAAAGCTGCAAAAGAATTATTTCGGAAAAATCAAGTCGTTCAAGCTGAAGTTCAAAAAATGAGTACACAATTAGACACATTTAACCAATATCTTGTTGAGAAGGAAAAGAAAAAAAGATGAAAGAGAAGAAAAAAGGATTCAAGCACTGTAGGAGATGAAAGAACTTGAGACAAAAAAATATGACTTTGAGATCAGAAGACAAGAACATGAGATGAAAAAGGAAGAACATATAATAATGACTATGGATATTTCTCATTTGGACCCTCAGACGAAAGCGTATTACACAATGCGAAAAAAATGAGATTTTCGCCAAGTGGTCCTCAAATGTTAGTAGCCCAAATTACTATTTCCCCCTGCCTCCTGATGAATAATTACAGGATAATGTAATGAAATTTTCGCCAAGTGGTCCTCATATTTTTATTTTATAATGAAATTTCATATTTGTTTTTATTTTTGAGTATTTTCTACAAAAGAATGTAATATTATTTTTGCAATGTATAATGTAGCAAAATAGTTTAGTATAATTTAATTTTTTCAATAAAGTATAATGAGAAAATAAATATATATTTTCAAATGAAGGCAATAAAAAGATAAAATATATTATTTATTTATTTTTCCAATTTTTCAATTTTTTTTTTTCATTTTTTATATTTGTCTAGTCGGGAATAATATAAATATATAATTTTTTTTACAAATAGTTAAAAAAAAGTCAAAAAAAAAAAATCACAAAAAATCCTATATCCAAACAACACCTACAAATTTGGAGGCAAAATTGGTTGGGATTTGCCAAAATAACAAATGACTATTGGAGCACCATTGTTATAATTTGGCAAAATAGCACTATTCATTGCCGAATTACAGCAATAGCAATAGCAATGGCAATTTAGCAACAACCATTGGAGATGCTCTAAAAAATACCATTGGAGATGCTATTAGGACTAACTAATTGAGGTTTATACTTAATCCCACTTAACCTAATTAATCCCAATTAAGATTTACTAATCACGCTTAATTAACACTAATTCCAATTAGTAAAAATTTTAAATATTCCAAAATTTTTTATTCTTGAATATTTTTTTCCTCAAAGCTTTCTAACTATTTAGTTCTATATATTTTTGTTTATTTTAAATAGTGCACATACTAAAATGGTTAGTTTGACTTAAGATATTCAAAGATGATTATTAATTTGGTGATGGCATGTGATATTCGTTGGAGCATCACACTCATGAGGTTCTGAAGATAAATGATATTCTTCTAGAAGGATATCATTAGAACTAACAAGGATGGTTAGATCAAGTCCTAATCCAATGGATAAAAGTTAATAGCAGAAGAACTATGGAATAGACTGAAGCTAGCAGACAAAAGGGTCGTCTGATCATTCTCCATCCAATGATCATCATGCGATGCAACTTGGCCATTATGACCTAACATCATTTTTACCATCCGATGAGCATGGATCTAATAATCAATAACAAAAGCAAGTGGGCAACTAACCCAAGTGACCTTTGATAAAGGCATAACCCACCGATCAAAAGGGAAACGGATGATCACAATGATAACCAGGCAGTTGTAAGAAGAGAAGTAGGTAAAGCACAAAAGACATACAAAGGTAACCTAAGAAATATTTATCCGAAAAAAAGGTAACTGAAGAAACCCATTTAATATAGTCAATCCCTATCTTATATACATGGTTGATCAATATACTAACTTGATCGCCGGAGGGTTCTCCCGACCTACCTAGGTCAAGGGTGATAACTGACTTTGGTTTTTCTTATAGAGTCAAATAAGAGATATGTGTCACGATCCAAACCCACTCCTAGAGGTTTAGGTCACGACCTGCCAATAGTCTCAGATTACCTTTGGCCTCAAAGACAAAATCAAATCATAATATAATATTTACAATCATTCATCAAGTATACATAACCCAATACATAGCCCAAGATTGAAACTATAACATAACAAATTATACAAAACCAAAGCTTTGCAAGCTTGGCCAAAACAAAAGTTAAGACCTCGACGAGGAGGCACATCTTGGGTGACTTCACAATAAGGGATTGACTCCAAAGCAGTCTCTGATACTGAATTACCTGATGCTCACCTATATACATATATATAAACTGAGTGAGCTGGAAGCCCAATGAGTAATCTCTAAGTAAAGGGGTTAAATGGATGAGTTCATATCTTTTCAAAACCATATATTGTACTTGACATAATTTAAGCATGTTTCATAAACATATAATAACAAATATAGTTTAGCAAACCTTTTTCAAACCTTTCATGCTATTTCACATATCGTGGTATATTTCCAAAAGCCTCATCAAAACTTGACGGATTATCGTACAAAATGTTCACAATGGAACAAAGCATTCGGAACGCCCTCATTGGATGAATGCCACACTGGGCGACATTTTACGGAACTCCACATTGAATGACTTCATACAGAACACCCATATTGGATGACATTATTCGGAACGTCCACTTTGGATGACTTATGCAGAACACCCACTTTGGACGACTTGATACAGAACGTCCACATTGGATGAGCTCATGCAGAACGATCATTAAAGATCAACAGCATACAGAATGTTTACAACAAATCAATAACTTATATAGAACGTCCAAGACGAATGAAAAACAAAACGGAAGTCATCAGAGATCAAGTACATTTCCCCAGTTGTTATAATAATTGATGTTTCAAAAAGGAACTCATTCATTCTTTAGCAAATTCCCATTTTCAGAACGCTTATCACGTCGTATTAATTTTGGAATTTCATGGCATAATTTAGTGTCTCAAAATCACTTAATCGGAAAAACTTATCATATCATACACAATTTGGAGTTTCATAACATATCAATTACATCATAATCATGGCGAAAGTTCATAGCATATCTCATCATTTCAGAAAATACTTATCAAATGAAATATCTCGTAACAAAGTATAGATTTCATAATTCATCATCTAACAAAGCCAATTTCAAAATAGATTGTACAAAAATATTGTTACAAAGACATTACTTACCTTGAACAGTTTGATGTTCTTCCTTAACATTCCAACCTACACATTCACATAACCATACACATTGAAACACATTTTTTGAATCGAATAACTTATCTTCTCTTTTCTAATTCAATTACTCATGTCGTTTCTTACTTATTAGTTCCCAATAATTCATAATTTATGCCTAAATATGCTCAGAAAGAGATGGGAATGAAGATATGATCACAAAACAACTGTCAAAATATGCTGAAACAGAGTTAATCGCTCGAGTGGTCTATAAAGACTACAAAAGTACTGGATGCTCAAAATGTGAGCTCGAGCCATCACTTGGTCGCTCGAACGGTTTGTGATGTTATGCAAAATGCTGGAAGCTCGCAGTGTTTGCTTGAGCCACCACTTGGTCGTTTGAGCGGTTTGTGAAAATTTTGGATTTTCAAAACTAAAAGTTTGAGTTTCAAACACCTTTTCAAAAGCAAAAATCATGCATGACTTGTTCTTTTAGCTTGAAAACTCTTCATTAAACATAAATACATAATCATTTGCAAACCCTTTGCTCAAAAACATCAATTTGGCAAAATTGAGCTCAAAACTTCATATATGTAAGATTTTTAAACTCTTTTCTCTTGTACTCTTCAAAATATGGACTTAACTCTCAAATTCATGAAGTAAAACTCTTGAAGCTTTAGAAATCAATGATGCATGTGCAAATTAGCTTCCAATTCAACATGGGTAATAGAATTCAAACTCAAAATGGTAAAACATGGTAAAATCATGCATGCATATAGAGCTTCTTCAATTTCCTTCATCTTTGAGCCAAAACACTACCAATTATTCATAAACAAGCACAATCTTTTCTTAATTACATGAGCTAGGTGAATTATCTTCAAGAATTAAGAGTCAAACTCTTATCTAGAGCCTTGAATTACACTTATTCTTGCACAATTTTGTTTTCCTTGGCAAAAATCTTCAAGTTCTTCTTCAATTCTCACTTTCTCTCTTTAGAATGAGAGTTCACTCTCTCAAATGAATTCTCAGCACAATGATCTCAAGAATGAACAAAACTAAATACTCTCTTAAGACACGCAATATATAGCTAGGATTAGTTTAATTACTAATTATATTATTAGGCTAATTAAACACAACTTAATTAGCAAACTAATCAATTTTAAATCAAACTTCCCAAATGATTTTAAAATTTTAAATTAGTCTATTCATCTTGTCAATTTCGATTTTTAAAATCATTTAAATCATAAAAGATAGTTCTCAAATCAGACAGATATTCACAAATTAATCACAATGCACATATCACAACTTAAAATTCACACATAATTAAATGAATGTAATTATAATATGCAAATTGGGGTTGTTAGAATATGTCATCTCGCTTTTTTGTATGGATATAATTTCACCTTCCATATTAAAATTAAATTAAGTTTTCACTTATATCAAATTAAGTTTTCACTAATCATTTCATCAAATTTATATTAAAATCAAAATTAGGCAAAAACAAGATTTTCATTAAATCTAATGAAAATTTTGAAAATAAGCTTGAAATTTTTTAAAATATTTAATAATTTTTTAGAGTAAGTCGGGATTAGAATATCAAATTTGTGTTTGGTTTAATTTTGAAAATAATTTTTGAGAGCTCAAAATCCAAAATTTGTTTGGTTTACAATTTTCTCAAAATTATTTTCAAGCACTTTTGCTATCTCCTCTATCATTCTCTCATATCCTACACATGAATCAATCATTTTTTCTCCCAAACTTATACATCTAAACCTATTCTTCGCTCAAAATCAACTTTATTTGTGAAAATCAAAAGAATTGGTTGCGGGTCAATAAAACCTAGTTTGAAGAATTGAAGATTCTTTAAAAATATATAGTAGAGAGAGCTTGAACATAGAACCAAATGCATAAAAAACAAGTACCTCTAACCGCTATATATTTAATATTATTTTAATTAATTTCACTAAAAATCAATGTATACAAAATGCAAAATAAATTTACAAAAATATTTTTTCAATTGTTTATTATTTATTATTTTTGTAATTTTAATATCCATACTTTTTATATTTATAAATTTTAATATATTTATAACATAATTATGATATCACGATTTAATTTTAATTTACTTGCAGTTAAACTAATGACCTGTCTACCAAGTCATTCTATATAATCAAATAAAATTTAAAATTTTAATCTCTTTTTTTTTATTTATTATTATTAAATTAATACCAAACGAAACGGAGCGCTTAAGTTTTTAATCAAATTTATTTATTTTATTGTGGGTGAGGTAAGATAAGGGGTAGAAGCGAGAGAGATGAGAGGAGGATCGCTTGTTCCCGCCATATCGATCTCATCATCATCATCAATTGTGGGTTGTATAAACACCCTTCGCCACCAACATTGCTCTCTACCTCTAGGGTTCCAGACCAGCAAGTACTGGGACAAGTTCTACAAGCGCCATCAAAACAAGGTCCCTTCAATCTTCATTCTCACATAATTTCCACTAACTCACGCTTCAATTACTCATTCTCATGTCATGTGTTCCTTATATATACATATATGTGATTGTGTTGTAAATTCATGGTTTATTGAAGTTCTTCAAGGACCGGCATTACTTGGTAAAGGACTGGGGACAATACTTCTACGGTGGTAATACTGTATCCCCATATGGGAAGGTCATTTTAGAGGTTTGTTGCTAACTCTCCCCACTACTAATTAATCTCCATCAACTTGTAAATCATTTATTCTCTTTTTTTTTCCCTTGTAATATAATCCGGGCAAATCCTAATAATCACAATATCAAGCAATGTGACAAATGGTGATGTTTGAATTGTATTAATTTCATTATTAAGACTGCCATCAAAGAATATTTATTGTGGTGCTGAGTTGGGATGAGGGCAGTTCTCTTCATTAATTTCCGGGCATTTGATAAATTTTGATTATATGAATTGTGCCAATAGGCTTAATCAATTGTATAAACTATTACTAGATTAGCAGTTCCTGTTTATCTTGGTTACTTTGGTAGTTATGGCAGGCTGGACAGGCCCATGTGTTTGCTCATCATCATTATATACAAATTTGTTCTTCAGTCAATTAGTAAGCCCTTTTTAAAGGTTGGCGCTAATGCCACATTGTAGATAGCTGGAGCCACGCTCATTTCACCAGAGAGACAAAAATTACCTCCTTAGGCACTATGTGGATCATGGATTTGGGTAGAGATTTGAACTGATCCTAAATCCATGATCCAAACAAAGCCTTAGATTGATCCCTTTCTCGCACTAAAACTAACATTATACTCTCTTTGACTCTGATGAGGATTCTATAATCCATACATCAAAGCAAACATTTGGGAAAAAAAATAAAAAATTGAAATCAACATCTTACTAATGCCATAGATATGGGTGTTTGCTCAAAAAATCAATGGTGAGTCAACAAACAACAGTCTAGCCAAAGGAACAGGTGAAATAGAGATTCTAAGTAGAGGTAGTCAGTCGTTGACCTCTGGGAAGATGGCGGCCATTTCAATGTCTTAAGATCACCTAAGGTGGAGATGAGAAGGCCAAGGCAAGCTGGGAGAGAGAGAGGGAGGGAAAGACCTTGAACACTCTTGTATAAGTGTATAGGTATGATTGTGCAAGTGTAGAAGTGAGTCTGCCTACTACATACATGATATGTTATATAGGTTCCCAAAGTGTTGAAGCCCAAGTAACCTATTGGGCAAGTGGCTCGTTTTTCCTAACTCTATCGAAAGCTGATATAAGCCCTACTATTGTCTGTGGTTTGGTGGCAGACGGGAGAGTAACATATCATGTACACATCGGGTTGTGAGTGTAAGGTCCCAATCTCCTCTTCTCTAAGCTTGGTCAAGGCAGAGCTGTCTTCCTGCCAAGAAAGACCTTGACATTTCCTTGGCCTTAGCCTCCAATCCATGATCCTGTGGTGATCCCAAGTAGTGATGCCCGGGGTCCTGCTCTTGACCTAGGCAACTAAATGGATGAGTGGGCCAAGTGCCTAACTCAATGTTTGGGAGAGCCGAGGGCTCATCCTTAACAGTCCAATGCATGTAAGTAGGCCGAGGGCTTGACTATATTACTATTGGGTTGGGAGTAAGCAAGGTATGAAGGACCATGGGCCTGGGGGGGCCATGGGGATGCCTGTTGCAGGGCTCTTTATATTTGGGCTTATGTGCATACTTCCGCTTAGGCTAAGCATGCAATCTCAATAGGTTCTGTGTGGTACCTTTTCGGTCTACCATGCAAGTGGGGCGGGGTATTGGTGATGGGGTGCCTGTAGGGCTTGCCATGTATTGGGCGTGAGACGCTTGTGTGGTGCCTTGTCAGTATGTCATGCAGGCGGGGAATTGATGATGTGGCGCTCGTAGGGCTTTCCACGTGTCGGGCGTGATATAAGTACTCACACTAAAAAACCTAAAAGTTATCATTGATGGCATTAACACAATAAAATAAGAAGATAAAAATTGCAAGGCACATCAAAATCTTCACATACACGTACTGATATTCTCATATTATTTGATAAAGATGTACTTTGCATCTTGTGGGTCTCTGTTGGGTTACTAATCTGATGAGGCAAGAACACCCCTGTTTCTACACCATCCCATTTGGGCCCACTATTTCTAAGAAAAACGCCTCTTATGCCTCAATGAGGGAGAACTGAATCTTTTGCTGTGGGTTTGACATTGTGACTGGCAGCTACCCGAGATCGGTTGATTTTGGAGTGCTGCTGCCGTGGAATGATGGCCCGGATGGAGCTCTGAGAAGGTCTTAGACGCGTTAGGGATTGATTTCTGACCAGAGAATGATAGGAAGCTGACCAAGTGTTTTTGAGATTGTTGAACGGGGTGAGACAATTTCTCCATGAAGTCGTCTCATTGATCTGCAATTGCAGGACTTGGGACCAAACATAAACCAGATGTATTACAGTCAATGTCCATTTTAGAAAGTGAGAGAACCAGACTGGTTTTCAAGAGAGAGAGAGTGAGAGCACCAAGGAGAAAGAAGGAGAAAGAAGGAGAATAAAGAGTGGTTAAAAAAGGGAACAAAACTGAATGGAAGTGGAGGGGCAGTTTAAGGTTAATTTTGTCCATAAAATTAACTGTGCATAGCTTCAGCTATTTGGTATGTGGCATTAGCACCTTCTTAAGAGTAATGAAACAAGAGAAAGAGATCTTTGACAAAGGACATAGTTACTATAGAAATCGTTGATGGGTTTGGTTTAAGCCAGTTGGAGAAACTAATCCATTAACCAACCTAAGTGATTGGGATTAAGATCTGCTGCATTGAGCAATATATGGATTCATTTATACAAGTTGATGAACTGATTACTATTCCATTGCTTTTCTAAATTAATTGTTGGATCAATTGTTATTAACATTGTAAAAAATAATACGACATTTAATTGTGACAGGTTGGTTGTGGAGCTGGCAATACTATTTTCCCTCTGATTGCTACATATCCTAAACTTTTTGTTCATGCTTGTGACTTCTCGCCCCACGCAATCGCACTTGTTAAGGCTTGTAACTCTCTCTCTATTCTTTATTATTTTTCTCTTGAAATCTAGAAACAGCTCAATTTTTACTCATCTTGGTTTCACTTTTAATATGTAAACTTGTGTCCTTGTGTGTGGGAAAGAAAGTACAGATTATCCCTGTTTTTCTCCATTATATATTTGCGCATGTGGCTTACTTCTTGCATTGTTTTTAACTAGAGATTTTTGTGATGATGCTTGTGAATTAAGTCATTGTTATGCAGATTAGTATGCAGTAAACAACCACTGCTCATTTTGACAGCATTGTGTTTATTTATTTATTTACATGCATTACAACTGTTTCTTAATAATTATTATGTTCTCAAATGAATCCTTTGTCTACCTGGTTCCTCTCTTCTTGACGTTGCTAATTCAGCTTAAATCACCATTGATTTGCCACAGTATCTATAATTCTAAAACTTTCTCACAGTAACTGTTTTGAGTCACAGTTCTGGCTGTTGCCAGCATTCCTTTATTCATGTTAAAGAAACTGGTGAATCAGTATTCTAATTATAAGAAAATCCCAAGATCTCGTTTAGAAAATTCTTGTGCATGCTTGTTTTTATTTTTCAATTTATGTCGTGATTTTCTAATGTTTTTTCTTCTGATATAGAATGGACTGGCTGGATTTAATTAACTTTGGTTGTTACATTGATTGCAGTCACATGTGGATTTCAATGAAGACCAAGTAAATGCATTCGTTTGTGATGTTGCAAATGATGATCTCTGTGACAAAATGATGCCTTCTTCTATTGATGTCGTTACCTTGGTAAGAGTGGGAAATAAGTAATTACTTACCCCAAAAAAGAAAAGAAAAGAAAAGAATAGAATGTGGGAAATAAGTTAGAGAGAAAATGTGCTTGTTTGTGTATGGTTGTTATTTTTAGTCATGTGGTGTTCATGTTGTATTCTGGTTTTATAAATTACACCACCACTGCTTTTATAAAAACACCTAACATTTTAAGCAGATTTTTATGTTGTCTGCAGTTTGTCCAAAGAAGATGCCCTTAATATTGGAGAACATAAAGAAAGTATTAAAGGTAGCTCCAACATTGTATTGGTTGAGATTTATCAAAAAAAAAAAAAAAAAAAAAAACATTGTATTGGTTGAGATAGCTACCTTTTTCATCTTATTCATGTGTTTGCACTGTTTTTCCATAATGACATATTATGGTTATATCAATTTGCAGCCAAATGGTTATATTCTTTTACGGGATTACGCAATAGGAGATTATGCTCAAGTAAGTCTTCTGATTCCAATCCTGTACATCTAGTATCCTTGGGCCTCAACTTATGGTAGACATTACACAGTGACAGAATTGTTGGTGCAACTGGCAACTTTTCCACTACTTAAAATATTTATATATACACTATTTTTTCACTGCTGGGGAGTTGGACTTGACAACTAACTTCATGGTTATGGCCCATCATGCCAATTAAATCGAATTGAATATCGCCCTAAAGCCACTCTATTTGAGATCTGAAAATTATTTGAGATTATTGTTAAATTAAACGATACTGACTTTCAGGCTTAGTGGTTATTGTAGCATTTGTAGTAACTCTTTCTCATTGTATATGTGTGTACAAAGTTTGTGCCCTTGGTTCCTTTAGCACATTCTATTATAAATCCAAAAAAAGGAAGAAAAAAAGAACTTTTAGTTTATAATATTTATTTACTTTTATCAAAAAATAAGAAAAAATTAGTGTTTCTTCTTTTACCCCTCCATGAAATTAACTCTCTTGGCACTTTTTAGCTGCACTTTGCAATTGCACTCTAAATCAATAACATTCTCTCTGTTGTGTAATTAGTTTTAGTTTATTTTTTTGTTCTTTCTTCCCAGCAAGTAAAATAAACTCTGTTGAATGATCATGATGGAAAATCATTCATAGGGTCCATATGGATAGATGTGGTGATCTAGAACACCTTAGGGCTCGTTTGGGAAGTGAGTTGGCTTTTTGACTTTTTTGGCTATTTTAGTTTGGGGCTAAAAAGCTTGGTTTGGGAAGGGGCTTTAGGCTTTTTTTGGCTTTTTTACTTTTTTACTTTTTTGTGAGAGAAAGAATGTAATAATTATGAGTTGGATGTGATGTTTTGTCTTTGTTAAGTATTAGTGTATAAGGGTAGTTATGTCTTTTATTCCTTTAGTCTTTTATTATAAGTATGTGTAACCCTAATATGTTTAGTGGTGTGAAATAATATACAGCAGCAGTAGTGCTCTCTCTTTTCTTCCTCTCTTTCTTTTCTTTCTTTTATGCAAATCTAATATGGTGTTAGAGTTTCATCTTCCTCCTTGAAGATTCTTCTCTTGTTTCTTGTTTCTTTCATTCTTCCTTGTACATAGGGAAACAAAAAAAAAAAAAAAAAAAAAAACCTTTATGGTCGAAATTTGATGGCTTTTCACCCTAGATTTTTATTTTAATTTTTTGATGAGGTTTTAAGTGCTTTTCCAATTTTTGTTGATTTTTGGAAAAACCGATTGATTTGTTTGGAAGTCCCTACTGGGGGCTTGTTTTTGGCTGTTTTTTCCTTCCTCCCTTTACCTTGGGAGCCGACTGGGACTGTCCTGGGGTTAGGAGGTCTGGTTTTGATGATTTGGCAAGGTTTCACTCTATTTTTGTGGATTTTCCTCAGTTTTAGCACGTTTTCTGACTGGTTTTGGCCTCTCAATAGCCCCTGTTTTGGCTCTGTTTTTGTCTCTAAAGGTAACTTTTGTCCCTAAGTTGAGTTTGTGGATTCGTCTCTGTTTGTTTTTGCTGTTTTGGGCTGGTATTTGTTTTTTTTCTATTGTGGGCATTTAATCTTCAATGGCTGAGGGTGAGACTAAGGATACAATTGGTGATGAGGGTGGCCTCCGTCGTGTTATGACTCTTACTGACAATCCCTCTCTTCAAATTAGTCCCGTTAAATTGGATGGTTCCAACTATTTGATTTCGTCACGCTCCTGTGATCTTACTATTGCTGCTCGCCGTTTGATTGGCTACATTACTGGTTCTCTTCCCCGACCGGATGGTGATGACCTATGAAGCACGGATGCAGTGCAGTGCACGAATGCAGTACGCAGTGCGGCACGCCGATACGGCAAAATCCCAAAAAAGTAGGGTACGGGTACGGCTGCGGTACGCCAATAAATATATATTTTTTATTATATATGATAAAAATTATAATTTATAAAATTTATTATATATATTATATATGATCAATTATATTATATATTATATATTTTTTTTATTATATATGATAAAAATTATAATTTATAAAATTTATTATATATATTATAATTACATTATTTATATATTATTTTTTTATTTATTAATATGTATTAAATATATTATATAATAACTATTATATAAAATATAATAATATGTTATAATATATAATAACTATCATATAATAGTATAAACCCTCAGATAAGTAAAACAGAGGCGATGCAAGGGAGAGAGAGAAGGAGAGAGAGGGTCTCTCGCGATCGCGATCGCGATCTCGATCTCGATCTCGAGAGAGAGATTGTGAAGGCAGATCATCGCGAAGGAGCTTGGAGCTTCAATCTGAGAAGGCAGATCGCGAAGGTGTTCGATCGACCATGGAGCTTGGAGCTTCGATCTGAGAGAGACAGATCCAGATCGCGATCGTCTGGGTCTTCGATCGACTGATTGAGCTTGGAGCTTCGATGCAGTACTCTCTCCTCTCTTCTCTGTTTCTTTCTTCCCTGTTCGGGACAAATTGAGGTCCGCTGCAGACCCGCGTACATCAGCGCACTGCCGTGCATCAGCCTCCCAAACGCATCGAGACACATTGTTGCCCCAGATGCAGCGTGCGGCACCGACGCGGATTGCATCAAAGACTGCGATGGCACAGTATCACGCCACCATTTGTGGCGTACCCGTGCTTCATAGGTGATGACTCACTCCATACTCAATGGATTTCTGAAAATGCTCTTGTTATGACTTGGCTAATCAGCTCTATGCAGCCCACTATTAGTCGGAGTTTCCTTTTATTAGATACTGCTCATAAGATTTGGACAGCTGCAGCCCAAATGTACTCCCAACAAGGTAATGATGCGCAAGCGTATGAGTTGAGGAAGAAGTTTTGGAGCTTAGATCAGAAAGATAGATCACTTGCAGTCTACTGTGTTGAGTTGAGTAATTTGTGGTAGGAACTAGACTATTACCCAAGCTTCCAGGCTGTTTGTTCTCGGGATGCCACGTTGTTTTAGCAAACCGTTGATAAAGAGCGTGTGTATGACTTTCTTGCTGGCTTGAACTTGGAGTATGATCAGATTCGCGTCTAGGTGTTGGGTCGTTTACCTTTTCCCACTCTACGCGAGGCTTATGCCCTTGTCTAGCAAGAGGAGAGTCGCCGTGGTGCTATGGTGCATTCCTCTATTCAGGATCGTTCTGCTTTAGCTGTTGCTCCTCCTGCTTGGGTTCCTCGGCCTAGTCCGGTTCAGTCTGGAAGTCAGGGTAAACTGGTTGATCGAGATCGCTTGAAGTGTGATTATTGTGGGAAAGACAGACATGATAGAGAGTATTGTTGGAAACTGAATGGTTGCCCTACTCGGGGTCGAGGTCGTGGTAGTACAGCTCGACCCCAAGCACATGTGTCCGAGATTGCTGTGAGTCTTTCTTTTGAGCCTAGCACTCTTTCCCAGGATGAGTTACACACTCTCAGGCATTTGATGGCTCGACTTAACTCTCCTTCTACCACAGTTTCTTCTACTTCTGCTTCTTTCAATTTTGCCAACACAGGTATTCCTGCTAGTGCTCTTAGTACCTTATCATCACCTTCTTGGATTATTGATTCCGGTGCCACCGACCACATGATAGGTGTCTCTAGTCTTTTCTATTCTTATTCTCCTTGTTTTGACCAAGACAAGGTTCGAATGGCTGATGGCACTTTATCCTGTCTTTGGCAAGGGTTCGGTTCATTGTTCATCTTTGCTTTCTCTTTCATTTGTGCTTCATGTTCCTACTTTTTTCACTAACCTGCTTTCTGTTAGTGGTCTTACTACTTCTCTAAATTGTTCAGTGACATTTTTTCCTACTCATTGTGTCTTTCAGGACCTAGCTACGGGGAAAATGATTGGCAATGGTAAAGCACAAGATGGGCTATACTTTCTGGATGACGTGCTGCCTGTCGCATATCCCACCTCTTCTCTTCCTCCTCGGGTGTTTGGGTGTGTCTGTTTTGTTCATTTGCAACCTCGTACCCGTGGGAAACTCGATCCTAAGGCTATGCGTTGTGTCTTTATTGGTTATTCTGCTACTCAGAAGGGTTACAAATGCTATGATCCTCACACTCGCAAAGTGTATGTAAGTATGGATGTCACTTTCCGTGAATCTGTGTCCTTCTTTCCTTCTTCTC
Organism: Camellia lanceoleosa; assembly: GCA_025200525.1. Taxonomy (NCBI): domain Eukaryota; kingdom Viridiplantae; phylum Streptophyta; class Magnoliopsida; order Ericales; family Theaceae; genus Camellia; species Camellia lanceoleosa. Next base: position 154,177,309 of record CM045759.1, read on the forward strand.
CGCCATCTTCTCCGGGGGAGAGTAGTAGTGGTATGGATGAGATTGCGGATGAGGAGATGGCTTATCAACACGAGTTGTCTTTTTTCCTTCCTAGTCAACGGACTATTATTTGTGGTGAGGGGGAGCCTAGTAGTTTTCTTGATGTGGAGCTTGACATTAGTGGTCATTTGGACAGGGCTGATCTTAAGACTTATTCTCGACGTTCGAAAGAGCAAGCATCCCTTATGCCACCAAACCCATCATCATCCCTCATGCCAGTTCTAGGTAATGCATCTCAATCTATCCCTCTACCTGTAGTTGAGAGTCCTGTTGTCAATGATTCGAGTCTTCCTATTGCTCTTAGAAAGGGGGTTAGGGCTTGTACTCAACACCCCATTTCTAAATTTGTGTCATATGATTCATTGTCTTCTACATATTGTGCTTTTGTTTCGTCTTTGTCTTCTGCATGTATTATTTCCCAGGGTTGGACAGAAGCTATCAATGATCCTAAGTGGAAAGTAGCTATGGTAGAAGAGATGCAAGCTCTAAGCAAGAATAACACTTGGGAGTTTCTCTTCCTAGTGGAAAAAAGCCTGTAGGGTGTAAGTGGGTGTTCGCCATCAAGCAGAAAGCAGATGATACAATTGAACGGTACAAAGCACGATTAGTGGCCAAGGGATTTACTCGGACATTTGGAATTGATTACCAAGAAACCTTTGCTCCTGTGGCAAAGATGAATTCCATTCGAGCTATTCTCTCATGTGCAGCTAATTTGGGATGGCCTTTACAGCAGTTAGACGTGAAAAATGCATTTCTCCATGGTGATTTGGAGGAGGAGGTATATATGGATATACCACCAGGATTCTCATCTCAGTCTACAGTTGGGAAAGTTTGTAGGTTGAAAAAGGCATTATATGGTTTGAAACAGTCTCCTCGAGCTTGGTTTGACAGATTCCTAAAGGCTATGTTGAGGTTCGGGTATAAGCAAAGCAATGCTGATCACACAATGTTTGTCAAACGTCACGCAAATAAGGTAATTGTGCTTAAAGTATATGTGGATGACATAGTTGTGACAGGTAATGATGAGGAAGAAGTGACACATCTTAAGATGCTGTTGGCCAAGGAATTTCAGATCAAAGACCTTGGTTCGTTGCGGTACTTTCTTGGGATTGAAGTTGCCAGATCTAACAAATGCATCTTTCTTTCTCAACGGAAGTATATTCTAGATCTTCTTGAAGAAACTGGCTTGTTAGGCTGCCGACCTGCTGATTTGCCAATTGAGGCTAATCACCATCTTTGTAGTGGTGTTGGTGATCTTGTGGACAAGGAAGGGTACCAGCGACTTGTGGGAAGACTTATATATTTATCCCACACTCGTCTAGATATTACCTATGCAGTTGGGATAGTGAGTCGATTTATGCATGAGCCTCGTGCCTCTCATTTGGATGTAGTGTATCGTATTTTGAGGTATCTTAAATCTGCTCTTGGAAAAAGGGATTTTATTTTTCAATCATAGTCACTTGAGGTTGGAGGCATTCACAGATGGTGATTGGGCTGGTTCTATAGATGACAGGCGATCTACCTCAGGTTACTGTGCATTTGTGGGGGGAAATTTAGTCACATGGCATAGTAAGAAACAAACAGTGGTGTCCAGATCTAGTGCAGAGGCAGAATACAAGGCTATGGCGCATGGTACATGTGAATTGATGTGGCCCAGTCCTTGTTGAATGATATTGGGTTTGTTTGTAGTGAACCATTGACACTATACTGTGACAACAAAACTGCCATTAGTATTGCTCACAATCCTGTTCAGCATGATAGAACAAAGCATATTGAGATCGACAGACATTTCATCAAGGAGAAATTGAATAAGGGTTTCATATATACGCCTTTTGTGAAGTCTGCAGATCAATTGACTGATGTCTTTACTAAGGGTCTTAGTAGTAACGTTTTTCATCCTATTTGCTGCAAGTTGGACTTGAGAGATATCTTTGTACCAACTTGAGGGGGAGTGTTAAGTATTAGTGTATAAGGGTAGTTATGTCTTTTATTCCTTTAGTCTTTTATTATAAGTATGTGTAACCCTAATATGTTTAGTGGTGTGAAAATAATATACAACAGCAGCAGCAGTGCTCTCTCTTTTCTTTCTCTCTTTCTTTTCTTTCTTTTTATGCAAATCTAACAGCCTTATTGGGCTAAAAAGCCTATTTTGTTTTTTGTGGCTAAAATAGCCAAAAAAGCCCCAACTTTTGCTTCCCAAATGAAGCCTTAGAAGAAAAGAGAAGAGAGGGAGGGAAGAAGATGGTCACAGCCCTATAACGTGGCCATATCCTAAAACATGCAAGTTCTCATTATTCAAAAGTTAACTTTTACAATGCAAAAGCCCTAATATGTTTGTCAAATCAAGGGATTTGAGGTTAAATAGATTTAAAAAACAATGGTAGAAGATAAGTTGAGATAGAAGATATATGTTTTAATAGGATCCTTGTTGCTAGAAAGAGAATCCTTAGCATGATTTCATATGACTAGTTTAATATAGTTATTTTAAATCCATCATGATAAAATCTTGAAATTCATAAATAAACTATCATATCTAAATTTGAGTTATTGTTCAGTTATTAAGGTCAAATTCCTTGATTTGAAATCCACATCTATCCAAACAGAGCCCTAATGTTCAAAATATATAATGATGAATATTTGTTGGAGCATGTTAGTTCTTTTCAATGAATTCTAGAAAACATCCCATAGTCATTGTTTCCCTTTACTTCTCACTTTTGGCTGTTTTTGTTTCTCTCTAATTCATTTTACTTCCTCATTGAGTTATGGTGAATTGGGCTTCGTCGTTTTCTTGTTGTGTAAATTTGCTGGCCAAATTTTTAGGTAGAGTTACACAAGAGGAATCAGATGATTAGTGAGAACTTCTATGTTCGAGGAGATGGTACTGTAAGTATTCCATAGCCCTGGGTCGTTGTTGTTCCCCTGAAGGAACAATGTACCAAGAAAAGGTACTTATATATAGCCAGTGTTTAACAGTCTGCAGTTCTGCACTTTCAGTGTGCTTTTTACTTTTCAGAAGAATATTTGTCAACCTTGTTTATGAGTGCTGGCTTCAGCATTGTAGATATGGATACATACAGCAGACAAATTCAGAATCGTTCTCGGAACGTAACTATGTTTCGGTAGGTTCAACTTTAAATCATCTCTTTTATTTTAATTTGCATTCCATTTCAGTTGTTTTTCTTCCTGTTGAAATGCTGGGTTCAATATTTTGTGTACACTCACTGGGAAGTTGGCAAATTTTAGGGTTGATGGGGATGTGTTTGACTTTGTAACATCTATGATTTTCAGTACTGCATCTATGACTTCTGAAAGTTAGAAGTCGGAATGGATATAATGCGGAATGTGTGTGCACCATGGAAATTTTATAATTTTGTCTTTAATATTTATTATCTAATTTATTTTAGTATTTTATTTTAGTTATAGTTTGATTACGAGTTTTATTTTGATCAGGAGGTTAATTAATATTTATTTTCCTATTCTATTAGGCTTTGATTTCCTATTTTAAATTAGGGTTTTAGCCAATGGCGACTCCAGAAATTTTGTCAATGGTGACATTAAAAACTTAAATTCTACAAATTCTTTGCAAACCCTAAAGAATATTTATTGGCAACTTTTTCCATATTTAAGGTTGTTTTGGGAACTAACTATTTTAGTTGGCTTTTTTACTAAAAGACGTGCAAAAAGTAGGAGAAGAGTCGATTTTTTGGTAGTGACTTTTTGGCTATTTTAGGCGGTTTCTGTTTATATTTTTTTTTTGCTCAGGTTCTTTTCTTAGTTCTCGTCCACAAAAAAAAAAAAAAAAAAAAAAAAAAAAAAAAAAAAAAAAAAATGAAGAATAAAGAGAGTATTTATTTACTTTTATTAGTCCTTATGTGGATTATCTTTCTTTCATTCAACGGTAAAAATTAATCTTTTAAATCTTAGTTAATGTTTATCTCACTTTAGCCATCCATAATACAATAATTTCATAGTATAAAATATAAATAATCTAATTCAATAGTCCCATAGTATAAAAAAATTGCAAGTCTCAATTTTAATTATCTGCTTATGCAATTAATTTTATTTTGTGAAACAAACGTGTTAAATGGTATTTTCTTTAGATATTTAGGTAGTATTTGGTTCACCGAAATGAGAAGTGGAATGAAATGACAATTCCATTAGAATGCTTATTCTCACGTTTGGTTCACTAAAAACATGATAAAAAAGTGTGTTGCAAATGAAATCATTATTCGGGAATGGTCATTTCATAAAAAATGTGAGGAACGATCATTCATTCTATTTCACTTTCATTCTAGTGAATCAAACACTGCATAAATGCAATTAAGAGAACTAGTTTAAGTAATGTAGTGTTTTGTTCACTGGAATGAAAATTAATGGAATTCTTTAACCTCTCTACATAATGACTATTTCCTAATCTCCTATGGAATGACTATTCCTTTACCAAGATGAGTGATGATTCTTCTTGAATACATGTTTCATCATTTTTTTTTAATAAGCCAAACATGGGAATGGACATTATAGTGGTGGAATCATCATTCATTCCACTTAATTTTTGTGAACCAAACATGGTGTTTTAAGTACCAGTGAGAGAGTCCAGGGAAGACAACAGAGGGTTCATTGAGCCTATGATTGAATTTGAGCAGGTAAAATTTGATATATCTAGTAGAAAGTTTTCAAAGTGCACTGGATTCAGTTGAACCCTCTGAGCTTAATGCAGAGTCGTCCTGGTTTTAGTAGCCCTATAAGTATTAGATTTCTGCATTGTAATAGTTAGTTTTGAATTAATGAATCGAGAGTATTAAGCCTGTGGCTTTATGTTAGGGCTGTAGCCCTCTTCTCTCTTCTCTTTCTCTATTGCGTACCGCATTAGGATATTACCCAAAAGAACAACAAAATAAATAGGCACATGAAATTTTCTCCACTAAAAAACATGGAAGTTTAACCAATGATTCAATAGGATAGATTCAAAAGTGACCATAATGACTAGATATAGTAATTTTTATGTTTACAATTGTGAAAAGGAATAATACTGCTGAAGATTAATATTTGTGGAAAATGATCATAGCTGCTGCTTTTTAAAATCTGATTCTCTATTGGATGGATTCCTTCTTTACCATGACCTGTACTGTTAGGCGTTGGACACGAGCCACATTTCGGCCAGTTTGATTATGGCGTTCTTCAATGATTTTTGGTGCTTTAATGGGCCAGGTTTGGAAACTAACTCTTGAGTCTTCCAAATTTTTGAATCTCTATTGTGAATTCTATTTTTATGATGGAGCAGTCATTACATAAAAAACCTTGGTTGCTTCCTAGGTTATGTGGTTGAAGGATTGGCTACCTCTACCCGACCAAAACTACTACTTACAAGCAAGGCAGTTAATAAATTGCAAGGATAGACAAATACCCGCACAAAGCAATGGCCTTCACGAATTATTTCATTTTCATTATCCATTTTTTTTTTAATCACTGGTTGCCTGTGGATATGCAGCTTGATTGTGGAAGGGGAATGTATGTAAGTATACCCTCAGAGGTGAAATCAGCCTATTTTTGTTTTTGCAACACTTGAGGGCATTGTTATTTGTTTATTTATCTTTTTGGCATTCAGTCACCAAGTGGTTGTAATGCCTGCTGAGCATTTGAACTTAGTAGGATTTTAGGTTGCCTACACACTTTTTTGGTGAAAATGACGAAGAGAGATGGTTGTTCCTGCCCCGCCCCACCTCACATTGGTTTTCTCTGCCCCAATGATGAAGTGGGACAGGGATTGGTTTTGCTTTCCCCGTCCCTGTTCCACCCAAACCCTGTCCCGATTATATTTATTAAATATAGATAATTTAATTTTTTTCATTATAATAAAATTAAAACATTAAAATAGTATACTAAATATGAATTTTACTCATTTATTTTTTAATCTTATATCTTAGAATTCTCATTAAGTATAAATTATTATTTGTAATGTACTATATTATATATAATTTTTATTAATATTCCCATTCTTCAACTTACAAAATTAACCCATCTCATGCCCTGCATTTGCCAATCCTTGATTTGTCCCGCCCCCAATATGATATGTGGCGGGGGTGGATTACTACAAATTCACTCCAAACCTGACTCGTGACCATCCCCGATGAAGAATGAGAAGTGGTTTGGGACGTGTATATATATATATATATATTTGATTTCACACTAAGCATCCTCAGTGTTTGTTGGTACGCTGGGTCAATGGAATGGAACAAATTATCCCTGCTGCTGCTGTGATTTCATATTGAGAGAGCACTCTCAGCCATAGATGGTGGAACCAACCGGTCACATAACACGTCTTGCTCATGTAGTTTCGGTCTAAAAGAATGTTTGGTAGGTATTGTTGGACAATATTCACTGTAATTAAATTAATTAATTCTGTTTCGGTACTAAACGACAAACAAAATATAAAAGAAAAATAAGAAAGAAGAGAAAGTTTGATTACAAAAATCAAATTAGAAATAGAATTAAATAAATAAAAATAGATTTTATTTTGTTACAAAAACAAAATTAAAATCTGATTTAAATAAATAATAAAACAGAAAATAAATAAATAATTTACTTGATTAATATCTTGAATATTATTCTGATCAAGTCCAGTGTTCGACACTGTCTCCTTAAGACAGATTCGTCCTCTTCACGATGCTATCAGAATATGGACATCTATCTTCCAGGATAAAATGATCAACAACAAACAAATGCAGCACTACATCAACGAACACACTTAGTGTATACACTTTTTTAAACAGGAAAAATAATAGAATAAATGCAGCAAAATGCAGAGATGAAATTTCAACAAGGAATGACGAAAATTGTGAATTGAATCATCAAATGAGGGTTGATCTATTTATAGATGTAGTGGCACCCTTTTAATTTGAATTGAACAGGGATTGAACCTGTTGGGTTTGAATTGGTACTGATTGAGTTCAAATTTGAACAGATAAAAATCGAATAATACAAATTTGAATCTGTTCGGGTTATTTGAATTTAAACAGAGTCAAATCTGTTTGGGTGGGAGAAAACCGGACCCAATTGTGAATTTAAATTCCGAAAATCAAATTGGACAAGTTAGAATTTAATTTTAGAAAAAATAAAATTCAAATATTTTTTGTCCAAAAAGATTAGTATTGGGTCGAATAAGGCCAACCCAACCACACACCACGCATCAGCGCCCAAGCCCAGCCCGGCCCGCCGGACGGACGGCTACGGCGCCCGCGCGCGTGTGGTGATTTTTGGGTCCAATGGGTCTAGCCCATTTTGCCCATAATCTCCCTTCTACAAACTTGGGGTGTCCCTTGGGGCCCTCCCCAAGTAATAATTCCAAGCTATATAAACCCATCAAAAACTTCCCACCAAACTAATGTAGGACAAGCCTTATTCAAACCTTTAAGGATTTTCCACCAAAAACTCCATTTTCATGGAGCACACTTTGGCTTCAATTTTCTATTCACTCGATAATGGTTTTGAGCAACTAAATATACTGTGAATCACAACGCGGCATAGAACGCGTTACCACTTTGACCCGCGAAAATCGACGCTCGGGTCCCACCTAAAAATTAAACCAAAGTTAGGAAAAAATTCTATTTTTACCCAGAAATTTTCCCACAATTTCTAATAATCCCCCACATGAATAGAATTTGATGACAACGGAAATGCAACAATATGCAGAATTTGTCGAAAGAGTATAAGTCAAAAATATCTTGCATCAGGATAGGTAGCTTTCGACCTTGAACCTTCCCTAGTGATAACCTATCGGGCTTACTAGCTAACCAATAGACGCGATGCCTTGAATTGTTCAATCGTTTGTGTAAGCCAAGATAATAAATTTCACACAAAATATCTTCTAACACATCGTGGTTCTTACTATTGTGTTCATTTTGGTCTTGAATGCTCTTGATTTTCATGAGTGTTTCTAGAGAATTTAGCCTCTTCATTCTCATAGAACCGGCCCTAGTTCGATACTCATATAGGTGATTCTTATTGTGAGTATCTCCTTATACTCGTCTTGATTTTTATGCCTAAATCAAGATATAAGTAATCATTAAAAGCAAAGCTTATCCTTAGACCCCTGCAAACAACACATGTTGCAGATATCACTCTCACCATAGGAATGGGTAGGGAATTTTAATCCCTTGGTGATTTCTGGCGAGCCACACATAATTTAGTTGTCCCTTTGAACTTAGTTATTGGGATCTCCAGTCATATAAGTAAGGTTACCATCATGATGACTCTCATGTAATAGGATTTAATCCTATCCCCTTTGATGAACTATACACTAGCTCTTTTGTCAAACCTTTTGTTAACGGATCCGCAATATTCTCTTTAGATTTTATATAATCTATTGAGATTATTCCATTTGACAACAATTGCATTACGGTATTATGTCGACGACGAATATGTCGTCACTTATCATTATACATATGATTCTGTGCCTTGCCAATTGCAGATTGACTATCACAATGAATGCAAATAGCTGGCATAGGTTTTGGCCACATTGGAATGTCTTCTAAGAAGTGACGAAGCCATTTTGCTTCTTCTCCTGCTTTGTCTAAAGCAATAAACTGGGATTCCATTGTGGATCGTACAATGCATGTTTGTTTCGTGGACTTCCAAGAAACAGCAACGCCTCCCAGAGTAAAGACATATTCACTAGTGGATTTTGAATTTTTAATATCCGATATCCAATGGGCATCACAAAAACCTTCAAGTACTGCTGGATATCGAGTAAAGTTCAAACCATGATCACGAGTAAATCTTAGATATCTAAGAACCCGAATGATCGCTTTCTAATAGTCTTCAGTGTACCTACTCAATTTACTGACTACATAAGCTATGTCAGGACGAGTACAATTCATTAGGTACATTAGGCTTCCAATGATTTGGGAGTATTTTAACTGAGACACTGCATCACCTTTATTTTTCGATAAATAAAGACTGATGTCTACAGGTATTCTAGTTACATTCAAATCATCCTTGATAAATTTATCAAGAATTTTCTCAATATAATGAGATTGAGATAATGCATATCCGTCAGATGCTTTAGTAATTTTCATTTCTAATATAATATCTGCGACCCCCATATCTTTCATATCAAATCTTTTGTTAAGCATCTGCTTAGTTGATTTGATCATGTTTTGACTGCTTCCAATGATAAGCATGTCATCCACATAAAGACAAACTATGACATATCCTTGGTTAGTGTTTTTAATATAGACGCACTTGTTACATTTGTTTATCTTAAACCCATTAGTAAGTATTGCATGACCAAATTTTTCATGCTATTGCTTAGGTGCTTGTTTTAATCCATAAAGAGATTTTACAAGCCGACAAACTTTCTTTTCTTGCCCCGACACTACAAACCCTTCGGGTTGCTCCATATAGATCTCTTCATTTAGATTACCATTTAAAAAAGCTGTTTTAACATCCATTTGATGTATTTCTAAATTAAACAACACTGTTATAGCAATAAGCATGCAAATGGATGTTATTCTTGTCACAGGGAAATATGTGTCAAAATAGTTCAGACCTTCCTTTTGTCTGTAACCTTTTACTACAAGTCTTGCTTTATACTTGTCTATTGAACCATCTGCTTTCATTTTTACCTTGAATATCCATTTATATCCAAGAGGTTTAGAACCTGGTGGAAGATCTACCAATTCCCAAGTATGATTTTGCATAATGGATTCAATTTCATTATTAACAGTCTCTTTCCACGAAGGTGTTTCAGGACCTGTCATTGTTTCTTTAAAGCTTTGAGGTTTATTTTCTAACAGGTATGTCAGAAAATCTAGATCAAAGGATTTTGATGTTCTTGCTCTCTTACTTTGTCTTGGTTCATCATCAGTTAAATCATGTTGGTCGAGACCATTACTAGTCTCTTGTGTTTGATTGTCATTAGTCTCTTGACTTTGTATACAATCATAAGTTGTTTTCTGTGAACTTAATTTCTGTCCTTTCTTGTAAGGAAAGACATGTTTAAAAAACACAGCATTTCTTGACTCTATAGTAGTATTCACATTTATATCAGGTATTTCTGATTTATAAGTCAGAAACCGATATGCACTACTATTCTGAGCATAACCAATAAATACACAATCTACTGTTTTTTGTCCAATCTTAGTCTTTTTAGGAACGGGAACTTCAACTTTTGCTAAACACCTCCACACTTTTAAGTATTTGTAGGAAGATAGTCGACCCTTCCACAATTTATATGGAGTGTTGTTGGTTTTCTTGTGGGGTATTCTGTTAAGAACATAATTAGTAGACAAAATTGCTTCCCCCCCAGAAGTTCTGTGGTAAGCCTGAATTTAGTAACATGACATTCATCATTTCTTTTAGGGTTCTATTCTTCCTTTCAGCAAATCCATTTTGCTGAGGAGAATAGAGTGCTGTAGTTTGGTGAATAATGCCATGTTGTGCATAAAATTCATTTAATGGTGCATCATATTCACCACCCTTATCACTTCTAACCATTTTAATGGTTTTACCAAGTTGATTTTCAACTTCAGTTTTGTAGAGTTTAAACATTTCTAAGGCTTCACCTTTGCTTCTAAGTAAGTATACATAACAATATCTAGTGCAATCATTGATAAATGTTATGAAATACTTTTTGTCTCCTCTAGTTTGAACAAATTTAAGATCACACACATTTATATGAATTAATTCTAGAGGTTCGGTTTTCCTTTCAACCGATTTAAATGGAGCCTTAGTTAGTTTCGCTTCTACTCAAATTTCACATTCATGATTAGGATTAATTTCAAACTTTGGTATATAATCTAAACCAATTAATCTACGCAAAGCATCAAAATTCACATGTCCTAATCTACCATGTCATAAATTTGACTCAAGAATATAAGCAAAAGATGTGTTATTCTTATTCATAGCAACTTTTGGTACAACTGTCATTACATTTAATTTGAAGAGACCATCACTCATGTATCCCTTACCAACATACATACCACTCTTTGATAATACAAATTTATCAGACTCAACTACAAGCCTAAAACCATTTTTACTTAACAAAGAGCCAGAAACCAAATTCTTCTGGATGTCAGGTATATGCAGTACGTTGTTGAGGGTCAGTTCTTTCCTTGATGTCATCTTCAAGATCACATTTCCTTGTCCAGCCACAGTAGAAGTAGAGGAATTTCCCATGAAAAGTTGTTCACTATTTGCAGCCTCATTGTAGGTAGTGAACATCTTCTTATCTGCACATATGTGACGAGTTGCTCCAGTGTCAACCCACCACTCTTTGGGATTTCCAACCAAGTTAGCCCCAGACACCACAGCAGTGAAGTTGATGTCATTTACCTCGTCAGAGATGTAATCTAATTTTGTCGCATTGGCTTGATTGGTGGTCATCTTGCTTGTACTTCCATGATCATGCTTAGGGCGGCAGCAGTCATAAGCTCGATATCTAGTCTTACCACCGTTATAGCATTTTCCTTTGAATTTCTTGTTGCCATTGTTGTCGCCTTGTTTAGAACCATCTCTAGTAAACTTCCTTTTTTTGTTATGTGGTTTGTGAACTTATTCAACCACATTAGCCTTGGACTCAATGGAATTTTTTCCATTCCTCTTTTCAACCTTACGGTTATCTTCCTTAATTTTCAGTCTTACAATAAGTTCATCTATGGCCATCTCTTTACGTTTATGTTTTAAATAATTTTGGAAATCTTTCCAAGCTGGTGGTAACTTTTCCACTAAAGCAGAGACTTGGAAAGACTCGTTGGAAAGACTCGTTCAGAGACATACCCTCAGAATGAATATCATGTAAAATTAATTGAAAACTTTGAACTTGAGAAATTACCGTTTGGGAGTCTACCATAACGAAGTCTAGAAATTTACCGACAACAAATTTCTTTGTACCGGCATCCTCTGTCTTGTATTTCTTCTCCAAAGAATCCCACAATTCTTTTGCTGTTTTTAGAGGATTGTAAACATTATACAGCATGTTGTCAAGGCCATTGAGGATGTAGTTTCTGCATAGGAAATCTGAATGTTTCCAAGCATCTACAGCGACAACAACTTACCGATCACTTTCACCCTCTTTAAGTGCTGGAGCCTCTTCATGGAGAAACCCAGCCAAATTAAGAGTTATAAGATAGAACAATATCTTCTGTTGCCATCTCTTAAACTCAGTACCGTTAAATTTTTCCGGTTTTTGTCCATGATTTATAGGTACTTGAACATGGTTCTGGATAGGGACTGGAGTTGGTGTAACAGTTGGAGTACCACTACCAGTTGCAGATTCAGTTGTAGTAGCCATGATTTATGATTACAAAAATCAGAAAAACAAACCACAAATTAATTTTCTAGTTACTAAAACCAGAAAATAAATTAGAACACGAAATAATTTTATTTTCCTTGTTACTAAAACTAGAAAAATAAAATACCACTATAATTTTCTGTAACACCAAAAAATATTCAGCAATTGTTAATGACACTAGTATATTACTACTAGTTGTCAAAGAAAATAGACAGTATATTCCTACTATCTGTCAAATAGTTTATAAATATTATTTGTATTTTCCAACCGGAATATTACTTTGAAAACACAGAAAATTAGATACAATGAAGACACCAAAATAAATTTTGTCTTAAGATTGTTGGATAATCTTCACTGTAATTAAATTAATTAATTCTGTTTGGGTACTAAATGACAAACAGAATATAAAAGAAAAATAGAAAAGGAGAGAAAAAGTTTGATTACAAAAATCAAACTAGAAATAGAATTAAATAAATAAAAACAGATTTTATTTTGTTACAAAAATAAAATTAAAATCTGATTTAAATAAATAATAAAATAGAAAATAAATAAATAACTTACTTGATTAATATCTTGAATATTATTCTGATCAAGTCTAGTGTTCGACACTGTCTCCTTAAGACAGATTCGTCCTCTCCACGGTGCTATCAGAATATGGACGTCTATCTTCCAGGATGAAATGATCAACAAAAAATAAATGCAGCACTACATCAACGAACACACTTAGTGTATACACTCTTTTAGACAGGAAAAATAATAGAATAAATACAGCAAAATGCAGAGATGAAATTTTAGCAAGGAAGGACGAAAATTGTGAATTGAATCATCAAATGAGGGCTGGTCTATTTATAGATGTAGTGGCACCCTTTTAATTTGAATTGAACAGGTACTGAACCTGTTGGGTTTGAATTGGTACTGATTGAGTTCAAATTTGAACATATAAAAACCGAATAATACTGATTTGAATATGTCTGGGTTATTTGAATTTAAACAGAGTCAAATCTGTTCGGGTGGGAGAAAACCGGACCCAATTTTGAATTTAAATTTTGAAAATCAAATTGAACAAGTTAGAATTTAATTTTAGAAAAAATAAAATTCAAATGTTTTTGGACCAAAAAGATTAGTATTGGGTCGAACAAGCTTAACCCAACCACACAACCACACACCAGTGCCCAAGCCTAGCCCGCTGGACGGACGGCTGCGGCGCGTGTGGTGATTTTTGAGTCCAATGGGTCTAGCCCATAACCTCTCCATTCTACAAACTTGGGATGCCCCTTCAGACCCTCCCCAAGTTATAATTCCAAGCTATATAAAGCCATCCAAAACTTCCCATCAAACCAATGTGGGACAAGCCTTATTCAAACCTTTAAGGATTTTCCATCAAAAACTCCATTTCCATGGAGCACACTTAGCTTCAATTTCCCATTCACTCGATAATGGTTTTGAGCAACCAAATATACCACGTGAATCACAACGCGACATAGAACGCGTTACCACTTCGACCCGCAAAAATCGACGCTCGGGTCCCACCTAAAAATTAGACCAAAGTTAAGAAAAAATTATGTTTTTACCTAGAATTTTTCCCACCATTTCTAACAAGTTTGAGGTCTCGATGTAACCAGGGTAGAGGCCATGGCTTTGTTTGATGGAGAAAAAGAAGAGCAGTGGCAAAAAGTCAATTGATATTCTCAAACGCGTTGTTCTCATGCGCATTAGGGAAGTGTTTTTTTCTTTAAAAGACCCCGTTTTCTGAAGCTGCCATTTTCCATAAACAAGGTACATTTATACTCGAGTCGGGTGCCTAGCTCCACGACCACTACCTCCTCCATCTCCAACTCCACCACACTACCATACTGCCACCATTGTCGTTGCCACCACCACTACCACTACCGATACTACTATTAGTACATTAGTTTCAAGATGCAACCAAGCATAGGGAAATAATTTTTGCTGAAACAAATAGAGTGCAAGTAAAAGAGTACACTGATTTTAGTAGTAGGTAAAAAAGTACACCGATTTTAGTTCACATTATGTGTGAATCAGACCATAAATTCTATCCATTAAAATTCAAGGAAAAAAATTCAAGTAAATTAATTTAATGCGAGATCCAAACATATTTGACTCAATTTCAAGTATTCTTAGCCAAGAAGAAAATACTTTGTGCTTAATAATCAGTTATGTCAAGGTGATTGTCCTGTAAATAGAGCCTACAGGCGATCAAGAACTACGTCCTAACATAGACTCGAAGAGCATGAAAATCTGAGTTTCTTGTGCAAGCTGATAATCATCAAACAAAGGATCTAACAAATGCTACTTTTAGTTCTCCCTTGGCCCATTAGAAGTGCGATTAGTGCTTGATTAGCACTGATACCATACTTTGCCAGCTTTAATCTGATAGGGTAAGGGCGTTCAGTCCTTTATGATCGGGAAGTTGTTTCTCAGGGAAACGCAAGCCCACTTATTAGAATATGAAGGTCTTGTTGCGTTTGAGTTGTTCTCGGGGGAGGTGACTAGTTTGAGCGGGGTCTCACAGTTTCCCGAACTTTTTTAATAATGCAATATGGCAGTCACACTACAACATTTTCTTAGTTTAGTGACATTTGAAAGTGCCACGAAACTATTCTTTTAATGACATTTTTTGGTCTTGTGGCATTTTGAACAAGTGCCACTTCTATCGGTGCCACAGTAGATACGAGTGCCACGGTAGATACTTGCAAGTGCCACTGTACCATCATGGCTGAAAACTTTCAATAACATTTTAATGTCATGGTAGATATTATTTGTGGTACTATCAAGCGCCATTAAAAAAAGAGTTAGTGACACTTGTAAGTGTCATTACACCATCAAGACTAAAACCTTTCAGTGACACTTTAATGTCATGGTAGGCACTATTCGTGACGCTATCAAGTGCCATTCATGACGATAATTCGTTGTAGAACAATTTGATTCGCTCTTGCGGAGACTCGAACCGCCAACCTTCCGCACCATAAACCTTATACACCACACTCTTCCCACTACACCTCTATAGCACCACATGATTATATATGCAACATATATTATTTATATAGTACATACATGTATATTAATATAAAAGTATATGTATAAACATAATTATTTTATTGAACATAATTTATGTAAAATAAACTATTTACTACCAAATTTTTTTTTAAAAAAAGACCATTTTTGGCGGCTAAAAATATTTTTTAGTCGCCAATTCTATACTTTTGGCTACTAATTATTTTTTAGTTTCTAAAAAACTTAACTTTTGTCGACCAAAATCGGATTTGGTCGCCGAAGATGCACTTTCAGCTACCAAAATTTTGGTCACCAAAAAATTTTATTCCCGCCTTAGGATTTTAGTTCTCCCGCGCTAAAAATGATCACTTTTGGCGACTAAACTTATTTTTTAGTCGCCAATTGTAGACTTTTGGCTACTAAAATTTTTTTTGGCACCAAAAAGCTTTACTTTTGGCTATTAAAATTTTTTTAGTTGGTAAAATCCATATAATCAGCGACCAAACTTATATTTAGTCGCCAATTGTAGACTTTTAGCTACTAAATTTTTTTTGTCGCCAAAAAGTTTTATTTTGGGCTACTAAAAATTTTTTAGTCACTAAAACCCATATAATCAGCGACCAAACTTAGTTTTAGTCGCCAATTGTAGACTTTTGGCGACTAAAATTGTTTAGTCGCCAAAAGCTTTACTTTTTGGCAACTAATGCTGTTTTGGTCGCTGAAAGCTATACTTTCAGCAACTAAAGTTTTTTGGTCAGGAAATTTAGTCGCCGAATATGCTTTTTCCTGTAGTGTATATTGAGTTTAATTCATTTATTTTTAATCATTTACTACATTTTAAAAATTTAGAAAATATATTGTCATTTTTTGTTTTTTCAAAAATGTCATAAGCTTGGAAAGTTTTTGGCTTAGTGGCATTTCTCAAAATACTATAAAATATTTGTTTATGACACTTTTCACCTAAGTGCCATAAAAAGTAATTTGCACTACCTACTGTCCTAACATATTTTAAAAAATGCCATTGCAACTAAAGTTTAGTGGCATCTGTTGGTGAATGTCACGAACATAATTTTTTGTGTCATTATTTTATAAAATGTCATAAAATTGATGTGACATTTCTTTATTGAAATGTCAATAGAGCCTTATATGTTTTGTGGTTCTGTGGCATTTTTCTAAAACATTTAATGCCAATTTTTATTTTTGTGACATTTTCTAAAAACATGCTACTAGTGTAGTGTCAC
Organism: Camellia lanceoleosa; assembly: GCA_025200525.1. Lineage (NCBI taxonomy): Eukaryota > Viridiplantae > Streptophyta > Magnoliopsida > Ericales > Theaceae > Camellia > Camellia lanceoleosa. The sequence continues at coordinate 154,193,893 of CM045759.1, forward strand.
TAAAGTGTAAATTTGTTGTAGTGACATTTTTGTTGTAGTGAAATGACACTTTTTTTTAATTGAAATGCTACTAGAGCCTTGTATGTTTGTGGTTCTATGACATTTTTCTAAAAAATGCAACCAAATATTCTTTTTGTGACATTTTTTAAAAACATGCCACTAGTATGGTGTCACTAAAATGTGTTTTTGTTGTAGTGTTGTGACACTTGTTCATTGAAATGTCACTAGAGCCTTTTATGTTTGTCGTTTTGTGGCATTTTTCAAAAACGTGCCACTAAATATCATTTTTGTGTCATTTTCTAAAAATATGCCACTAGTGTAGTGCCACTAAAGTATGTTTTTGTTGTAATTTTGTGACACTTGTTCATTGAAATGTCACTAGAGCCTTTTATGTTTGTCGTTTTGTGGCATTTTTCAAAAACGTGCCACTAAATATCATTTTTTGTGGCATTTTCTAAAAATATGCCACTAGTGTAGTGCCACTAAAGTATGTTTTTGTTGTAGTGTCAATTTCTGTCGTTATAGAACTAGTTGAAAGTATATTTTAGGATTGACCGTGATTGCTTTTGGAGGAGGTATGCAGCCTGTTAACAATACGATGATGACATTCAAATTTTTTGCAAAATTATTTAACCTTAATTAAACATCCCGTGATGACTAAGTTGTCCCATTTCCACCATAAATATAATGCAGGCCTTTTTTATATTATCTGCTGCAATTTGACACCCTTCAGTTTTCTTTGCAAGTTCACAAGGTGTTCCTCTTTTCAGTTTTCCCAAACAAACAATCCTTTAATGTTAAAACTTAACCTCCAATCATTTGGACTACAAGAAGCATTCCATACCAGACCTGATCTCCCTTACAACGCCTATGTTTCTGAGTAAAAATCCCCACCAAATAATCTATAAGAAACTCATTCTTCAAAGCCCTGCCACCACCCACCCAAATATTTGACTAAAATTGATTAGTAAACCTGAATATTGAGCTTGAAAAAAACACTATCTTAGGTGGTTTCATCAATCAATAAAAATTTAGATAATATTGTATAAATTTATACAAAATTCTTATACAGAGTGTTGCTCTATTGTCTTTTTATTTCAAGTTAAAACACTTACAATTATATCTAAGAATTTTAAAATTACCATTCTCATGGCCACATCATTATGTACAAGTTTTTGATTTAACTTTCGTACAACTAGCATAGTTAAGTTATAAATGATGTGTTAGGGCTATGCACTCAACCCAGAAACACGATCAACCCGCTTGACCCGAACCAACCCGTAGTGATACGAACAGTTTCGTGAGGAACAATGGTCGGCTGCAGTTGTTCAGTTCCAATTTTCGCGAGTGGGCGGTCAATTGCGGGTTCAAGGTATTGAGAACCGATTAATCCGACTGATTAATCCAACTAAAAAATATGTTTATTCAAGCCTAAAATATTTATATTTATTTTTTATTATTTATGACAATGGGGTCATGTACATTATACTTGAAAAAAATTAATTAAAAAAATAATTGAAAAACAAATTAATTGAAAAAAGGGGTTTTTTATTTTATTTTTTTTGAGCAAAAAAAAAGGGTTTTTTATTGATAAATCTCATTTGGAAGTGTTCTAACTCAATAAGTCCGTGAAGGAAAATTATGATCTAATTAGTCTCATGTATTTATACTTTTATTTTATGAGGCCCTTTTTTCTTGATTTATATTATTTGTTGGACTATTATACCCTTGTGTTTATCGTTGATCTATATTACAAAGAAAAATGATATATACATTTCATTTTTGTTGCTACTTCTATTTTGATAATTACCATTATTCACATTTTTCTTTTTGATCAGTTTTATTCATATTTGTGGTATTGTTTCATTGTGCTAGGGTTTCGAAACTCTCTATTTGGTAGGGTTTAGAAACTTTAGTTTATACATGGTGGTGAAATAATATTATGTTTCTTCATTGCTGCGGTAAAGTTTTGTGTTCCTGCATTCTTACTTTATGTTCGAGGTTCTGTGTTTGTCCATTGTTATTCTGTGTTCGAAACCCTATGTTTCTCCATTGTTGTAAGTCGAAACTCTGCTTATGTCCAGCCAATTTTGTTATAAACATATTCTTCAAAGGTGAGTTTGGTTTGATTTGGATTTGAATTGGTGGAATGGTGAAATTGCATAGATTGTTAATAATAGTGATAATGATAAAGATGATGATAAAGATGAGGATGTGTGTGATATTTTTTTGTTTTAAAAGTGATTGAGTCTTTTTTTTGGATTTCTAATTCTATTGCTGTCATTGTTTCTATTTTTTTGTCAATCAGTGTAAATGTTTGTATTTCACATTGTTTGAAAGTTTAAGAAATAAGTGTTGGAATATAGATATGAATATAATTATATATTTTGCAAAATGTAAATGTTCACATATCATTGGTCATTTGTTACTATATTTGTTAGTTGAACAATCATTTTTTATTACCATTAAACAATTGAAAGTCATTTTTTTTCTTTCAATTTTGTTTCATGTTGTAATGTGAATATTCACATTAGTATGAATTTAGTTTTTATAAGGTTAGTTGTATGTTAACCGTAAATTGTGAACATTCACATTGTATTTTGGTATGAATTTTTTTTTTTAAAAGTTTTTTTGAAAGTTAATTGTATTTAAAATTTTTTTTTAACTATACTAATTGGTTGAACAATCATTTTTGTTATCATTAAACAATTGAAATGGTCGATTTTCACTTTTTTCACTTTTATTTTATATTTTCACGTTGCAATGTAAATGTTTACATTAATGGTATGAATTATTATTTTTAGATTAGTTTATGTTAATTATAAATTGTGAATATTCACATTGTATTTTGGTATGAATTTTATTTTTTTGAAGGTTAGTAGTATGTTTGTTATTCATTGTGAACATTCACATTATACTTTAGTATGTGTTTTATTTTTTTCAAAAGTTAGTTGTATGTTTGTTGTTACTTTGAACATTCACATTATATTTTGATTTTCATTAAGATTTTTTGTTGTGTTATTTTTAAAATTTTCAAATTATAAAAAGATTCAAAATTCAAAATTTGAGATTTTCTCCATAGAATGCATGAGAGATTTTCTCCTTAGAATAATAGAGAGATTTTCTTCATGAAATAAGAAAAGTATTTTCTCCTTAGAGTGAGGGAAATATTTTCTCTATAAAATGAGGGACTATTGTTATGTATTAGTTTCAAAATAGAAACATGTGCAAAAAATTAGAAATGATGATTTTGTCATATTACATTAAACAGGATTTAATGGAATGCTCAAAAAGAATATGAATTAGATAGAATAAAACATTTACAAAGAGGATTTATCAAAAAATGACCCAAAAAAAAATAATTGAAAAAAAAAAATTGGTAGTCAAATTTCTAAATTTCTGTTTAAAAACCAACGTAAACTCATTTTTTGAGTTTACATTTTTTTCTCAAATTTACAAACTGAGACAATCATTTATAAATCAAAAAAATTATCAAACAAGTTTTTATGACAATTTTTAAAATTTTTGTAAATATAAACTAAAAACTGATAACGAAATGATTACTAAACAGGCCCTAATAATCTCTCTTTTTTTTCATAAAAAAACACTCTCTCTTTCTCCTACAAACGACTAATAGACTCACCCATGTCTTTCTCTCTCATCAAAAAACCCAGAGAACACAAATAGTTAATCTTAAGCATGAAACCCCAATCTCTCTTTCTCTCACAAACGGATCTCTCTCTCTCTATATATATATATATATATATTGGAACATTGGTGGCCTTTTTGGCAAACTTATCCCTCATTCTCTTTCAAATTATTGGTGTTGCGTTGGTTCATGAACGGTGGTGGTGGTGGTAGTGGTTGTAATCGATGGCGTTGATGACTATAATGGCAACGATAGCTGAGACCCTTCACTTTCTCATAGTTGTTTCTCTCAAATTTGTTTTGCTTGTGTGAGTTCTTTCATTCTCACGTATCTCTTCTCTTTTGAATCTACCAGAGTATTCTTTTGGTTTCAACACTTTGAACGAGTTTTGCCTATGTTAATGGTATTTTGTGAAACCACCTGAAACCGTTCGACGAAACTGAATTGAAGAATGGTCGATTTCGACAATGATCACGCTCGGAATCAGTTGATGAGAGCTTCAAACCAAAGGGATCGGTTTAAGTGACGATTCCAGCAATGAACTAATGGTTGAGGGGCTTTAACAATGATGTGCAACTTACCATTCACCGTATTGGAAAAGGCCCATTTTCCATTTTACACTTATTTTTAAAATTTTAATTTCAAATTTACTTCTCAAATTACATTTTTGAAAATTTGTTTAGTAATCACTTTTTCAAATTTCTAAAGTTGAAATTAAATTTAGAATAAAGTAAGAAGTTAAAAAGCATAATTAAAATGTCAATTTCACCACTATGCTTCTTAAGTAATTTAAGAAATAATTTGAAAGAGTAATTGCAAAGTTTTGAATTAATTTCCACATGGCAATAATGATCAACTAACTTCGAATTACAGAATGGAGAATGTTACCCAAAAGACAACCTAAGAGGGGGGTAAATTAGGTTTTTACAATTAAAATTAATAATTCCCTAATAAAAATTATGATGACTAGCACAATAGATAAATATAATTAATGAAATAAAAATAATTAAAACAAGTGTCTTAACAATTATGCCAGTTAATGATTTTAGCACAGTAAAAATATGAAATATAGCTATGGCATATATTAATAATAAAAATAGTTGGTTATGACATAGAAGACTTGGTCATGTTCATATGGATTTAATTGCTAAACTTTTGAGAAAGGATTTGGTCATTGGACTTCCAAAAATTAAATTTGAAAAAGATCATCTTTGTAGTGTTTGTCAACAAGGAAAACAAACTAAAACATCATCTAAATCAAAATCTCATATTTCCACAACTAGACCTTTACAATTATTACATATAGATTTATTTGGTCCCTTAGGGACATCTAGTCTAGGTGGTAAACGTTATTGTCTTGTTATTGTTGATGATTATTCAAGATTTACATGGGTTATGTTTTTAGCACACAAAGATGAAACATTTTCTTCTTTCACAAAACTTTGTTGTATAATTCAAAATGAAAAAGGCTTTCTTATTACTAATATGTTAATTCCTTTTTGAGTCATATTTTTGTAGAATCAAATTGATGTCATAGCATGTTTTTGAGATATATACTATCTATATTTTGAATTGTACATTTATGATATCAAGAATATGCTCAATATGAAAATTTCATGCTTATATGCTTTATATTGGAATATTTGAATGAGTTATGAAATTCGTTGATTATGATCCATCAACAATGTCTAAATAAAAAGAAGCATCATACGTTTATAGAGACATTGCATCTATCCTATTGAATATCTTTTGAATATGGATTATATTGGCATACATCTCATGAAATGCTTTTGATTGATAAATTGTTGAATTAATGTTTATAACATTCATCTTGTGTTCCACATTAAGTAAAATGTTTTATCACACTTGAGTATGTGGATTGAATTGATGAAAATGCCTCTTGATAATGTTATGTAATTAAATGAGATTGTTACATCATTTTTTAATAAAAACAAAGAGGATAACACTATTTTCTTATGCATATTATGCTATGTGCTACCACTTGAAAATTTTGAAAAATAGCATTCCAAACTCTTGTTTGATCATTGAATTATTTTTCACTTTTTGAGTTTATGATAAGAAGTGATTTGTATTGTATTTTTATTGAGTAATAGTGTTTGTTCTATGAATGCTGTATTTACACAAATCACATTAGAAAAGGGTAGCACCAACTTAAGGGGAGAAATCATTTTGCTAACATACTTGTTAAACCCTTTTGAGATGAACTCCTCATGAAAGAAAATTGAAGATTAAAAAGCTTCCATCTCTTGAACCTAATGTATGCCTCATATACTCTCTTAAGCTTTTGAGGTAAAAATTCTATCTTATTTCCATTGAGCTAATGCTGTTATTACATTGATATGAAAAAGATTGATTATGCTTCATATGATTTGCAATGTATACTCTTTGATGATGCTCTTGCCTAAAAGTCATGCCTATGCTTAAAATGTGTACTATATATTGAAATTTATGATTTTTCTTGGCATATGGATTGCTATACCTTGAACATGCTTCATTTTTTTGATTTACATTAGCTCCATGAGATTATATTGCGTTTAACCTATTATGAGCAATTTTTGGTATTCTACATAATACTTGAGCTATTTAAATCTTCTAGATTGCATATTGGTATCCTTGTTAGATTGCATGTTGGTATCATTTTGGCATCCTTATTAGTAACATTTGGCATCCTCTTTGATATTATTGAGGAGAACATTTCACTTATGAGCTTTCATTGTTCATATCTCCTATTGATTTTGCCAAATGAAACAAGGGGAACAATTTAAACTTGATTAGTTTTAAACTGTGTAATTTTTTTTGGGTTCTGCATCTTGAGCTAAAATTAATTTTGCATACATTGATTTTTTTTAAACCCTCATGGTATTTTATTTGCATTACCATTCCAGCAACACTAACGTCCCATTAAGTTTAATTTCTACTGGTATTATTTTATTTTATTTTTATTTTTTTATTTTACTATTAGGCTTCATTTCTGTTATTTTTATTTTTTTCATTATTATTTTTTGTTTGGGCTTAATTTTTTTTCTGCTTTTTAATTTCATTTTTCAATACTTAAACATAAAAATAAAAACAAATCAAAATACAACTATTTACGTAAAAAAAAAAAAAAACACCCTTCATTTTTTTTTACAACCATACGCCGATCAAACTAAACATATTTAAAAAAAAAAAAAAAAAAATACAAAAAAAAAAAAACAACCCTTCATTTTGTCGCCTCTTCCACTGTTTTCTTCTTCTTTTTATTACTTTGGGCGACCCTTGACGCCCCTACTCCTGTGCTTTCGTCGAGAGCGACGGCTCCCCGCTGACTATCAAAAGCCAAGAACGATGTTGCTCCAAATCGGGCCATGGAGGTGGTCTTCCGTTTAAACTCTTTATTTTCGACCTTCAATGCACCTATTTCTACTCACGCATCCTTGTACATGCGCTGGAGCAGAGCAAGTTGGGCGTTGACCTGGTGGAGCTCACTCGTCCTGTTTTGTAGTCGGTGAACCAATTTTGTGATTGCAGTCACCGTCTCCATACAGGACGTTAGTGTAAAATGATTGGCTTCAATGTTTAATTGAGCTGCCATTATTTGCTCAATCGACATCATAAGGAGGTTAGAAAGAGTGGGTGCCGGGGCACTCGGCCCAACAGTGCTTCCGGGATCATTCAGGTCCGGAATGAGAGTAAGGGAACGATACGAGGCTATGTAGCAGGAGAGAGCGATGTAATCAAAAAGAGAGTAGTTTTTGGCAACCTTTCTGCTCTGCTCAGTCTCTTTGTTCTATCTCTCTCCCGAAGCGAATACGGAAGAAGAAGGCGAAGAGAGTGATTACAAAGAAGACAGAGGAGAAAACGACAAGAGGGAGAGAGAGCCGAGGCAACTGATTGACTGATTGACCCATTTCGTTTTTGTCAGTCGGCTGACGCAAAAGTGAGGACGCGTGTCCGACGCGATTTTCGATGAACAAAAAAGAGACGTGGGCGAATCCTATATCTATATATATATATGTATATATCTGTTTTGATTATCTATTTTTTTGATGCCATTTATCACTATCATTTTCCTCCTCTTCCTCTAAATTCTAAGCCATAATTTTCTTTTGATAATATCACAAGAGGAGAAAATTATATGATGTTATGTATTATGGTCTTATTTTCAAACTAATCTGATGTTATGTATTTATAGTTTGATATCTTAGTCTTATATCATGTTATTAATTAAAACTTATTTATTACACATGTGCTAACCTATGTATTTAGAAATGAATTCAGGGAGCATGACTTGAGGGGGAGCCCTTGTTACTCTCAAATCAAATCAAAACATCATTGTGTGCCTTCATCAAAAAGAGGGAGATTCTTAGACTTATTTATCTTGATGATTTATTTAATTATGTTTTAATTTATTTGAAAGAGAAAAATATAATCAAAATTTATTTTGATGATTTTATGTTTTAATAAAATCAAAATTTATTTTGTCTCATTATTTCTCACCTAAACCTTTATCCCAAATGTTGTTAGAATGTATTTAATATTTGATTAAATCAGGAGTTCAAACAGCCCAAAACAAAGGTTTAAACAGTCTAGTACAGCAGCAGGCCAAAAGGTTCAAGTGAAAGATATTCAAATTAGTAATGATGGAAGTACAACGGCTATAAACGGCTATAAAGGTTCAAAAGGCCAAAAGGTTTAAAAGGTTCAAGTGAAAGATATTCAAATTTGTAATGATGGAGTGGAAGATATTCAAATTGGTAATGATGGAAGTACAACAGCTATAAACGGCTATAAATTCAAATGACTACAACGGCTATAAACGACTATAAATTCAAATGAATATCTTCCACTCCATTATTACAAATTTGAATATCTTCCACTTGAACCTTTTGAACCTTTTGGCCTTTTGACCCTTTATAGCCATTTATAGCTGTTGTACTTCCATCATTACTACTTTGAATATCTTCCACTTGAACATTTTGAACCTTTTGGCCTGCTGCTGTGCTAGGCTATTTGAACCTTTGTTTTGGGCTGTTTGAACTCCTGATTTAATCAAATATTAAATACATTCTAACAATATTTAGGATAAAGGTTTAGGTGAGAAATAATGGGACAAAATAAAATTTGATTTTATTAAAACATAAAATCATCAAAATAAATTTTGATTCTATTTTTCTCTTTCAAATAAATTAAAACATAATTAAATAAATCATCAAAATAAATAAGTCTAACAGAGAACATCTCAATCCTTTCAATTTTTGTGTAAATCATATTGAAATTGCTTATATAATACTGAAATCACACTGTCACCCCGTACTCCAAAATATCATTGATCTCTTTTGTTGGATAGCACTGCTTAATACATTGATAAATTTACCATAATAGCCTTACTCTCTCCACAAATTTGTAGAGCTCTTGTTTTCATCTTTTTTTGTTCATCTTCTTTTCTCTTTAGTAATATGGAAAATAAGTAATCCTCTCTACAAGCCCTAATTCTCATCACTCATACCGACCCCATAGCTCTAATACCTCCACCCCTTCACCATTTCTTACCACTACTCTCACCACCCTCAGAGAGAGAGAGAGAGAGAGAGAGAGAAAGAAATGTTTGGGTTGGTCGGTAGCCTCTACAACCTTCACTACTGTTTCCCTAATCTTCACTATTCTCCACTTTTGTAGCCCTCATATTGAGTGGTTACAATGAGGGCAGATTGGGTTGACAACAATGATTGGGTCGACTGTGAAATCAACATCTAATGTGGACCTAAATTTTGTTTTTTTTTGGTGGGTTTGAATTAGAGTTGCAATGGTTGGTTAGACGTGTATAGCGATGGTTGTGGGGGTGGAAGAGGCTAGTTGGTGGTAAAATAGTAGAGGAATGTTTGGTGGAGAAAGGGTGTAGGCAAGTTGGGTAGAGAACAACTATTTGTGTGAGGAGTTATGGTGGACAAGGTAGTGCCCATGAGATAGACCCAACCTCTTCTCACTCTCTATTTCACTTATTCTTTTTTGCCTTTCTTTTCATTCATCTAATTGAGGCTTCAACCAGAAATGTGACAAATTCAACCAACTTCGGAGCTTTTTATGGTATGCTTCAATAGAATGAATTTTGTATGGTTAGAAAATGCCTTATGGTCGATCAAAGGTCTTGTGCCACATGACCTTCAATCCATCATTGTCTAGCTAGCTCATAACAAAATGTTAGACCAATCTTAAGCCTGGCATAACCAAATTGGTTGAGAAAAATGAGAGCCCAACGACCAAGCAATCCTGTCCCCAAAAGTGGAGACTGAACAACTGCCAGGTTGTCGAGCACACGTCTGAAGAGGAGGTGGATGCCCTCTAAGGTTACCATCCCAACCATTAATGGATTATGAGGGGGAGGGGGGCAGGCAAACGAGAATCGATCAAAAACCTGACCCACTTGACGTTTTTCATTCTTCACCGGATCCTTAGTAGCCTTTCCAAAGTCAACCTAACTAGTTACCTTTAGAAAGGTGCTAAAACAGGCCTATAGTTTTTTGCCTTAAGATGATAGCTATCTTCTTTAATATTCACTCTAAGTGTTTATTCCTTTGAACTTGGGTTTAGCTATCCATAGTTTGTTCCTATATCTATTAGCATGGGTCTTTTGGGGCAGCCCCCAAGCAAGGAAGGAAACAAAAGGATTATATGGGAGCTCTCTTCTTTGTTTCTTTCCTGTAGTTATGTCCTCTCAAGGGCGATCGTGGGAGTTAGAAGCTATTCAACAGCAATTGCAAACGATATATATCCGTAGTTTTCTAGAGTTATAGATTCGTAGAACAAGAGAAAAGACTTTACTTTCAATTATATTAGTAGCACGCTACAACTAAACTAGCAGCCTGCGAAAAATAGGCTAACCAGGGTTCTTAAAGTTAGAGTTTGGGCAATTCTGTTTGTTTGCGAGCACACCGATCTGCGTATGAAAGTAGCTACTAACTTCAACTGAGGATAAGGGATTGCAAGTTTTTAAGTAAATAGCTAGGCGTGCTCGGGTTGTTATTCTATAATAGTACTTGTACTCAACATATAGGCGAGCTAATCATTAGATAGATGATGCCATTAACAAAGACAAGAACTGATGGAAGGAAGTTAGGTGAGCAATTGAGCAACTACGACACGACCATCTACTCTTTCTAGTACAGATAACGAAGTCAAAATTAGAAGGAAAGGCAGGGGCAGAGAAATGGCCTACGTCCTCCCAATAAAAAGAAGAAAGAGAGGACAAAGCATCAAAGAACCACTTGGTTCGGACCAAGTGCTGCATTAGGTCAGGGAGCTAACCGATAATAGCACCTCCGCATCCCAAAGTGCATTGCCCACCTAGGCTCATAACACTAAGTAAAGAAAGCCAACCCACATTACTGACTAATGGTGGATAATCATATTTCTTAGAGGTACTAAACACAACTCCATGAATGAGCAAAATGAAGGACGACCAATGCGTTGATTTTAAGGTTGTCACTTTATTGACCAATTATGATCAGGCTAGTAGAAAGGCCATCTTAATCAAGATCAACCAAGATTGGCAAAGCTATTTATTGAAGGAATGGTTCCCAAATAAATAATGGCTAAACAGTGAGTGGTGATGCCTGATCTTCCATGTATCTACATAGTTCGTCTTCACAATGGTCCTTCTAATTTATCTGGAAAAGGTCCTCTTGCTCATTGTGCGTGTAAATAGATATGTCATTTTAATCTCAATTGTAATGGAAGTGTTGTTTAACTAAATTCCTACTTTCTTAACCAACGAATTTTTGCTCTTTATGAGAAACTTCCTGTAATAATCTGACCCTCTTATGTGTTTTATATCTTTAATTATATGAGTAATTACATGCTTAATGTGAAATTCCATGTGAAGTTGTGCTTAATTATGTGAATTATATGCTTATGACATTATATCTGTCGGTTATTGGAAAAATCTATTGAAATTGAGACGTTTGGATTGGAAATCGAAAGCCTTAGAGGGGCGATAACCCGAAATTGACTTTATCGTTATGATTAGCATGATTTTTAGGATATTATATACAGTTTTGTAAAAATTCAATTTGTAACGAATTAAATTGAGTTAATTAGGCTAACCATAGTTAACCTTGCTTTGTGGGCTCAAATAAATGTAAATCTTAGTTATATGTGAGACCATGTGTTAGAAACAACACTAAGATCAAAGAACCCAAAACAAAAATATCTCCTGGTAAAGATTTTAGAGAGAGAGAGAGGGAGATCAATCAAGGTTGGGGAAATGAAGAACTTGCTAGGGAAAATTTGAAGAATACAACTTAAAGTGCGTGTAAATCACTAGTAAACTCTCAATCCTTCTTGTATTGTTTTGAATCAAGCTTTGAAATGAAATTGTCATCCATGGAAGTTAGGGTTATGAATTATAAATGATCAACTCTCATAAGTGATTATATATCTCTTAGATGTGTGTAATAGAGAAGTTGATACTTTTATATTATACTTAATTTGCATTGGCTTGGGGAAATTGTATATAATCTTACCCCTTTTTCCATACTTGAGTTTATGTACATATGGATATATATATGTTTAAATGATGAAAATCAAGGAATCTTGGATTGGAGGTGTAAAGATTCAACTAAACCAAGTCTTGATCTTAATAGGTTGGAATCTCATGTTTATTGTGTTTATATGTTATGTTTTGGAAGTGAATCTACTTGAGTTTGGCTATTTGATTATCTTTTGAAAGCTTAAAATTGTGACTTTTCGGACTGCCCAGAACAAAGCCAGAACCGCACGTGCGAGATGCATAGCCGCATGTGCGGGGCTCACAGCCGCACATGCAGAAACAGGGGAGACAAACTGAGGTATACTGCAATAAAATCACATGTGGGTAGCACGTGCGGCACACCTTCCCGCACGTACGATGGGGACTTCCGCACATACGGCTAAAGATGGAAAATTCTGTTAGTTTCTTTTGCTCTTTTCGACCCTTTGAATGTGTTAATATGTCCACTTGATGCTTCTGTGATGCATTTAATTGGATAGGACTTAGCGAATCGAACATTTGACAAATAGAGAAGACTAAAGAAAAGTGATATACTTACGAGTTGTGTGCTATGTGTACGGCACGTGCAGGAGGGGACCATTGTTCATCCACATCACAGTTAGTAGTAGTAGTGTATCGGTATGTTTTATTCACAAATTGTGCTCATACCTTATCTACTTTGTTAATGAACAACATATGATACATAGGTTATGTTAGATAGACTACTTAACATGATTGAACAATGGCATACGAGATGGGCCCGGAGACGTTTTGTTTTTGTTATAAGTGACGGGCCCAAGGCCGTTCTGTAATATATTGGGCCTAAGGCTGTTTTGTATATGTTGGGCTTAAAGGCGTTCCGTATGATGTTGGGCCCCGAGGCCATTTTGGAAGGCATTCATGACTAAGACAAACACATGACTTGTGAAATCATAATCTCCATGTATTATGCTCAATTACGCGAACCTTACTACATTGCTATTATTCACTGAGCCTTGCTCATTCTATATTTATGTGTGTTATGTAGGTAATCAATCCGGAGGACAACCCTAAGTCAACCCTAGGAGCTTTTTGCTGAATCAGTTTTGTTGAGTCACCTAAAGTGGCCCTTCTGTTTTATTTTGAGGAGATCTATGTGGTGGCATATTTTGTTAAATCCTTTGAATGACTTGTCTTATATTTAACTTTCTGGTTGCTACCCTTTTGTATAGACTTACATGTGTAATCTCAATGGGTATAAATGATATATGAACATGTTATGTATTTATGTATGATATGATGTATCAAGATCCTGGCATTTAGACACAGCTCAATGGATATTTTATTTTAATATTATATTTGCTTCCGTTCAAGCCCCAATGTTGAGTAAAACTTAAGGAAACTGGGTTTAAGGCCTAAATTCAGGCCAGTCATGTCCAAACTTTTAGGGGCAGGTTTGGGTCGTGACACTTCCATTAACATTTGGCTTCTGAATCATTGGATTAAACACTCTCTGCTAGCTTTATATTGTGTTTGGTTGCGGGATTTTGGAAGGGATTTGAAAAGGAAAAAGGAAAAAGGAAAAAATGTGTGAAACTAAGTAAAATGCAAGTATATTTTATTTATATTTCACCTACCCTTTCTCTTTCCTTTTTCAAATCTCTTTACAAATTTCTCAACCAAACATATTGTTAAACTCTTTTAGTTTTGTGCTTCTAATAAGTGCATTCAATTGTGTAGGATCTTATAGAGTTTTTTTCTTCTTTATTTATTTTTTATTTTTAATTAACAATTATGGCCTATAAATAAAGAAAATAAAGTGCAAGAAGAGCACTTCATGAAATTGCTGACATGTATCAATGGAGAAACAAAATGCCTGCTATGGAACTCTGTGGTGTTGGGTATAGTGTCTTGCTCATGGAGTGTTCTTTCTTTCTTCTTCTTCTTCTTCTTCTTCTTTTTTTTTTTTTTTCATGGAGTTTTGTGGAGGGTATTTCTTATAAGGCTTCTTCTTCCTGCTACATCAACCACCCGATGCCCATCGCTTCCACAGTTGAAATACTTTCCATTGAACCTAAAAGTAGGTTCCTGCGGCTTGTAGGCCGGCCTTTTGAAGACACCACCTCTAGCCCCCAACTTTGAGCTTTTGCCTGTTGGTGGCTTTTTCTTTACCCTTGAGTATTGGCCATGCTCAGCCATGTTCACTTTCACAATGGAGGTACTCCCCCATTTCTTCATGTTGTCTTCTTCAATTCGGAGCCTGACAATGAGCTCTTCGGCAGTCATCTCTTTTCGTTTGTGCTTCAAGTAGTTCTTGAAGTCTTTTCAACTGCTAGGCAGCTTCTCAATCAAATACCTGGAATGATTTACTCAGGAACATTCCCTTTGCATAAATCTCGTACAGAATCACTTGGAAATCTTGGACTTGGCTAATGACAGTTTTAAAGTCCACCATTTTGAAGTCCAAAAACCGGCCAACAACAAATTTCTTTGCCCCAACATCCTCAGTCTTGTACTTCTTGTCCAAAGCATCCCATAGCTCATTTCCTAACTTCTTAGCATAAGACATGTTGAACAGTGTATCTGCCAAGCCATTTAGAACATACTTCTAACAAAGGAAGTCTGTTGCTTCCAAGCATCTAAAGCCATGAGCTTCTACTTGTCTTGCTCATTCTCCTCCACGACTGGGAGATCCTCACTTAAAAGCCTTACAAGGCTAAGAGTAATCAGGTAGAACAACATATTCTGCTGTCACCTCTTGAAATTCACTCCAATGAACTTCTCAGGGCACTTATGATGGTTGAGCAGTCCTCCTAGAAAACAGTTGGAGTAGCAATAGGGTTGACCACAGAGGTCACAACAATAGGGTTGACCACCACTACAAGAAATTTCACTTTTGGTGACTAAAATTTTAGTCACCAAAGGCCTTGTTTTTAGTCGCCAATCACTTTGCCGACTAATATATTTGGCTGCCTGTTTGGTTATCAATAGTTTGTCAGGGAAACAATTCGGAGACTAAAATTTTTTTGGTAGCCAAAAGTGGCCTATTGGTGACTAAAACTTTAGTCACCATATATTTTTAAAAAATAATTAAATATATATATATATTTACTTTTAGCGACTAAATTATTTAGTGGCCAATTGAGAATACATGTTTGGCGACTAATTATTTGGTAGCCAAAAGTTTCACTTTTTTACAATTGGCGACTAAAGTTTTAATAGCCAAAAGTCAACTTGTGATATTTGTTTAGTCACCAAAAGGTCTTATTTAGTTTTTAAAATTTGTTCTGTAATATTTTTTGCGCCACCTATAATTTGTGCATATGCAAAATTATTCATTCATCCATTCATTCATTCATTCAATTCTTAACCACTCAATAAAAATATTTCTCCACAACCTGTACTATTCAATTTTCAACCACATACTAAACTTAACTATTAACCGTACATATCAAAGAAAATAAAAATCCATAAATATAGTATAATCCAACAAATACATATACTATCCAAACCAACAATTA
Source organism: Camellia lanceoleosa (assembly GCA_025200525.1). Classification (NCBI taxonomy): domain Eukaryota; kingdom Viridiplantae; phylum Streptophyta; class Magnoliopsida; order Ericales; family Theaceae; genus Camellia; species Camellia lanceoleosa. The sequence goes on from CM045759.1 coordinate 154,209,569, forward strand.
AAATCCAAATTAAAGAAATTCTTAATGACAAAACATATCAGGATATCCATCTTCTTATCACATGCTCTTGATGCAGCTTCGGATATGGTAGAAGAGGGTCTCCATCTCATTGTATTGTTAAATTCTTACATGTAGGTCACTGCATCGGGAATCAATCCAGTCATTCGTCTTGTTCGACTTGTGAGCCTTCTCATAGAATTTGCAAAAATAGGCAACTCTTCGTCATTCTCATCTACCTGTTAATTTCTCATCTAACAGAATTGTTTTAAGCAAAGAATCCAAATGTGGAAAAAGATGAAGAAGGAATCTAGTGACACAAAGATGAACATAAATTTCAAATAAATAACGTGAACCAACACCCAGAGTAACAAATGAACACCAAGATAAGCAAAAGTACTCTTATTTCCACTATGAGTGAATGAGACTTGTGCAAATTCCCACTAATCATCAATCCAACAAAACAAATTAAAATCAAGCTTAGTATAGCCACAATCATCAAGTAATCCAGTAGATTGGAAGATTCTGCCATGAAATCATGCTTGTAGAACTTAATGAGAAGAAAAAAAGGAGGCATATTCTGAAGCTATATATGTAGAAGAATTATCAACTGCATGACAAAACCATAGCCTAAAATGCTGATAAAAAAGAAACCATAGCCTAAAATGAGTGTCTAAAGCTTGTCACTAGCATAAAGAACCATAAAAAAGCAGGGGAAGATTGATTGTTCCTCAACCAAAGCTGCCAAATCACATCCATAACAAACTTCATCATGAAACTTTATTTCATTTTATACGAACGTCCCTCTTTAACTAGTGCAGAAGAATGGATATTGTAATTCCTGAAACTGAAAAGCCAAAAGTCATATCATCAATTAGTTCTCTGGCAATAGTTAAGTCAACTTGATGTGTTTCAATTGATTAAAGACATTATAATAGACAAGTACGATACTTCAATTTTTACTTTTTCATCATTACTTCAAAGATTTAATACTTAAAAAATAATAATCCAAGGAAGGGGGCTCCTTGCCCACAAAACCAAATGTGAGGGTTAAAAAAGAGCTTAATTTTTTAATTCAAACATTAAGAACATATATTGATTTGCATTGTCCAATAAAAATTAAAGGAAGAAAAACAATCAAGGACAACAGATAATACTCCCCTAATTCTTATCCAACCTAGTCCTTTGCACATTAAAAACTATAGCAGGATGCTAGGAGCATTGGACATATGACAATTCTAACAGTAGCATTACTCGTGGAAACAAGAATATCTCACTACAATTCATTTTGCTTAGCTTCTACAATTATGTTATGAGGATCAATAACAACATTCTACAAAATAACAAAATTTCAACTAATAATCCTAGCAAAAACAAAAATAAATTCATTCTACAACCAACAATAAAGCATACAGTCAACTTAATTACTGAACCAACAAGTCAGTCCTCAAAGCCTCTCTATGACATTATTACATACACTTGGTGAGCATAAATCAAAAAGATTAGTTTGCTCACTAAGACAGGAAAACAGACCAACCCATTTTCACAAACACTGGCACACGAGGCATAAATGAATGACAGATCTCTCTTGCAACCCACTGAAAGTTGCATAAATGGGATGCTAACCTAGATGACTTCAATTCTAAAAAAAAAGAACATCCAAAATCTCATAACCTAAATTTCTTTCATTGTTTTTGGGACATTTGAACAAGGGTCCCTCATAAATCTTCCCTCTTCAGGATGGCGATGATGGAGGAGAAGGAGGTGCTTCGATTGCCAGCAAACGCGAGGAGGAGAGGCGGTGAGAGAGGGATGAGAGAGGAACAGCGAGAGGGAGAGAGAGAGAGAAACACTTAAAATAGAGAGAGAGTTGCTGGTTTGTTACGGTTTGGGTTGGAAACAAAATACATATATAATTAATAACAATTCGTGACTAAATATTTTAGTCACTAATTACTTTTTTAATCCCTCCAAAATTTGAAATCTCTCTCCAAATATTTTAGTTTTTTGGCGACTAAAATATTCTTTTGTCGCTAAAAATATACTTTTAGCAACTAAACTTTTGGTCGCTAAAAATAAAAAATATTTTTTTCCTTTTCATTCGGCTACTAAACAATTTTTGTAGCTAAAATTAATTATACGGCTACTAGAATATTCTTTTGTCACTAAAAATATACTTTTGGCGACCAAACTTTTGGTCACCAAATATAAAAAATAATTTTTTTTTTCATTTGGCTACTAAAATTTTTATTAGTCTCCAATTGTGATATTTTTAGCGACTAAATTGTTTTTTAGTCGCCAATAATTAATATTTCCTGACTAAAAAAAATTAGTAGCTAAATATTTGACTTTTTTCGACTAATATTATTTTTGGTTGCCAATTCCACAACTTTTGGCGACTAAATTTTTTTTTTGTCGCCAAAAGTGCATTTTGTTGTAGTGCACAGAGGTCATAGTAGGGGTTGGCAAGCCAGTTGCCTCGGGGTTCTGATCCCCACCAACATTAGGAGCAACAGTAGTATTAGTGACAGTTGCCATTTCTAAAAAATACAATAGAATTTCACTATTCTGTGCTTATAGAAATTAAACTTAACACTAGAAAATCTCAAAATTAGAAATTTAATTCACAACTAGTCTCACCACTTATTCTAGAATCGAACATGGTTAGGAAAGTTTCCAAAAATACTAGAGGGGTCACACCGATCCCACTTAAAACCCAGTTAATCTTAGACGACTCATAGTCCATGGAAAATAAATTTAGAATTAAGTTTTGCAGAGGATAAATTAGGTTAAAACAAACCAAGCTCCAAAAATTTACAAGAAATTAAAAAAAAAAAATTGCTACACCAATTACAAGCAAATAATCTTGCTTAAAGAATTAGGTAATTAATCACTACTAAACACAAGCAGAAAATTGCTTCAAGTATAAACCAATCTAAATAAGATTCTTATTAGTCCAAAAATCCCTTTCCTTGCTATGGTATTTCTGTTCAACAAAAAGGTTAGTAGTCCACAACTTTTTATTTATTGCGATCCCAAATTCTATTTATTTGAATTTGAATGTTTTTTTCTTCCATTCCCTTTCGCATAAGTAGTCTTGTAAAGAAAGTTAGCAAGAAAAATACTACAAAATACAAAACAAATAATTGAAAGAAACTGTAAAAGCAATAAATTAATTTAATAACAAAATTAAGTAAAAATTAAAATGCTAGATAAGTTACACAATTAAACTTATAACTCTAAAACTTAAATTTTGAATTAATTGGCAAGAGTAATAGAAAATTATTACACAATAAACATGTAAATAATTCTAACAATCATGCAAATAATTCTAGAGCACTTAACATGTAAATTAAACTAAAAATTAGAAACAAAATCATGCAAACAATTCTAGAATTTTATAAAATAATAAGCATGTAATTTGATTTAAATTTAGAACATGCAAATTATCCTACACATCTAGAATTAATAAACATGTGAATTAACCTAGAATCTAGAAAATAATGAACATGTATATTATACGAGAAAGGTAGAACTAATTAGAATGTCTATTTTAACTAAAAATTTAACCATTCATGAGCATGCAAATTATATTATGAGATTATAAAATAAAACATGCAAACCATGGTAGGAGATTGGGAATCATGCTCATAAAATAAAAATATACTAGAAAGAAATAAGTATGCATATTATTCTAGAGATCTAGAAGTAAAAACCATTCCTATTAAACTGGAAAATTAAACAATAACATTGCACATGAGAATTTTTTTTTTTTTTTAATTAATTGAATTCCTAATCATGAACTTACAGGTGGAAACAGTGGCCTTCTTATATCTATTAAACTAAATTTCTAATCAAGAATAATATGCAAACTAATTGAAACAGTGGTCAACAAAACACAAGCAATAACATATTGTAATCTCCCAAGGTGAATTAGAATTTCTTATTATGAACATATGTAACAGTAGGTTACTCAGAAACAATTCCGGTTGTTTACTTACAAAAGCATACAATTCTAAGTCAATGAAAATGAGTATTGTTTTTCCATTCTTTGTAGCATAAGCAAAGCATAGAACTATAATCCGTAATCACTACGCCATGCAGTAAACAATATACATTCTGGACAAAAAAATAAAATAAAATAAAATAAATTGAAATATAAATCTATTTGTCCAATTTCATGAAAACATATAATCTGTTTTAAGATTGTTGTACATATTGTATAAATTAAATACAATTAAATAAAATAAATAGATTCATAATTAATTAAATTTATATTATAGAATAAGAAATCATGAATCTAACACGTGCTAGAGATTACATTTTGATGAACATAAATATTTAACAAAATCAAACACTGAAATAAAATAATAAAGAAAGCAAACCAAAACCAGTGTGATACCACAATCTTCTTAAAACAAATTCGCTGCCTCACCGTGGGTGCTGGAGGTATGTCAGCATCTATCTCCCAGATTACGACGGTATAGACCGCTAACGTAGAAGGACCTTCTGTTTAGCTTTGGCGAACCGACAACAGCAGTACTCTCTCACACAGGATGAAGAATATAGGAATAGACTGACTATATAGTATGGAAGCCAAAAATTCTGTATCTAAGACCAAAGAGGAAGTCTCCTTTTATACATACTGGGGGAGAGAGGATGAGCTTTTCTGCAACAAATGCAGAATTCAATTTCTGTAAAACTAAAGAAGTAATGCAGGAAAACTGATGGTGTAAATCACCATCTTAAGTGTAGAAGTTACACACAATATAGACATGTGTGTATATCTGCAGCCACCAAATAAATCTAGTCCAAAAAGATTAGGTTGATGGGCCATTAATCCGTCCCAACCCCAAGCACAAGTTGGAGATCTATGACCCACAGATCACGGACCTGGACCTAGGGCGGGTGGCTGGAGCGCGCTCATGTGGCAATTTTTTCATGACCACCTTGGACCATAGTTTTGGCCCAAGCCTATCCTTGAAGCATCTATAACTCCCTTCATTCGAAAATTTTGGATACCCCAAAGAGCTCATGCCCTTATCAAAATCTTGAGATTTAAAATACCCATCAAAGATTTTCTCTACAATCAATATGAGATTGATAGTTTTACATAATTCCTAATACCTCATTCATGATGCCAACTTTATGAGACAATTTTTCATTCAATTTTTAATGGTTTTTGGTCATTCTTTTTGTGGTGTAAAGATCTTGTTACAAAAAATCTAAATCCATTTGATCCCACCTCAACTAATGGTTGAGACCTACTTTAATTTCACATTAAAATCACCATAAAATCATTTTTTCCCAAATAGTTTGAACTTGTGTTACTGAATAATTTATACATGTTCGGACATGTGTTACCGAACATTATAAAGACGTAAAGTTTTACGTTTGTGAAGAAGTTTGACCCATCAAAGTTTAACAAACAAAGACCAATATGTATCAACCATTTTGACTAAAAAATAAAACTAAATTTCATCGTATAACCAAAATATAAGTATGCATTAAGGTTTACATCCAAAGTGCTGAACATATGAATAATATTCAGTTAGACATTGCCAAAGTAATATCTTTAATTCGGCCATGTGTTGCCATTTTTTTTAGCATATGTTCAAGAGTTTAGTACCGAAAAAAGTTGAATCATTTTAACCATTTTTTTCGTGTTTTCTAAAAAACTTATCTTTACAAGATCAACAACCTCCTCCGAGCTGCGAACATCATTTAGGCTGTGAATTTCATCTAAGCTTACATTGTGATGCTTGGTATTGTCAGAAAAACTTTTACTCATTGTCATTACTAAAGAAGTGTGTATTATCGAATAATTGCCACTAAAAGCCGTCGAAAGACTAGTCGCCGGAGGATTGTGAAGGTTTTGAGGATCTGTAAATTTATGTGGATGCGAATAATCTCTATATGTGTAATTAATTGATAAGAAGAGTTATCCCAAAATTTAGATTAGTGTACAACATCTTCAAATATAAAATAATATTTTTAATGTCAACAATGTCTAACAATATCACGAGGTTTTTTTTTTTACTTCGGTTACAAATTAAAAATGAATGCTCCCAATTTCTTCTACGAGTAATGCTTAGGATTTTAAATGAATTATCAAATATTCTATACAATATTTATATGGGTGTAGAACTCACATCATATGAAATTTACGCTCATGAGTATTTGGTAAAATAATTGGTAATTCATTTTGAATGTCTAGCATTTTTGTTATTCTATTGAGATTTTTTTTTTCTTCATATCTATAGTTATATATATATATATATATATATGTTGTTTGCTTCAGTTACAAATCAAAAATGCTCCCAATTTAATCAATTAAGATTTTTTTTTTATGTCTAGAGTTATACCCCCCCCCCCCCCCCAAAAAAAAAAAATTGCAATCACTAATAAAAAGAAGGGTAACTTACGTAAATGGTCCCTGTAATTTACATGATATATCAATTTGATCCCTGTAATTTCAATTTACTCGATTTTGTCTCTTAATTTAACAGATTGTGTCATTTTAGTCTAATAAACAACGGTTGATAAGTTTGGAGACGGAAAATCTACACAATGTGTCAATTTGGTCCTTGTTGTTTTAATTTGCTCAATTTTGACAAAAACCAAATTGACACATTGTCTAACCTACATGGATCAAATTGATACATAGTTTGAATTTCCGTTCACCAAACTTAACAACCGTTATTTATTGGACTAAAGTGACGCAATCCGTTAAATTAAGAGCCTAAATCGAGCAAATTGAAACAACAAGAATCAAATTGACATATCGTGTAAACTACATAGACTATTTGTATAATTTATCCTAAAAAAAAAAAAAACACTCATATGCACACACATTTGTATATATATTTGCATGAGAATAAAGAAAGTTGTTACGAACAATTATTTTATTTTTTTTAAAATGGAGATATGTTACATCTTTAAAAAAAATATTAGATTAAAAAGTTATAATAGAATTTTTTAAAAGAAATATGGCAATGAAAATTTAAAGTATCTTAGTAATATTGTATTTTCATTCCAATATGTGTTTTTTCAACAAGAACCACACGCTAAAAATCATAGTAATAGTACACACAAAAAAATGGCAAAATATATATATATATATATATGGCAATGTAGAAGCACAACACACGTTCGTCCGCCCGATCACATGCCAAAAAAAATATTGAAGAAGAGGTTAGCAATACATAATTACATATTGTTATGTCTCGAAGTAAATACAATAATTCAATTATAACAACAATAAGAAGGTAATTATATTCTATTAAGATCCAATTAAGTTTACAAAAGAATAACATATGTGAATTTATATTCAAAAGTCTATCCTTGAATCTATATCATATGTTACACGATAGAATGAACTTCAAGCAAAAGAAATGTCCTAAAGGCTTATAGTTTTTCAAAACAACGCTTCGTTACAACAAAATAGATGGCAAATCCAATATAGTTGACGCACTAGGCTTGTACAAATAAATACAAGACAAATAGACAAAATGAAACTCTTACTTCCAAGTCCTCCCAAGCTATTGCCTTGGCGGAGGTATATCATTAGCACCTAAAGTTGGTTTTTTCACATAGGGTGAGCCAAAACTTATTAGAAATAATCCAACACAGTATATAACAAAGATATAAGGGTGAGATGCATATGCAATGCTAGTGACAAAACATTTTATATCTCCTTCAAACCATGCAATGTCAGATTTATATCACCATTCGTGAAACATTTTCCTTTTAATTGAAAACCTGACTATGAATACAACCCTGTGAATCTTTAGATATGTGTCTACAAGTAGATTATATAAGTACTACCAATATGTCATTTTTACCAGTATTAATCGAAAGGCTCGACACCTATCTGTGCGGGTTTTTGCTCTTTCACCAATGACACACAGGCCAACTTAACATTGTAACCACACCCCTTTATCCAGATTCACCAAGTATTCACATTTTTCTCAAAACAATATACATTTTCAATGTGATGATATGTAACAATACCCAATACAAATGGATGAGAAAATAGTTCCAATTTACTTAATTCTCATGCAATTTCTATAATAATTATAGTTATCCTCTATCAATAGCCCAACACAGATATCTCTAGACAATAATAAATTTTCATAAAGATAAGCTTTTCAAATTCCAAGATGTGAGTGGTAATACATACTCAACTGCACCATCTTCACCAACACCAACCCAATTTCACAATGTTAGCATCTTTTCCATTTATCAATACAAAATCAACATTTGAGATTTCTAGGGCAAAATCCTATTTTCTTTATAAACCATTTTTCTAGATAAAACCCATCATTTCATCATATCTCACTTATACACATCTATCCACAACCATTCCCAATTAAGCATTTGAAAACCCCTCCTTTTGATTTCGAACCAAAACCCAAGATTGTTCAAAAATCCATTTCTTTCACAAAGTGATTTTATATATATATATATATAAAGAAGCTACGTTAAAACTCATAAGGAAGTTCGAAAAAATCCCTACCTCAAGTTTAGAAGGTGGAAGAGAAGAACTCGAAAAAACTCAAAGTCAACAAAACCACGAGCCACTAGGATCAAAAGGAAGCCCCTGAGACAATCTACAATCTATTTCAAAGGACCAAGATGAGAAGGTACCTCTAAGTGAGTAGATTTAAAGATCTAAGTGAGAAAAAGTGAATTTTGAGAGGAAGAGAGAGAGCTACGGGCGAGAGAGGGAAAAAGAGAAACAAGTAATGAGAGAGAAGTGTCTTTGGGTCTATTTATAGTGACTAGGTATTAATAGAATAATAGCTTCAAAGTCAAATGAAAAAAATAAGTCAAAATTCCTAAAAAGTCGGGCCTAAGCCGATCAAAATCTGGAAAAAGAGTCACAGGGGTCGACTCTCATGATAATGGTGTCAACCCTCAAGAAAAAAAGCTAAGATACTAATGTTTTGCAACATACGATGGTCGACCCTATTAGGAGACAGTGGTGTTGATCCTATTTTTCAGAATGCAACCCAGAACAAAATAGTAAAGGGAGGGTCAACCCTAAAAACTCGAGGTGTCGACTCTATATTTCAGTATGTAACCCAAGACAAAAAAGTGATGGAAGGGTCGACCCCACCAAGATTGGTGTCAACCTCGGAGGCTAATAACAAGGTAGGTGTTGACACCACCAAGACTAGTGTCGACCCCAAATTTCAGTAGCTACACTAAGAGCACAGCAACAAGGTGGTGTCGACACCACCAAGGTTGGTGTCAACCCCTGGAGCAAAACAAAACAAAGAAGAGAAGGCAGTGTCAACACCACCAAGGATGGTGTCAACCCTCAAGCCATAATCCAACAAGAGAAAAGGAAAGGACGACCGTTACAGATATGGCTTCCTGGGTTCAAAAGCAATAAATAGGTCAGGTCTAAACCCGAATTGCTATAATCGCCCCCTTAAGGAATTTCGTCCCCGAAATTCTAAATCAACAACAAAACCATGTTTAAACCAATTACAATGACGATAGCAATTCAATTTCATCACCATGACCCATCCACCGGTCATTCATTCTCACCACCGTGATAAACGTGTTCCCATTTCTGAATGTACAATTCACATTTCCAAAACATATACAATGTTTATATTACATTAACATGTCAAGATTTTCAATACAAGTTCAAACATCGACAAATAGGTCCGGATATTTTTCACGAACTTCCGCCTCACATTTCCAAGTTGCTTCATCAATCCTGTGATGTTTCCACAACACCTTCACCAAAGAAATTGTCTTGCCACGCAAGACTTGGTCTCAAGTATCTAAAACTCTAACCAGTCTCTTCTCATACGAAGTATCCTCGTCTACCTCTAGCTCAGTCCAATCTAACATGTGTGATGGATCTGGCTCATACTGCCAGAGCATACAGATATGAAACACATCGTAAACCCCGAAGAGTTGTAGCGGCAAGGCCAAACAGTAATCTACCTCCCCAATCCGCTCTAGGATCTCAAAAGGTCCAATAAACCAAGGAGACAACTTCCCACTCTTCCCAAACCTCGTCTAGGTGATATCTTCAAGAAGACGTGATCTCCCACCTCAAAGGATAATGATCTCCTTCTACGGTCGGCATAGCTCTTCTAACAACTTTGGGTCGTGCCCAGCCTCTTACGAATAAGCACAACCTTCTCCATCATTTCCCGGACTAACTCAGGACCTAACATAGGTGCATCACCCACCTCGGCCCAACACACAGGAGATCTACACAGTCGGCTGTATAAGGCCTCAAACGGTGCCATGCCAATACTTAACTAGAAGCTATTGTTATAAGCAAAATCCACTAAAGGTAAGTGTCTCTCCCATGACCCCTTCAAGTCAAGGACACAAGCCTGAAGTATATCCTCAAGGATTTGAATGGAGCGCTCTGACTGTCCGTTAGTTTGAGGATGATAAGCGGTGCTAAAAGTCAACTTTGTGCCTAAGATGTTCTGTAAGCTCTGTCATAATCGAGCCGTGAAACACAGATCTCTACCTCAAACAATAGTCACAAGGGCCCCATGAAGTCGAACAATGTCCCTAATATAACGGTCGGCAAGATAATCTATTGAGTCACTCGTGCGCATAGGTACAAAGTGCGCTGACTTAGTCAACAAGTCAACCATCACTCAAATGGCATCACTATCCCATTGAGTCCTCGGAAGACCCACAACAAAATCCATTGTAACATGCTCCCACTTCCATTCAGTTATAGGCAAGGGTTGTAACAAACTCGCTGGGCTTTGATGCTTGGCCTTCACTTGTTGACAAGGCACCTCAACACAAATATGGCTACATCCCTCTCCATTCCTCTCCATTAGAACTGGCAGCTAAGGTCACGGTACATTTTTTTACCTTTTGAATGTACCGCAAAGCGTGAATGGTGGAACTCTTGCAGTACCTTCTCTCGATAAGACTCTGGCATGAAAAAACAGTCGAGATATCTAACACTCGAGTCAGAATGCATGTTCAAACCATTCTCTACCTTCCCACTAGATATCTTCTCCCGGAGGGTTTCTATCTCAAGGTCGTCCCTCTGTGCTTCTATAAATCGACTCACAAGTGTCAGTTGTGCAACCACCGAAAACAAAACTACCAACTCATCAGACTCGCCAAAATATAAGTCAAACTTGTCAATCGCACCCAATATCTCTCACTCCTAGATGGCAATTCTCACTATACTGCTAATGGTTTTTCTATTCAGGGCATCGGCCACTATATTGGCTTATCTCGGATGATAATGGAACTCAAAATCATAATCTTTCATAAACTTCATCCACCTCTTTTGCCTCAGATTCAAATCTTTTTGTGAAAACAAATACTTCAAACTCTTACAATTGGAAAAGACCTGAAATCTCTCACTATACAATTAATGTCTTCAAATCTTCAAAGCAAAGATCAAAGCTACTTGTTTTAAGTCATGCGTTGGATAGTTTCTCTCGTGTGTTTTCAACTGCCACAAACCATATGCTACTACCTTCCCTTCCTACATCAAGACACAACTCAAACCTTCCGAAGATGCATCACAATATACAGAATAACCCAAACTCTTCTATGGGATGATCAACACTGGAGCAGTGGTAAGTCTAACCTTAAGCTCTTGGAACAACTTCTCACAAGTCTCATTCCATACAAATTTGATTCCCTTCCTCGTTAGCCTAGTCAATGGTGAGGCCAATTTAGAGAAATCCTTCACAAACCGACGGTAATAATCGGCCTACCCTAAGAAACTACAAATTTCAAAGGCGTTCTTAGGTTATTCCCAATCTTGTATTGCTTCTATCTTGGAGGAATCTATAGTCACTCCTTCTCCGGACACCACATGGCCTAAGAACTTAACTTCTTTCAACCAGAATTCACACTTCTCAAACTTAGCATATAATTTATGGGCCCCAAGCAACTCAAGCACAACCCGCAAGTGTTCCTCGTGTTCCTTCTCTGAGGGTGAGTAAATCAGGATGTCGTCTCCAAAGACAACTACAAAGCGGTCTACGAACTTACGAAAAATTCGATTCATCAAATCCATAAACAAGGTCGGTGCGTTGGTTAACCCAAAAGGCATCACTAAGAATTCATAATGGCCATTCCGCGTACGAAATGCCGTCTTCAGGATATCCTCCTCTTTCACTCTCAACTGATGGTTACCCGATCTCAAATCTATTTAGAAAAGCAACAGGACCCCTTCAACTGGTCAAACAAGTCATCTATACGAGGCATTGGGTATTTGTTCTTAATAGTTAACTAGTTCAATTTTTGATAGTTAATATAAAGTCGCAATGTGCCATCCTTCTTAGCAAAGAGAGCAGGTGCTCTCCAAGGCGATGTACTAGGGTAGATAAAGCCCTTATCTAATAATTCCTGGAGTTGAATCTTCAAGTGACTCAACTTGATAGTGCAAATCTATATGGTTCCATGGAAATCGATGCCGTGCCAGGCACTAAGTCAATAGAGACCTCAATCTCACGATGAGGTGGTAAACTAGTGAGATCCTCAGAAAAGACGTCTAGGTATTCACAAACTATCCTCGGCAATTCAACTACGACTCTATCACTCTCCATACAGAAGAATGTGGCAAGTAGGAGACTAAGCTTGCCTTGACCATGTGGATCACACACTAGCAATAAAGCTGTCCCCCAATAAATAAAAACAATCACCACTTGAGATACATACAGTAACCCTTCGACGATAACAGTCTATAATAACCCGATAAGATGATAACCAATCCATACCCAAGATGACATCAAAGCTCAACATATCAATCAACACAAATACAAAAGAAAGTTCGTGACCGGCAACCTCTATCTCACAACCCCAACACCCTTGGTCTAACACAACCTCACCACCAACTAGTGACTCTACCCTGAGTGGAGATGCCAACTAAGCCACTTTTAACCCCAATGTCGATGCAAATGCAGACGAGATAAAAGAATGTGATGCACCCGTATCAATCAACACATTGGCAATAGAATTATATAACAAGAAGTTAACTCTCACAACCGAAGGTATTGGCACTAAATTTGGCATGGTAACAACATGCACACACCCTGTAGGTCTCTACTATACCTGCTCACCCCTCGGCGCATAAGTCTGATGTCAGATTGAGCCAAAGAGGCTCCCTAATTGGCCCTTGAGGCCTGAGCTGACTGTGCCGGCCAAAGGCTTTGTGTCTCCCTTTGGCCAGACGCACCACATGTGCCACCCGATTGAGGACAAAACCTTCTCACATGCCCCGACTGCTCACACTGATAACAAGTAGGTGGTTTCCCTCTTTCTTGACTCTAGCTCTGAGAACGAGCCACCGATGGTGTAGGCTACTACCCTCCTCCCTTCTTCAGAAAAACAATAGACTTGTGACCCAGCTGGCCACACTTGAAATAGGTGATCCCTCTTTGACCACCTCTTCCTGACTCGGAACCTGGCACAGGAAAAATGGACCTAGACTGCACTTATTGAAACTGATGTGGGCTGGAACCCCTCAGCCTCTTACTTTCCTAATTCTCTCCTTGAACCTCTTGACTCCTCTGCCTGGAGCCCCTCATCCGCTCCTCCTCCATCTGGATCACGGTCTCTAAGTGAGTTATCGTCTCCACAAGGCGACTGTAATCCCTAATCATGGACGCGACCACCTTAAAAAGGAGTTCGGTTCTCATCCTCTTTTGGAACTCCAAGCAACGGCATTCCTCCGTCGCTACCAACTTCGATGCAAATCTTGACAAACTAGTGAAAGTAGCCTCAAACTCGGCCACTGGTGTGTTCAACTGTTTGAGCTTCAAGAACTATTCCCTCAACTTCTCCCTAACAATGGAAGATAAAAACTTGTCTTGGAAGGCGTTGACAAAAGCCTCTCAAGTCGCTCTTATGCGTCCCTGCACAAACTTCCATCACTGACTCGCATCTCCCTTCAGCTGGAAGGATGCCAAGATCACTCTAAACCCATCATCCTCGATGCCAAGCATCTCAAACGTCTTCACCATCTGCTTGAGTCATTTATCCACTTCAAAGGGCTCTTTCGGATCCTCTATAAACTCGTCTGGATTAGATCGGAAGAACTCTCTCTTCAGAAAAGATGGCCCTATCTTCGCTACTTAGGCCTAGACTTGATTCTCAGCCCTGAGAATGTCCATGGATTTCCGCAAAGCTCCGAAAATTTCACGGGCCAAAGCACCCATGGCTTGTTGACCAATTGGTTCGGCCACATTGGTCTGATCAACCCCTTCCTCTTGCACTGGAATTTCACACGATAACGGCACCTCTTGCCATCTAGGCCTACTACGCCTACTACCACCACGCCTATATCCTGACATCCTAATAAAGGTAACACCAAAGATTAGCACATTTACAAATGTGCCGAAACTAACTCACTCGTGTCCTAGTACGGTAGACGACAAGTAATTCACTCCACATAAGCACATAAACACATACGAACTTCCTTTCTAGATAATGATTGTTTCGCGGCGTTGCTAGAGTTCTAGTTAAAAATAGAAGTGATCAAGTGCTCTTCTAACAGGACTTCTAGAAACCCGTAAACCCAATCAACATCTTAGAAATTAAGCTCCATACCCACTTAGTTACATAAGTATGTCATCACATAGCACACCATATATATAAATATCTTTATCAAGCGAGATAAACCCATTGTGGTAAGAACCACTTCCTGTATACCGAAAGTATTCAAATTTGGTATGCTCTGATACCAAGTTGTTACCCTCCAAAATAAATACAATAGCCTAACTACAATATTAATAAATGATAAAAAATGACAACAATAAGAAGGTAATTATATTCCAATTAGGTTTTCAAAAGAGTAACATATGCGGATATACATTCAAAAGCCTATCCCTGAATCTATAGCATATATTACACGATAGAATGAACTTCAAGCAAAAGAAATGCCCTAAAGGCTTATAGTTTTCCAAAACAGCGCTTGGTTACAACAAAATGGATGGCAAATCCAATAAAGTTGAAGCCCTAGGCTTGTACAAATAAATACAACAAAAATACACAAAATAAAGCTCTTGCTTCCAAGTCCTCCCAAGCTATTGCCTTGGCAGAGGCATATCATCAACACCTAAAAATGGTTTTTCCACATAAAGTGAGTCAAAGCTCAGTAGAAATAATTCAACACAGTAGATGAATCTTAACAAAGATATAAGGGTGAGATGCATATGCAATGCTAGTGACAAAACATTTTATATCTCTTTCAAACTATGCAATGCCAAGTTTATATCACCATTCATGAAACATTTTCCTTTTAATAGAAAATCGGACTATGAATATAACCCTGTGAATCTCTAGGTATATGTCTACAAGTAGACTATACAAGTACTATCAATTTGTCATTTTTATCGGTATTAACCGGAAGGCTCGACACTTCTTCGTGTGGGTTTTTGGTCTTTCACCAAGGACACACAGGCCAACTTAACATTGTAACCACACCCCCTATCCAAATTCACCAAGTATTTACCATTTTTCTCAAAACAATATACATTTTCAATGTGATAATATGCAATAATGCCCAATGCAAATGGATTAGAAAATAATTCTAATTCACTTAGTTCTCATGCAATTTTTATAACAATCATAACTATCCTCCACTGATAGCCCAAAACAAATATCTCTAGACAATAATAAATTTTCATAAAGATAAGCTTTCCAAATTCCATGATGTGAGTGGTACTATATACCCAACTCCACCATCTTCATCCACACCAACCCAATTTCACAATGTTTACATCTTTTTCATTTATCAATACAAAATCAACATTTGAGATTTCTAGGCAAAACCCTATTTCCTTTATAAACCATTTCCAGAGAGAGAAAAAAAAACCCATCATTTCATCATATCTCACTTGTACACATCTATCCACAACTATTCCCAATTAACCATTTGAAAACCCCTTCTTTGGATTTCTAACCAAAACCCAAGATTGATCAAAAATCCATTTCTTTCACAAAGTGATTTTATAAAAACAAATAGCTGTAATAACCCCGACCCATGATTAACGCTAATTCATGTTTAAGTATGCCAAATGAGTAATTAATAAGAAATCCTCAATTAATTATATGTGCATTGCATCATTTTGTGTTTATATCTGTTTAACGTAGAAAGACCTGTTTGTGCTTTCATTTCGGTTTGCGAATTTAAAGCCTCATCGGCATTCGATTCAGAAACCGACTTGATTTATATGTTAATTAGGATTTTTAGAATTTTATGGTTGGTTTAATTGAAATTCAATTCGGAACGATTAAATTAGATTAATTTAATATCCACTTATTTAGCCTTAATTAATTACACCTTATCCAAGCCTAATTAAGGCACTAGTGGACTTCCTTGGACACCCATACACTCCCATTTCACTCTTTTGTTGATACAAACGTGAGGGAGAGAAAGAGGAAAGAAAATTAAGCTTAACCAAGGAAATGCTAGAATTATTGACAATTGAAGAGGATTTGAGGATTCAACTTCAACTTCAACATTGGTGAATTCAAGTCTCTAGGTAAGGAACCAACCTCTTAATTGGTTAATTGAGTTAGACTTTGCAAGACTTCAAGTGAATTAGGTGAATTCATGTACGAATTGAGTTAGAATTGAGGAGGTTTGAGCCATACCATGCATGTATGTCCATTTCTTTACAATTTGAGCATGATTTCAAAGAATTCTTTCATACATGTGTTTATCTCACCTATGTTTTGAGAATTCATCATATTTTTTATCCTCTCATTACATTTGATCATGTTTTGGGGATGACTGAGTTCAAGAAAATGCATGCATGTCATGTTTTAGAGCATTCATGAAGCTTAAGTTGGATTTGTGACCAATTGCCATCTTTTTTGGGCCTTGATTTCATGAAATAATTTTTAAATCATGATGTTTTATGAATTCCTTAGTGTTTCCCAGAATTTTGGCCCAAGAGGGTGAGTTTTGAAGTGTTTGGTTTGAGTTTGAAGCTTGGAGATCAAATCTGGAAATTCCAGAATTTGAATTCACGCTCGAGCGTAGGAGTTCACGCTCGAGTGAGCACTCTGAGTGCGTGCACTTCCGCTCAAGTGACCTGAGGCACGCTTGAGCGTGAAATGCATGTACCCAGAAGTTCATGTGTTTTGCAGCACACTCGAGTGACGTCATGCTCGAGCGACAGAAGTCACGCTCGAGCGGAGATCGAGCATGAAAAGCAAGGAACCAGTACTTTTTCAAAGTTTACAGTCCGCTCGAGCGAAGGAATTCACACTCGAGTGAACCCTCACTTTTTGCATGTCCTCTCGAGTGAGGAAAGCCACGCTCGAGCGTGGACCATGTTTCCAGCAAAATTTGAAAAATGTTTTCAAGTGCATTCTAGTATCCTCATTCCATCCTAGGCACTCCTAGGCCATGTTTAAGACTCCATAATGAGGTTACAGGCTAGAAACACACTAGGCATAAATGAAATAAGTTATGTACATTTCGAGCGTGTACATTCAATATATGAATCTGTCATGTTATGTAGGTCACGCGCCTCAGGATAAGTGAATTTCCTACTTTGTCGTCAAGTTGGAGCTACCAATTATCTATGAGTAATAACTTAGTAAAGCTATGTTCAAGTAAATTATTTTCTGCACATGAATTAGGAATTGTTCTATGAAATGTCATATTTTATGCTATGAATGATTGTCCAAGTCTAACAAGTACTTATGACATTTTGCTATGATTCAAGTTATGCCAAGATTTAAGTATATGCAAGTTCCTGGTACCGGAGGTTCCTTATGGGACTGACAAGCTATCTATACCCGGCTGGAGGTTCCTAAGTGGAACTGACAAGTTTACAAGTTCCCACTCCTTAGGTTCCTTTATGGGACTGACAAGTTATTCTTACCCGGTCGAAGGTCCTTATATAGAACTGACAAGTATGATTTAAGATATTTTGTGTGTGATCTGTCAACGCTGATGGATGTACTATGTAAGACTAAGCATGAGCTCTGAATTCTATATATACTCAGAATGAGAATACGTATGTGAATTTGATTTACCAATGATTATGGGACATCATTCATTTACCCCTTTACTTTGTTATTATTCACTGGGCCTTCGCTAACTAGTTATTTATTATGTATGTAGGTGAACAGGCTCGTGATCAGGCTTAAGATGATGCCTGGGGTATTTTGTGTTGGTCATCCACCCTCTACGCCTCACGAGGAGGTTCCAAATCAAGTCATGTATTGTGGCTGTGTCAATTTGGATGTATAAGACTGTTTCTTTTGTTTTATGAACAAGTCGCCTTTTGTATGTACTTGTTAGTGACGTGTAAATACTGTACCTATGACGTCACTTGTATATATATAAAGTTTAAGGTTTTCAGTTCCATGTGTGTCTTCACAGCTCAATGGACTTCGTATGTTTTGTATATTTGCTTCCGCAGCCCCTACCTATATGCTATTATGTCAAGAGGCCTTTGATAATCCAAGGATTACTGGCCGGTTACGACGCTAAACCTATGGGGGAGGGTTTGGGTCGTGACAGAGTGGTATCAGAGCACGTGTTCTACCACACACACAAGTCCATATGAGCTTAGAATGTCCTAGTAAGAAGTAGGGGCATTCCATCTACATGTATAAGTGTGTGTGTTTAAAAGTGAAAGCATAAATCTGATTATAATCATGTGATATGGGAACAAACAATCTGAATAATGTAAAAATGACTATTTACCTATGTTCATAATGTCCTGTTTACCTATAGCAAATGGACGATGCAAGAAGTGATGGAACGACTGAATCATCTGAGGCTTGAATGAGCGGAATGGAACAAATGCTTGTAGCTTTGACTGAGGCAATGAATCAACAACAGAGGCAACAACACTTACCTTCCATGCCGGTCTAGGTGGAGCCAGATAACAATGATCTCATAAGTTTAACTTTGAAGTTTCTGAAGATGAAACCATTGACTTTCTTAGGAGGCATTGAACTGCTAAAAGCCGAAACATGGTTACTTGAAATGGAGAAGCTATTTAAAGTGTTCCCTTGTTTTGAGGTCCAGAAAGTTCTCCTAGCCACCTATACCCTAAAAGATGAAGCCCGAAGGTGGTGGTTACTAATCCAAAGCAGTAATGGGAATATGACGTGGGCACAATTTAATGCAATCTTCTATGATAAATATTTTTCCCAATGTTTTTGAGATCGGAAAGTTTCTGAATTCCAAGAACTTAAACAAAGCAGGATGTCTATGGCTGAGTATGAGGCCAAATTTACTGAGCTGGCCCGATTTGCCCCTCATATGGTGGATACTGATTATAAAAAGGCACAAAAATTTAAGGGCGGACTGGATCTGGAAGTGTTTGACCGAGTAGGCATTTTGAAATTACCTACCTATGTGGAAGTTTTGGACAGAGCAATAATGGCCGAGGCCACAATAGCAGCAATGAAACAAGCTAAAACACCAGTAATGGAATGGAAAAGCAAAAGGCCTGGGTCTAATTTTCGCAAGGGTCGTTCCTTCTTCACGAACAAAAAGCAAAATACGGGATCTTCAAGCAGCTCCAGCCAGAGTAGTGGATCTATACCAACTTGTTCAGAATGCGGAAGGAGGCATAAAGGCATATGTCAACGTGCATCGGGTGCGTGTTTCTGGTGTAGCAAAACCGGTCATATGATTAGAGATTGTCCAATGAGGTTTGACAATGTTATCCATCCAGTAGCAAGTTCAGCCGAATCCGTTCCTGTAACAAAGGCCAGTACTAAAACAAATGCCAAAGGTAATACCTAGGACACAACCCATCTCCAAGATTCCATATAGGATGTTGACTTCTGAATTGAAAGAGTTGAAAGTCCAACTTCAAGAACTCTTAGACAAGAAATTCATCCGTCCGAGTAGCTCACCTTAGGGTGCTCCGGTTTTATTTGTTAAAAAGAAAAATGGATCTCTAAGGCTATGTATCGACTACCGTGAATTGAACAAAGTGATGTCAAGAGCAAGTACCCACTACCCCGAATTGATGAACTGTTCGATCAACTTCGGGGAGCCCTAGTGTTTTCCAAGATTGACCTTAGATCCGGGTATCACCAGTTGAAAGTTAAAGCAGAAGATGTGGGGAAAACTGCATTCAGAACTAGATACGGACACTATGAATTTTTAGTCATGCCATTTGGGGTAACAAATGCACCATCAGCTTTTATGGACCTAATGAACAGTGTTTTCAAACAATATCTTGATGAATTTATCGTCGTGTTCATTGATGACATTTTGATTTATTCTAAAGGCAAAGAAGAACATGAGAATCACCTGAGAACTACCTTGCAGATTCTAAGAGAAAAGAAATTGTATGCAAAATTGTCCAAATGTGAATTTTGGCTTGACAGTGTGACATTTTTAGGCCATGTAATCAATAGGGATGGTATATCAGTAGATCCACAGAAGATTGAAGCCATTGTTGACTGGCCAAGACCAACTAATGTGTCCGAAGTCAGAAGTTTTCTGAGACTTGCAGGTTACTATAGAAGATTTGTAAAAGACTTTGCAAAACTTGCCATGCCATTGACCCAGTTGACTCAGAAAAATGTGTCCTTTGATTAGAATGGACAAAGAGAGTCAGCCTTCCAAGAGTTGAAGACTAGATTGGTAACCGCACCGATTTTGACTCTACCCAATGGTACTGATGGACTTCAGATTTACAGTGACGCATCTTGCAAGGGCTTGGGTTGTGTGCTAATGCAAAATGGGAAGGTGATTGCCTATGTATCTCGACAACTCCGTCCTCATGAAAAGAATTACCCGACTCATGATCTTGAACTGGCAACTGTGGTGTTTGCCTTGAAAATCTGGCGTCACTACTTATATGGGGTAACTTGCGAAGTGTATATTGATCATAAAAGCTTGAAATATTTCTTCACCTAAAAAGAATTAAACATGAGACAGAGGAGATAGTTAGAGCTAATCAAAGACTATGATTTGCAGATTTTGTATCACCCAGGGAAAGCTAATACTGTAGCAGATGCCTTAAGTAGAAAATCAATGGGGAATTTGACATGTTTGCTCACTGGTCAGAAAGAATTGCTATGTGATTTGGAAAAGAATGAGATTGAAGTTGTATTGCGAGAACAAGGTGGGATCTTAGCTACTATCTCTGCCCAACCCGTGATCATTGAAGAAATCAAAGAGAAGCAACTTGAAGATGAGTTCCTGAAAAAGATTGTAGATGAAATTGATATAAAACCAAGGCCCGGGTTCATACTTGAAAGCAACGTACTAAAATTTCATAATCATCTTTGTGTACCAGATTGTTGTGACTTGACAAAACGTGTTATGTCGGAAGCTCACAATACTAAATTTGCTATGCATCAAGGGAATACAAAGATATACCATGACTTGAAACAAAATTTTTGGTGGCCTGGGATGAAAAAATGTATTGCAGATTTTGTGGCAAGATGTCTTCAATGCCAACAAGTTAAAACTGAACATCAACGACCCGCTGGTTTGTTACAGTTGCTTCCAATATCGGAATGGAAATAAAAACATATTACCATGGACTTCATTATAGGATTGCCTCGCTCTTCCCGATGTATGAATTCTATATGGGTCATTGTGGATCGTTTAACTAAGTCTGCCCATTTTCTACCTGTTAAATCTATGTACAATGTTGATAAATTGGCCAATATTTATATGAATGAAATTGTGAGATTGCATGGGGTGCCAATATCTATTGTATCTGACAGAGATTCGAAGTTCACATCAAGATTCTGGCAAAGTTTACAACAAGCTTTAGGGATAGAATTGAGGTTGAGTAATGCTTATCACCCACAGACAAATGGACAAACTGAGCGTACCAATCAAACTTTGGAAGATATGCTCAGAATGTGTGTTTTGGATTTCGAAGGAAATTGGGAGACTTATTTGCCATTGGCTGAGTTTGTATATAACAACAGCTATCATTCAAGCATTGGAATAGCTCCTTATGAAGCTTTGTATGGAAGAAAATGCCGATCTCCGATATGCTGGGCCGAAGTAGGCGACATACCATTGTTGGGACCAGAACTTGTGCAAGAAATCACTGAAAATGTGAAATTGATTCAGCAAAGGTTGAAAACTGCTCAAAGCCAGCAAAAGAGTTATGCTGATGTTCGAAGAAGGGATAGAGAATATGAAGTTGGGGACCATGTGTTCATAAAAGTAACTCATATAAAAGGACAAACACGATTTGGTATTAAGGGCAAATTAGCGCCGAGATATGTTGGGCCATATGAAATTCTAGGAAAGATCAACCCAGTAACGTATCGGGTGGCCTTACCTTCGGTAATGGAAAACATGCTGTAGACACCCCATTTTTGACCGTCCTCAAGACCTGGACGTCACCGCTTGAACACTCGGTGATTATCCATGTTCGTGTTCGTTTGGAGTTCCCGGAGTTCTCGGCTACGCGCCTTGCCTCAGGACCTCCGAACTTGACCGTTTTGTGTCTGGCTTTGCACCAAACACTTGTTCTTTGCCTTGGAGGGGCAGAGAATGCCTTGTGAGGCATCCCCACACACCACCGGCAGTGGCTAGAGGCCACCGGCTGGTTGGTGTTGCCATCGGCACTATATTGTGCCGGTCGGCAGTCAATTTTGTCAAAATGACAATTTTGCCCTGCCGACTACTGTGCAGTTGCTTTTTGAGATATTTTAAGGCAGCTGTCTTGCATTTGTTTCCCCTCCACACACGTGTATGGAGGGATGAGCCTTGGTTTTGCTTAGCTTGTAAGCTTTGTTGCTTATAAGAGAAGGCTCTCTTCTCTTGGCTTAGGGTTAGCAAACTTAGACATTTTTAGAGAGAAAAGACAGAGAAGAAGCTCTGGTTTTAGGTTAGAAGTTTTGTATCTATCCTATCTCTCTTCTTCCCTCTTATTTGTACACTAGGTGTTTGTGACTTACTATTGCTCATCAACACCTAGTGTTTCACCTTCCTTGGCAACTGAGGTTCCAAGAGGTTGTCTTGGAGGTTTTTGGCTGGATTTGAGCTCAAGGAAGCAACAACATCAACATTTGTGAAGAAGGTCAACAAGGGTGAGAAACTAGCCTTTTATTCCCCATTTTTGCATCTTATTTTTACCTATCTTTGAACTGTTTTTGTGCTTAGTGTTTAATACAAAAAAGTTCTGTTTTTAGGCCCTCTTGATAGTATATTAAGAGTGTTTTGTGCTTTGGGGAGGTTTGACCCCTCTTAGGCCTTGAAAAGGCCTCATTTTGTGCTATTTTGTTGAGATCCGGGATTTTGGTGTTTGGGTCTCTTCACCACTGAAATCTTGAGGGATTTCAGTGGTGAAGATGATGCCTTAAAGTCCTAAGAAGGAGAGGGTCACCCCCTCTCCTTGTTGTCCTTGAAAAGGGCAAGTTTTGCCTCTTGAGGGAGCATTGTGCTTGAGTGTGTGTTGAGCATGTATGGACTGTTATTCATGCTTAGGATATCATGATTTAACATTGCTATGTGTTGGTTTTGGTCCCTTATGCATGCTTAGCATAGTTGCCATGTAATGCCTTGTATTGCCTTAACATACCTTAGGTTGTTAGCCTTTATTTGAGCATGATTTAGGCTTAGACTTATGAATGTTTTGTGCTTATTTTGCCATGCTTTAGGTCTGTCCATGGTCGTTTGGATTGATTTTGGCACGTTTAATATAGCTCCTTTGCATTTGTGGCTTGCCAGGCTTGTACGCCTCAAGTATGTGCATGTGTAGCTTGTGTTTCTTGCATCATTTCGGTGGTTTGGAACCACCTAGCATGTCATTTCAGTCCCTTTGGTGTGCTTGTATGCTGGCCTTAGTTGCTTCTTTAATGCTTTAAAAGCATGTATTGAATGCTCCATGTTTTGGTCATTGTGCATGCCTTTGGTTTCAAGCCTCTTAGATGCCATCTAAGTAGCCTTTTGGCTTTGTTTTAACATGCTAAAAACCTGTTTTTAGTTGTTTAATGCATGCCATAATTGTCTTGCATAAGTATAGTTCAATGCCTCATTGACTTGCTTTAAGTCTTAGACCATTTGCATGCTTTGTTTGGCCTATCTTGAGTTGGTTTAGCACCACACTTTGACATGATTTTAGAGCTCATGTTGCATGCTAATCATCCATGTTATCTCCTTTCAAGTGTGCTTGAGAGTGGTTTGTTTAATGCCTAAGTTGTGTGCCTTAACATGTGTACATATGCATGTGTATTTAGCTCTCATACTTAGCATTTTGGCTACTGATTTTAGGCCTAGTTAGAGTTGCCTAGATCATGTTTAAGTCCACCTTTTATTTGGTTTGCATACTTGCCTTACATGTTTGCTTGTATGCTTACACAAGCGCCTTGCATTGTCCATATTGCATGCTAGCCAACATGCTTAGGATTTCATTGCATTCACATGCATGCTAGGCCTCTTGAGATAAACATGATAGAGGTTTGGCACCCTTGTTTGTTTGTTTGGTTTGCATGCATTTGAGATTGAAATTGCACACTAGATTCTTTGGGCCATCATGCATGAAAATGCGTGATTGGTGGCCCGAGAATCGAGGCACATGTCCCTTTGAGTCACAAATATGATAAGGGGCATGATTGGTGCACACATTGTTGGAATTACATTGCCATGCAAGTTTTTGCCCTCTGCTGCTGTGAGTTGTAGGTTCTGCAGACATTCAGTGCCGGCCGGCAGTGTTTAGTGCCGACCGGCAGTCTACCTATGGCCGATGGATGAATTTTGTGCCGGTGGCCACATACTTCAGCCGGTGGTGTTTCCTCTTAGCCGGTGATACCCCCCAGTGCCTTTAGAAGTGGTTCTGAGACTTTGGCAGTTTTCAGATGAGCAAAGAAGGGAAAACAGAGGCAATCTAGGCATGGCAGTGCAATTCCGAGCGGAATCCAAGCACGCGTGCATTGAGCCCCCGCCCCGAGGCGGTTTACTGTTTTTCCTTAGATTAATTAATTTGTTAATTTAATTAATTTTTAATATTTAATTAGCTTGCGTAGTTAATTATTTGTATTATTCTTTTGGTCCCTCCGAGCGAGGGCGCAATTGTAATAAGTGTGCGTGAGTGGGTGTATGTCTTCCAACCCCCACTTCTTTCTTCCCTTTTATTTACCTGCTTATGATGGTAGATTAGGGCACGTTTATTTTAGCATACCTTATGCAATGCATGCGTGCATCCATGCATTTGTTGACATGCATCGGGCTCGGTACATCATACAAACCGCATTGTATCTTCAATTTCCAAATTGAATACGTGCATCGAATAAAGTCCATTTCACATGCCATTTTTAGGGTTAGCCGAGCCTATCCTAATTACATATTGTATGCGATGCATTAGCCATCTAACATGAACTAGGGACATGCATGCCTGCTAACTAGTTTATTGTTTTGGCACGGAGTACGATGTAAGTATTTATGCTTTAGCATAATCGCATGCGTATGAATGCTAACATGACAGTATGCTTACCATGCGGCTAGCTGCTTATGTGACATAACTGCTTGAATGCCTGTGGGTGGAGGTTGGATTGCTTGAGTTGGAAAACTCGCTGAAATCCGTGTTTTAGCCTACTTGCGAGTAGCAAATTCCAAAGCATTTTCAAAACAAACGGATATGCAATGTTTATTTCCAAATTAGGCAATCTAGTCTATACTTGTTTGCTGCGCGCATGACATAGTAATTCTAGGCTAATAATTGGAATAAGAGCATGTAATGTTTTCAAAAACGGATATCACGGTTAGTAGAGGCCGGTCTTCGGACCAGGCGAAAGGGGGTGCTCATAGCTGACCTTCCCCGATCGTACCCGAGCTCCTGAGCCAAGACCACTTTGGTGATGATGGACACGTGGCCTTCGGCACCAAGTCAGGGTTTCCTAAATTTCCCATTTTAAAATATTTAGGTGGCGACTCTGTAATCTGGCAAAGCAGTCCATGTTTGGCACTACTTTTCAAAAATCTGTTTTCTCAAACGATTTGCCAGAGTTGGACTCTTTGGTTCAGATTTAGGACTGCAACAAACAAAAAGGGAGTCCGAACTGTAGCATAGAGGCCCTCGCGGACCTGTTACACATGCACAATGTCTTCCATGTCTCTATGCTACGGGAGTATTTGAGAAACCCGCTACATGTGATTGAGACAACTCATGTGCTTTTGAAGGATGATTACACATATGAAGAACGGCCAATTCAAATGTCAACCGAAGAATCAAAAGACTAAGAAACAAAGAAATCCCATTAGTAAAGGTCGATTGGCAGAATCATGGGGGAACCTATGTAACTTGGGAAACAGAAGAAGACATGATAAAAAGATATCCTGAGTCGTTCCCTTTGAATCCGGTGTTCTTCCAAAATGAAGGTAATTTGAGTTTGGAGGATCAAACTCTTTAAGAGGGGAAGACTATAACAACCCCTAACCCATGATTAATTCTAATTCATGTTTAAGTATGCCAAATGAGTAGTTAATAAGAAATCCTCAATTAATTATATGTGCATTGCATCATTTTGTGTTTATATATGTTTAACGTAGAAAGACCTATTCGTGTTTTCGTTTCGGTTTGCGAATTGAAGGCCTCATCGGCATTCGATTCAGAAACCAACTTGATCTATATGTTAATTAGGATTTTTAGAATTTTATGGTAGGTTTAATTGAAATTCGATTCGAAATGATTAAATTAGATTAATTTAATGTCCACTTATTTAGCCTTAATTAATTACACCTTCTCCAAGTCTAATTAAGGCACTAGTGGGCTTCCTTGGGCACCCATACACTCCCATTTCACTCTTTTGTTGATACAAACGTGAGGGAGAGAAAGATGGAAGAAAATTGAGCTCAACCAAGAAAATGCTAGAATTGTTGACAATTGAAGAGGATTTGAGGATTCAACTTCAACATTGGTGAATTCAAGTCTCTAGGTAAGGAACTAGCCTCTTAATTGGGTAATTGAGTTAGACTTTGCAAGACTTCAAGTGAATTAGGTGAATTCATGTGGGAATTGAGTTAGAATTGAGGAGGTTTGAGCCATACCATGCATGTATGTCCATTTCTTCACAATTTGTGCATGTTTTCAAAGAATTCTTTTATGCATGTGTTTATCTCACCTATGTTTTGAGAATCATCATATTTTTCATCCTCTCATTACATTTGATCATGTTTTGGAGATGATTGAGTTCAAGGAAATGCATGAATGTCATGTTTTAGAGCATTCATGAAGCTTAAGTTGGATTTGTGACAAATTGCCATCTTTTTTGGGCCTTGATTTCATGAAATAATTTTTAAATCATGATGTTTTATGAATTCCTTAGTGTTTCCCAGAATTATGGCCCAAGAGGGTGAGCTTTGAAGTGTTTGGTTTGAGTTTGAAGCTTGGAGATCAAATCTGGAAATTTCAGAATTTGAATTCACGCTCGAGCGTAGAAGTTCACGCTCGAGCGACCACTCTGAGTGCGTGCACTTCTGCTCCAGCGACCTGAGGCACGCTCAGCGTGAAATGCATATACACAGAAGTTCATGTGTTTTGCGGACGCCGAGCGGCAATCACGCCGCTCAGCGAGTTCGAGTCTCACGCCGGCGGATCGGCGTCCATCGAGCGTGAAAAGCAAGTAACCAGTACTTTTTCAAAGTTTACAGTCCGCTCGAGCGAAGGAAGTCACGCTCGAGCGAACCTTCACTTTTTGCATGTCCGCTCGAGCGAGGAAAGCCACGCACGAGCGTGGACCCTGTTTCCAGTAAAATTTGAAAAATGTTTTCAAGTGCATTCTAGCATCCTCATTCCATCCTAGGCACTCCCAGGCCATGTTTAAGACTTCATAATAAGGTTACAGGCTAGAAACACACTAAGCATTAATAAAATAAGTTATGTACAATCCGAGTGTGTGCATTCAATATATGAATCTGTTATGTTATGTAGGTCACACGCCTCAGGATAAGTGAATTGCATACTTTGCCGTCAAGTTTGAGATACCAATTATCTGTGAGTAATAACTTAGTAAAGGTATGTTCAAGTAAATTATTTTCTGCACACGAATTAGGAACTATTCTATGAAATGTCATGTTTTATGCTATGAATGATTGTCCAAGTCTAACAAGTACTTATCACATTATGCTATAATTCAAGTTATGCCATGATTCAAGTATATGCAAGTTCCCGGTACCAGAGGTTCCGTATGGGACTGACAAGCTATCTATACCTGGCTGGAGGTTCCTAAGTGGAACTAACAAGTTTACAAGTTCCCACTCCGGAGGTTCTTTTATGGGACTGACAAGTTATTCTTACCCGACCGAAGGTCCTTATATAGAACTGACAAGTATGATTTAAGATATTCTATATGTGATCTGTCAGCGCTGATGGATATACTATGTAAGACTAAGCATGAGCTCTGAATTCTATATATACTCAGAATGAGAATACGTATGTGAATTTCAGTTTCAGCCACAGTTATGGGACATCATTCATTTACCCCTTTACTTTGCTATTATTCACTGGGCCTCCGCTCACTAGTTATTTATTATGTATGTAGGTGAACAGGCTCGTGATCAGGCTTAAGATGATGCTTGGGGTATTTTGTGTTGGTTAACCACCCTCTGCGCCTCACGAGGAGGTTCCAGATCAAGTCATGTATTGTGGCTGTGTCAATTTGGATGTATAAGACTGTTTTCTTTTGTTTTATGAACAAGTCGCCTTTTGTATGTACTTGTTAGTGACGTATAAATACTGTACCTATGACGTCACTTGTATGCATATAAAGTTTAAGGTTTTCAGTTCCATGTGTGTCTTCACAACTCAATAGACTTCGTATGTTTTATATATTTGCTTCCGCAGCCCCTACCTATATGCTATTATGTTAAGAGGCCTTTGGTAATCTAAGGATTACTGGCTGGTTACGACGCTAAACCTATGGGGGCGGGTTTGGGTCATGACAATAGCTAAGTTAAAACTCGTAAGGAAGTGCGAAGAATTCCTACCTCAAGCTTAGAAGGTAAAAGAGAAGAACTCGAAAAAACTTAAGGTCAACAAAACTACGAGCCACTAGGATCAAAAGGAAGCCCTTGAGACGATCTACAATCTATTTCAAAGGACAAAGATGAGAAGGTACCTCTAAGTGAGTAGATCTAAAGATCTAAGTGAGAAAAAGTGAATTTTAAGAGGAAGAGAGAGAGCTACGGGCGAGAAAGGGAAAAAGAGAAACAACTAATGAGAGAGAAATGTCTTTGGGTCTATTTATAGTGACTAGGTATTAATAGAATAATAGCTTCAAAGTCAAACGGAAAAATAAGTTAAAATCCCCAAAGAGTATGGCCCAACCGAACAAAATCTAGAAAAAGAGTCACAGGGGTCGACCCTCGCGACAGTGGTGTCAACCCTTAAGAAAAAATGCCAAGACACTAATGTTTTGCAACATACGAGGGTCGACCCTAGGAGACAGTGGTGTCGACCCTTTTTTTCAGAATGCAACCTAGAACAAAATAGTAAGGAGAGGGTCAACCCTAAAAACTCGAGGTGTCGACCTTATATTTCAGTATGTAACCCAAGACAAAGCAGTGATGGAAGGGTCGACCCCACCAAGACTGGTGTCGACCACGAAGGCCAATAACAGGGTAGGTGTCGACACCACCAAGACTGGTGTCGATTCGAAATTTTAGTAGCTACACCAAGAGCACAGCAACAACCACCAAGGCTAGTGTCGACCCCTGGAGCAGAACAATGCAAAGAAGAGAAGGCAGTGTCGACACCACCAGGGATGGTGTCGACACCACCAGGGATGGTGTCGACCCTCAAGCCATAACCCAACAAGAGAAAAGGGAAGGATGACCGTTACAGATATGGTTTTCTGGGTTCAAAAGCAATAAATGGGTCAGGTCTAAGCCTGGATCGCTATACATACATTGAGTAAAAAATAAAATTTAGCATAATATATAAATTTATATTGACAAACAAATTTACAGTATAGAGAGACAAGAATTTGATTATTTTTAGAGTGCTTTTTGCGCTCAATTAGGTTTGCGTATTAATTCTCAAATGTTGGAACTTTATACTAGCCTAAATATGTTGTCAGTTCATAGGGATTTTTCAGTTCCAGTTTTAGGAATTAAACTAGTGGCAAAACCAGGCATTTACCTTGGTGCAAATTTGTGGTTCTTAGAAAGATCGAAGAGGGAGATTTTTTAATTCTATTCTAGATAAGGTTCAGGGTAAACTTCAAGGTTAGAAGGGTGGGCTTCTGAATTTTGTTGGGGCGGAGTGTGCTTATTAACCATGTGTTACATTCTATTCCCATCTATTTGATGTCTGTTTTTAAAATGCCACTGTCTTTTCTTAGTAGGCTCACAGCCATAGCTTGAAAATTTCTTTGGTGCTAAAATCAGGAAGTTGGAATTTATTGGAAGCACTGGCGGCTAGTGTGCCTTCCTAAAGGGTGGAGAGGTTTGGGGTTCAGGGATTTGCTATGTTTTAATCAAGCCTTGCTTGCAAAGCAAGCATGGAGAGTGTTGTCGAACCCAAATTCTTTGTTATCTATGGTCTTAATAGGGAGGCATTGTACTAATCAGAACTTCCTTGCGATTCAAACTTCTAAAGCATCTTGGGGTTGGAGAAGTATCTTATGGGGTAAGAAGCTATTGGCTTCTGGTATGCAATGGGTTGTTGGAAATGGTAAGAAGATTAATCCTTTGGAGGACCAACGGATACCATCCATTGCCAACCTATTGAGAGGTAGGGGTCTTTCGCAGGTCATCCTTGCTATGCGATTGGAACACTTTATTGATAGGAAAATAATTGTTGGAGGCTGAATTTGATTAGACTTTTTTTTCTGGAAAATTGTATTGGTCATACTCTTGCTATACATATCTCGTTTCATTCCCATGAGGACTAATTTGTATGGAGCCCAATTAAGAGTGGGGTGTGTATACTATTAAATCTAGCTACAAGCAAGCTTTGGTTAGATATTATCCCTAATTAGAAGTCAAATGGTTGAACACGTAGTGTGGAAGAAGTTGTGGCAACTCATAATCTCTCCAAAATGGACTGTATTTATTTAGGCCTTCATTGCATACTACCAATGTTGTAGGAACTTAAAAAGAGAGGTATGGTGGTTGATTTGATGTGCACTAGGTTTCATTTGAGCAAAGAAACATTGGAGCATGTGTTCTTTTATTGTCCATTTTCACAGAGAGTGTGGAGAGGGTCAACATTGGGGATCGATTTTAGCATTGGAGTGCCAATATCTTTGTTTATGTGATTCAAAAATTGAGTAGAGCAAGTTAAAGATAAGGAGATTATTATTCAGTGGATGGCTATACATGGGGCCATATGGTTACAACGTAACAGCTATACTTTTAAGCACAAGCACAATGGGGTGTCTCTTGGGGACACAGCTGTGGTGGCGAATGAATTTCTTATTGTGGTTAGGCGTTGTGTTAGTTCGGGATCACATGTGCACAATCTTAATGTCACAGAGGCAATGGAAGTACAAACTGACCTGTGTGTTTTGTAGCAAGTGGCAGATCATGTTGGAGGCTCAAAACCTTGGACCTTCCTAATTGATGGGTCTTGGAAATCAAGTGAGATGGGTGCAGAAGCAACTTGGATATGTGTCGATGAACACAATCAACAAGTGACCAATAAAGCAGCGGCAGTTCACTCTTCACCATCTCCTTTGATGGTTGAAGCTAAAGCATGCTTGGAAGCTATTCGATGGGCAGTGGGGCAACAGTTATGAAATGTCACTATAAAGACAGATTGTCAAGTTTTTGATAAGGTTACTTAAAACGAGAATGAAGTGGATTGGTGGGTTGCGTCCACCATTAGTGATATATTATATTTTAGCAAGTTTTTTAATTTTCTTAGATCTTGTTTGGGATTAAATATTTTAGTCAAAAACTCACTATAAGTTGTCACATCACTCTTTTTACTTTTTTGCATATCTTTTCATAAAAATATCAAAAAATTACTAAAATAATTTATTCCCAAACAAATTCTTAATATAATTAAAATAGAGAGTAATGTAATTAAACCAGCCCATGAGCTGGCAACTAATGTAACTCGTTTCAATTATTAATGTTAGGTTTGTTTCATGGGGAAAGCACCAATAAATCCCAAATTTGGGAATGTTAGCCTATTTAGTCCTAAATGTTTTTTGTTGGACTAATAGGTCCTATTTCTCTTAAAGCTTACTATAGGCCTTTTTATATCAAACATTATTCAACATCACTAACATCAAACATTATTCAACCTCACCAACATCAAACATTATTCAACATCACCAACATTATTCAACATCATCAACATTATTCAAACATTTTTCAACATCACCAACGTCATCAAATATTATTCATCAAACATCAAACAAAACCATAAACAATATATATGAATCTGATAAACAAACATCAAACATCATATTCATGTATATGAATCTGATAAATAAACATCAAACCATAAACAATAAACAATATATATATGAATCTGATGTTCCCTAAAGGCGGAGCAACAACGATAGTAGCTCCGGTGGAATTGACGAGTGTCGATGCCAGGCCAATGGAGGTATGATTTACCACAACATCCGAGGTCGAAACAGACCAAGAATTTCGATTTGCCGGAGCAACGAAGCCGAAATCGGTACCGTCCGATTTCGAGAGCTTTCGGTGCCCTGGCTTTATGATTTTGAACAAACATCAAACATCATATTCATGTATATGAATCTGATAAATCATATTCGCTTTATGATTTTGAACATCTCGGGCTGATAAACCCTAACCCTAGAACTAGTTTAACGAAACACCGATCAAAACATGGAAAATTGGGGATAAAATTGCGAGTTTTAGCAAATCGATCACATTTTTTATGTTGTTGATATGGTTCCCACTTCTTATTCCAGTCACTAAAGGATGAATCTGATGACGGATTTCGAGCAATAGTTTTAATTTTTTTATGATTAAAACATTCCCAATTCTGATGAATCTGATGTTCTAATGAATTTAATGATGGATCTCGAGCAATAGTTTTAATTTTTTAAAAAATAAATTTAATGTTTGATGTTTAATGAATAATGTTTGATGTTTGATGAATAATCATAATATTTAATGGTTGTGTTTGATGTTTGATGAATAATATTTGATGACGTTGGTGATGTTGAAAAATGTTTGAATAATGTTGATGATGTTGAATAATGTTTGAATAATGTTGGTGATGTTGAATAATGTTTGATGTTGGTGAGGTTGAATAATGTTTGATGTTGGTGATGTTGAATAATGTTTGATATAAAAAGGCATATAGTAAGATTTTTTGAAAAATAGGACCTATTAGTCCAACAAAAAACTTTCAGGACTAAATAGAGTAACATTTCCCAATATGGGACTTATAAGTAATTTTTCCTTGTTTCATCCTCAATAAATAATAAATAAATAAAATCATTTTCTCTGGTTTTTCTATTCTTTTATCATATTAATTACTAGAATATTTAATAAAATTTGAAGAAAATAATTACAAATTAGAAAAGATTCAATAGTATGATCAGAATTGTATTTTTCTTATTTAAAAAGTTAAAAGTCATAAACAAAAAACAATTAATTAGAATTTTGAGAGTTAAAGAATTCATGACGTTTTTGTTTATATAATAGTATGGGTAATGTTATGATACAAATACAAGTTACGATATTTGTGGGTTTGATTTTGACAAATGTCATAATTCAATGCTATGAGAGTTATGACAAAAAAAAAAAAAAAAAATTATAACCAAACACATAAGATATAGCCAAAGGACTCTTAGGGCATGATTGATTGACAAGATTAGAGCATGGGGCTGAGATTATTAATCCAATGAATAATTAATCTAACAAATTTGTAGAATTATTAGTAATGGGGTAGGGGTGGGATTATATATTTTAAGTTGGGAAATAAAATAAAAAAACTCTTTTATCTACTAATTCAATGCATATCAAACAATGGATAAGGGGATAATTCATCCTACTAATCCAATTGGATAGTGAATACTACACTAATTTGATGGGATTATTAATCCCTTCACTATTAATTTTATGAATCAAACATTGCCTTAGATCATAATAAAAATAATGTAACCAACATGATAATAAATTATAACTAACACCATAATATATTATAACGAAAGATTATAAAAATCGTGAGTAAAAATGCATAGAATTTCCCATATATACATAGATGCGTAACCTATTTAGTTATTGTTCAACAATGGTAAATTATAAATGCATTCTATGAGATTTTGTTTAAAATACGAATTAGCCGAGTGGTTTTGAAAGTTATATTATTCCTCTTGAAGTTTTAATTTCATAAAAAATAGTCCTTTCTAATAATCAATCATCTAATCAATTAACAATTTTTAATAATGTCAGACATATATTTTAATTAATAATTCAAATAATTTTATTATAATATAAGAAAGCACTAATGAATTTTATTTTTTCAATTAATTCTGTTGAATAAAAAATTTTGATAAAAATATATTTTATAATTTTACAAATTACAGAAGATAATTCATATTTTAAAACAGTTGAACAATTATAGGCAATTCACATACGGTTTATGTAATAACACCCTACTAATGATAGAAATTACAAAAAAAATCATAAAATACTTCTGTTAGATTTATTTATTTTAATGATTTATTTAATTATGTTTTAATTTATTTAGAAGAGAAAAATATAATCAAAATTTATTTTGATGATTTATTTGAAAGAGAAAAATAGAATCAACATTTATTTTGATGATTTTATGTTTTAATAAAATCAAAATTTATTTTGTCCCATTATTTCTCACCTAAACCTTTATCCTAAATATTTTTAGAATGTATTTAATATTTGATTAAATTAGGAGTGCAAACAGCCCAAAAATAGAGGTTCAAACAGCCCAGCACAATAACAGTTCAAAAGGTTCAAGTGGAAGATATTCAAATTTGTAATAATGGAGTGGAAGATATTCAAATTACTAATGATGGAGTACAACGGTTATAAACGGCTATAAATTCAAATGAATACAACGGCTATAAACGGTTATAATTTTCATTATATATACCAAAGCCTCTAATGTAAACAAGTAACAAAAAACCAGAAAATATTCTTTGATCTATAATCACTCACATCTATTCTTTGAAAAATTCTCTGAGGAGTGTTCTTCAATTTTTGTTTACATCCTCTTTCAGAAATTAGACACTAAGACGTATAGCTTTAAGCCCATCTTTTCTGTGTGAGGTTTACAGAAAAACCAGAGCTTCATTTTTATATCTATCTTTGAGAGATAATTCTTGTAGTTTTCTGTAAAAGCAAAAACACCTTCTTTTCAACTTTATAAGAGTGTAATACACTCAGTGTTCTTGACTTAGAAAGTCTGTGTAAAATCCGTGGAGAATTGCTCCATTTGTAAAGAGGTTGCTAGCACCTCCATGAAGCTAGAGCATAGTGAAAAATCTCAAGTGAAGTTTGAGCAGTGGACGTAGGCCAAGTTGAAACCGAACTACTATAAATTTGTTTGTCTCTCTCTCTCCCTTATCTCGTTATTTTATTTAAATTGCTGTAGTTATATTTCATATTTTCACTGTGCTAAGATCATTAACTGACATAGTTGTTAGAACACTTGTTTTAATTATTTTTATTTCATTAACTATATTTATCTATTCTGCTAGTCATAATTTTTATTAGGGTATTATTAATTTTTAATTATAAAAACCTAATTCACCCCCCTTCTTAAGTTGTCTTTTGGATAACAATTGGTATCAGAGCCTAGACTCTTATTTTAGATTTAACCATCTAGGTGTTTCGATTCATGACAACCTTAGCTGAAGGACAAGCCACAAATAGGCAACCATTGTTTGACAGAAACAACTATAGTCATTGGAAAGATAAGATGACCCTATACCTACAAACCACTGATTATGCCATGTGGATTATTGTCACCAAAGGTCCAAAAATTCCTACCAAATTAGTAGAAAATATTAGTGTACCTGAAACTGAAGATGAATGTGATGAGAGAGATCATAAATTATTGCAAGCTAATTCTAAAGCCAAACTCACCCTTGTTTGTGGATTAGACTCTAAGAATATAATAGAATTTCAAGTTGTGATTCGGCAAAAGAAATTTGGGACAAACTTGAGGTAACGTATGAAGGTACAAACTAAGTGAAGGAATCTCGTATTGATATGCTTGTTCATAGTTATAAATTGTTTAAAATGAACTCTGATGAATCTATTTCAAGTATGTTTTTTAGATTTACTGAAATTGTAAACTCTTTGAAATCTCTTGGCAAAACTTATACTAACAGTGAGTTGGTAAGAAAAATTCTTATGTGTTTATCAAAGAATTGGGAAGCAAAGATCACAGCCATTATAGAAGCCAAAAATCTCTCCACAATTAGATTGGATGAGCTTATGGGTTCCCTTATGACTCATGCAATCACCATGAAAGGACATGAGGATGTTGAAAACAAAAAGAAAAGTGGAATTGCATTCAAAGCCTCATCAAATGAAGAAGAACTTGAAAACTCCAGTAAGGATGAAAGCTATGCCATGTTTAGTAGAAATCTCAAAAAGTACTTCAAGAAAAACAATTATGGAAGAAGAAGACCTTTCAAGAAAGAGTGTAACAAAGATAACAAGAAAGAGCCTATAATTTGCTATGACTGCAAAAATCCTGGACATATGAAGATGGATTGTCCAAAATTGAAGAATCATGGAAAAGACTACAAAAGAAAGAAAAAGGCCATGGTAGCAGCTTAGGGAGAAAGTGAAGATGAAAGTTCAAGTGATGAAAATTGAAGTAGCCAACTTATGTCTCATGGTTCTTGAAGATGAAGACTCCACTCAAGATGAGATAACTACTCTTTATGAAGAACTTGAAAGTGCATTTGATGAACTACAAGATGAATTTAGAAAAGTTTGTGCCAAAAATAATGTGTTGAAGAAATCTGTTACATCTTTATCTATTAATGTAGAAGAATTAAAAAAAGAAAAAATTGTTTTGAAAAATGATTTTGACACCATCTCTAATGAGAAAACTGCTTTACAAAACAATGTTGATGATTTAACAAAAACACTTGAAAATTTTGTAAAAGGTAGAGATAATCTTAACATGCTTCTTGGAAATCAAAGATGTGTTTTCGATAAGGCGGACATAGGATATGACCCTATTAAAAAACTAAAGAATCTCAATACAATTTTTGAAAAAAGCACCTCTCATGACTCACCCTCATATTTCTTGTCATTATTGTAGAAAGAAAGACCATTATATACCTTCTTGTCCATTCAAAAATAATATAAACATGGAAATTAAAAATATTTTGATTGTTAAGGGATCTAACAAAACTAACCAAGAAGGACCCAAGAAACTATGGATACCAAAAACCAATACTTGATTGTCATCTTGTAGGTTTGTTTTAAGTGCAAAGCTAAAGAAAGGAAGTGGTACCTTGATAGTGGATGTTCCAGACACATGACTGGAGATAAATCATTCTTTACTAAACTATCATCGAAAGATGGATGATTTGTTACTTTTGGAGACAACAAGAAAAGAAAAATCATCGGTATTGGTAGCATCGGTATTTTTTCTAACCCTTCTATTGAAAATGTTTTACTTGTTGATGGACTTAAATACAACCTACTTAGTATTAGTCAACTATGTGATAAAGGTAATCGAGTTATTTTTTATAAATCACATTACACAATTGAAAGCACAAATAAAGCTTTATTCATTGGTAATCGCCATGATAATATTTATGTTTTTCATCTTAATGATCTCTATGCTAGTGATGTTAAATGTTTATATGTTAATAATGAAAATAGTTGGTTATGGCATAGAAGACTTGGTCATGCTCATATGGATTTAATTGCTAAACTTTTGAGAAAGGATTTGGTCATTGGACTTTCAAAAATTAAATTTGAAAAAGATCATCTTTGTAGTGCTTGTCAACAAGGAAAACAAACTAAAACATCATTTAAATCAAAATCACATATTTCCACAACTAGACCTTTACAACTATTGCATATGGATTTATTTGGTCCCTCAAGGACATCTAGTCTAGGTGGTAAACGTTATTGTCCTGTTATTGTTGATGATTATTCAAGATTTACATGGGTTATGTTTTTAGCACACAAAGATGAAACATTTTCTTCTTTCACAAAACTCTGTCGTAAAATTCAAAATGAAAAAGGGTTTCTTATTACTAATATTCGAACCGACCATGGTAGAGAACTTGAAAATGAGAAATTTGAATTGTTTTGTGATGATCATGGTATTGGACATAATTTTTCAGCACCTAGAACCCCTCAACAAAATGGTGTAGTAGAAAGGAAGAATAGAGCTTTAGAAGAGATGAGTAGAACAATGCTTTGCGAAAATAATCTTCCTAAATATTTTTAGGCCAAAGCCGTTCACACCACATGCTATATTTTAAATCGTGCATTAATTAGACCTATTCTCAAAAAGACTCCTTATGAACTTTGGCATGATATAGATTTGGAACCAAATGTGGAAGATTCAAGTATCTACAAAGAAGAGAACCAACCATGTAAGTTGAACAAAGAGATTGAACAACTTATTCTCCCACCTCAAAAAGAAGGAGGAAACAATGATGATTTACCAAGAGAATGAAAGTTTGTTCATAATCACCCTAAGGATTTAATCCTAGGTGACTCTACAAAAGGTATTGAAACTCACTCTTCACTTAGAAATATTTGTAATAACTTGGCTTTTCTCTCACAGATTGAGCCTAAAAACTTTCAAGAAGCCGAATTCGATGAATATTGGATGATAGCTATGCATGAAGAGCTTAACCAATTTGAGAGAAACAAAGTGTGAGAACTTGTGCCAAAACCTAAAGATCATACCATTATCGGTACGAAATGGATCTTTCGAAACAAGCTTGATGAATCCGGCACAATTATAAGAAATAAGGCTAGACTTGTTGCACAAGGATACAATCAAGAAGAAGGTATTGATTTCGATGAAACCTTTGCTCCGGTTGCTAGATTAGAAGCCATTCGCATGTTACTTGCATTTGCATGTTTTAGAGATTTCAAACTTTATCAAATGAATGTAAAAAGTGTCTTTCTTAATGGTTTTATAAATGAGGAAGTTTATGTTAAACAATCCCTAGATTTTGAAGACCATGCTTTTCCAAATTATGTTTTTAAACTATCAAAAGCTTTATATGGTTTGAAACAAGCACCTCGTGCATGGTATGAATGATTAAGTAAATTTTTGATTGAAAATAATTTTTCTAGAGGAACGATTGACACCACACTTTTTATCAAAACTAAAAATAATGATTTACTTATTGTGCAAATATATGTGAATGACATTATATTTGGTGTTACTAATGAAACCTTGTGTAAGGAATTTACTAAGTGCATGCAAGGTGAGTTTGAGATGAGCATGATAGGAGAGCTAAATTATTTCCTTGGGCTTCAAATCAAACAATGTAAGGAAGGAATTTTTATCAACTAAGCTAAGTACACAAAAGAACTACTCAAAAAGTTTGGTATGTATGACTCAAAAATAGCTGGAACACCTATGAGCACATCCATTAAGCTAGACAAGGATGAAAAATGCAAGTCCATTGATCAAACAAAATATCGAGGTATGATCGGCTCACTTTTTTATTTAACTGTAAGTAGACCCGATATTATGTTTAGTGTTTGCATGTGTGCTAGATATCAATCAAATCCTAAGGAATCACATCTTAGTGCTGTTAAAAGAATTTTTAGATATCTTGTTGGCACTCAAACTTTGGGACTGTTTTATCCTAGAGGTGTTGCATTTGATTTAATTAGTTACTCAGATACCGACTTTGCCGGATGCAAACTTGATAGAAAAAACACCAGTGGCACTTGTCACTTTCTTGGTAACTCATTAGTATCTTGGTTTAGCAAAAAGCAAAATTTTGTTGCTTTATCAATGACCGAAGCTGAATATATAGCTTCCGAAAGTTGTTGTGCCCAAATACTTTGGATGAAACAACAATTGGAGGACTTTGATTTGTATTATAATCATATCCTTATTAAATGTGATAATACTAGTGCCATCAATTTAAGCAAAAATCCGGTTCAACACTCACGAACAAAACGTATTGAAATTCAACATCATTTTTTTTAAGAGATCATGTTCAAAAAGGGGATATTTTACTTAAATTTGTAAACACCGACAAGTAATTGGAGGATATTTTCACAAAACCCCTAAGCGAGGATCGCTTCAATTTTATTCGTAGCGAGCTTAGAATGTCGATTTCTACTTAAAAAGTTTTGTTATGACTGTGGAACTTGATTTTTGTTAAAATGATATATGTGTATTGCTACATTGATATGGAAACATTTATATTAGTTGAATACTCTCAACTCCTTCATACATTTATTCTCCTTAACAGTTTGCTATTCTCAATTGTGTAATTTTTTTTTGGGTTCTGCATCTTGAGGTAAAATTAACTTTGCATACATTGATTTTTTTTAAAACCCTCATGGTAGGGCTGTTCAAAAATCCGTTCAAACCAGTAATCCGGACCGAACCAAACTGAATCATACGGTTTGGTTCGGTTCTGTAATAACCCTCACCACTGATTACTGATTAAGCACTGATTACTGCTAAACTGAGACTGATTATGATTGATAATTGAATTGATTGAAATACTGAACTGACTGACTGAGAACTGAGACTGATTGATTGACTGTAACTGTTTAAATGCATTTTCTACTTGTTGATTGTTAATCGATCTGTTCATGTTTTGTAATTTAAACTACAAATTGAAGGCCTTATCGGCGGCCGAATCGGAAATAGATCAATGTTTTATGATCATTGGAATTTATGTGAATTAATGGTATATTTAATTGAAAAGTGATTTGGAATGATTAAATTAGATTAAATAGTGTTAAATCATAGAATTGGTTTATCTACCAAAATGCCATTGTGAGTGGAGCACTTAGGCAACACATATATTGAGCCTTTATACACTCAAACAAGTATTTTAGCAGCCCATTTCCTTGCCTTAGCCGAATTTAGAGAAAGAGAGAGAGTGAGAGAATTGAGCTCAACTTGTAGATTTGTTTGGGAATTGAAGAAATTGAAGTGTAGATTGTCAATTGCGCTCCTAGACTTGTAATTGAGGATCTAGGTAAGGAAATTCAACCTCTCATTGTTGTCTTTAAATTGATTCTAGCACGGTTCATGTCAAATTGAAGAGCTAGTCTTGAATTGGTTCTATAATGTTGAATTGTAGCTCCAATCTTGCATGCATGTGTATATTGAAGAGTTTTAGGGTGTTTTCATGGCAAAATGTTGCATGCATGCCCATGATTATGTTTAAGTCCATGATTTTACCATGTTTCAAGAAGAATTGGCTCATTAGAGCATAAATTTGAGGCTTGAAGGTTGTTTGAAGTACATGCATGTTCAATTAACATCATGTTCATGAAATTGGTTTCAAATTGAGTTAGAATCCATGCATGCATGTTTATATTGTTAGGTTTTGAGGATGTAGTTCATAATTCCTCACATGCATGTTCATGTTTTGAGAGTAGATCATGGATTCATCATGATTTTGGAAGTTTAGACTCATTTGAACTTGCTTTGGAGCTTTGAAGTTGATTGGATTCATGGACATTGCATGTTCATCATGTTCTTGAGAATTGATTTGAAAATGAGTTTAAATAAACTATCCTTGGGCTTTGATTTTATAAATTGAGCTTGGAATCATGTAATATTATGAGTTTACAAGAGTTTTTCAGAAATTCAACCCAAGATGATCGATTTTGATGCTTTGAAACTTGATTTTGATCTTGGAGTTCAAATCTGGAATTTCCAGATCTTGGTTGTCCGCTCGAGCGGGGGAAGTGCCGCCGAAGAGAAATCGAGCTCCCAAAGTCTCATCGCTTTACATTTCTGATCACTTCGAAGCGGAGGCTTGTATCGCTCGGCGGGTAGTTGTCGCTCGAGCGTGGACCTTTGTTGCATGTCCGCTCGAGCGGGGAAACCCACGCTCGAGCGGGACTCTGTTTTTCTAAAAATTCTGAAAACTGTTTTCTGTGCACATCTTTGCATTCTTATCCCATTCTAGGCATTCTTAGCCCTAGTTTAAGACATCTTAATGAGGATATAGATGTAGAACACACCGAGGCAAATTAGGGATTAAGTTATTATCTTTCCCAACTGTGTAGCTTAGTGTGTGTGTTCAATCTGTTAACTGTGTAGGGTTGGCTTACCAAGGAGACGCTCTAACTTCATCAGAGCTGTAACTCGTGAGTAACAATTGTGTAATCTTCAACAAATTGCTGTCTTGTTTTTGTTTCTCTGATCGTTAACCGAATGAATGTATGTCCTATATTCTGAACTGTATTGTGGCATCTTTAGCAACCATTACTATTACTACTACTATTGCGAGAGATCTCTCTGTCTTCTCTAGTTGGAACCACTCATTTCTTGATTGATGGCCATCAATCGATCGTCGGTCTTTTAAGACCTACTATTTATCGCATCTTATCACACAGATATCTCTCGAGCAAAGTCTTGCATCTGAGACCTAAGTGCTGAGTGTGAGCCACCTCTAGAATCAGGCGAGACACCTCTTGAGTCCATCTTGGGCTTTAAGCCAATCGTGAAATCTGGAGCAAAGTCTCCACGGACCTAAGTGCTACAAAGCAGAGCCACCTCTAGAATCAGGCGAGACACCTCTTGAGTCCATAAAACTGATCATATCTTTATTATCATATCAAGTATCAAGCATCTTTATCTTATCATATCGCCATCAAGATCATATTCTTTATCATATCAAGTATCGCATCAGATGCTATCAAGCATTACTACTCAGACCGACATCAGATCGACATCGCATTACCACCGTACTATTTTGCTATCGGATGTGCAACGTACGATTACTATGATTTCTAAATGACTGATATGACATAAAGTATAAGCCACCGATCAGATAAGATTTACGAGGCAAACGATCGCTTAAAATATCAAATGACATTCTTTCTTAACCCCTTTACGCATTATGTTATTCACTGGGCTTTAGCTCACTGCTCATATATATATGTAGGTGTACAGGCACCGGACCGTTGCTAGAAGC
This sequence comes from Camellia lanceoleosa, assembly GCA_025200525.1. Lineage (NCBI taxonomy): Eukaryota > Viridiplantae > Streptophyta > Magnoliopsida > Ericales > Theaceae > Camellia > Camellia lanceoleosa. Next base: position 154,252,589 of record CM045759.1, read on the forward strand.
GTCGGGGTAAACTCCAGTTTTGTCAAGCCAACCTTTGTGCCTCACTTTAAGGTTCCGATCGCTTCAAGCTATGGCTTAGGGTGTTTTAATCTCCCACCGCCTCTCAGATTCGTGATGTACTCTCAGATAGATCAATATTTTGCACTTTGTCTGCATCGTTTAATAGGATTAAGTCCTCAGATCAATGATTGTATATATGATGCATACTGTTTTGCATACAGACTATCACAGCTCATTGGACATTGTTTATTTACTATATTGGCTTCCGCCATGCCCCTGTACTCTATTTTACTGTATTACTGTTAAGCAGGCCTTCGGTAATCTCGGATTACTGGCCGGTTACGGTGCTAAACTCGTAGGGGCGGGTTTGGATCGTGACATGTTCTATTAAGAATTGGTTTGATTTCGGATTAAGAAATATGAGAACCATAAAAACGGTTCGGTTAATGGATTTTATGAAAAAACCGTGGTTCGAACCGAACCGAACCGAATTTTAAAAGATATATATATAATATCAAGTTTTATTTTTATTAATTGGTTTTTTATAATTTTAATGATGTTAGGATGATATATATATATAATATTAAGTAATGCCTTAATATTATTAGTTTTTATCATGAGTTAAATGTAATTAGTTTGAGTAATTATTTTGCTAATATTAACAATTTATTCTTATAAATAGAAATTTTTAGAATCGTAAACCAAACCGAAACTGAACCGTTTTTTTTTTGGTTACGTCCGATTTACAAGTGTAATGGTGCAGTGCAGTTCTCAAAATCACAGAACTGTTAGAATCGGTTCGGTTCTTGGATTTTCTCATAACCGAACCAATCCGAACCGTGTACACCCCTACCTCATGGTATTTTTTTTGCATTACCATTCCAGCAACACCAACGTCCCATTACGTTTAATTTCTGCTGGTATTATTTTATTTTGCTTTATTTTATTTTATTTTTTATTTTTCTATTAAGCTTAATTTCTTTTATTTTTATTTTTTTCATTATCATTTTTTGTTTGGGCTTAATTTTCTTATTTTTTTTCTGTTTTTTTAATTTAATTTTTCAGTACTTAAACATAAAAACAAAAACAAAATACAAATATATATATATATATATAAAACACCCTTATTTTTTTTTGCCAATCAAAATAAACATATTTACATTAAAAAAAAAAAAAAACTTCATTTTTTTACGGCCATCCGCCGATCTTACTTACTCGCCTCTTCTATCGTTTTCTTCTTCTTTTTATCACCTTGGGTGATCCTTGATGCCCTTGTCCCCGTGCTTTCATCGAGAGTGAGCACTCTCCGCTGACTATCAAAGGCCAAGAACGACGTTGCTCCAAATCGAGCCATGGAGGTGGTCTTCCGTTTAAGCTCTTTATTTTCGGCCTTCAGCGCGCCTATCTCTGCTCGCGTATCCTTGTACATGTGCGGGAGCGGAGAGAGTTGAGCGTTAACCTGATGGAGTTTACTTGTTCTGTGATACCCCTGTTTTGTAATATGCTAAATTGGTCCTTAATTTGAATATGATTATGTGGTTAGCATGATTTTATGTGCCATTATGTGTATATATATGATTTTGAAGTTTTATTTGTTCACCGTAGGCATATCTGTTCGAATAATCTGCTTTGGAAATTAAATTGAGGGCCTTATCGGCCACAGAATCCGAAATTGACTACGCCATTATGACTGGCATAATTTTTAGAGCCTACGGTGAAATTCAATTGAAAATTGATTCAGGTTAGATTAAACTGATTAAATTGATGAATTAGAGCCCAACTACTTTATTATTATAATATTGGCCTTAGTGGGTTTTGTTGTCAAGGCTTTAAACACTCAATCTCTCTCTCTCCCTAGCCTCATTTTGACTGATAATAAACTCAAAGAAGAAAATAGAGGGTCGGTGGGAAGAAGAGAGGATAGGAGATTGAGGGTTTGGCTTAAAGCTTGGAAATTTTGGAGGTTAAGCTCAAGAATTGCCATAGATTGTGAAGATTAAACTCCTTGGTGAGTAATTCATACATTTTTAGTCATTATCTTGTGAATTCAAGTTTAATAGATGGCCAAGAGCATGAATTAGTTTGAATGTGAGGGGATTGAGTTGTATATGTTGGATTTCAAGCTAATAGAAACATGCATGTAAAGAATTGTTATAGATTTCCATGTTTGAGCTTAATTTGCGTAATCTATGTTGAAGTTTGAATGAAATCCATGTGGATGACCACTTCTTCACCAAATAAGTTGTGAATAATGTGTATTTCTTACATGCAAGAGTAGATCATGAAAGAGCAAGCTTTGCATGTTAGAATTTGAGATGTTGGTGATGAATTTGGATTAATTTGAGGCATGCATGTAAATGATGTAAGAAATTGAGCTTCCTAATGTTGTAATTTTGCATTGGTAGCATGTTAGGATGAGTAAATGTGAATTTTGAGCCATGACATGCATAAATTGTGGGTTGAAAGTCGAGATGAAGCTCAAGAACTCAATCTGGAATTCCCAGATTTTTTATGTTCGCTCGAGCGGGGGAACTGCCGCTCGAGCGGGAAAATCGAGCTCCCAGCATTTTTTTACAGACATGGATCCCGCTTGAGCGGGGAAGTTGGCGCTCGAGCAGGGAGCTATGTAGACAGGCGATCCGCTCAAGCGGCCGAGTTCACGCTCGAGCGTAAATTTGAGGTAACCAGTACTTTTATAATCTTAAGGGTCCACTCGAGTGGGGAAGTTGGCACTCGAGCGGGGACCCTGTTTCCTAAAATTTTGTTTTTGCATTCTGAGTTCTGTTTTCCGTTCTCTTTCACTGGTAAGCACTCTTAGGCATATGTTAAGCATTGTAAATGAGTTAATGGGATAAGAATAAGGCCTAAAGAGGATTATGTGAATTAAAGAACGGATGGAATTATTAATGATCCTTTTGTGTTTATGAAATGTGTAGGGTCAAGCTCTAGGGCAATTCCACAAGCCGATCACTGTGAGTAATATCGATATTTGAAAGCTTATCAATGTCCAATTGTTTATTCCCTTATAAGCTGTATGAGTTGCTAATTGGGATTGTGGACAAAAGTCTGATATGAATGAATAATTGGACCAAAGGTCGTTTTGATAGAAATAATTGGACCAAAGGTCATTTTGATAGAACTGAATGGACCAAAGGTCGTTTGGATAGAAATGAACGGACCGAAGGTCGTTTTGACATATATGAATAGACCGAAGGTCATTTTGACATGAATGGGTTAGCCAAAGGCCGTTTTGACATAAATGAGTGGGGCGAAGGCCATTTTTACAGAAATGAATGGGCCGAAGGCCTTTTTGACATAAGTGAATGGACCGAAGGTCGTTTTGACGTAAATGAATGGGCCGAAGACCGTTTTGATAAAAATGAATGGGTCGAAGGCCGTTTTGACATAAATGAATAGGCCGAAGGCCGTTTTGACATGAATGGAAATCTGATTAGGCCAAAGGCTAGTATGTTTGGAACTACAATCATTTGATCCGAATTTTGTATAAGTGTATATATGTTAAGCAGAAATATGCATTGGGCCCAAGGCCGTTCGGGCATGTTGTTCTTTATATTGCTTATGTAACTTATGTATTCGATATTATTCACTGGGCTATCGCTCACGCTCATTCATGTGTTTGTAGGTGAGCCGCGGGAAGTCCAAACCCAGCCCTAGTGAAGTCTGCCAGGAACAACATGAGTTTTGGAGAGTTAGCCTTGTGTCTCACGTACGAGACCCATCCTTGCCATTTTATTATGTGTTTATATTTTGTCTTGTTGGCAAGGGCTTTGTGTACATTTGTATATAGTCTATTATGGGTTGGCTCGGTTTAGATGATCCTGTCTATAAAGAAGGTTATGCTACTGTACTCTTGATATGGGTTATTAACGCATATGAGTATGGTTTGTTTGATGTGCATATAAGCACGGCTCTATGGACAAAGTTTTAAATTTTTACTTCCGTTTGGCCACTTTACTCTGACGAGTTATGTCTGTTTTGGTCTGAGGCCGTAGGTGATCACAGGATTACTAGCCGGTTATGTCCTTAACCCATAGGGCGCGGGTTCGGGTCATGACACGTTCTGTTCTGCAGTCAGTGAGCCAATTTGGTGACTACAGTCATCGTCTCCATACAGGACGTCAGTGTGAAATGTTTGGCTTCAATGTCTGATTGAGCTGCCATTATTTGCTCAATCGACATCATAGGAAGGTTGGGAAGAGTAGGAGCCGAGGCATTCGACCCTACAGAACTTATGGGATCGTTCAGGTCGGGAAACGAGTGAGGGGACGGGATGAGGAAGCCATGGTTTAGAGGTGAGAGGTGTAAAAGAAATGAGTTGCGAAGAAACAGAAGAGAGTGGTGCAAAAGAGAACAAAGAGAATGGTGGAGAAGAAAATGGACGAGGGTGATTAAGAAGAAGGCTAAAGAGAAGAGGCTGAAGAGAAGAAGACAATGAGGGACAGATAGCCGAGGCGAGTGGCAATCGAGGAGAGTTGTTTTTGTCGGCCACTGAAACAAAAGCCAGGCTGCGTGGCAACCGCGTTTTGCGAAAAAAGAGAGAGACGCGGGAGAGTTGTATGTGTATGCATATATGTATATATATTGTATAGCTATATATTGATTACCTATTTTTTGATGTCATTTATCACTATCATTTTCCTCCTCTTCCTCCAGATTCTAACCCATGATTTCCTTTTGATAATGTCACAGGGAGATAAATTTTATGTTGTTATGTATTATGGTATTATTTTCAAATTATGGTATTATTTGAGAACTAATCTGATGATTATGTATTTATTGTTTGATATCTTAGTCTTATATCATGTTGTTGATTAAAGCTTATTTATTACACATGTGCTAACCTATGTATTTAGAAATGAATTCAGGGAGCATTTCAGGGAGCATGACTTGAGGGAGAGCCTTTCTTATTCCCAAATCAAATCAAAACAAAACATCATTGTGTGCCATCATCAAAAAGGGAGAGATTGTTAGACTTATTTATTTTGATGATTTATTTAATTATGTTTTAATTTATTTGGAAGAGAATAAATAAATCATCAAAATAAATTTTGATTATATTTTTCTATTTTTTGTATAGTTATATATTGATTATCTATATTTTGATGCCATTTATCACTATTATTTTCCTCCTCCTCCTCCTCCTCCTCCTCCAGATTCTGACCCATGATTTCCTTTTGATAATGTCACAAGGGGAGAAATTTTATGATGTCATGTATTATAGCATTATTGTCAAATTATGGTATTATTTGAGAACTAATCTGATAATTATGTATTTATCGTTTGATATCTTAGTCTTATATCATGTTGTTGATTAAAGCTTATTTCTTACACATGTGCTAACCTATGTATTTAGAAATGAATTCAGGAAATATGACTTGAGGGGGAGCCTTTCTTACTCCAAAATTAAATCAAAATATCATTGTGTGCCATCATCAAAAAGGGAGAGATTGTTAGACTTATTTATTTTGATGATTTATTTAATTATGTTTTAATTTATTAGGAAGAGAAATATAGTCAAAATTTATTTTGATGATTTATTTGAAAGTGAAAAATAGAATCAACATTTATTTTGATAATTTTATGTTTTAATAAAATCAAATTTTATTTTGTCCCATTATTTCTCACATAAACCTTTATCCTAAATGTTGTTAGAACGTATTTAATATTTGATTAAATCAGGAGTTCAAATAGCCCAAAAATAGAGGTTCAAACAGCCCAGCACAGTAGCAGTTCAAAAGGTTCAAGTGGAAAGTATTCAAATTTATAATAATGGAGTGAAAGATATTTAAATTAGTAATGATTGAGTACAACGGCTATAAACGATTATAAATTCAAATGAATACAACGGCTATAAACGGTTATAATTTTCATTATATATACCAAAGCCTCTAATGTAAACAAGTAACAAAATACCAGAAAATATTCTTTGATCTATAATCACTCACATCTGTTCTCTGAAAAATTTTCTGAGGAGTGTTCTTCAATTTTTGTTTACATCCTCTTTCAGAAATTATACACTGAGACGTATAGCTTTAAACCCATCTTTCTTGTGTGAGGTTTACAGAAACACTAGAGTTTCATTTTTATATTTATCTTTGAGAGATAATTTTTGTAGCTTTCTGTGAAAGCAAAAACATCTTCTTTTCAACCTTATAAGAGTGTAGTACACTCAGTATTCTTGACTTAGAAAGTCTGTATAAAATTCGTGGAGGATTGATTCATTTGTAAAGAGGTTGCTAGCACCCCTGTGAAGTTAGAGTATAGTGGAGAATCTCAAGTGAAACTTGAGAAGTGGACGTAAGTCGAGTTGAAACCGAATTATTATAAATTTGTTTGTCTCTCTCTCCCTTATCTCTTTATTTTATTTAAATTGCTGTAACTATATTTCACATTTTCACTATGCTAAAATCATTAACTGACATAGTTGTTAGAACACTTGTTTTAATTATTTTTATTTCATTAATTATATTTATCTATTGTATAATTTTTATTAAGGTATTATTAATTTTTAATTGTAAAAACCTAATTTACCTCACTCTTAAGTTGTCTTTTAGGTAACAACTTCGTTAATATTCTCTACTTTTAAATTATATATACAATAAAACACACACACTAATTAAATAATAAAAAAAATTCATTAAATATTTCATAATATTTTTTTCATAATCTCTGTTACTACTCATAACATCCATACCCCAATTAAATAACAAAAAGTTTTCATTAAGGATTTCATAATAATGTTTTCATAATCTCTATTCTTACTCATAACACCCAACTCGTGGATAAGGAAGACACGTCACGTCACGTGACAACCCGTCCGTTTGTAATGAATTCGCTATAAAATCATGTTGCCCCTTGCATTGCATGTGATGTTAGATATAAAAGTAAGAAGAACAGAAAAAAAATGTTGACTTAGTGTATAAAATTTGGAACTTAGATGTACTTCCTCCAAGTTTTAGATTTAATATTTATTTGTAGTAATAAACTTTTGGAATTATGTCCACACAAAGTAAGGTCAAATTTGGAAAGTTTAGAATAAGTGCACTTTTTGATTTTTCTTGTATTATGTGTAGAAAAAATAAAGAGGAGATGTTGATTGATGTGACTCAAAAAAGATAAAAAGATAAAATAAGTGCACTTATATTGAGATGCCAAACTTGATCTAAATTACTGTAATTTTAAATAGAGTCTTCACAATTAAACAATAAAATTGATCTCCAAAATTGGTTGAGATATACTTAAGTTAGTCGGGTATTTAATTAAAAAAATAAAAATAAAGTATGGATGGAGCACTGCACCTGTATGTATAGGTTAGGCTAGGCTAGGTTTGGCTAGGAAGCTTATAATCATATTTCTAATTGAATCCATTATCCGTGACCCATATGGATCTGATAATCTATAATCAAGTGTAAGTCTCATTCATCTTATCCTATCTAGATCCGGAACAACAACACAAACACATCAAATACCTCATTTTTTTTTTTTTTTTTATCAGTAAAAAGAGAAATTTTATTGATAAAATAAACAAATACAAGGTACAAGATAAATTACATTAATAAAGAAAAGAGAAGTGCAAAAGCATCACAGTGATTTAAATGATCTCAACTAAGTTGACACCACCGAGCTCACCCTATCATTAGCTAGCACTCCTAAATTGGTGAGAGACCAACAAAAAAAAAAAGCAAAAAAAAAAAAACCAGCCAACCAAAACTAGCAAATTAATGTACTCTGTGTGTGTGTGAGAGAGAGAGATTTAAGCACTTCATCTAATATACTCTGTGAGAGAGAGAGAGAGAGATTTAAGCACTCCATCTAATAGATCTGGGTGTGTCTTTACAATTATATTAGGCATCATAACCATGTCATTACATCACACACACCAACCTTCAAAAGTCAGATTGCGTATATCATCATCAACATGATATTCATCAACCACTGTTCTTGAAAATCATTTGATTAAGGAGAATTTTTAAGTGTGCAATATGCACTTCCGTAAATTTTTATAAATATACGTAAGCTATCTTATAAAATTAAGTAAATTTTTACAAATATATATAAGTTAATTCATAAAAATTTGAAAAATCACAATTTACGTATATTTATGAGAAATTATACAAATACATATGATATGCACCTTATACATCCAAACATTTCCCTTTGATTAATTGCTCACATTCTTGCCTATTTGGCCAAACACCAAGGCCAAATCACATTTTACCCCCTTCAATTATAATTTGTTATCACTTTGACCCTTTAAATTAAAAATTATTAGGTTTTATTTTCTTGATCTTATTAATTTATTTTATTTTCAACTTCTATTAACATTATGTTATGAAAGACTCGTGAGTTGTTTATACCAATTTTATAATTGTTTATATATATATATATATAAACTGTTTCAAACAATAAGTATTTATATATACATATAAATATTTTCTCTCACATTGATAATTTTGATATAAAAAATTTCAGCATTCATAGTACAACTGTTTCAAACAATTGCATTTTCTATTTCCAGTTGGAAAACTGTAGTGTGTGAGAGTATCTCTACATGCCTTCTTATCCAAATGTTTTTGATGGGTGGGTCAAAGTTAAAGATTCAAAAATACCAACCAAATAGGCCTAACGTACTTCTTAGGTCACGTTTGAATATCCTAAATAAGTACACACTTTTTATCTTTTTATCTTTTTTTTATCACATCATCTCTCTACTTTTCTGCACATCTTTTTGTAAAAAGAAAAAAAGTACACTTATTTAAGTCATTCCAAACAACCCCTTAGTCTAATTGGTCATCATAATTTTTCTAAGGATTTAATTTTAAAAGGAGATCATAGTTCAACTCTCCTTGAGAGAAAGTTGAATTAAGAAGGCAAACATTTGATACTTAAGTAGAAAGGTTAACTCTCATAAGTACTAATCTAACAACTCACTTTTGCCGATAGACAAAAAAAAAAAAAAAAAACTCAAAAATACCTTCTTTTGGTCCAAAAGCAAAATCTTCCGAATTTGCAAATTAGCCTGATATGTATGTTGTTCTCAAAGAGAGTAAAGGAATTTCTTTTGTATCCAAATCCCACTCTGTTTGGTCTTGAAGTACTTAATTATATTTTTTTAAATTTTTAATTCATATTTTTTTATTTTAATTAATTTTTTTCTACTTTTTAAATTCACTTAATTTAGATACAATTAAAAACTACACAATTTGTGAAACAAATCTTTTAAAAATTCATTAAATATATATATATATATTGTATTTATTGAATTATTTTCAGAAAATTTTACAAATATTTTACTTTTTAAGTATATTTAGATTTAGTATATTTAAAAAAATGACTAAAAAATGGAGAGAGAGAGAGAGAGATAGAGAGAGAGAGAGAGTGAGTTTACTAATGACAACAAAAGATAAAAAAAAATAAAAAATCGAAATTCAAAAATTATTTTTGAAAATTCAAAAACCAAATAGATTTTGCTTTCATGTTCCAAAATATATATTAATAAGTCACAATTATTAAATTATGTAAAAATTTGGAGATTTAATTAAGTAATTATGGATTATTTACAAGGGATTTTTAATATTAGATCATGTTATTTGATCCTGTCAGTATAAAACTAATAGGCTCTTAATTTTGAGTGGAATGTTTAAGGAATATAATTGCTCAGCCATGTGCACCCCCTATTTAAAAGACAAGTATAATTCAATGATGAATCACACGATCGTCTTCCTCTCCTTATTATTTTACTATTATTATTATTTTCTATTTTTTTCACCAAAACTTGGTTTTATCTTTTTAGTATTTCCATTGATGCATATCTACATATATAAGAATTGTTTAATTGGTTGAGATTTTTTTTTTATTTTTTATTTTTTATTTTATTCTTTTATTTTGAATAATTTATTAATTATGGCCTATATATTGAATGAAGATTTTTCATAATTACGCAAATATTTTTCGTCAATTATACAATAGATTTTTTTGTAATTACACGAATATTCTAGGCCAATCATAAAACAGATTTTTTAATAATTAAGCAAAAATTCTTAATCAATTATGAAATATAAATCTTTTATTTTTTTAACAAAGTACAAATACACCCATAAGGTTTGTTTAAAATAAAAATTGGTTCTATAACACTAGAAATTACAACTACCGTTTGTTATAAATTTTCATTTAACACAATACTCAAGGGGGGGAAAAAAAACAATTCTCCTATGCAATAACAAATTATCAAAATTGTTTATTGAAAATTATTTCTCATATCATTAAAAACTATTAATTGACTTAATGATTTATTTATTAACAAAATGGCTAACAGAAAAATATTTTTAATAAAATTAGTAATTTGTTATGTGAGTGTAATTTATGTATTAACAAAATTAGTTATTTGTATATATATGTATTTTCTTTTGCTTCGTTATTAGTTCAATGAATTATCTTAGTAGTTTTTTTAGATATGAGAATTATCTTAGTATTTGTTTTATATTTATCTGTTGAGAAAAGTTACACGTCATAATTTCTTTTTTTTTTAATAAATTCGGAAGAAATGTTAAAGACTCATAAATTTACCCAAAATGATATAATAATAAAATTGAAGTCTATATCATTGGTTGTATAACAAATCAAAAAATGATACATACCATACCACATAATTCTATTATATATTTAATGATTTATTCTATTTAATTTTATAAAACAATATTTTAATTTTTAAAAAATTATCAAAATATAAAACTTAAATATACGGTAATAATAGTCTGTGCTTTGCACGAACCTTCTTAAACTAGTATATATATATATGTAGGGCTTTTTCCCATGTATATTTTGGCAAAGTTTGAATTACGGGTGATCGCGGATTAGGGTTGTAAATGAACTGAACTGTTTATGAACAAGCTCGGCTCAACTCGTTAAGAGTTCGGCTTGGTTTGGTTCGTTTAGTAAATGAGCCGAGTTTGAACTCGAATATTAGACTTGTTTAGTAAATGAGCCGAGCTCGAGCTTGAATAAGTCGGCTTGTCAAGCTCGGTTCGTTTAAATTATATAATAAACATATTATTTATATATTAAATAATAGTAAGAATACATTATTTATATATTAATAATATTTTATTTAAATAATATAAATGATATTTAAAAAAATCTTATCGAACCAAGCTAAGTTCGAGCCCAATTACTTATCGAGCTGAGCTCGAGCTCAAGAAACGCGCTCGATAAGCAAACGAGTTGAGCTTGAGCTCAGCAAAACTCGGCTCGTTTGCAGCCTTATCGCGGATTGAGTTGAGTCAGGTGGTATTCTATCTGTCATCCGTCTAAAATTAAGCGGATTGAAAAAAATCAATTTACATCCGTCCACCAGTTTAACGGATGTAGATTGAGCGGGCCATGTGTAACAACCTTGGTCCGTAATTAGCCCATAATCTATGATTACGAATCCTCGTTAAGTTTTAAGAATGTGATTATGTAGTAATTGTGCATGTTGTATGTCTTTTGCATTCCTATCTGTTAGCCATAGGAATATCGGTTCAGAAGTCTGTTTTGTTTAGTTAATTGAAGGTCTTATCGACATCCGAACATGAAATTGACTATGTCAATGTGTTTATTTAAGGTTTTAGAAATTTATGATAAGTTTAATTAGAATTCGATTCGGAATCAAATAATTAGAATAAATTAAATATTAAATTAAACTAGCTTAACTGTAATCACATTTAATTAGCTAATGTTAATCAAGCCTATATAAGGCTAGGCTACATTCTAGAATCACTCCATTTTTCACTTTCCTTGATTAGAAACGTGCGTGTGTAACAATCTGAAAATTTAAGTTATCTCTTAAATTTTATATTAGTATTATTTAATTATAAATGATTTCAAAAAAAATAATTTTAACTTTATATTATTATTTAATATTATTTTCTGATTATTATGGTATTTTTATTATATTATTCTATATTTTTTCCTAGATCAAAATACACTAAAATACAATATTTTCTTTACAACAAACTTGCGTGCTCCGCAAGCTGTCTTGCAGCCCACGCCTTCCTCACTATATATATAGATGTGCAAATCAGTTGAGCCTCATCATCTTTTCCGAAACTCTCTAACTCTCTCTGCTCTCTAGTGTTTTGTTTCATGAATAAAACTGAGTTTAGTTTAGAGTATTTAATGAGTTATATATTTTCTGTTTTGTACCGTGATTATGGTTATATATTTTCGTATAATATCATATGATTTCTGAAACGAATTTCTGTTATAATATGAGAAACTTATTTACTCTAATAGCAAAGTACTCTATTGTATCTGTTGTAAGCCTAAAGCTTATCCATAGTAAGTTTTATGCTCCTAATATAATATTTCTCACTTTGTCATGTGCTTATAGCTTATTACCAATTTTCAGGAAACGATGTAATTCAGAAATAGCTTTTGGAAAGTCTTAGAAGCAAGGATGTGAAATAGACACACTGAGTACTTTTATAACATTTATAATTCTATTCTTTATGTGTAAATATCGGCTTTTTGGTCAATAAGTTTTTGTTATAAAAGTAAAAGCTCAAATGATTATTTTAGTACCCTTACTTAAATACTTTTCTCCTCGTGTTTAGTAATTTGTTTAAGATTTGGCTGGAGGTAATTTCAGTTACTGGCCATCACGATGCTTAACCCTTGGGTACGAGAAGCAGGTCATGACAAGTGGTATCAAAACCAAGTTTTAAAATTATTTTTATCAAAGCATTGGAGCATAAGACACATGCACAAATAAGATGGGAGAAACGTTAAGCTAGATTACAGGTTGTATTTAAATTAAATATTTGAGTTACCATAATTTATTTTATGCAATTTGTGTTTTATAAATTATATTAATATTTCAATTACGTTGATTGTTTTCTGAACCCTATTTGCTTAAATTGAAACTCATGGATATATTTGTTTAAATTTTAATAATCATTTGACAATGATTTCATAAGCAATTATTTTCTGCAAGTACCACCACGAGAGTCCCATGCCTTGGGGGACTTAAATAAACCATTGGCTTCTGTTGGTCACTTTGTGGCCCTCTGTTGTCATGAATCTATTGACCTCTGTTCTATGCGGAGATAAGTGTTATACTATTGTGCGAGCCACCTCTATAATCCGTACGAGCCACTTCTTGAATCTGTACCGCTGTATTGTCATGAATCCATTAACCTCTGTTCTATTATGCACAGTGATTATGGTTATATATTTTCGTATAATATCATATGATTTTTGAAATGGATTTCTGTATTCTATTTTATCTATTTTAAGCCTAAAGCTTATCCATGGTAATTATGCTCTAAGTATAATATTCTCACACTGCTATGTGCTTATAGCTATTTATCAATTTTCAGGAAACAATGTAATTCAGAAATACCTTTTGGAGAGTCTTAGATGCGAGGCTGCGGAATAGACACACATAGCACTTTTATAGTATTTATAATTTTATTCTTCATATGTAAATATCGGCCTTTTTGGTCAATAAATTTTGTTCTAAAATAGAAGCTCCAATGATTATTTTGGTACACTCACTTAAATATTATTTCCACTCGTGTTTATTTATTTGTTCAATAATTAGTCGTAGGTAATTTCAGTTACTGGCCATCACGATGTTTAACCCTTGGATACGAGGAGCGCGTTGTGACAGTGTGTGTGTGTGTGTGTGTGTGTGTGTGTGTGTGTGTGTGTGTGAGAGAGAGATTGAGTGAGAGGAGAATGAATTCAAGCTTGAGAAAGAGAAAAGAGGGAAATCTAGAGAATTGAAAGGAAAATTGAAGGAATTAAATAATTTAGCTTCAACACTTGCTAATTCAAGGCTTAAGGTAGGAATTCAACTTTGCATTTATGACTTTGAGTTAAATAATGTAAGAATTCAAGAAGTTTAAGTGAGTAAACAAGAGGATTGAGTTAAAGAAGAAAAAAAGAAGAACACTCCATGCATGCTCACTATGATTTTACACTCAAACAATTCATTTGTGCATGGTTTAGAAGTTTTGAATTCATATCATTACATGCATGTGAATATACATAAAGTTTCACTTTGATTATGAAAAATTGATTTGTGTTTAGGCCTTGATTTTATAAATTAACCTTCATTTCATGTTTTACTACAGGTTTTCAAGTATTTTCTAAAGTTTTTGGCCCAAATGAACAAGATTGAATCTTTGGAATCAAGTTTTGAACCTTAAAGAGCAATCTGGAAATCTTAGAATTTGGTTGCATCACTCGAGCGACCATTGACAGACAAATTTACAGTATAGAGAGACAAGAATTTGATTATTTTTTGAGTGCTTTTTGTGCTCAATTAGGTTTGCGTACTAATTCTCAAAAGTCGGAACTTTATACTAGTCCAAATATGCTGTCAGTTCATAGGGATTTTTCAGTTTCGGTTTTGAGAATTAAACTAGTGGCACAACCAGGTATTTACCTTGGTGCAAATTTGTGGTTCTTGGGAAGCTCGAAGAGGGAGATTTTTAATTCTATTCTAGATAGGTTCAGGGTAAACTTCAAGGTTGGAAGGGTGGGCTTCTGAATTTTGCTGAGGCAAATTGTGCTTATTAACCATGTGTTACATTCTATTCTCGTCTATTTGATGTCTGTTTTTAAAATGCCATTGTCTTTTCTTAGTAGGTTCACAACCATAGTTTGAAATTTTCTTTGGTTCTCAAATCGGAAAGTTGGAATTTATTGGAAGCACTGGTGGCTAGTGTGCCTTCCTAATGGGTGGGGAGGTATGGGGTTCAGGGATTTGCTATGTTTTAATCAAGCCTTGCTTGCAAAGCAAGCATGGAGAGTGTTGTCGAACCCAAATTATTTGTTGTCTAGGGTCTTAATAAGGAGGTATTGTACTAATCAGAACCTCCTTGTGATTCAAACTTCTAAAACATCTTGGGGTTGGAGAAGTATCTTATGGGGTAAGAAGCTATTAGCTTTTGGTATGCAATGGGTTGTTGGAAATGGTAAGAAGATTAATCCTTTGGAGGACCATTGGATACCATCCATTGCCAACCCATTGAGAGGTAGGGTCTTTCGCAGGTCTTCCCTACTATGCGATTGGAACACTTTATTGATAGGAAAATAATTGTTGGAGGCTGAATTTGATTAGACTCTTTTTTCTGGAAAATTGTATTGGTCATATTCTTGCTATACATATCTCATTTCATTCCCGTAAGGACTAATTTGTATGGAGCCCAATTAAGAGTGGGCTGTGTATACTGTTAAATCTAGCTACAAGCAAGCTTTGGTTAGACATTATCCCTAATTAGAAAACAAATGGTTGAACACGTAGTGTGGAAGAAGTTCTGGCAACTCAAAATCTTCCCAAAATGGACTGTATTTATTTGGAAGTGCCTTCATTGCATACTACCAATGTTGTGGGAACTTGAAAAGAGAGGTATGGTGGTTGATTTGATGTGCACTAGGTGTCATCTGAGCGAAGAAACATTGGAGCATGTGTTCTTTTATTGTCCATTTTCGTAGAGAGTGTGGAGAGGGTCAACATTGGGGATCGATTTTAGCATTGGAGTGCCAATATCTTTGTTTATGTGGTTCAAAAATTGAGTAGAGCAAGTTAAAGATGAGATTATTATTCAGTCGATGGCTATACTTTGGGCCATATCGTTACAACATAATAGCTATACTTTTAAGCACGATGGGGTGTCTCTTGAGGACACAGTTGCGGTGGCAAATGGATTTTTTATTATGGTTAGGCATTGTGTTAGTTCGGGATCACATGCACACAATCTTAATGTCACAGAGGCAATGGAAGTACAAACTAACCTGTGTGTTTTGCAGCAAGTGGCAAATCATGTTGGAGGCTCAAAACCTTGGACTTTCCTAATTGATGGGTCTTGGAAATCATGTGAGATGGGTACAGAAGCAGCTTGGATATGCTTCGATGAACGCAATCAACAAGTGGCCAATAAAGCAGTAGGGCAACAGTTATGAAATGTTACTATAAAAACAGATTGCCAAGTTTTGATAAGATTTCTTAAAACGGGAATGAAGTGGATTGGCGGGTTGCGTCTACCATTAGTGATATATTGGCTTTGTTTGATTTAACTCTCAAAATATATTTCTTTAAAAAATTTCCAAAATTTTGTTTGGTTGGAAATTTTTTTTTAAAATTTTCAAAATCACTTTTTCTCTCCCACACATCAATCAATCACTTTTTCTCTCTCTTCTCTCCTTCTCTATCACTTTTTCTCTCATACACATCTACTCATCTACAACAAAATATCAAATCATCAGAAACTCCTAAGGCTTGTTTGGTTTGTGTTTGAGAAATAATTTTTGAGAGAAAAAAGTACCAAAACGCGTTTGGCAAACAAATTTCTGAAATATTCTCGGAAGACTCATCTCAGAGAAATGGTTCCCAACACAATACGCATCTTCTGTCATTAACTTCTCTCTCTTATAAGAACCTTTCTAACCTCATCTCTCTGATACAAAGAAAATCCTTCAGAGGCAGTCCAACGGCTCTCTCTCTCGGTTGTGTCAAGGAAGATGATTCACACCTGTAGGCCAAGATTTGCACTCGCCCAAGTGCCTTTGAAGAGACCCACTTGTCTTCCCTCTATCAGTACGCTGTTGAAGATTTGAGAAATCTTCCGCCATAGATGCACCGACACTGTCTAGCACCTCCTTTATCTCTGTGTCGCACAGGCTTGAGGCAATAGAGGGCATCTGCTCGTACGGGTCCTCTTTGAACAGCCATAACTTGTCTGCCTCACAGATTTCCCCAAATCGTGTCCTAGCTTTGGTCTTAGTCAAACTGAATTAAATCTTCACACAATTGGGACTTAGAACATCAATGTCCATCATTTTTTTCTTCTCGGCTCTATAAAATGCAAACCAACCAGCTTCGAACCCCACCAATACGAAGCATAGCTTCATCATTCGCTGCAAAAATGGAGAGGTCATGCTTAAAACTTTGTTGTGGACGGTGGGATTTGAGGGCTACCAAATCCAGGCAAGCAAAAGGTATTTCTGATGAACAAATACTTTTTTTTTTTTTTAATTTCATTTGGTACATGAGTTTTGAACAATGTATTGACTGATGAAGGTTTACAAAGTTCGCATGGCTTATATTTTCATTACTGCCTTTGGGTTTGTCAATTTGTGGTGAAATTTCCCAATCGGTAAATATTCAAAAATTTGTAGCAGCACTGTCTAACTTGAGGAAATATATGGAATTTTCAATTTACTGATAAAAAATGCAACAAAAAGGAAATTTTGATATGAGTTCTTATATGCAAACGAAATTTGTACACAAATTCTACAAATATGCAGAAGTGTAGAATACAATTACTGGAACAGATCAAAAAACCAGATTTTATCCAATAAGTTATTTAAAGCTGTCTAGTTTAGGTACTACCTCAAAACAACGCTGCAAACCTGACCTTTTGAGTAGTGCATGCTTGTTTATTGTATCGTAGTCCATAGATTTTGTTATCAAAATCGTTCTTGCTGATCATCTGCGAGTGCAACTTAAGTTTACTCAGCACTGCTGAGTAAACTTATTTTACCCATCACACTTGTCATCATTAGTGTTTAAGGACATCTTTGTAGTGATAAATAGCTTAACAGATTGAAAATATTTTAGCAGAGTTTTTTTTTTCTTTTTTTGTGTGTGCGTATGGAAATCTTCTCTCTCTCTCTCTCTCTCTCTCTCTCTCTCTCATTCATTTTGGGGTTAAACACCGATTAATCCTGTGGTTAAAAACTCCACAAAGTCCAGGTTAGCAATGTTTGATTTTATGTAACATTCCCAGTGTACCAAAACAGACTGTCCATGTGCATGTGTGATTGACCAACACACCAGAGTCACTGAAGTCTGATTTACAGAGGTTTAAATATTTATTCACTGTGATGTTTGTGAATGCTCAACTGCATCTTTTGAGTTAATAGACAGTTTTCCTCTTCACAAACTTTCTTGTTTGCAAACTAAGAACCATATCCTTATGTTACCTTCTTATTTTGTTGAAAAATGATTTGTGGAATAATTAGAAGTTCATTTTTGGGTTTTCATTTGTATTTGTATCTGACATATCATTATCTATAGCATCCAAACACTGTATACCATCCTAAATTTGCATACTTCATGATTGTTTCTATTGTCTTTGTTCAACAGGTAGTTGTAATTATCTCATAATCAAAATTTGCATACACCGTTTGAGATGTGTGGTCTCTAATGCACTTTGCTATTCTGTAATGGTTTCTCCGATTTGTTATTTCTTATGTAATTTTTTAATGTATAGTTGGGTATTGAATAGGTAGTAGTATTTTTTTTTTTCTGTGAATATTAATGTATTGACTTTACCAATTTAGGCAAATAATTTAAACATAACTTCTGCTTTGATTCCCTACACTATCTTAATCACTAGGTATATTTCTTGTAAAATAGCAAAGCTGTCTCTTTTAAGCACTTAAATTAAACTATTTTTTGGTAATTGTTATTCTTATAACTGTTGACTTTAATCTACTTGTGTGGGTATTATGCAAGAGCATTATAGTGCACAATTGTTCATAAGTGAATTTTCATTTTGATTTTAAACCAAGCCAACTACGTACTCCTCGGTCATTGTTCAATACACCAACAAATAAGAGGAAGAGATCACCTCAACCATCAGTCAATTTCTCCACTGCTGAAAACGATTGTCCTTATCCGGTAAACTTTTGCATGCGGAATCTCATATTAAAAACTCGTAATATTCGTAATGGCTATTATTATGCATATGCTTAATTTCACTTACTGCCTAACACAATGCTATTTTTGAAACTTAAGTTGTTCACATAACTATAAATGGTCATTTGTTGCACTTGTATTAGGCTAGAATGGCTAACGATAATGACGACTTTAAGATGTGGGGGTCCGAAAATGTGAAGATATTTTTAGAAATATTGGTAGACGAAATTAAGAAAGAGGGTCCTTGCATGTCAAAGAAAGATAGGAGTTTTTACCCAAAACAGTAGCAAACAATTGATGAGGATATGACTAAAAAGGTTGGAAAAAATTTTGGGCTAAAAAAATTGAAGAGTAAGTTTGCGCGTTTGAAGGCAAACTACAAAGAGTTTGTTGCTCTAAAAAACCACACGGGTTTGGGCTGGGATCCAATAACTCAAACAATGACAGCCCCAGATGATGTTTGGGAAAATTATGTTCAGGTAATTATTTTGGCACATGCATTTTCCAGAACCATGTGTATAGACAAATATTTTTTGAAATGATTAATTAATGTTTACAACTTGTAGGCATATCCAAATGCAAAACAATTCCAAACCAAAAGCCTTGAACATTATGAGCTCATGTCAAAAATATTTGCCAAGTCATTTGCCACTGGCGCTTTTGCCCGTTCTTCTCGTCAAGGTGCACCCACATCTGATGACGAGCGAGAAATGGATGAACGCTTTCATGCATATACGTCGGGGAAAGGCGTAGTAGATGAATCTTGCAATTCCAGAAGTAAGCGTAAGTCTAGTGGCCAGGGTCAGTCTAGCAAGAACCCAAAAATGGATGATGCACTACAATCATGGCAACGTTCATATGACGCACGTGAACGGTTTTACCTTCGAGCAGAGGCAAACATTGGGGCAGCTGATGCATACTCGGTTACAGCATGTATGGACATCCTAAAAAAAATGGCCCTGGATCCGAGCTTGTTTTTTAAGGCCATGAACATGTTCACATCACTAGAATGGCGAACCATGTTTATGACCATGGAACCGGAAATGAGGTACCTTTGGATCCTCAGTTTGTGAGAAGCTTGGTCATCCCACTGTTCGATTTGAGGTGAAGGAAATGAAGATGCTCGCAGAATTGTTTGGGTTTATTTATTTTATTTTTTTTGTTAAACTAGAAGTTCTAAGTGTAGTTTTTTTTTTTTTGGCTTGGGTCTTCCCGCTGATTTTCCACACCCACCACCTAGTAAGTGTAGTTTTTTTTAATTTTGTATTTTCTTTTTGTGATCACCACATATGCCATGCAATGTTCTTACTGAAAGTGTTTTACTATAGACAAGTATTATCTCGTTGACACCGGGTATACACACAAGCCCGGATACGTAGCCCCATATCGTGGCCAAAAATACCATTTGCAGGAGTTCAATAGGCGGCGTCGCTATCATGGTCCAAAGGAGTTGTTCAACCATAGACATTCTTCTTTGAAGAATGTTATAGAAAGAACCTTAGGAGTGTTGAAGCAATGATTTCCATTATTGAAACACATGCCACGGTATGATATGGTACGACAAGGGCCAATTGTTATGGCATGTTGTGTTCTCCACAATTGGATCTGGATGGTGCAAGAGCAGGATGAATTTTTCGATGCAGAAGAATCAAATGAAGCAGATGAAGATGACGATGAAGACAAAGATGAAGATGAAGATGAAGGTGAAGGTGAAGGTGAAGGTGGAATTGAAGGTGCAAGTGAAGTTCAGGGTGAAGTTAGAGTTGAAAATGTCCACGGAAATGAAGATGGAGTATCAACTATGCAACAACACAACCATGTGAACATGTCACGTGAACAACTATTGCAGATGGGACAATGGCGAGATGAGGTTGCAGCATGTATGTGGGAAGCATACAACAATAGGTACATTAAAACTAGGTGGATGGTTTTTGGTAATTGAAAAAAATGGAGCACATAATCAAAGTAGGTTAATCAATGTGGTTGTACAGTAAACACTTTTTATGTATCTAAACTTCACATTATAAATTGTTTTATTTTATATATTTTCAATTAGGATTTCTAATTTCACGACATATGCAGATGAAGGTGACACCAAATTGTTCATGTGGCGCTGGTCTAATGTTGGTGATTATGGCTCGCACTGAAGCAAACAATGGTCGTTATTTTTTCCGTTGTCCTAATTGGGATAATCATAGGGGCTCCTTCCTCTGGGTAGATGACTATGATGGTGGGATATAGCATCTTACACATATGCAAGTGCCTTGTACTGGCGGGAAGTGGTTGTTTTGGGTTTGTTGTGGATGCAACTGTAGACACCCCATTTTTGACCGACCTTAAGACTCAGACGTCATCGATTGAGCGCTCGGTGATTGCGCATGTTGTGCTCGTTTTGAGGTTACAGAGTCTCGGCTGAGAGCCTTGCCTCAGGACTTCGGGACTCTTTTGTACTTTGCCTCGGTTTGTAAACCAGGCTCTATTTTCTCTTCCCAAAGGGAGGGATAGGTCTCGTAGACTATCTCTCAGTGGCCGTAGACTACTTTTCATGGTCGTAGACCACTGTTCCCGTTTGGAGACCAGTTTTCGGTTTTCGGAGCCGTCGGCCGTGCACCTCAGTTCGAGACCGCTTAACTTTCTCCGTTTGCTCCGGTTTTTGGCACACACCTTGTTTCCTCTCTCTAGAGGGACACTGTGGCCCGAGAGACCACCTTCGTGGTCGCACGCCACTTTCGATGCTTAACAGTCAGTTTTCGAGGCACCTAGCTGCGCGTTTTGGCCCCCAAACCCTCGTTTTGCATCCGTCTTGGTTCATTTTTGGCATGGACCCTATTTTCACTATTTGGAAGGTGGTACAAGGGTGGAAGACTACCTTTTCTCCTTGGAGACCACCTTTCTCTTCACTGATCGGTTTTCTTGACAGGAAGCTGGTCTCCTTGGTTTTTGGGCCACATTTACTGGTCTCCCACCATACCACTTACTTGCATTTCACGTGGAGACCACCCTGGTAGGCTGCCGACCACTTGAACCTTTTGACCCTGGTCGGTCGACCAGGGCAAATGGTCGGTCGACCACTTGAATTGGTCAGCCAGCTCCCATCAGTTCTGTCTCAGTGAGTTGATTCTAGCTGTGCCAGTTGGGAGGCACAGACTGCATCCTCCATACACATGTATGGAGGATGTTTGCCCTTGGTTTTAAGCTTCTAGGAGAAGCTTTAGTCCCTCTTGTCTATAAAGGAAGGGCTCTCCTTCCTTGTAGAGGGTTCAAAAAAATTTGTCTAAGGCATACAAGACTTCTCCCTCTATATCTCTACATCCAACCTCAAAAAGTGCATGGTTCTTGCACCTTTGCATACCATCTCCCAACCTAACCCATGCACCATCACTCTAAGCATCTTGGAGGCTATTTTCAGAGGTTGAGAGGCTGTCTTTGTGGTCCAGAGGTTACTGGTCCTTTTGTGCTACAAGGGTAACACACTTTCTCCCTTTTATGGCTTTATTTTGCTTCATCTTTTAGCTATATTTCAAGCATATTTGAGCTTTGGTGTAAACTAAAAAAAGTCTTATTTTGAGGCCCTTAACATGTTTGTTTAACATCATTTTTCTGTTGGGGGTCATCTACCGCCTTGCATGCTTCATTTTACCTTGTTTTGAGCCATGCCTTAGAGCATTTGTGTTGGCCTTTGTTTGCCCTTTTAGCCACTGAAATCCAGTGGATTTTCAGTGGCTAGAATGATGTTTTGAGTGCCAAAATCAGAGAGGGGTGACCCTCTCTCTCCTTGTTTTGTTTTCTAACATTCTTAGCCTTACAAAGGAGCCCTTATTTGCATGCTTCCAAGCCATGTTTCAGGCTATTTTTGATGAGTTTTAGGACCTGCATAGGCTCTGTCCAGAGCTTATTTTGCCATATTGGATGTCCATCTTGCATGTGTAGAATAACCCTCTTCATAGCATATCAAAGGAGCATCTCATTCTTGCATGCATTAACCATGTTTCAGTGGGTTTTTGGGCTTTATTTGGCATGTCATACCTCTGAATTTTGCTGGTTTAGTGGCCTCTTGATTGCCTCACGTGCTTGTAATGCAAATCCTCTTTACTAACTTACATTGCATGCTATTTTGGCCTTTGATTCTAGCACTTTTTGGCCATGCCTTAAACTGATTTTGTGCATGTTTTGGACTACCTTAGCTCCTTTTTAGGCCTCATGGTCGAATGATGTTTTCTATACATGGTTGTAGTTCAATACCCTTGCCTAGCTTTGAGTTTTGAAGCCTATTGCATGCGTATTTTGAGGTGTTTCCATGTTTTTGCATCATTGTGAATCATATTTCAGAGCTCATACATATGCCATATTCGCATGTTTTCCACTCTTTAAATGTGTTTGAGAGTTATGCATGAATACCTCATTTTTGGACCATTGCATAAGCTTCATTTTCACGTTTTGCGAGCCATCATTTTAGTCCATATTTGCTACTGTTTTGGCCTTCATAGGGACTTTTTGGGGCTGGTTTGGCCATTTGAGTATTGCTTTGCATGCCTATAGTGTAATCCACTTCACTAGTTTCGGTATTTGGGCCATCTAGCATGCATTGTGTGAGGTGTTTGCATGATTCGGGACCATCTTGCATATCATTTTAGAGCTGGAAAATATGTGATTGTATGCCATATTTCATGCTTACCATGCTTTGGTGGAGTTGCACTTTGTGCCTTAGGTTTGGTCCCTTGCATTTGTACATGTTTGCAAGTGTGTTGTTGCTTCATTTTCATCATGTATGGCCACTGATTTGAGTGTGGCTGAGGCCCATTCATTTTAGTTTAAGTCCATCTTGCATTATGTATGCCATATCCATGTTATCACATGCTTGATCGTCGCATTGTGTATGCCTTGTTCATGTCTTCGTGCATGTCCATCTTCGTATGTGCATTACGTATGCCATATAGTCCATGTGCATTGAGTATGCCATTCTTAGTTCATAGCATTGTGTATGCTAGTTGCATGTTTGCATATCATCCCTCGTATGCTAGCATGATTAGGTTGCATTGCGTTTAGGGTTGCATGCTAATCGTATTGTGTATGCCATGTATATTGCATTGTGTTTGGAATAGGGTTTAGTCCAAACACGGGAAGCGAGGGGCGTTTTGCACTCCAAGTGACGAAACGTGCCTCGATTCTCGGTCGACGACACTCCGGATTACCCATGATGGAGTTTAGGCCTTGTTGTGTTTATATGTGCATTCATTTTATATCGATTCGTGCAATCCAACTCCTCGGCCATCATGCATCGAGATGCGTGATTGGTGGCACGAGAATCGAGGACTACACTCCCTAGAGCTTGTGCAATAATGGGGAGAGTGGTCATGCACACATATGTTGAAAATACTTTGCCATACCCCTTTCTCGCTCTCTGTTGCAGCAAATCGGAAACCAACAACAAAAACTGGTCAGCAGCCTTCTGCAGCTTTGTATAGTGTTCTGGGACCAGTTGCAAACAGAGGCAAATCGGGGCATCGCGATGGATATCCCGACAAAGCGACTTGAGCATGCATGCATCCCTATCATTCGGAACAGAGCTGAGGTAGTCCATTTTGTTTAATTTGCATGCTTGTTTCCTTACTTACTTAGTTAATTTCTTAATTAATTAATGTTGTGTAATAATTAGTTTAATTAGCTTAGATTAGCTAGTTTATTCTGTACTTTTCATTCGGACCCTCCGAGGAGGGCAATGTCGTAATAAGTGTGCGTGTGTGTGTGATGCATGCCTTCCAACCCCACGTCTTTCTCCCTTTTATTTACCAGCTTATGATGGTTAGTTTAGGGCACGTTTCAATTAGCATACTTATGCTCGCATGTTTGCATCCATTTATATGTCTTGTATGCCCCGGGCTCCGCGCATCATACTAACTGCATTGTATTTCAATTTCGAGTTGAATACATGTATCAGTTGTTGCATTTCATATGCCATTTTAGAATAGCCGAGCCTATCTTAGTTGCATTTTTGCACGTGTTGCATTAGGCATTTCAGCATCGTTAGGATTCATGCATGATTTCTAATTAGCTTCTTTCTTTGGCTTGGAGTACTCGGTAAGTATTTATGCTTTAGCATCCTTGCATGCGTGTGAGTGACTGCCATAATAGCATGCTTACCATGAGGCTATTTCCTTATGTGATATAGCTGCTTGAATGCCTGTGGATGAAGGTTAGGTTATTTGAATTGGAACAATTCACCAATTGAGAGTTTTAAGCCCACTTGAGAGTGGCAAAATCATGTTTTCTTAAGCCCACTTGAGGGTGGCAAATCCACGTCTTAGCCTACTTGCAAGTAGCACCATCAAACCATCTTTCAAATAAACAAACATGAAATGTTTTGTTCTAACTCAAACGATCCAGTCTGTAGCTGTATGTTGTGTGCATCACATAGTAATTCTAGGCTAATAACCGGAATAAGAGCACATAATATTTTCAAAACTCGATATCATGGTTAGTACAGGCCGATCTTTGATCGGGCAAGCGGGGGTGCTCACGAAGTGACCTTTTCCAATCGTACCCAAGTTCCCGAGCCGAGGCAACTTTGGTGATAACGAACACGTGGCCTTAGGCACGAGTCAGGGTTTCCTAAATTCTCCCAAAATAAAATATTTAGGTGGCGACTCTGTATCTGGCAAAGAAGTCCATGTTTGGCACTTCTTTCTAAAAATTAGTTTTTCAAAACGATTTGTCGGATTTGGACTCTTTGATGATTCATCGATCTTGCATTGAACTCCGCGAGATTAGATACAAGACCGTGACATTGAGTCCAAACTGTAGTAAGCCCCAATGAACAAAATGGGATTCTCTCCCGGGACGTTCAAGGACGTCTACAGTTTCTGGCGACTCTGCTGGGGATTTAGAGAACTTGACTCGACTCATGATATCTTGTTTTGACTACACTTATGTGGTTCTTTGCATTGTATTGCATTGGTGCGCCTAGGACACCGTGTTTGCCATCTGCTATTCCTGAATGGTTTACCGGAGTTTCGCTTTGAGAAGTGTGCCATAAGGCTGACCGGTTACGGGCTCTACCATAATGGGAACACAAACCCCGATTTTTACCGGGGCACCTTTTTTGACCATTCGACCTAGTGCATATCGGAATCCATAGTGACCATTCGAAGGTAGGACAGGTTGCTCACCCGATTACAAGTTGTTTGAAACCGCTGTGTGCGTAGTGAAACCCTAGTTCTTGACGAAAATAGGACAAGGAAACCCTAGCCCAACATAGGGGTGTTTTTGCTCTCACTTGCTTGTTATGTGCTTTTAGAGTTGTGCCTTTACAGGAATGCATATATCAGTTTGCAAGTTTGGGTATCAGGCCTACGGACATCAGTATCAGTTTTTTGAGAATAAGTTATATCTGCGGGTATCAGATTCAGATTTTGGGCAGTGATTTTGGGGAACAGTGATCAGTAGTAGAGTACAATTATTCAGCTATGCCTATGTCAGTTCTGATGAAATTGGGCTGAAATGCTGCTTGTTTTATCTTTCAGTTCAGAGACTTAGTTCAGAATCGCCAGTGTTCTCCTTCGCGGAAGCAAGGCAAACATCTGATCCGTCAGTCATCGGTCACATCACCTCCGTTCAGTTTAGCGGATTTATGATGGCACAGAATTCAGAGGAAATTGGGGCTATGGCAGCCGCATTAAACCAAGGAATCATCTTACAGGGTGAGACCGATGTTGAGGTACCACACGCCACTTGTCAGCCGCTACGATCTATCTAGGAACCCCAGTTGTTTCAAGCTCGTGAACCTACCACATTTGAGTTAATGGGAATGATTGGCGACCTTCAAAGATCTGTGGCTGATCTAGTCTACGGAATGTCGGCCCCGCCACCAACTGCATCGTATACCGGAAACTTCATGCCGCAAGAGCCCCCACTACTGGGGTGAATTGTAATTGAGCTCAGCCAACCTGAAGCTGTCTCAAGCTCTGGCAATGATATGTCAGCGACAACAGGTCTTCGCACTGAAGTAGTAACCCAAATCGTCCACCAAGCTGCGGCTAGTGGAAAGAACAAGATGAAGGCAAACGCAGATCCCTATGAACAACTCCAGCAAGCTGTTGAGGCTCTGAAAGCCGGGGGGTTAAATAAGCAGCAAGTACTCACAGTCGTGGCTAAGACTGTGGATGACATTTTCCCGGCTCAGACCGTGAGCAGTTCAAGCCAAAGAGAAAATCGGGATAGGGACCGTCGTACCAAGATAGTTTCTTCCAATCCTAACCCTGCACCTGGGAAAGATCAGAAAGCCAAGGCAAGACTCGCCGATCCTTTTTGCTAGTCCGGCAAAGGTCTCTGACAGCCAAGTATCTCTGCCTGAGGCGTAGGGTCTTTCATGCCCTCTACATGCCTTTGTCCAAGGCTCTTCGAATCCTCACTGAAAAGGGTCATCTCAAACCTCTTGAGCCTCGGCCTCTCCCGAGTAATCTCCCTCTCTTACATGATACTACCCAGTACTGTGTGTGCCATCAACAGGCTGGTCACACCACCAACAATTGCTTCGTCTTCGCCACGAAGTGCAAGATTTGATCGATGATGTGGTCATCCTCCCACCTAGCTCAGCAAAATCTGTCACCACTGAGTTATTGGATTTCGAGGATAATACAAGTATGTGATCAAGGGTTGGTCTACCTGCGGGCAGCGCTCGATTTATTTCAGATATGGCATTTGGCATGCACTATTTTGAGCATTTGCGAATACTAGTTTTTGTACTTTTTGACTTGGATATTGGGTCAGTTTTGTTGTTTTGTATATAGTCAGTCTTTTTGTACTGAGTCAGTCGGGTCTGTCTTGTTGTATCGAGTCAATCCTGTTGCATTGGAGTCGGGTGATTCCGGGGATGTTACCTCGGACATCACTATCTTGTTTTGTGTTTGTCTTTTTGCTTTCTTTTGAGTCTGTTTCTACCTTGGAGCTAGTTATGCCAACAGATCTGAATGAAACAGCAGTGATTTTCATACTCTTGTGTTTGCTTCTGCCTTGCGCCAGTTGTGCCAGAAGTTTGAATGAAACGGCAGTGCATTTCACCTGCTCTTTTGTGCCTTTAAGTTATTGTATTGACCTAAGTTTTTCAAAACTTTTTGGACATTGTGTTGAAAACAAAGAGGAAGGAATTCCTCGGGATTTGCAAAATTTGATCAAACTAAGAGAAAGAGAGGCGTCCTAAGCCCTTAATGAATGAAATCATGTTTGTTAATATGAGTACTGAGAAGGATCCTGGCTTAATCCAGATTGGTTCTACATTGTCTTCCGCGTGAGCAATTAGTCACTTTCTTAAAAGATTTCAAAAAAAAAAATGTTTTGCGCCGTCTTGCGAAGGCCTGTGTGGAATCGCTCTTGAGATTATGCAGCTTAGGATCGCTCTCAGCCTTGAGACTCGACCCTTTTTGCTTTCAAACCTTGAACTTGGATTCAAAATGTTTAACGGTCAACCACAATGTGAGGCCTGTGTGGCCAGATTTGAAGCAGCCCACGAACTAGGGGCAAGAAAGTCAAAGGAAGCTTGCGAAACTAGATCAAAAGCCCTCGAACTAGGGGCAAAAAATGTCAGATGTGCTCGAAGAGTCAAAGATAAAGACTAGCAAGAATGCCAAATTCCAGAAGGGAAGAAAGAAGAAGGTATCGCTGAAGGACAACCGAGTTCCAATCCACAACACTATGGGCAAATTCAGCCCCCATTGGATGGACTTCTGCATCATCAACGAAAAACAGCCATTTTCCTGGATTCAGATGATTTTAGGATCTCAAAACCATTTGACATGGACAAAGCTACACTTTTACCCTTAAGAGGCTCGCTGGGCCGAAAACCCGGAAGGACGACCCAGGCAAAAGTTAGAGCAAGAAAAGAAGAAAAGAAAGAAAATAAAAAATGCAAAGAATGAAAAAAAGAAAAAAGTTAGAAAAGATGAAAAAAGAAGAAAAGAAATGAAAAGAAAAGAAGAACATAGCTCGCAAGGTTGAAAACCCGAAAGGGCGGCCTTGGCAAAAGTTAGAGCGTAAAAGGAGAGGTTAATACCCGAGTGTACCTTAACGTGAACTACGTAAGGCTTGATTCCCATATTTGGGATACGTAGGCAACTTCATTCTGAAGTCCAGCTATAAACACTTCCAAATCGATTGTGTCCATGTAATAGTTTTGATCATCTTTGCCTTCTCTGTATCCGAGAGTTCAATTGTGATCGTCACTCTGAGGACTGATTACAATGCGCTGCGGTGCTATCCAAACAAGGGACAACTTTCCGTTGCCATACAATGTGCCATGGTGCTATTCAAATAAGGGGCAACTTTCCGTTGCCATGCGGTATCCTTCAAACAAAGGGGCAATTTTCCATTGTTTTGGATCTGAGGTTGTGTATCTCAAGAGTAGGTCCCATGCTCGTCGAGCAATGGCCGTTTGCAAAAATAGTTTTTGAGATTTTTTACTAAGGTGGACTGATTTTCTCGAAAAGTATTCCATTTTTTCAAAACTGGACCATTTCTTGGACCCAAAAAAGAAAAATTTTCAGTGCTCATAACCTGACTTGCATGATTTCAAATCAGAAAATCGAACAAGCATGTTAATCTAACTCTCATGTTGGTCAAAATTGTTTTAGCAGAACATCAAAAATAAAAAATGGTCAAAATAATGAACTAGGGGACACAGTTAAGTCAGGTGTTCTGTCTTTTCCCATTGTTAACATACTTGCTAGAAAGGGCACCGTATCTACCAGAAAAGGGCACAATAGAAACTAACAGCAAAATGCCGAAAGTTCTCTCACCCTCAAAGCAGCGAGGTATCAAGTTAAGTGCGAAGCACGAACTAGAATGGAGCAGGATATTTCATTCCCTCATCTGGACAGATCTAATCATGTCCAAACTCCCCAGCAGAGCATCGTCAACCGATGTCAGTTGCAGATTTGCTACACACCCAGTTGTAGCGCAACCCCTCTGTGGGAGAAACTCACTATTGTGAATAGAAGAAAGAGAATCTAGCAGAATGCTAGGGGCAAGAGCCCGCAACTTCTTGTTTATCCATCAACCACCCAGGGAAGGGATAAAAAATGAGAGATTGAAGAATAGAGAGATGTGCGTTGAGAGAAAAAGTGCGGAAAAGGGCTTTTTAAGTAAAAAAAAAAAAAAACAGGGCCTGAGGGCCGAGTGATGTGAGAATCACAAATGAGAAAGGGTGGGAAAGAATACCAAGAGAAATAGGCTTCCTGTGCATGTCCGAGTGTCGTGTCTTTTTGTTTTATCTCGATTCTTGTTTTGAGTCATTTCGAGTGTTACGCGATGTGTTTAGGTTGTTTACCTTTTGTTTTCCGTTGTTGAGTCGTAGTGCACTGTGTTCAATCATAGGCTCAATACCCCGGTCAAGAACTCATCTCTCAATTTCAAAAATAAAATCGTTTTGCGCTCCGAGTGCCGTGCCGTTCTCCACATCTGTGCAAAACAAGATTCGTTCTTTCGTAAAACCAGGACCTATCTGAAGCTATATAGGTTCCAGACTACAAAGCAAAAGAAAAGAGGGAAAATGTCGGGTATTTGAGTTTGTTTCCACTTTAGTAAGTTCCGAGATTACATTCCGTGTGTACCTCTTCAGGTCTTGCCAATGCTCCGAAGCATGAGTGTGCCTCTACCTCAAACTCAAGATCAAGCCTGCTTCAAGCCAGAATGGTGATCAAAAGTGCTCTCCCAGAGTACCATTCTCTGCTAGATGCATCTTGGATGTGTTCGCAATGAGTTCCAAGGAGACCAACTACGACGGTTGAAACTAGAGTTCGAATGCCTATTGCCTAGAACGCAAAGGTTTGGGATTTCCGAGACTAAAGTCTGGTTTAAATACCCAGAGGCGTGCCCTTGGCTTGAAATCTGTCTGGAAGGCCCATAGGTTGAGATAGCGTGTATGCACCTCAATTCTGGATACTGAACCAACCTAGTCTGTCACCCCATTGGAGAATAGGGAAAGCTGTGAATATGATCAGGAAGAAAGGCAACATCTAAAGTGTTTTATGTGAAGAACCCGTGTCAGTATTTCAGAGCCTTTGTATTGCGAGTTGAAGCTAAGTGTTCGAAGAGCATGAGGGGACATCCCCGTCAGAGTAGAGCGGTTCGTCGCCACTCACCCCATGAGGTGCTTCTTAAAGCGCCGCTATGCTTGTTTATTGCGTTCCTTAAACATCATGCATTGTATTGCATTGTACCTATCAAGTTTCTTTCTCATTCATGCACGATATTGTATGTACGGTTCATTCAAAAAAGTTCCGTTTGAGATCATTTATTTAGTGTATCAATCACACTTCATTCGCTTAGTATATCAATCACACTCTCTTCACTTAGCGTATAATTCACACTTCTTTCATTTTCTATATCTATCACACACATTCTCATTTTCTATATCTATCACACACATCCTCATATTGTGTATCTATCATGCACATATTCACTTCATTTACTTTAGTGTATCCATCACACATCATTACCTTTTGTGTATCCATCACACCTGTTCACATAGTGCATCTATCACACGTTGTGTTCACCGTTTGTGTATCCATCACACCTGTTCACTTAGTACATCTATCACACTTTCTGTTCACCTTTAGTGTATCTATCATACTTAGTTCACTCAGTGCATCTATCACACTTTGTGTTCACCTTTTATGCATCCATCACACCTGTTCACTTAGTGCATCTATCACACTTTGTGTTCACCTTTTGTCTATCCATCACACTTGTTCACTCAGTGCATCTATCACACTTTGTGTTCATTTTTTGTGCATCCACCACACTTGTTCACTCAGTGCATCAATCACACTTTGTGTTCATCTTTAGTGTATCTGTCATACTTTGTCACTCAGTGCATCTGTCACACTTTGTGTTCACCTTTTGTGCATCCATCACACCTGTTCACAGAGTGCATCTATCACACTTTGTGTTCATCTTTTGTGTATCCATCACACCTGTCCACTTGGTGCATCGATCACACTTTGGGCTCACCTTTTGTGTATCCATCACACTTGTTTACTCAGTGTATCTATCACACTTTGGGTTCACTTTTTGTGTATCCATCACACCTGTTCACTTAGTGCATCTATCACACTTTGTGTTCATCTTTAGTGTATCTATCATACTTTGTCACTCAGTGCATCTGTCACACTTTGTGTTCACCTTTTGTGCATCCATCACACCTGTTCACTTAGTGCATCTATCACACTGTGTGTTCACCGTTTGTGTATCCATCACAACTGTTCACTTAGTGTATCTATCACACCCTGTGTTCACCTTTTGTGTATACATCACACTTGTTCACTCAGTGCACATATCACACTTTGTGTTCACCTTTTGTGTATACACCACACAAGTTCACTTAGTGCATCGATCACACTTTGTCTTCACCTTTAGTGTATCTATCATACCTTGTTCACTTAATGGATCTATCACACTTTGTGTTCACCTTTGGTGTATCCATCACACCTGTTCACCTAGTGCATCTACCACACTTTGTGTTCACCTTTTGTGTATGCATCACACCTGTTCACTTAGTGCATCTATCACATTCTATGTTCACCTTTTGTGTACCCATCACACTTGTTCACTCAATGCACCTATCACACTTTGTGTTCACCATTTGTGTATCCATGACACCTGTTCACTTGGTGCATCTATCACACTTTGTGTTCATCTTTAGTGTATCTATCATACTTTGTTCACTCAGTGCATCTATCACACTTTGTGTTCACCTTTTGTGTATCCATCACACCAGTTCACTTAGTGCATCTATCACACTTAGTGTTCAACTTTTGCGTATCGATCACACTTGTTCACTGAGTGCATCAATCACACTTTGTATTCACCTTTTGTGTATCCATCACACTTGTTCACTCAATGCTTCTATCACACTTTGCGTTCACCTTTTTTGTATCCATCACACTTGTTCACATAGTGCATCTATCACACTTTGTGTTCACCTTTTGTGTATCCATCACACTTGTTTACTCAGTGTATCTATCACACTTTGGGTTCACTATTTGTGTATCCATCACACCTGTTCACTTAGTGCATCTATCACACTTTGTGTTCATCTTTAGTGTATCTATCATACTTTGTCACTCAGTGCATCTGTCATACTTTGTGTTCACCTTTTGTGCATCCATCACACCTGTTCACTTAGTGCATCTATCACACTGTGTGTTCACCGTTTGTGTATCCATCACAACTGTTCACTTAGTGTATCTATCACACACTATGTTCACATTTTTTGAATCCATCACACTTGTTCACTTAGTGCATATATCACACTTTGTGTTCACCTTTTGTGTATCCATCACACCTGTTCACTTAGTGCATCTATCACACTTTGTGTTCACCTTTTGTGTATCCATCACACCTGTTCACTCAGTGCACTTTTCACACTTTGTGTTCACCTTTAGTGTATCTATCATACGTTGTTCACTCAGTGCATCTATCACACTTTGTGTTCGCATTTTGTGTATCCATCACACTTGTTTACTGAGTGCATCTATCACACCTTGTCCTCACCTTTTGTGTATCCATCACACTTGTTCACTCAGTGCATCTATCACACTTTGTGTTCACCGTTTGCGTATCCATGACACCTATTCACTTAGTGCATCTATCACCCTTTGTGTTCACATTTAGTGTATATATCACACTTTGTTCACTCTGTGAATCTATCACACTTCGCGTTTAACTTTTGTGTATCCATCACACCTGTTCACATAGTGCATCTATCACACATTGTGTTCACCTTTTGTGTATCCATAACACCTGTTCACTTAGTGCATCTATCACACTCCGAGTTCACCTTTTGGGTATCCATCACACTTGTTCACTTAGTACATCTATCACACTTTGTGTTCACCTTTTGTGTATCCATCACACCTGTTCACTCAGTGCATCTATTACACTTTGTGCTCAAATTTAGTGTATCTATCATACATTGTTCACTCAGTGCTTCTATTACACTTTGGGTTCACCTTTTGTGTATCCATCACACCTGTTCACTTAGTGCATCTATCACACTTGGTGTTCACCTTTTGTGTATCCATCACACCTGTTCACTTCGTGCATCTATCACACTTTGTGTTCACGTTTAGTGTATCTATCATACTTTGTTCACACAGTGCATCTATTACACTTTGTGTTCACCTTTTGTGTATCCCTCACACCTGTTCACTTAGTACATCTATCACACTCTGTGTTCACCTTTTATGTATCTTTCACACCTGTTCACTCAGTGCATCTATCACACTTTGTGTTCACCTTTAGTTTATCTATCACACATTGTTCACTTAGTGCTCCTATCACACTTTGTGTTAACCTTTTGTGTATCCATCACACTTGTTCACTTAGTGCATCTATCACACTTAGTGTTCTCCTTTTGTATATCCATCACACTTGTTCGCACAGTGCATCTTTCACACTTTGTGTTCACCTTTTGTGTATCCATCACACCTATTCAATTAGTGCATCTGTCACACTTAGTGTTCACCTTTTTTGTATCCATCACACTTGTGCACTGAGTGCATCTATCACACTTTGCGTTCACCTTTTGTGTATCCATCACACTTGTACACTAAATGCATCTATCACACTTTGTGTTCACCTTTTATGTATCCATCACACCTATTCACTTGGTGCATCCATCAAACTTTGTGTTCACCTTTTGTGTATCCATCACACCAGTTCGCTTAGTCCATCTATCACACTTCGTTTTCACCTTTTGTTTATCCATCACACGTGTTCACTTAGTGCATCCATCACACGTTGTGTTGATCTTTACTGTATATATCATACTTTGTTCACTTAGTGCATCTATCACACTTTGTGTTCACCTTTTGTGTATCCATCACACTTGTTCACAGAGTGTATCTATCACACTTTCTGTTCATCTTTTGTGTATCCATCACACCTGTCCACTTGGTGCATCGATCACACTTTGGGCTCACCTTTTGTGTATCCATCACACTTGTTCACTTAGTGCATCTATCACACTCTGTGTTCACATTTTGTGTATCCATCACACTTGTTCACTAAGTGCATATATCACACTTTGTGTTCACCTTTTGTGTATCCATCACACCTGTTCACTTTGTGCATCTATCACACTTTGTGTTCACCTTTTGTGTATCCATCACACCTGTTCACTCAGTCCATCTATCACACTTTGTGTTCACCTTTAGTGTATCTATTATATGTTGTTCACTCAGTGCATTTTTCACACTTTGTGTTCACATTTTGTGTATCCATCACACTTGTTCACTGAGTGCATCTATCACACTTTGTGTTCACCTTTTGTGTATCCAGCACACTTGTTCACTCAGTGCATCTATCACACTCTGTGTTAACCTTTTGTGTATCCATCACTCTTGTTCACTTAGTGCATCTATCACACTTTGTGTTCACCTTTTGTGTATCCATTACACCTGCTCATTCAGTGCATCTATCACACCTTGTGGTCACCTTTAGTCTATCTATCATACATTGTTCACTCAGTGCATCAATCACACTTCGTGTCCACCTTTTGTGTATTCATCACACCTGTTCACTTTGTGCATCTATCACACTTTGTGTTCACCTTTTGTCTATCCATCACACCTGTTCACTTACTGCATCTATCACACTTTGTGTTCACCTTTTGAGTATCCATCACACCTGTTCACTTTGTGCATCTATCACACTTTGTGTTCACCTTTAGTGTAATCATACTTTGTTCACTCAGTGCATCTATCACACTTTGTGTTCACCTTAAGTATATCTATCCTACGTTCTTTACTCAGTGCATCTATCACACTTTGTGTTCACATTTTGTGTATCCATCACACTTGTTCACTTAGTGCATCTATCACACTGCATGTTCACCTTTTGTGTATCCATCACACATGTTTACTTAGTGCATATATCACACTTTGTGTTCGTCTTTTGTGTACCCATCAAACCTGTTCACTTTGTGCATATATCACACTTTGTTTTCAACTTTTGTGTATCCATCACACCTGTTCAGTCAGTGCATCTATCACACTTTGTGTTCACCTTTTGTGTATCAATCACACCTGTTCACTTAGTGCATCTATCACACTTTGTGTTCACCTTTAGTGCATCTATCATACTTTGTTCACTCAGTGCATCTATCACACTTTGTGTTCACCTTTAGTGTATCGATCATACGTTGTTTACTCGGTGCATCTATCACACTTTGTGTTAACATTTTGTGTATCCATCACACTTGTTCACTTAGTGCATCTATTACACTCTGTCTTTACCTTTTGTGTATCCATCACACTTGTTCAATTAGTGCATATATCACACTTTGTGTTCACCTTTTGTGTATCCATCACACCTGTTCACTTAGTGCATCTATCACACTTTGTTTTCACCTTTTTTGTATCCATCACACCTGTTCACTCAGTGCATCTATCACACTTTGTGTTCACCTTTAGTGTATCTATCATACATTGTTCACTCAGTACATCTATCACACTCTGTGTTCACATTTTGTGTATCCATTACACTTGTTCACTTAGTGCATCTATCACACTTTTGGTTCACCTTTTATGTATCCATCACGCTTGTTCACTCAGTGCATCTATCACACTTTGTGTTCACTTTTTGTGTATCCATCACACCTGTTCACTTAGTGCATCTATCACACTTTGCGTTCACCTTTAGTGTATCTATCATACTTTCTCACTCAGTGCATCTATCACACTTTGTGTTCACGTTTTGTGTATCCATCACGCCTGTTCACGTAGTGCATCTATCACACTTTGTGTTCACCTTTTGTGTATCCATCACACCTGTTCACTTAGTGCATCTATCACACTCTATGTTCACCTTTTGTGTATACATCACACTTGTTCACTTAGTGCATATATCACACTTTCTGTTGACCTTTTGTGTATCCATCACCCCTGTTCACTTAGTGCATCAATCACACTTTGTGTTCACCTTTAATGTATCCACCTGTTTTCTTAGTGCATCTATCACAGTCTGTGTTCACTTTTTGTGTATCCATCACACTTGTTCACTTAGTGCATATATCACACTTTGTGTTCACCTTTTGTGTATCCATCACACCTGTTTACTTAGTGCATCTATCACACTTTTTGTTCACCTTTTGTGTATCCATCACACCTGTTCACTCAGTCCATCTGTCACACTTTGTGTTCACCTTTAGTGTATCAATTATACGTTGTTCAGTCAGTGCATCTATCACACTTTGTGTTCACATTTTGTGTATCCATCACACTTGTTCACATAGTGCATCTATCACACTTTGTGTTCACCTTTTGTGTATCCATCACACTTGTTCACTCAGTCCATCGATCGCACTTTGTGTTGACCTTTTGTGTATCCGTCACACCTGTTCACTTAGTGCATCTATCACACTTTGTGTTCACCTTTAGTGTATATAACATACTTTGTTCACTCAGTGCATCAATCACACTTCGTGTTCACATTTTGTGTATCATCACACCTGTTCACTTAGTGCATCTATCGCACTTTGTGTTCACCTTTTGTGTATCCATCACACCAGTTCACTTAGTGCATCTATCAAACTCAGTCTTCACCTTTTGTGTATCCATCCCACTTGTTCACTTAGTGCATCTATCACACTTTGTGTTCACCTTTTGTGTATCCATCACACCTCCTCATTCAATGCATCTATCAAACTTTGTGCTCACCTTCAGTGTATGTATCATACATTGTTCACTCAGTGCATCTGTAACACTTCCTGTTCACCTTTTGTGTATTCATCACACCTGTTCACTTAGCGCATCTATCACACTTTGTGTTCACCTTTTTTATATTCAGTTAGTGCATCTATCACACTTTGTGTTCACTTTAGCGTGTCTATCATACTTTGTTTACTCAGTGCATCTATCACACTTTGTGTTCACTTTTTGTGTCCCCATCACACTTGTTCACTGAGTGCATCTATGACACATTGTGTTCACCTTTTGTGTATCCATCAAACTTGTTCACTCAGTGCATCTATCACACTTTGTGTTCACCTTTTGTGTATCCATCACACCTGTTCACATGGTGCATTTATCACACTTTGTACTCACCTTTTGTGTATCTATCACACCTGTTCACTTGGTGCATCTATCACACTTTGTGTTCACCTTTAGTGTATCCATCACACCTGTTCACTTAGTGAATCTATAACACTTTGTGTCTACCTTTTGTGTATCCATCACACACGTTCACTCAGTGGATCTATCACACTTTGTGTTCACCTTCTGTGTATCCATCACACCTGTTCACTTAGTGCATCTATCACACTTTGTGTTCACCTTTAGTGTGTCTATTATACTTTATCACACTTTGTGTTCACCTTCTATGTATCCATCACACCTATTCACTTAGTGCATCTATCACATTCTATGTTCACCTTTTGTGTGTCCATCACACTTGTTCACTTAGTACATCTATCACACTT
This sequence comes from Camellia lanceoleosa, assembly GCA_025200525.1. Taxonomy (NCBI): domain Eukaryota; kingdom Viridiplantae; phylum Streptophyta; class Magnoliopsida; order Ericales; family Theaceae; genus Camellia; species Camellia lanceoleosa. Next base: position 154,290,772 of record CM045759.1, read on the forward strand.
TGTGTTCACCTTTAGTGTATATATCATACTTCGTTCACTCAGTGCATCTATCACACTTTGTGTTCACCTTGTGTGTATCCATCACACTTCTTCACTAAGTGCATCTATCACACTTTGTGTTCACCTTTTGTTTATCCATCACACTTGTTGACTCAGTGCATCTATCGCACTTTGTGTTAACCTTTTCGGTATCCATCACACCTGTTCACTTAGTGCATCTATCACACTTTGTGTTCACCTTTGGTGTATCTATCTTACTTTGTTCACTCAGTGCATCTCTCACAATTCGTGTTCACCTTTTGTGTATCATCACACCTGTTCACTTAGTGCATCTTTCGCACTTTGTGTTCACCTTTTGTGTATCCATCACACCTGTTCACTTAGTGCATCTATCACACTCTGTGTTCACCTTTTGTGTATCCATCACACTTGTTCACTTAGTGCATCTATCACACTTTGTATTCACCTTTTGTGTATCCATCACACCTGCTCATTCAGTGCATCTATCACACTTTGTGCTCACCTTTAGTGTATCTATCATACATTGTTCACCCAATGCATCAATCACACTTTGTGTTCCCCTTTTGTGTATCCATCACACGTGTTCACTTAGTACATTTATCACACGTTGTGTTCACCTTTTTTGTTTTCAACACCCCCGTTCACTTAGTGCATCTATCACACTTTGTGTTCACCTTTTGTGTATCCATCACACATGTTCACTTAGTGCATCAATCACACTTTGTGTTCACCTTTAGTGTATCTGTCATACTTTGTTCACTCAGTGCATCTATCACACTTTGTGTTCACCTTTTGTGTATCCCTCACACCTGTTCACTTAGTGCATGTTTCACACTTTGTGTTCACCTTTTTTTTATCCTTCACACCTGTTCACTTAGTGTATGTATCACACTTTGTGTTCACCTTTTTTTTATCCTTCACACCTGTTCACTCAGTGCATCTATCACACTTTGGGTTCACCTTTAGTGTATCTATCATACGCTGTTCACTTGGTGCTTCTATCACACTTTGTGTTAACCTTTTGAGCATCTATCACACTTGTTCACTTAGTGCATCTATCACTCGTTTTGTTCTCCTTTTGTGTATCCATCATACTTGTTCACTCAGTACATTTATCACACTTTGTGTTCACGTTTTGTGTATCCATCACACTTGTTCACTTAGTGCATCTATCCCACTTAGTGTTCACCTTTTTTCTATCCATCACACTTGTTCACTGAGTGCATCTATCACACTTTGCGTTCACCTTTTGTGTATCCATCACACTTGTAGACTCAATGCATCTATCACACTTTGTGTTCACCTTTTATGTATCCATCACACCTGTTCACTTGGTGCATCCATCACCCTTTGTGTTCACCTTTTGTGTATCCATCACACTTGTTCACATAGTGCATCTGTCACACTTTGCATTCACCTTTTGTGTATCCATCACACCTGTTCACTTAGTGCATCTATCACACTTTGTGTTCACCTTTAGTGCATATATCATACTTTGTTCACTCACTGCATCTATCACACTTTGCGTTCACCTTTTGTGTATCCATCACACTTGTTCACTAAGTGCGTCTATCACACTCTGTGTTCACCTTTTGTGTATCCATCACACTTGTTCACTGAGTGCATCTATCACACTTTGTGTTCACCTTTTGTGTATCCATCACACCGGTCAACTTGGTGCATCTATCACACTTTGGGCTCATCTTTTGTGTATCCATCACACCTGTTTACTTAGTGCATCTATGTCATGACCCAAACCCGGCCTTATGGGTTTAGCACTGTGGCGATGTCAAGAGATTACCAAGGCCTGCGAAAAGAATACGGTTAAAAGCAGTCTGAACTTTGGCGGATGCCAATACAGTAAATAACTAGTGTCCATTGAGCTGTGAAAATCTGTATGCCAAAAACATTTTTCATGCATTCAACAGTTAAGAACAGTACGGTTTATACAATCATTTACAGTCAGTCAGTACGGGGATCGAATCCCTCGATAACAGTACATTAGATAGTCTATACAAAAGTACAATACAGTAAGGAGACCGACGGGGACACAAAACACCCCAAGCCATAGCATGGCAACACGAAACCTCACAGTGAGGCACATAGGCTGGCTTGACAAAACTGGGGACCAACCCACGCTCCTAGCTCCAGTCTGGCTGCTGAGAACCTACATATATATATATATAAACAGTGAGCTAAAGCCCAATGAATAACATAATGCGTAAAGAGGTTATAAATGAATGTCCTTACAGTAATGAAATCAGTTCATTAAACAAGATTTTATTTTCAAGATTTCAATCACCATATGTGGTACACCCATTAGCCTATAAACAAGAGGTCCAGAGGACCGGGTCTTGACAGACCCAACAAGAATGATGGCCATCAACGATGTGATATGGTTCCAAAGGAACCGACAGAGCTCAGAATAAGAATAAGAATTGCTAAGGATGCCACAATACAGTTTAGAATACAGGACATACATTCATTCAGTAAACAATATCAGTTCAATAAATAGTTCAGTTCAGTATTCAAAAGATAACCATTTGAACATATCTTTACACAATTGTTACTCACAGAGATTGGGCTATAGCAGCTAGAGCGCGTCCCCGAGAGCCAACCCTAAACGGTTAACAAATAAAACACACACTAAGTTCACAGTCGGAAGGATAGTAATTAAATCCCTAAATTCCTCGGTGTGGTTCTATGTCTAAATCCTCATTAAGATGTCTTAAACTAGGCCTAAGAATGCCTAGGATGGGATGAGGATGCAAAAATACAGTTGGAAGGCATTTTTCAAAAGTTCTTTAACAGGGTCTCGCTCGGCGAGCCTTCCTTCGCCGGCGAGGTTGCGAAACAAAGGCTTTGCTCGGCGAACAATCCTTCGCTCGGCGGCGATGAAACAATAAAAATCTTGGATGCTCAATTTTACGCGTGATGCTGCTCGATGCTCGCCGGCGAGCTTCCAAAATCAAAGGGTTACTTCGGCGAGCCTTCCTTCGCCGGCGGTCGATGAAACGATAAAAATCTTGGATGCTCGATTTTTACGCCGAGCCACCAATCCTTCGCTCGGCGTGGCTCGGAGAAAGCGTTGGTCGCTCGGCGAGAATCGCCGCTCGGCGAAGAAGCCAAATCTGGAATTTCAGTTGCCTTTAACTCAAACCAAGCATTCTCAACTCAATTCTCGACCTCTTGGGCCCAAATTCTGGAAAATACATCCCAAAACAACGTATAACAAGTTTCAAAAGCCAATTTATGAATTCAAGCCCCAAAGGTGAGTCAATTAAATCCAAACTTCAAACCCATTTCAAGAACACTTTCAAAACATGCAATGCATGAGCTTTAAACCAATTTCAAGTTTCAAATCTTGCTCTCATGAGCTCAATGGTTGGAAAACAAAGTGAAAACATGGACTTAACCATGATTATGGACATGCATGTCCAATTCTAGCATGAATTCAACTCAAACTCATCAATATACACATGCATGCAAGAATGGAGCTCTAACTCAACAATTATGAATAAATTCATGTCTTAGCTCTCTAATTAAGCATGGAGCATGCAAGAATAAACCTTAAGGACAATAATGAGAGGTCCAATTACCTTACTAAGTCTTGAATGCAAGATGAACAAGCTCAACTATGCAATCTATGCCACAAATCCTTCAATTCCCAAGCAATACTAAGCAAAATGAGAAGAATTACTCTATCTCTCCTACTCCCTCCCTCTAAGGTCGGCTAGGTGTGAGAAAGTGGCTGATCAAAGTGTTGTTGAAGTGTAATAAGGCTCTTGCAAAACAATAAACAAGTGTCCACTATAGGTGGCAATTTCGTAATTAAGCCTAACTTTTCAATTGGCTTAAATTAATCTAGTTTAATCATTCCTAATCAATTTTCAGATAAATATACCATTAAATCCTAAATATTCTACTGATTCCAAAGCTCTAAACGGTTAGTAATTCGGCCGCCGATAAGGCCTTCAATTAGCAGTTTAAACATATAAACTCAAACAGATAATCAATCAATTAAACAGATGCAACATGCAATTCAATAGATAAACTATTCGATTTCAATCAGTCCATTCAGTACTTTAGTTAATTCGATTATCAGTCATTATCAGTTCAGTTTAACAATAATCAGTATATAATTCAGTGGTTATTCGGTAATCGGTACGAGGGTTGTTACAATCTATCACAGTCTGTGTTCACCTTTTGTGTATCCATCACACTTGTTCACTTAGTGCATATATCACACTTTGTGTTCACCTTTTGTGTATCCATCACACCTGTTCACTTAGTGCATCTATCACACTTTTTGTTCACATTTTGTGTATCCATCACACCTGTTCACTCAGTCCATCTGTCACACTTTGTGTTCACCTTTAGTGTATCAATTATACGTTGTTCAGTCAGTGCATCTATCACACTTTGTGTTCACATTTTGTGTATCCATCACACTTGTTCACATAGTGCATCTATCACACTTTGTGTTCACCTTTTGTGTATCCATCACACTTGTTCACTCAGTCCATCTATCACACTTTGTGTTGACCTTTTGTGTATCCGTCACACCTGTTCACTTAGTGCATCTATCACACTTTGTGTTCACCTTTAGTGTATATAACATACTTTGTTCACTCAGTGCATCAATCACACTTCGTGTTCACATTTTGTGTATCATCACACCTGTTCACTTAGTGCATCTATCGCACTTTGTGTTAACCTTTTGTGTATCCATCACACCAGTTCACTTAGTGCATCTATCAGACTTAGTGTTCACCTTTTGTGTATGCATCCCACTTGTTCACTTAGTGCATCTATCACACTTTGTGTTCACCTTTTGTGTATCCATCACACCTCCTCATTCAGTGCATCTATCAAACTTTGTGCTCACCTTCAGTGTATGTATCATACATTGTTCACTCAGTGCATCTATAACACTTCCTGTTCACCTTTTGTGTATTCATCACACCTATTCACTTAGCGCATCTATCACATTTTGTGTTCACCTTTTGTATATTCAGTTAGTGCATCTATCACACTTTGTGTTCACTTTAGCGTGTCTATCATACTTTGTTCACTCAGTGCATCTATCACACTTTGTGTTCACCTTTTGTGTCCCCATCACACTTGTTCACTGAGTGCATCTATGACACATTGTGTTCACCTTTTGTGTATCCATCAAACTTGTTCACTCAGTGCATCTATCACACTTTGTGTTCACCTTTTGTGTATCCATCACACCTGTTCACTTGGTGCATTTATCACACTTTGTACTCGCCTTTTGTGTATCTATCACACCTGTTCACTTGGTGCATCTATCACACTTTGTGTTCACCTTTAGTGTATCCATCACACCTGTTCACTTAGTGAATCTATAACACTTTGTGTCTACCTTTTGTGTATCCATCACACATGTTCACTCAGTGGATCTATCACACTTTGTGTTCACCTTTTGTGTATCCATCACACCTGTTCACTTAGTGCATCTATCACACTTTGTGTTCACCTTTAGTGTGTCTATTATACTTTATCACACTTTGTGTTCACCTTCTATGTATCCATCACACCTATTCACTTAGTGTATCTATCACACTCTGTGTTCACCTTTTGTGTGTCCATCACACTTGTTCACTTAGTACATCTATCACACTTTGTGTTCACCTTTAGTGTATATATCATACTTCGTTCACTCAATGCATCTATCACACTTTGTGTTCACCTTGTGTGTATCCATCACACTTGTTCACTGAGTGCATCTATCACACTTTGTGTTCACCTTTTGTTTATCCATCACACTTGTTGACTCAGTGCATCTATCGCACTTTGTGTTGACCTTTTCGGTATCCATCACACCTGTTCACTTAGTGCATCTATCACACTTTCTGTTCACCTTTAGTGTATCTATCTTACTTTGTTCACTCAGTGCATCTCTCACAATTCGTGTTCACCTTTTGTGTATCATCACACCTGTTCACTTAGTGCATCTTTCGCACTTTGTGTTCACCTTTTGTGTATCCATCACACCTGTTCACTTAGTGCATCTATCACACTCTGTGTTCACCTTTTGTGTATCTATCACACTTGTTCACTTAGTGCATCTATCACACTTTGTGTTCACCTTTTGTGTATCCATCACACCTGTTCACTCTGTGTATCTATCACACTTTGTGCGTGCCTTTAGTGTATCTATCATACTTTGTTCACTCAGTGCATCTATCAGACTTTGCGTTCACCTTTTGGGTGTCCATCACACCTGTTCACTTAGTGCGTTTATCACACTTTGTGTTCACCTTTTGTGTATCCACCACACCTGTTCACTTAGTGCACCTATCACACTTTGCGTTCACCTTTTGTGTATCCATCACACGTGTTCACTTAGTGCATCAATCACACTTTGTGTTCACCTTTAGTGCATATATCATACTTTGTTCACATAGTGCATCTATCACACTTTGTGTTCACCTTTTGTGTATCCATCACACTTGTTCCCTGAGTGCATCTATCAGACTTTGTATTCACCTGTTGTGTATCCATCACATTTGTTCACTGACTGCATCTATCACACTTTGTCTTCACCTTTTGTGTATCCATCACACCTGTCCACTTGGTGCGTCCATCACACTTTGTGCTCACCTTTTGTGTATCCATCAGACCTGTTCACTTGGTGCATCTAGCACACTCTGTGTTCAACTTTTGTGTATCCATCACACTTGTTCACTTAGTGCATTATATCATACTTTGTGTTCACCTTTTGTGTACCCATCGCACCTGTTCGCTGAGTGCATCTATCACACTTTTTCTTCACCTTTGGTGTATCCATCACACCTCTTCACACAGTGCATCCATCACACTTTGTGTTCACCTTTCGTGTATCTATCATACGTTGTTCACTCAGTGCATCTATCACACTTTGTGTTAACATTTGGTGTATCCATCACACTTGTTCACATAGTACATCTATCACACTTTCTCTTCTCCTTTTTTGTATCCATCACCCTTGTTCACTCAGGGCATCTATCGCACTTTGTGCTCACCTTTAGTGTATCTATCATACTTTGTTCACTCAGGGCATCTATCACACTTTGTGTTCACCTTTAGTGTATCTATCATACTTTGTTCACTCAGTGCATCTATCACACTCTGTGTTCACCATTTGTGTATCCATCACACCTTCTCACTTGGTGCCTCTATCACACTTTCTGTTTACCTTTTGCATATCCATCACCCCTGTTCAATCAGTGCATCTATCACACTTTGTGTTCACCTTTAGTGTATCTACCAAACGTTGTTCACTCAGTGCTTCTATCACACTTTGTGTTAACCTTCTGCGTATCCATCACACTTGTTCACTTAGTGCATCTATCACACTTTGTGTTTACCTTTTGTGTATCCATCACACTTGTTAACTCAGTGCATCAATCACACTTTGTATTCACCTTTTGTGTATCAGTCACACCTGTTCACTTAGTGCATCTATCACACTTTTTTTCACCTTTTGTGTATCCATCACACATGTTCACTTAGTACATCTATCACACTTTGTATTCACGTTTTGTGTATCCATCACACCTGTTCACATAGTGCATCTATCACACTTTGTGCTCGCCTTTTGTGTATCTATCATACTTTGTTCACTCAGTGCATCTATCCCATTTTGTGTTCACCTTTTGTGTATCTGTCCCACCTGTTCACTTAGTGCATCTATCACACTTTGTGTTCACCTTTTGTGTATCCTTCACGCCAGTTCACTCAGTGCATCTATCACACTTTGTGTTCACCTTTAGTGTATCTATCATAAGTTGTTCACTCAGTGATTCTATCACACTTTGTGTTATCCTTTTGGGTATCCATCACACTTGTTCACTTAGTGCATCTATCACACATTGTGTTCACCTTTTGTGTATCCATCACACTTGTTCACTCATTGCATCTATCACACTTTGTGTTCACCTTTTGTGTATCCATCACAACTGTTCACTTAATGCATCTATCACACTTAGAGTTCACCTTTTGTGTACCCATCACACTTGTTCACTGAGTGCATTTATCACACTTTGTGTTCGCCTTTTGTGCATCCATCACACTTGTATACACAATGTATCTATCACACTTTGTGTTCACCTTTTATGTATCCATCACACCTGTTCACTTGGTGCATCTACCACACTTTGTGTTCACCTTTTGTGTATCCATCACACCTGTTCACTTAATGCATCTATCACACTTTATGTTCACCTTTTGTGTATCCATCACACTTGTTCACTTAGTGCATCTATCACAATTTGTGTTCACCTTTTGTGTATACATTACACCGATTCACTCAGTGCATCTATCACACTTTGTGTTCCCTTTTGTGTATCCATCACACCTGTTCACTTAGTGCATCTATCACACTTTGTGTTCACCTTTAGTGTATCTTTCATACTTTCTTCACTCAATGCATTGTCACACTTTGTGTTCACCTTTTGTGTATCCATCACACCTGTTCACTTAGTGCATCTATCACACTTTGTGCTCACATTTTGTGTATCCATCACACCTGTTCACTTGGTGCATCTATCACACTCTGTGTTCACATTTTGCGTATCCATCACACTTGTTCACTTAGTGCATCTATCAAACTTTGTGTTCACCTTTTGTGTATCTATCACACTTGCTCATTTAGTGCATCTATCACACTTTGTGCTCACCTTTAGTGTATCTATCATACATTGTTCACTCAGTGCATCTATCACAGTTTGTGTTCACCTTTTATGTATCCTTCACACCTGTTCACTTAGTGCATCTATCACACTTTGTGTTCACCTTTTGTGTATCCATCACACTTGTTGACTTAGTGCATCCATCACACTTTGTGTTAACCTTTTGTGTATCCATCACACTTATTCACTCAGTGCATCTATCACACTTTGTGGTCACCTTTTGTGTATCCATCACACTTGTTCACTTAGTGCATCTATCACACTTTGTGTTAACCTTAAGTGTATCTATCATACTTTGTTCACTCAATGCATCTATCACACTTTCTATTCACCTGTTGTGTTTCATCACACCTGTTCACTTAGTGCATCTATCACACTTTGTGTTCACCTTTTGTTTATCCATCACACCTGTTCACTTAGTGCATCTATCACACTCTGTGTTCACATTTTGTGTATCCATCACACTTGTTTCCTTAGTGCATCTATCACACTTTGTGTTCACCTTTTGTGTGTCCATCACACCTGTTCACTCAGTGCATCTATCACACTTTGTGCTCACCTTTAGTGTATCTATCATACTTTGTTCATTCAGTGCATCTATCACACTTTGTGTTCACCTTTTGTGTATCCATCACACCTGTTCACTTAGTGCATCTATCACACTTTGTGTTCACCTTTTGTGTATCCATCACATCAATTCACTTAGTGCATCTATCACACTTTGTGTTCACCTTTTGTTTATCCATCACACCTGTTCAGTTAATGCATCTATCACACTTTGTGTTCGCCTTTACTGTATTTATCATACTTTGTTCACTTAGTGCATCTATCACACTTTGTGTTCACATTTTGTGTATCCATCACACTTGTTCACTCAGTGCATCTATCACACTTTGTGTTCACCTTTTGTGTATCCATCACACTTGTTTACTCAGTGCATCTTTCACACTTTGTGTTCACCTTTTGTGTATCCATCACACTTGTTCACTTGGTGCATCTGTGACACTTTGTGTTCACCTTTTGTGTATCTATCACACTTGTTCACTTAGTGCGTCTATCACCCTTTGTGTTCACCTTTAGTGTACCCATCACTCCTGTTCACTGAGTGACTCTATAACACTTTGTGTTTACCTTTTGTGTATCTATCACACCTGTTCACTCAGTGCATCTGTCACACTTTGTGTTCATCTTTTGTGTATCCATCACACCTGTTCACTTAGTGCATCTATCACACTTTGTGTTCACCTTTAGTATATCTATCATACTTTGTTGACTCTGTGCATCTATCACACTTTGTGTTCACCTTTTGTGTATCCATCACACCTGTTCACTTGGTGCATCTATCACACTTTGTGCTCACCTTTTGTGTATCCATCACGCCTGTTCACTTAGTGCATCTATCACACTTTGTGTTCACCTTTAGTGTATCCATCACACCTGTTCACTTAGTGAATCTATCACACTTTGTGTTGACCTGTTGTGTATCCATCACATCTGTTCACTCAGTGCATCTATCACACTTTATGTTCACCTTTTGAGTATCCATCACACCTGTTCACTTAGTGCATCTATCACACTTTGTGTTCACCTTTAGTGTATCTATCATATTTTGTTGACTCAGTGCATCTATCACACTTTGTGTTCACCTTTTGTGTATCCATCACACCTGTTCACTTAGTGCATCTATCAGACTTTGTGTTCACCTTTTGTGTATCCGTTACATCTGTTCACTTTGTGCATCTGTCTGTAGACGTGCCCATGAGGGCCTCACTCTACAGTTCGGACTCCTTTTTTTGTTTGTTGCGGTTCGTAATCTGAACCAAAGAGTCCAATTCTGGCAAATTGTTTTGAGAAAAACAAATTTTTTGAAAAGTAGTGCCTAACATGGACTGCTTTGCCAGATAGAGAGTCGCCACCTAAATATTTTTTAATGGGAAAATTTAGGAAACCCTGACACGGTGCCAAAGGCCACATGTCCGTCATCACCAAAGTTGTCTTGGCTCGAGAGCTTGGGTACGATCGGGGAAGGTTAGCTGTGAGCATCCCTTTTCGCCCGGTCCGAAGACCGGCCTCTGCTAACCGTGATATCCAATTTTGAAAACTTTATGTGTTCTTATACCGGTTATTAGCATAGATTTACTACGTTATGCGCACAGCAAACAAGTATAGACCAAATCGCCTAAGTTGGAACAAAACATTTTATGTTTATTTTTTAAAAATGGTTTGCTACTCGCAAGTAGGCTAAAATGCAGGTTTTGTCACCCTTAGGTGGTTTTTTTAGAAAAAGATGGTTTTGCCACTATCTAGTGGGCTTAAAACTCACAGTTTTAATGCATTGTCCCAACTTAGGTAATTCAACCTCCATCCACAGGCATTCAAACAGTTATATCACATATGCATCTAGCCTCATGGTAATCATGCTGTTATGGCAACACTCACACGCATGCGAGGATGCTAAAGCATAAAAACTCACCTAGTACTCCAAGCCAAAACAGAAGCTCATTAGAAATCCATGCATGGACCTAAGCATACTGAAATGTCTAATGCAACACATGCAAAGATGTAATCTAGGCAGGCTCGGCTATCCTAGACATGGCATGTGGGATGTTACAAATAACACGTATTCAATATGAAATTAAAATACAATGCAGTTTGTATGATGTACCGAGCTCGATGCATGTCAACAAATGCATGGATACACGCATACATTGCATAAGGTATGCTAATTTTAAATATGCCCTAATCTACCATCATAAGCAGGTAAATAAAAGGGAAGAAAGAAATGGGGGTTGGAAAACATACACACACTCACCCACACTTATTACAATTATGCCCTCTCTCGGAGGGACCAAAAGAATATACAGTCCAAAAATAATACAGTCCGAATACGGAATAAATAAATTATTACAGAAATTTCTAATTATCAAATTAAATCAAATGTAAAAAGAAGGGGGCCTCGTACCTCGGGATATGCGAATGATGCATGCTCGGATCCGGCTTGCGGAAAGTCCGCACCATGCCATTTGTTGCCTCTGTTTCTTGCCTTTTCTTCTCTGGCTTGTCAAAGTCCCAGAGAACCTTCTATGAGCATTGCAGAACATCATCGGCTGGGAGGGATGGCCACCGGCCGTGTACAATTGTCACCGGCTGTCAATGATGTTATCGACCACCCATATAGTGCCGGTCGGCACTATATAATGCCGGTCGGCACAAAATTCCTGCAAGAGATAGTTTTGACAGCAACAGCAGACAAGCAATGCATGGCATGAATTTTTAGGCATATGTAAGCATGGCCAATGCTTCCCTATCATGTTTGGGTCTCAAGGGAGCATGACCCTTGGTTCTTGGGCCATCAATTATGCATCTTGGTGCATGATAGCCTAAGGAACCAAGAGTGCATTTCAATGTCAATATGCATGCAACACACAAATGAGAACTAAGTCTCTATCATGTCAAGATCAAGGGCCTTAGTGACCATGAGTTGAGACAAGTTGCATCACTTGTAATATGAACTCATCTCAACCCTTACACTTGGTTTGACACCCCAAACCAAGTAATGCAATGCATGTTATGCAAACATGGCTCCATGATGCAACCTAATACTAAAATGCCAACATGTCAAATGTAATGCAACATGCAAGGTGCAAATGCAATGCAAACATGGGCAATTTAGGCGATAGGACTAACATGTAGCAACACTTAATGAATCAATTAAGCAACAAACATGAGGCAAGCATGCAATGGTGGATTTAACTACAATGGGGCAGCCCTCAAACCAACCCAAAACAGTGGCAAAACATGCCCAAAATGATGACCAATTACCTATGCAAACATGCAAGTCAAAGGGCCTAAGGTTAAGGCACAAAGAGAGCACTCCTTGCTACCATTAACATGGCCACTCATGGCATATATTAGACCACCAAAAACAGATTTTAACAAATGAAATGAGCCCCCAAAACCCAACAACAAGGCAGCCCAAATGCTCTCAACATGCAAGCATGCACAATGCTCACTTCAAAGCATAAGAGACCAACATTTCAAAAGATGGAAGAGATGATACATGGAGGCATATAAGCATGGCATAAGGACTGAGATAGCATATTAGATGATTCCAAATCACTAAAATAGCCTAACCAAATGCATGCTAAGAACTCACATCTTAAGACTAACAAGCCTTAATGCAAAACAACTTTGTCAAACATACCAAACATGGCAAAACCAGTGACCTACGGCCTCTAGACATGGCAAAATGATGCTAATATCTTCATGAAGTAAGGCTCATTCATCCAGGAAACATGGCCTAAACTCATGGCTCATTTCTAGGCAAACTAGAGCATTACAAAGCAAGTATAAGAAGCATGCTAAGGACCACAAAACCAACCAAAAAGCAGAGATGATATATGATCCAAAACACCCAAATAAGCTCTGAAATGAAGGCATATAAGGCTAAAATGCATGCTACTATGTGAGCCAAAGTAGAGACCAAAGAGGGACAAAGGGGGTGTCCTCCCTATATACGACTCCAAAATACCTCCCTCACCACTGAAAACCCACTGGTTTTCAGTGGTGAGAAGACCAAAAACACCAAGTTAAACAAGGCTTCAAGAAAAGGGACTAAAAAGACCAAAACAAGGCCTAGGAGGGTGAGTTTGTGCTCAAACCCCCAAGTGACCTTAATGAAGGTTCTAAAGCAAGAAAATATAAGACTTTTTTATGTTGAACACAAAGCAAGACAGGTAGAAAGCTAGTGTAAGTTTGGGGAAACTAAAGCAACATGCTTACCCTTGAAGACTCCTTGAAGAACAAGTGGTGCAGCCCTCCTCTAATGATCAAAACCAGTCCAAAATCACAACAAACAACTCTCCAAGTCCCTCAATCTTGGAGCTAGGTGTAATAGTGTGTGTAATGGTGCAAAAGTAAGGTAAAACACACTATTTAGGCAAAGAAACACACACAATGGATGAGGGAAGGGAAGATATAGATATAGATAGATATATATCAGAGATATATAGATATAAGCTCTGGTTTTGTGTTGGAAATGGCTAACCTCCAACAAATGGAGAGAAGGGTTGCTTATATAGGCCAAGGCAAGCCTAAGACTTAGTGGCTAAGCAAAAGAAAAAGGGTTCAAGGGGTGCAAAGGGGTCTTGGCTTCTTGGAGAAGCCAAGACTAATAGCTTCTCCAAGCTTTGTCCAAGGTCAAGCTTCTAGAAGCTTAGGGGTTCAAGGGTGCAAAGGGTGCAAAATGGTCACACACATTGCGGAGGAGTGTGATGGTGCATTCGGTAGCACAGTGGCATGCACCATGTCCCGAGGTTCAAAGGGTGCATCTTGCCCCAAAACGATCACCGGCGCAAAAAGTGCGATCGGCAACATCTGATGCCGACCGGTCAAAGTGTTTGAGAAACAAAGTGCCGATGGCCAAAAGTCTTGGGGTGTGGTGTGAGGGCAGGTGGGCCGAGGATGGCTAACAAGCCTCCCCCTACCCTCAAATGCAAAAACACACAAGTCTTGGTGTAAAACCAAGCACAGAACAAGCCGGTTGAGAGGTCCTGAGGCACGACGCGCAGCCGAGACCTCCGGGAACTCAAAACGAACACAAATATGGATAATCACCGAGCGTTCCAACGGTGACGTCCAAGTCTTGAGGACGGTCAAAAATTGGGTGTCTACACTATCACACTCTGTGTTCACCGTTTAGGACCTGGATGGGCTCTTTCCAGAGCTTGTTTTTCCATATTGGATGTCCATCTTGCATGTGTAGAATAACCCTCTTCATGGTATATCAAAGGAGCATCTCATTCTTGCATGAATTAACCATGTTTTAGTGGATTTTCGGGCTATATTTGGCATTTCATACCTCTGACTTTTTCTGGTTTAGTAGCCTCTTGATTTCCTCACATGCTTGTAGTGCAAATCCTCTTTACTAGCTTACATTACTTGCTATTTTGGCCTTTGATTCTAGCACTTTTTGGACATGCCTTAAACTGATTTTGTGCATGTTTTGGACTGCCTTAGCTTTGTTTTTGGGCCTCATGGTCGAATGATGTTTTCTATGCTTGGTTGTAGTTCAATACCCTTGCCTAGCTTTGAGTTTTGAAGCCTATTGCATGCGTATTTTGAGGTGTTTCCATATTTTGGCATCATTGTGAATCATATTTCAAGGCTTATACGTATGTCATATTCGCATGTTTTCCACTCTTTAAATGTGTTTGAGAGTTATGCATGAATACCTCATTTTTAGACCATTGCATGAGCTTCATTTCCATGCTTTACGAGCGATCATTTTAGTCCATTTTTGCTACTGTTTTGGCTTACATAGGGATTGTTTGGGGCTAGTTTGGCCATTTGAGTATTGCTTTGCATGCCTATAGTGTAATCCACTTCACTAGTTTCAGTATTTGGGCCATCTAGCATGCATTGTGTGAGGTGTTCGCATGATTTGGGACCATCTTGCATGTCATTTCAGAGTTGGAAAATTTGTGATTGTATGCCATATTTCATGCTTACCATGCTTTGGTGGAGTTGCACTTTGTGCCTTAGGTTTGGTCCCTTGCATTTGTGCATGTTTGCATGTGTGTTGTTGCTTTATTTTCATCATGTATGGCCACTGATTTGAGTGTGGCTGAGGCCCATTCATTTTAGTTTAAGTCCATCTTGCATTATGTATGCCATATCCATGTTGTCGCATGCTTGATCGTCGTATTGTGTATGCCTTGTTCATGTCTTCGTGCATGTCCATCTTCGTATGTGCATTGCCTATGCCATATAGTCCATGTGCATTGAGTATGCCATTCTTAGTTCATAGCATTGTGTATGCTAGTTGCATGTTTGCATATCATCCCTCGTATGCTAGTACGATTATGTTGCATTGCATTTAGGGTTGCATGCTAATCGTATTGTGTATGCCATGTATATTGCATTGTGTTTGGAATAGGGTTTAGTCCAAACACAAGAAACGAGGGGCGTTTCGTACTCCAAGTAACAAAACGTGCCTCAATTCTCGATCGCCGACACTCCGGATTACCCATGATGGAGTTTAGGCCTTGTTGTATTTATATGTGCATTCATTTTACATCGATTCGTGCAATCCGACTCCTCGGCCATCATACATCGAGATGCGTGATTAGTTACACAAGGATCGTGGACTACACTCCCTGGAGCTTGTGCAATGATGGGGAGAGTGGTCATGCACACATATGTTGAAAATACTTTGCCATGCCCCTTTTTCGCTCTCTGTTGCAGCAAACCGGAAACCAGCAACAAAAACTGGTCAGCAGCCTTCTGGAGCTTTGTACAATGTTCTAGGACCAGTTGCAAACAGAGGCAAATCGGGGCATCGCGATGGATTTTCCGACAAGGCGACTTGAGCATGCATGCATCCCTATTATTCGGAACAGAGCTGAGGCAGTCCATTTTGTTTAATTTGTATGCTAGTTTCCTTACTTACTTAGTTAATTCGTTAATTAATTAATGTTATGTAATAATTAGTTTAATTAACTTAGATTAGCTAGTTTATTCTGTACTTTTCATTCGGACCCTCCGAGGAGGGCAATGTTATAATAAGTGTGCGTATGTGTGTGATGCATGCCTTCCAACCCCACATCTTTCTCCCTTTTATTTACCAGCTTATGATGGTTAGTTTAGGGCACGTTTCAATTAGCATACTTATGCTCACATGTTTGCATCCATTTATCTATCTTGCATGCACCGGGCTCGGCGCATCATACTAACTGCATTGTATTTCAATTCCGAGTTGAATACATGTATCAGTTGTTGCATTTCATATGCCATTTTAGAATAGCCGAGCCTATCTTCATTGCATTTTTGCATGTGTTGCATTAGACATTTCAGCATAGTTAGGATTCATGCATGATTTCTAATTAGCTTCTTTCTTTGGCTTGAAGTACTCGGTGAGTATTTATGCTTTAGCATCCTTGCATGCGTGTGAGTGACTGCCATAATAGCATGCTTACAATGAGGCTGTTTGCTTATGTGATATAACTGCCTGAATGCCTGTGGACGAAGGTTTGGTTATTTGAATTGGAACAATTCACCAATTAAGAGTTTTAAGCCCACTTGAGAGTGGCAAAATCATGTTTTCTTAAGCCCACTTGAGGGTGGCAAATCCACGTCTTAGCTTACTTGCGAGTAGCACCATCAAACCATCTTTCAAATAAACAAACATGAAATGTTTTGTTCCAACTCAAACGATCCAGTCTGTAGTTGTATGTTGTGTGCATCACATAGTAATTCTAGGCTAATAACCAGAATAAGAGCACATAATGTTTTCAAAACTCGATATCATGGTTAGTAGAGGCCGATCTTTGATCGGGCAAGCGGGGGTGCTCATGAAGTGACCTTCCCCAATCGTACCCAAGTTCCTGAGCCGAGGTAACTTAGGTGATGACAGATACATAGCCTTAGGCACGAGTCAGGGTTTCCTAAATTCTCCCAAAATAAAATATTTAAGTGGCGACTCTGTATCTGGCAGAGCAGTCCATGTTTGGCACTTCTTTCTAAAAATCAGTTTTTCAAAACGATTTGCCGGATTTTGACTCTTTGATGATTCATCGGTCTTGCATTGCACTCCGCGATATTAGATACAAGACCGTGACATTGAGTCCAAACTGTAGTAAGCCCCAATGAACAAAACGGGATTCCCTCCCGGGACGTTCGGGGACGTCTACAGCAACGCTTTTCTTTGTTTTACTATTATGATCCTTTTGTTGGTACTTTTGTTTGTCGTTGTACTTAAGTAGGATGTCAGTAACCGTGGTTGAAACAATGCTTGAACTTGTTGTTTTTTTATGGTAGTTCAACCACAGGTAGTAATTATGTTGTACTATTTTGTTTTTTATTATTTTCAAAAAGATTGTGGTAGTTTTTTTTTTTGTTTGTTAGTTGATGTACGATTTTTTTAATGTTTGTTTTGCATGCATGGTTCATGTGTCGGTACTATAGTTGTATGTTTTTTTAATGTTCGTTTGTTCATATATGGTTTTTTCAAACCATGGGGTACTTTTTTTTTTTGAAACCATGGGGTAGTTGTTTTTGAAATCATAGGGTAGTCTCTTTGCCTGCATTTGCAATCCCGGGTGTTTCATGCCAAAACTTTAGCTGATCATTTAATCATCAATCATTGAGCCATGCCATTAAACTGACCTCCTTTAGTAGCCAGACCAATGTATTAATTGTTCTTGTGGAAATTCTTTCTTCTTTGAGTAGGTAGACTAATGCAGTAGTTAATGACAACATAAAAATGTAGTGAACCAACGTTTTGTTGTTCAAATTGTGAAATTAAATAAATAGATTCACGAATAAATTTTAAAAAAAAAATTCCAAGAACACATGCTGAGAATTACAACTAAATTACAACAAAAATACACAATACAATAAAATGGTAAAGAAAGCAAACCGAAGCCTGCACAGTAGCAGTTTTCTTAAAACAAATTTCGCCGCCTCACTGGTCGAATACTTGAGGAATTCCGGCGTTTGTCTCCCAGGATATGACGGTCAAAAATCAGCTATGACAGAAGCACTTTCTGTCTAGCTTAGCGAACAAAACCATGGCAGCACTCTCTCACTGTAGGAACTTTCTAGCAAACTGACTTGTAAAAAGAAAGCAAAAATTTCTGTGTTTGAGACTTGACAAGAGGGTTTCAATTTATACATGTATATGGGAGAGAGGAGAAGCCTCCAGCCTTTATGACTAGTCACTAATGCACCATTAACCTCTACAATAAAGACAGGAGTAGCAAACCCCATTAATGCACTATTAAACTCTGCAATAAAGGCAGAAGTTACAAACCCCGTTAAGTCTTTCATGAAGCTAACTTCACAGGACAATTTCTCATTCAATTCTCAATGGTTTTTAGCCATTCTACTTGTGGTGTAAAGATCTCATTGTAAAGTATCTAGACCCACTTGGACCCAATATAATAGACGGTTGGAACCCACTTTAATATATAATTAAAGTCACCAAAAAAACTATTTTTTCCAACACGTTTTTCCTCTCCCTGTCCATCTCACAACACCAACTTCCTTCCTTCCCGAAAATGGGTCGTGTGTTTTAATATTGATGGGAAATGGTCCTTTTTATGAATATGAAAATGCAGGCATCATCAACAAAATTTTCACAAGTGAATAGGCTTTTGAAAGACTATAAGCTGTAATATAGTGGAACTTATCATCATTTAAATGAAATTTTAAATGAGATTCCCATATTTTCTTTTACACACTCTTTTTTTTTTTAATTGGGGGTGTTTGTATTTTTTTTTTTCTCAAAAAAACCAATCAAACGGATTTCTGAGAATTTTTTTTGAAAAGTGATCCTAGAAAAAGACAACCAAACACATTTCTGAGAATTTTTTTTGAAAAGTGATCCTGAAAAAGACAACCAAACGCATTTCTGAGAATTTTTTTGAAAAAATCTGTTTGGTTTGATTACACCCAGAAATGTGTTTGTAGAGTATATTTTAGAAAAAAATTTCTCAAACACAAACCAAACAAGCCCCCAAATTCTAAAACTATTTTTAAAATATACAACCAAACAAACCAAAAAAACTTCTAAACTCTCTCTAAATTTTTTTTTGAAAATTTATCTTAAAACACAAACCAAACACACCAATTATATTTTAGCAAGTTTTTTTCATTTTCTTAGATTTTGTTTGGGATTAAATACTTTAGCCAAAAAGTCACTATAAGTTGTCACATCACTTTCTTTACTTTTCTGTATATCTTTTTATAAAAAAATTTAAAAATTATTAAAATAATTTGTTCCCAAACGATATCTTAATACAATTAAGATAGGGAGGAATGTAATTAAACCAGCCCATGAGATGACAACTAATGTAACTCGTTTCAATTATTAATGTTATGTGTGTTTCATCTCAATAAATAATAAATAAGTAAAATCATTTTCTCTGGTTTTTTTTTTTTTTTTTGAAAAAATTATCATATTAATTACTAGAATATTTAATAAAATTTGAAGAAAATAATTACAAATTAGAAAAGAACGAATAGTATGATCAGAATTGTATTTTTCTTATTTAAAAAGTTAAAAATCATACACAAAAAACAATTAATTAGAATTTTGAGAGTTAAAGAATTAATGACATTTTTGCTTATGTAATAGTATGGGTAATGTTATGATACACACTCTCAAATACAAGTTATGATATTTGTGTGTTTGATTGATTTTGACAAATGTCATAATTCAATGATATGAGAGTTCTGACCAAAAAAAAAAAAATATTATAACCAAACACATAAGATATAACCAAAAAATTCTTAGATCATAACAAAAATAATGTAACCAATATGATAATAAGTTATAACTAACACTATAATGTATTATAATGAAAGATTACAAAAATCGTAACTAAAAATGCATAGAATTTCAGAAGTGGGAACATTGCTATGCAGCCCGCGCAACAACGTCTGCTGTGCAACGATTTGGGCCCATTTTGATAATCCGAACCGTTCACATTTTAGAATACATCAAGTAGAACATGTCTGCAAAAAATCAAGTTAATCGGATATTGTTTACCTATTCATCCACTCATATTTGTATTCATTTTAATCAAGTTAAAATACATTTGTATTTATTTTTGTAGATACAAATGTGAGTGGATGAATGACTAAACGATATCCTATTAACTTGATGTTTTGCAGACATGTTCTACTTAATGTATTCTAAAATGCGAACGGTTCGAATTATCAAAATGAGCTCCGAAATAGACCCAAATCGCCACACAGCAGACGCTGCTACGCGAGCTATGTAGCAGTGTCCCCACTTCCTAGAATTTCCCATATATACATAGATGTGTAACCGATATAGGTATTGTTCAACAATAGTAAATTATAAATACATTCTATGAAATTTTGTTTAAAATATGAATTAGCCAAGTGGTTCTGAAAGTTATATTATTCCTCTTAAAATTTTAATTTCATAAAAAATAGTCCTTTCTAATAATCAATGATCTAATCAATTAACAATTTTTAATAATATCTAACATATATTTTAATTAATAATTCAAGTAATTTTATTATAAAATAAGATAGCGCTAATGAATTTTATTTTTTCAATTAATTCGGTTAAATAAAAAAATTGATAAAAAAATATTTTATAATTTTATAAATTACAGAAGATAATTCATATTTTAAAATGATTAAACAATTATAGGCAATTCACATGCAATTTATGTAATAACACCCGACTAATGCTAAAAATTATGAAAAAAAAAATCATAAAATACTTCATTAATATTCTCCACTTTTAAATTATATATAAAATAAAATAAACACACTAATCAAATAATAAAAAATTTTAGTTGAACATTTCACAATTTTTTTCTTCGTAATCTCTATTACTACTCATAACACCCATACCCTAATCAAATAAAAATAAACAATTCATTAAAAATTTCATAATATTCTTTTTATAATGAAAAATGTTTTGGACCTCAAAAAAAGTTCCCCCTAATCCCCCTAATTTCCTTTTATGGAAACTGTTTTCTTTTTTTCTTTTCTTTTTTCTTTTTTTTTTTTTTTTTTTTACCTAAAATGGCTATTCGGGGGATTCGGGCCCCCCTGATTCGGGGGCCGAATCACTGCTGTTTTATAATCTCTATTATTACTCATACGCCAGTGATTGGGACCTCGAGGGATAGTCCCCCGAATCCCCCGAATTACCACATTAGGTAAAAAAAAAAAAAAAAAAAAAAAAAAAAGAAAAGAAAAAAAAAAACAGTTTCCAAAAATAGAAATTAAGGGGATTAGGGGGAGTTTTTTTAGGGGAACTTTTCATTTTCCTTACTCATAACACCCATTATTACTCATAACACCCAACGCTAACTCGTGGATAAGGAAGACACGTCACGTCACGTGACAACCCGGCACAGAAACCCTAACATGATTTCCCTAACCATTAACCGACACGTGCCCATTCCTCCCAGCACTCTCCTGCTTTTTTGTTTTTTTACCTAAATGCCATTGCGATGCCGGTCGCCCATTACATACGAAGCTCACTCCCGGCTCTCTCTCTCCACCACCACCACCCAACTGTATGTAATCCACCGATTCTCTCTCTCCCTCTCTTCTTTATACTTTCTCTCTCTATATGTCTATATAGTATGTCCGTAGAAATTGCCGATTAGATAATTCCGGTGAGATCTAAATCTCTCCGGCGAACTTCTCCGATGACTGCTTCCAACTCCGATTCTTTGGTGAGAAGAATCTAGAAATGCTGGATTCATTCTGTGTAACTCACGTTGTATCCAATATCTGGCTTCGCAAGAGGGAAAAAAAACCCACCTCTGATAGGATATCCTCCTTGTCCTAGTTTTGTAAATTGTATTGGAATATTTAAAATTCGTTCTTGTAATCTTCTTAGATGTATATGTATATATATGATGATCTCTCGATTGTACAGTTTTGGAATTAGGGTTCTTAAGTTTTCGTTTTTGTACAGTTAGGGAGGGAGGGGAATAATAATAATAATAATATTATTATTATTATTATGTTTTAGTTGTGAAAGTGGCGAAGATGAGTTTGAGTAGTAGGGCGGAGGAAGAATCGGCAGAGGAAATCCATATACCTGCTGATATTGATTGGAAAATGCTGGACAAATCCAAGTTTTTCTTCCTGGGTGCAGCGTTGTTTTCTGGGGTTTCAGCCATTCTTTACCCTGTTGTGGTGTTGAAAACTCGACAACAAGTCTGTCAATCTCAGGTTTCTTGCATCAAGACCGCCTTCTCGATTGTTGGTCACGAGGGTTTTCGCGGACTGTATCGAGGGTTTGGGACTTCCTTGATGGGAACAATTCCAGCTCGGGCATTGTACATGACAGCGCTTGAGGTGACTAAAAGCAATGTTGGGACTGCAACGATTAGATTTGGAGTTTCGGAGCCAACTGCAGCTGCCATTGCCAATGCTGCTGCAGGGTTAAGCGCTGCAATGGCGGCACAGCTAGTTTGGACCCCAATTGATGTGGTTAGCCAAAGACTAATGGTACAGGGCGGTACTACTAGTTCTCATCATCATAACAATAATAATAACCCAAAAACAACCTCCTCGTCGTGTAAATATCTTGGTGGAATCGATGCGTTTAGAAAGATTGTGAATACGGATGGACCGAGGGGTCTGTATAGAGGATTTGGGATTTCAATACTGACTTATGCTCCTTCAAATGCAGTTTGGTGGGCATCCTACTCTGTTGCGCAGAGACTTGTTTGGGGTGGAATTGGATGTTATCTTTGCAAGAAAGACTCGTGCAGGAATGAGAATGGTGGGAACAGTTTTAGACCAGATTCGAAGACTGTAATGGCAGTTCAGGGGGTGAGTGCAGCCATGGCAGGTGGGGTTTCGGCTTTGATTACGATGCCACTTGATACAATCAAAACAAGGTTACAGGTTTTGGATGGAGATGAGAATAATAATGGGCGTAAAGGGGTACCAACAATTCGACAAACTGTTCGGAATTTGGTAAGAGAAGGTGGATGGATGGCTTGTTACAGAGGACTTGGACCTCGTTGGGCTTCCATGTCAATGTCAGCAACAACCATGATCACTACCTACGAGTTTCTCAAACGCCTTTCGGCCAAGACTCAAGAGGGTTTAACATCATGAACAACAACCACACACAAGAACTGAAAAAGAATTACAGAGTAAACAAGGTTTCTCTCTTTAACCTCTGTTTCATTTTTCTTCTTTTAATTTTCTGTCAACTTTCTTTTTTAGCTTTTCCTTTTCCTTTCCTTCCCTTCTTTTTTAGTGTTTTTCCTCTTTCCTTCCGGTAGTCTGCTTGATCAGGTGGATAATCTTAGAAACATATATATGTCTTTCTTTGAGTAAAACCCTTTTTAACATAATCTTCATTTGGAAGTGTGTTATCCACAAGTTTTGATTATTTTACAGATGATGAATTTAAATAGGGTGCTTAATTGGGTTGTCTTTTGTAAGTAAACAGTCGGGAATTTTTTAGATTCCTTCTCTTATAAGAAGAAAATAAACATCGAGAGACTAGATTTGATGGTAAAGGAAGAAGATAGAAATCTGGAATCTAGACTTGAGACTAGGCTGGTTAGTCGGATTCAATCTTATTGTTGCTATGCATATGTAGTGCACGGAATTTGATCTTCTCTTATTTATGTAATGAAATTTTTTTATTATATATATAATGATTATGGAATATAAATATAAATTTATAATTAATTTGAATTAAAAAAATATTATATTCAATGTTAAATGACGTAATAAAATTTTTCAGTTAAAAATATGTAATTGAGATAATCAATTTTAATGGGGTACAAGAAATTTGGGTGGGGCTGGTGGTGTTTACTACTTTTGAAGACTAGAATTTATGGGGTTTTTGTTTATTAATTTTTTGTTGAAGTGGTGGGGACTACACTACACCTACCCAACACCACTTGGATGGATATGATGATACTGGGTGGGGATGAGTACCAATCAGCTAAGATTTATATAGATAGATAAAAAGATAAGGGTTTGGTTATGGTGTGCAACTTACACCTTACACCTTATTCTTTACACTTACATCTTATACTTACACCTTTTTGTGTAAGTGGCACATGGTGTGCAACTTACACCTTACATTTACACCTTACACTTACACCTTACACTTACACTTACACCTTACACTTACACATTTTGTGTAAGTGGCACATGGTGTGCAACCCACTTACACCTTTTGTGGGTTGCACACCTAAGAAAACTCCAAAAGATAATTATACATTACTCTAATTTTAAAATTTTAGTTGAATTTAAATTATGTGATAGAGAATAAAAAAATTTTAAAAATAAAATTAAGGTCAAAACATCACATCAAAATAGGATTTACTTTCATTAAAATTCATTACAATTCCTTTATTAGAGCTCCCGATTATTTTTCATGTATAAGAGCAAGCGGGCTATTTATAAGTAGTTGGAAAGGATCGGCTTTTATTCCATCTAGTTTTGTTTGGATATGACATGTGATTCATAAATTATAAATACATCTCTTTAAGTTTGATTAAAATACGAATCGCTTTCTGTAATTTTAGAAATTACATTCAACTCTATGAGGTTTTTAATTTCATACCAAATCGTCATTTCTATTAATAAATCATTAAGTCAATTAATAATTTTTAATGATGTTAGAAATATGTGTTCAATTAATAATTTATGTAATTTTATTGTTGTATAAGGGAGCAATTATGAATTTTATTTTTTTAGTTAATTCTGTTAAATAAAAAATTCTAACAATGGAGTATTTATAATTTTTCAAACTATATGGAACAATCTATATTTTAAGCAAATTTCAAAAAATATATTGATAATTTATCCTAATTAATTTGATAACAAGTGTTCTTGTCCTATATTCTGCCATGGTTTATCAAATCCAAACCCAAACCTGAATCTATTTTATGTTTTTGTCTACAAGTTGCTCTGTATGTTTGGGGTATTCTCGTTCTAATATGGGAGTTTAAGATTACGTTTGAATCATAAATTCAAATAAAGTTTTATGAATTTAGATAGAGTTTTAAAAAGAAAAAATAAAAAATGAGAAAAAAAGAAAAAGAAAAAGAATAGAAAAATATCAAAATTTATGTTTCAAACATAACTTAAATCCTACAATCCTTCCAAATCCAAGCCAAGCACTTCAAAGAAACGGCAACTTGTTGGAAATGTGGCAAAATTGGTCATTTTGCAAATAAATGTTTGACAAAATACAAGAACTTCCCATTTCTAATGAATTCAAAAATCAATTAGAATTCTTCTTTTAGATTAAGCACCTAAATCTACTATCAAATACTCTGATAATACCTCTAATGATGAATTCCAGATCAATGAAATCGATAATGATATTCCCTCATCATCTAATGAAGAGCCCGAAGATTATAATGAATCTCCCTGTGATTGTCTATGCCAATCATCTACTAGTTATTATAAAGTCATTTTAGAAATGAATGGTCTTAGTATTAATGTTTTAACCACACAAGAAAAAATGATCATTGAATTTATTGATAATATTGATGATCCAAAAAAGAAACAAGAAGTTATGTTTAAAAATTCTAATTCCAAACAACATCCTACTCAATCTTCAAGTACTACTTAAGAATTAAAATATGATGCATATGACTTCACATATGTCTTTGATAGAGTAAACAAAGTTCCTACTCCACTTAATCTACCGACTATACAAGATTTATAAAATGAAATTCGAAATCTTAAAATTGATGTTTAAAATTTACAATCTAGGGTTATTGCCCTTGAACAAAATTCTCAAGATGACTTTCTTGAAGACACATCATTTCCTTATGAGCCACATCTTTAAGAATCATCGACCAAGCATCCTGACGCAAACGACCACTTATATTATTAATGATTCAGTTAACTTGCTCCTTAATAGCATCAAATTTCAAAAATGGTATATTGAAATTAAAGTCGGGATCCATGATTTTATTCTCACTACTATGGTACTAGTTGATTCTAGTGTTGATCTTAATTGCATCTATAAAGTCTTAGTGCTTTTCAAATATTTTGAAAAAAAACTAATGGTGAGTCAATGCAAATCAATTATAAAATTTCCCATGCTCAAATTTGCAATCAAGGTATTCACCTAAATACTGAATTTCTTCTTGGTAAAAATATGTCTCAATTAATTATGTTAGGAACACCATTGCTTATTATAATAGCTGCTTTTACTATTATAAATGAAGGGATTTCTACTATCCTTATCAATTAAAACATTATTTTCAAATTTGTATTCCCCCCTCAAGAGCAAGAAATTAATACTCTTAAAACTAATTTAATTTATTAAAAACAAATTTGTCTCTTCCAAAAAGAAATTTCTTACAAAGTCATTGGCCAAGAATTATGACAACCTCAGATCAAATCTATTATCCAAAAAATTCAGACCTTATTTGAAAAAGATTTATGTTTAGAATTACCACATGCCTTTTGACATCGAAAGCAATACATGGTTGATTTACCTTATGAAAAGGATTTTAATGAAAGACACATTCTTACGAAAGCTCGTCCTATTTAGATGGACAAAAAATTAATTGAACATTGTAAACAAGAAATTAATGATCTTTTAAATAAAAAAAATTAATACGACCAAGCAAATCACCATGCTCTTGCCCTGCCTTTTATGAACAAAAATTCTGAGCTTGAAAGAGGAACTCAAAGATTAGTTATTAGCTACAAACCTCTTAATACTATGTTACAATAGATTCGATACCCAATTCCAAATAAAAAGGATTTATTAAATAGGCTTTATGAGGCCAAAATCTTTTCAAAATTTGATATAAAATCTGGATTTTGGCAAGTTCAAATTATTTAAAAAGATTGCTATAAAACGGATTTTACAGTATCCTTTTGGCATTATGAATGGAATGTTATGCATTTTGGCCTAAAAAATGCTCTTTTTGAATTTCAAAATATTATGAATGATATTTTCAATCCTTATACCACATTTACCATCGTTTATATTGATGATATTTTAGTATACTCCAATTTTGTATCTCAACATAGCAAACATTTATACAAATTTTATTATATCACTAAAAACAATGGACTAGTTCTCAATGCCAAAAAGATGCAACTTTGCCAAACGTCTATAAGATTTCTTGGTCACATAGTTAGCAAAGAAACCATTGTCCCAATACAACGTTCTATTAAATTTGCTAGTAAATTTCCTAATGAAATTCGTGACAAAACCCAATTACAATGATTTTTAGGAAATCTCAATTATATTTCTAAATTTTATAAGAACATTCACAAAGATACTAAAATTCTTTATACTTGTTTACAAAAAAATCTTTCTCGTTGGACACACGATCATAGTCTTGCTTGTTAGAACCCTACTTATTGCCAATTATGCGAACAAGTTTGGGTTAATCGAGTTGTAATTTTTCCTTTGTTTTTTGTCTTTCCGCTCGAGCGGGGAAAGTTGCGCTCAAGCAGCGTTTTCACCTTCTCAGTACTTTGGCTCATCTGCAAAAATACTGTGAGGTATGATTTTACGCTCGAGCGTAAGTTTTAGCTCTCAAGCATAGCCCCTGGTTTGGAACACACGTATTAGTGTCCCCGTTCGAGCGGCCATTCCTACGCTCGAGTGGAGATCACGATTCCAGCAGCTATAAAACTGCAATTTGCTCCAAATCCAGGGTACGGCTTCCAAATCTTCTTTGAGTGTTCTAGGGTTTTCTTCTAGGGCTATTTTGCTAGTTTTCTTTTATGCTTGATTGAGTATTAAACTCATTTGGTTTGACAAGCATACATCAAAGAGTTTGATTGTTTGAGTGTTCTACTTCAAGAGTGTTGTTCTTTAGTGGAATTCGGAGATTCAGTGTGAAGTATTCAAAGGAGTTCGAAGCTGTGCGCAGTTGTTGATTCAACACGGATGTTGTGGATTCAACATCAATCTGATCAATTCCGAGACGAAGGTTGCGGTGAAAGAGATACAGATTATTGAAGACAAATTGACAGAGGTTGGATAATTTGTTTGGTTAATTTGTATTTCTTTTATAGTGGATTGATTAGTGGCATTTAGCCCATGATTTTTTAATCACAATTGGAGGTGCTCCAATTGTGGTTTTTCCACCTAAAAATCTATTGTTTTGATTTATTCTTTTTGAAGCAACAATCTAAATCACTTTCGTATGTACTAGATGATTTAGATTGTCTATTTTAATTGTTTGGGTATTGTTACAATTAATCTAGTCTGAATCACGAATCACTTATCACTTAGGTTTTTCAATTGGTATTAGAGCAGGTCACTCTTTGTTTTTCTCAAAAACTATAGGAGTGTAATTTTGTATGATTTGTGGTATGGATTCAATTTGCGAAGGTAACTCGACCCATAGACCTCCATTACTCGATGGTACAAACTATTCTTACTGAAAGCTCGTATGAGGGCGTTTTTAAAATCTATCAATGAGAAAGTTTGGCACTGTGTGCTCTATGGGTAGAGTGAACCTATTGTCACCATTGATGGTGCTGATATCCCCAAACCACTCAATAGATGGGACGCAATTGATTATCAAAACTCAAGTTGGAACAGTAAAGCTTTCAATTTCCTCTTTTGCTCCGTTACACCTAAAGAGTTTCATCGTATCTGTACGTGTGAGGTAGCAAAAGAGGCTTGCGATATTCTTGTAACTATTTACGACGGTACTACTACTGTTAAAAGATCAAAACTTCAATGTCTCACCTCCTCTTTTGAAACTCTTTTTATGCTTGATGATGAGACGTTTGATGATTTTTATGCTAAACTTAGTGACATCGTGAATTCATGTTTCACTTTCGGTGAAAAAATCCTTGAAACTAAAATTGTTGGAAAAATTTTGAGGTCATTACCCAAGAGATTCCAATCAAAAGTTACAGCTATCAAGGAGACTCAAAATGTTGATACCCTCAAGCTTGATCAGTTGATTGGAAACTTGCAGACTTATGAAGTCAACCAGATTTCTAAGAAAAAACGAAAAGATAATGTGGCTTTTACCAGTGCTCATGAGACTGTTAAGACCCTTGAGGTTGAGTTTGATCTAAAGTCCAAAATGACGGCCATGTTTACCTGAAAGGGAAATTTATGAGCTGGATTGGGCCGTGATAATGACCATGCAGATTATGGGCCGAACATGTTGTGGGTCGTGGTAGTTTGGGCTTAGCCGGAGAGGGTTGTGCTTGGTAATGGCCCAGGACCATGCTAGGACCAAGCTACTTGGCTTGTTTATGTAGGAACCGAGCTAATTTGGGTAATTTGGCCGAGATAATAGAAGTCGGTCCTGTTCCCATGGTTCGCTCTTCCAGCCCGGCTGGAAAGGTCCTCGGTTTACCAGCTCAACCAGTTTTCAACTCGGCTATGCCTGAATGCAACCGAGCTCGGTCGTCGTTGAGCTCAGCAAGCGGAATGCTCTAGCTTGTTGTGCAACACGGCCGTCGGTAGCCAAGATGATGCCGCCTGGATGCCGAGATCCTGGTTGTGTGGGCTGGCAGTTTGGTTAGGTGATGATCAGCTAGATTCGTGCTGACAGATAGGATAGCAGCACCACGTGTCGAGAGACTAATGGGAGTAGATTTAGGGCGCAGAAGGTATGTAAGCGAGTCTGCACCCCCCATGCCTAGACGGATGAACATTTGGTAAGATATACACTTACACTCAACTCACTTCTCTCTCTCTCTCTCTCTCTCTATCCCTGAGTGTGTGCTGATTTGATCGTCGGAGGGGTTTTTCGGCCGCACACTGCCAGGTAGCTCACCGCCGTTGTGTTCACAGGACGATTGGATAGACAAGGAGCTTGGAAGAAAGGAGTACGGGCTTGCCTGAATATTTACTCCTCGCACACTACCAAATAGTTTTTAAAAAAAATTTAAAGAAAAAGAAGCCGAATTTCAAGGACTCTAGTTCAAAAGATAAGGGTAACAAAAAATTCAAAACTTTTCCACCAAAAGTTACTCTTAATACTAAGAAGAAGATTGTGAATGGGTGAGGTGTTAAGTGTTATGAATGTCAAGGGTTTGGACATATTGCATTTGAATGTCCATCAAAAAAGAACCGTAAGAAAGTCTATACTGTGACTTGGAATGATGAAAGCGGGTCAGAGCAAGGACCCGAATAAACCGAATCTGGTGAAGACAGAGATAGTACCTACATTGCATTTTGGTCTACTTTCACTCAATCATCTCCAAAGCCAGTTGAGTTTGCTCATGGTCAGAGTCTGCACCGTGCTCCTACCTTTGATGAGAGTGATTACTTATTCTGGAAGATACGAATGAGGATGTATCTTAGAGCTCATGATCCTGAAAGTCAGCAAGTAATTGAAGAGGATGCTAAAAGTGTCAACAATCCGAGCAATCAAAGAGTTCTGACTACCATCCGTGAAACAATTTCTAAAGAAGAACAACAACGAATTGCTCACTGCACGAAGGCCAAAGATGCATGGGACATTCTTAGTCAAGTCCATGAAAGAGGTGAGTCATCTTCACAACCATCCATTAACTTTCATGCTTTAGTTGCTCAACTGGATGAGATTGAAAAGAAAGAGGAGCAAAAAGAAGATGATGAAACCTCAAAAGACAATGATGAGATTAATGGTGATGATCTACAACAAGCTTATGAAAAACTTTACAATGAATCTCTGAACTTATCCAAGATCAATGACAAACTGACTTGCAAGCTCAAAGCATGTGAAAGCGAGAATGTCAAGCTAAAGGGAGAGGTTGCAACAACCAAACAGCATGTCATCAAGATCTCCAATGATATACAAGACCTATGTGGAAAACTTTTGCCTGTGAGACCAAAAGGAATGAACCTCTGAAAACCTATGCCACATATGAAGAGAATATTGAAATCCTTGAGATGTCACAAGCTGCATTGGAAGAGATGGTTGGTTAGAAAAATAAAGAACTCAAAGATGATAAAGCCACAATTGCTATATGGAACAAAGGGTCAAAGACATTGGAAAACATCCTCGGGTCTCAACAAATGAGTTGTAACAAAAGTGGGCTAGGCTATGGTAATGCAATAGTTCAAAAGGAACATGCCTCTAAATCACATAATTTCAAGACTCAAACAAAGGGAAAGCTGGAGTTTCAACAGGGTGATCCTTCTCTTCATATATCTAACGGGGGTAAGATCAACAAAAGGGAGGTAAAACCTTTCTCTCTTTTTTTCTTTTCTTTTTTGTCATCATTGTGGTAGGTATGGCCACATTCATCCTTATTGTTTTGAGTTGTTTGGTAAGGTTTCTCAAAAGGGTAGAAATTCTAATACTTTTTGGGTTAGGAGATAACCTTACATCTCTAGGCAGAACGCCAAGATTCATGAGGATGTTCACAACGCTAAGACGTTTACCAAGACTACCAGTCTTGCTTCTGTTAAGACCAAAAGATATAGGTGAGAAAGAGTGACTTAATTTGTTTTGTTGTTCACACTGCACTAAAAGCATGTGACTCACGCATGTGGTATCTTGAAAGTGGGTGCTCTCGACACGTGTTTGGTGATAAATCCTACTTTACATCTCTTGAAAAATATGGAGGAATTGTTACCTTTGGAGATGGTGGCACTTCTAGAGTCATTGGTAAGGGCTCTATAAGTGTGGCTAGTCTTTCTAAGCTCGAAAATGCCCTACCTGTTGATGGCCTTAAAGCAAATCTTTTGAGCATTAGTCAAATGTGTGATTCCCATTATGAAGTATTATTTTCAAAAAATAAATGTGAAATTTTGGATAAGAAGGGAAATTGTCATGCATGGGGTTCGCACATCTGATAATTGCTATAGGATTGTTACCACTAATGATCTTACTTGTCACTCGGCCGTCATAAGTAATCTTGACTTGTGGCATCAAAGATTAGGTCACATGAATTTCAAGGACTTAACCAAGATAGCCAACAAAGAGCTTGTGAGAGGAGTACCCAAAATGGGTAAGAATGTGAACCATGTATGTGGACCATGTCAACTTGGGAACTAAACTCGTGCCCTCATAAAAAGGTGAACAGTTTCACAACCAAACGTCCTCTTGAACTAGTTCATATAGATCTTATGGGACCCACTCGCACTAAAAACATTAGAGGTAAAAGATACAATTTTTTTAAATATGGATTATTACACTCGTTTTTCATGGGTTAAGTTTTTAAGAGAAAAATCTGATACGTTTGATACTTTCCAGGCCTTAGTCCTTAAAATCCAAAATGAACAGGGGGTCTCTATTGGGCATATCATAAGAATCTAAACTGATTATGGTCGTGAGTTTGAAAATAGTTCATTTTTGGAGTTTTGTGATATGGTATGCATGGAATTAAGCATGAGTTTTCTGCACCTATTACTCCACAGCAAAATGGAGTTGTTGAGAGAAAAAACAGGGTTGTTCAAGAGATGGCTAATGTCATGCTGCTTAGCAAAAAAGTTCCTCCAAAGTTTTGGACTAAAGCCTTAAATACCGCTGTTTATGTTGTGAATCGTGTGTATTTAAGACCCGGCACTTTACAAACTCCATATGAATTGTGGAAAGGATTGAAACCTAATGTAAAACACTTCAAAACTTCTGGGAGTAAATGTTACATTTTCTAAGATAGAGAGCCCTTGGGTAAATTTGACTACTGAAGTGATGAAGGTATTTTTCTAGGGTATTCAACCACTAGTAGAGCTTTTCGTGTCTATAATTTGCGCACTTTATCTCTAATGGAATCAATCAATGTGGTTATAGATGACACAGGTTCTCCTATGCCAGCAATATATAAGAAAGAATATGGTGAGTCTCCAATCTTAGATACTAAACCAAAAAGACAAGGAGAAGCACAGGGTCAAACCCAAGAAGGTGAGCCGGCACCAACTTCAATGGTAAGTCCAAATCAAAAGAATGCACAAAAAGACACCACCTCCAATGCTCCCAGCACTACTAGTCCAGAGTTAAAACAATCAGCAAGAGTAAGACTGAATCATCCAACTCAACAGGTAATTGGAAGTATCTCTGACAGAATGAAAACCCGGAAACAAATTCAGAAAGAGGTATCTCATATGTGCTATGTGTCGTTAATTGAACCTAAAAATATAAAAAAGGCCTTACTAGATGATAATTGGATTAATGTTATACATGAAGAATTAGGTCAATTTGAATGTAACAAAGTTTGGACTCTTGTTTCTAGACCTAGAGACATGAATGTGATAGGTATTAAGTGGATCTTTAAAAATACATCTGATGAGAATGGTACTGTAACACTCCAAAATTTTCCCTCTGCTCGAGCGTAAGAGTTGATGCTTGAGCGGCCTTGTGAGGCTCCCAGTACTTTTATAGTCTGTCCAAAATTCTAAGAGTTGTGAATTCCCACTTGAGCTCAAGAGTGTTCACTCGAGCAGAAGATTGGATGCTCAAACGGTCTGCCTAGTTGAGTCGAAATTTTTGGGACTAATGAGATTGTTTTTGACCTTTTATTATTGTGTTTGGAGCCTCCTTGTTTTATTTTGAGACATTGATCGAAGTGATAGCATGATGGCAAAGTAAGATTGGACCAAAAACTTTGATTCGAATAATTTTTCTATGAACAACCATCACTCTTTTACCCTTTTCTTTTTCCACACTTTGAATTTGAGGCTAAAACCATTGGAAATCTTGTTTCCGGGGCTTCGATTTGGACACAAGAATGACCTAAAACGGAGTCCAGGTAAGAGAGTTATGTCCATTTGAAGTTTTGGTATCTGTGTTGGAAACAAGTGTGCTCGAGCGTAGAAAATGGCACTCGAGCAGACTGCGCAAATTCAGCAACTTAAAAAATGATTTTCTAGATCATTCTCTCCACTTTTCTTTTCCCTCTTCCTTCCCCTCACCCTAGGTCCTAAAACCCTTGATTTCTTGACCCAAATAGCTTCTATTTCTCAAAGATTTGGCCAAGATCTCTTACCAAAAAGTGAAGAATACTTGATACTCAACATTTTCAACCGATTGGATTTTGGACTTTCAAAAGGAGGTTCTTGATCTAGCTTCTTTTCTTGGTCTTTGAGGTAAGGGTTTCTAGTTCTCCTTCAATACTCTCATTTATAGATAGATTTGTGGTATTTTTTTTTATACAACTACAAAATTTATATTTTTGAGCTTATTATGATAAATCATGAGATCGGGGCTTTGGGTTTGAAATGTTAGGGTTTATTAGTTGGGTTATGATTATGGGCTTAGGAATTTGGATGTATAATTAATAGAAGAGTTGGAATAAAAAGTGTTTGGATGAAAAACTATGATTTCTCTTAAAACCCTAACTTGGTACATGAAGATAGATGATGGTTTTTCTTAAATTGAAAGTAGTATCATGAAATTAAGGTATTAAATTGCATATATACAAGTTTAATTGAATTTTGCAAGTGTTTGGAAATTATGTAAAAATTTGTTATTGAACTTTTATTGTGGATATTATAAGTCATGTTATAATATGAAACAAAATTTGGGGGAAAGAAATTGTTAATGATATGGATGATATGGGATTTGTGATAAAATGATGAAGTGAAGATTTAAGAATTTTATTGTGTAGTTAGAAAGAGATTTTATACCTCAAAACTAAAAGCCCAAATTTATGTTTAACTCTAGTTATGAAGTTTTATTTTGGAAAATGAAGAATACTTCAATTAACATTAAATTTATGAAATTAAGTCTATATTGAGCTAAGATGAGTGTGAACAATGATAAATGGGAGATTGTAAAATATGACAGTGTTTTATGAAGGAGTTATATCAAAGAAATTAAATGTCGGAGATTTAATTTATGACCTTGGTTAGTAATTGCTAATCAATGTGTTGTAAAAATTGAATTTGAAGACTTGATAATAATATGGAAAAGTAAAAAAAAAAATAATAGTTTGAACCTAAGAATTGTGAACACTTTAAGGATGAATCTTTATGCTTCTATGGATGTGTTGTTATATTTTTATAACAAAACAATGAATGATTTGATGGATAATGGAGAAGGTGGTGGAACATATTGTGTCCTTGTTATGTAAATGGAATTTAACATATGGTGGATGTGTACTGAACTAATGTGTTACAGAAATAATGAAAGATGTGTTGGCATTGCCCACTAATTAAAATGATTGATTGTGATGTTACCTTGAGGTCCGTTTCCTGCCGTGTTTTGAGTTGGCAAAGGTTCTGCCTTCCTTCTAGAGTAGCATCCGGTAAAGCGTGTGGTATGTTCAGGTTCCACGTTCTTTCCGGCTTGTGACCGGTAAAGCGTGAGGTGCCGCATTCCTTTCGGCTTGTGACCGGTAAAGCGTGTGACTCATGGAGATGACTTGTTATTAGATCCAGTATTTGATATGAAATTAATTGAAAGAATGGAAAATGGAATGGTAATTGGATTAGGGATTGGTGATGATGCACTCAAATGGATTGCTTGTAACCATAATGGAAGATTATGAGTTTTGTTTTGTAAATAATTAAGAAATTGAATTAAAAAGGGAATGTTATTCTTGTGTTATACTTGTATTCTATTTGGTAATGCAAACATTAATGTGAGCTAATTGTTAGACAAGTTGGAGTTAAGTGTATGAGGATTGTCTTTTTGAACATAAAGGAAATTGGATTTTGACATTATGGAGTTATAGTGATTGGAAATAGTACAAGGAAAAAATGGAAATGAAACGGGGAATAATTTGGAATTGGGTAAAAATTTAAAATGATGTTGTTCCTTAAACATAATTGTTTTCAAAGAGGATTTATGGTCTTTCTAATGATGAGGGATGATTTTCATAACTACAAGTTTTTCCTTAAATGTTCAAAGAAATTTCTGAGGAAAAGATACTCTACGTACAATATTTTGAGCTTACAAAATGTCACCTTACTATATGGTATCACCCTGCATGCATAATCATTTCTATCTGTGTGTTAGCTATTGCTGTAGAACTATAAGATTCCTACTGGGCAAATCGTGTTCATCCCTTGTTGTTTTATTTCATTTTCAGGAAAAAACTTTGGATTCATAGTTGAAGAGTTAAGAAGTCCATAAGTTTGTTTGTGTAATTTCGTTGTGGATGTGAAGGAAGTAAATGCAGTGTATTGATATTTGTAATTATTTATTTGTAGCTCCTGGCATGTATTATTGTTATTGTTGTATTCATTGAAAGAGAGAACATGTGTTGTTTGCTTCTATTACTCAAGGGTAATAGATATATATATATATATAAAGGGGACCTAAATTACAAGTTTTGGTAATGTTTCCGAGTAATTAAAATTTGGGGTGTGACAGTACTGTGGTTAG
The DNA here is from genome assembly GCA_025200525.1 of Camellia lanceoleosa. NCBI lineage: Eukaryota > Viridiplantae > Streptophyta > Magnoliopsida > Ericales > Theaceae > Camellia > Camellia lanceoleosa. The sequence continues at coordinate 154,327,241 of CM045759.1, forward strand.
AAATAAAGCGAGGTTGGTTGCTCAAGGGTATACTCAAGTAGAGAGTGTTGATTATAATGAGACGTTTGCCCCGGTTGCACGTCTCGAATTTATTCACATTTTACTAGGTTTTACATGCTTTCTTGGGTTCAAATTGTTTCAAATGGAAGTGAAAAATGTCTTTCTGAATGGGTACTTGAAAGAATAGGCTTATGTTGAGCAATCAAAAGGATTTGAGGACCCAAAATGTCCACACCATGTCTACAAGTTAGACAAGGCATTATATGGGTTGAAACAAGCCCCTCGTGCTTGGTATCATAGACTTACTACCTTTCTGCTTGATAATGATTTTCAAAGGGGTAATGTGGACAAGACCTTATTTGTGAAACATACTAAGTCTCATATACTTGTTGCTCAAATTTATGTTGATGATATTATGTTTGAATCCATCACGATTTTCTTGTGAAATATTTCTCGAATTGCATGACACATGAGTTTGAAATGAGCATGATATGGGAGTTGTCTTACTTCTTGGGTCTTGAAATTAAACAGTCTTTTTCGGGTATCTTTGTTTCTCAGACCAAGTATGCCAAAAACCTTGTGTCTGAGTTCGGTCTAGAATTAGCCAAACATGCTTGCACTCCCATGAGCAATAGCCTTCATCTTTCCAAAGATTCCTCTAACACTAATGTTGATCCTACCCTTTATAGGAGTATGATAGAGAATCTCTTGTACCTCACAGCCAGTCGTCTTGACATTACATTTAGTGTAGGTGTTTGTGCCTATTACTAAGCATGTCCTAAAGAATCTCATCTGCTTGCAGTCAAACGTATCATTAAGTATGTTGATGGGAAATTGGGGTATGGGATTTGGTTCACGACCGACACTACCGCTGAAATCACATGTTTTTCGTGCCGATCAAGGCAGTGTGTTGATGATCGTAAGAGCACATCTGGAGAGTGTTTTTACCTTGGGAATAATTTGGTTACCTGGCATAGCAAAAAGCAAAATGCCATCTCTCTTTCGACCGTTGAGGCTGAGTACATTGCAGCAGGGAGTTGTTGTGCACAAATGTTATGGATGAAGCAAATGCTTCATGATTATGGTATAGACCAAAACACCTCACCCTTTTCTGTGACAATACAAGTGCCATTAATATTTCTAAAAATTCTGTCCAACACTCTTGCACCAAACACATTGACATTCGTTATCATTTCATTCTAGAGTTAGTGGAAGAGGGCCTTGTTGTTCTTGAACATGTACCCATTAAGCATCAAAAGGCTGATTTTTTCACAAAATCCCTTAATCTTCTTAGGTTTGAGTTCCTTAGAAAGACCTTGGGTGTAGTGCTCAGTCACTAAGGTGTGATATATTACTTGAGTGGGTGTAAGTGATTGGCTTTATGTGTACTTGGATGCTATAATCTGATTGTCATTGATTCCTGTCATTTCTGCATTTAGACTCATATGAACACCTCTCATACTGCTTGCAAGATTTCATTCTTCTTTGTTCATAGCACATTCTGAATGCTCATACTCATTGACTTCATGATCTCATTTTGTACACATCCCTGAGATAAACTCGTGCAGGGGTTTCCGCACAAGTGATCAAAGTTCTCTATAGACCTCTAACAGTGTCTCTTATAGATTTTCAAAGGAATTGACCTATACTGGCATATCATGGGTGATGTTGCGTCTCTTAATCATCTACCATTATTTTCATTTTCACAGTTCCTCCCTCAGTTCATTGAAGTCCGAGCATTAGGAAAAGGCTACCTCAGAGGTACCAACCAGGCCATCTTTATTGATTCGATGCTTCTCTGGTTTGGTCTCCATATTCTTGAGTGTGCATGCCACCTGTGAGTGCCCACAAGCAAGAAAAGTAAAAAATCTAATAAAAAAATAAATATAAAATAAACGAACTCATTGATTAAGGGGGAGCCTCCACTTTTACTCAACAAATACCCCTTCATTTCTAGTGGTTTGACTTTTCTCTGTGATGTTTCGTTTCTCTTGCCGAAGGTCCAGCCATCCGATCACTACGAGGATTAACTTTAGCTATGTAGCCTCTCAAGAATTGCACACACACACACGTGCATTATGTGAACTCTCATGTTTGTCTTTGAATTATGCATTTCCATGTAGCTTATGCTTATTTATTGATGTTTGCCTAATTTGCTCATGAATATTGTGCTTCATAATGTCAAAATTGCGAATTTTCGGGCTTCATGGTTTGTGGATTATCTTATCTTAGTGTCACAATCTTGCTATTGTGCTCACCTCTATTTGTTTTAGGTCTCTCTTGACAGAGTGCGTTATTTTAAACTGCTTATAAGGGTGTTTTTTTGCCTTGGTTGTTCTTTCTTACCCGCTCAAGCGGCAAACATAGCACTCGAGCAGATTTTTCCATCATCCAATACTTTTGCAGAGTGCGCGAAATTTTGAGAACTTGCATTTTGCACTCTAGCACCATATTCTTGGCTCTAGTGGTGAGACGTGCGTAAGTGAGTCTGCTAGAGCGTTTAGAGTTACACTCGAGCGGTAAGCCCTAGTATAAATTCTTCAACTCATCTTTTCAGGCTCACTTTTTTCCCCATTTTTCGCAACTGTCTCTCTCTTTCTTGCCTAGGGTTTCGATTGCAACTTGCTTGGATTGTGAGTTGGTAATTTTCTTCTTTCCTTCTCTCCTCTGGTTCGTCTCTAGTAAGTCTCTCCCCCTTTATGGTTTTATTTCTTTATTTATTTATTTCTCTCTCTCTTCTGTCTGCGTTGGGGTTTGGTGTTTTTGATTTGGGGTTTGGCCATAGGAGTTGCATTTTTTCCGTCCTAGATTTGATTTCTCCAATGCAGGTTATTGCTTTTTATCACAAAATTTTCACTAATTAGTTTTGGTTTTGATCACTAATTGGTTTTGGTTCTTATTGGAATTCTTGTGTTCTGTATTTGGTACTATGCCTCATACTATATTAGGATGTTGGTAACTCATAGCTTTTGGGTTTGCCCTTTATTATGCTCTTGCTGTGAACTATGATCTCCATAGTTGATTTATTTTTTACTGGCTCATGTTATACTGTGTTTTCCACTTTGGTTCTTTGGGGTTTGATTCTACTGGTTTGATTACTGCTTTTGGCAATTTGAATCTTGTATATTTGGACTTTGCTACTATTTTTTTTTTTTTTTGGTGCATAATGGTTTTGGTTCTTGTTTTGGTTTGGGGGGTGTAGTGGTCATTGGGTTTGTCTTTTGGTTTAGCCATGCCCACTTCCAAACATCGTAAGTCTATGACCAACCGCCCTGCTTATAACTTTGATCATTTCCTTTCAGCCGAGAAAGCCAAGACTTTTCGAGAGTTTTATGTCTCTAGGACAGTCTACTTAAACACAATGTGCAACCCACTACATTTGAGTCCATTCCTATTCGGCCTTTGTTTGATTCATTAGGAGGTGACTTGGTTCTCTCTTTCTCTGGTCGTCAAAATCTTGACTGGGTTCAGGAGTTTAATTGTAACATCGAGGGTATTAATGATATTGGGCCTTCTTTCACCACCTGGCTTAGGTCTAAGTCCATCTCCATTTCCTCTAATCTTATCCGTGAGCTATTAGGCATTGACCAAGTGTTTCCATATCACTATCCCTTCCCTGTTCAACCCACGTGTGATTTCAATAAGGTGGCCACTGCATTGTGTGGTACATCCCGTACTTGGATCAAGGGAGCCATGATAAAACAAAATGAGCTCATTTCCCAGTTCTATTTCCTCAACCTTATTGTCTGTGCAAATATCATAGTCACCACTAATTATTCTGAAATCAATCAAGAACAAGGTTTTGTTCTATTCTACATCGCTTGCCATCTCTCCATCAATCTTGCCACTCTTATCCTTCGCAAGACAATCGCTATAATAGGCAACAAACAGTTAGGGTTACCGTATGGTTGTCTATTCAACCGTCTTTTGTCCAAACTTAAGGTTCCTACTTTTGAAGCGGATAAGTTTGCCTTTCCTACCCAACCATTCACCAAAAAGACCGTCTCCTAGAGTCAGTTACATGTCAAAGGGGGTCCTTCTAGGGTGGGTGGTTTTGGTGCAGGTAATGATCCTCTGGTCGAGGAAGCGAAGTTTGATGCTGCTGCTGCAGGTGAAAGAGAGCAACCACCTCCGACTCGTTCTATCAGAGGCCAGCTGTGTCAGTTTGAGCAGGCCATGGTTTCCCGTTTTGATCACTTGGAGGGCCGGATGGATATCTTTGATGCTCGACTTACTAATCTTGAGACCTCCACCGATGCCCGGCTTACTGCCTTGGAGGCCTCTTCCAATCGCATTGAAGAGTCTGTTGCTCAGTCTTTTCAGCATATTGCTTAGATCTTGACTTTGCTTTAGCGACAGCAGCCTTCGCTGCTGCCAAATCTTTAATGCCTGTTACTCTTTCCTTGGACAGTATCTTTTGTTCTCTGGACAGTTTTTATTCTTGTTTCCTTTTATTTATTTTTTTGTTTGTCTCCCGGACAAAAAAGAGGAGTAGTTTTTTGTTTTCAAATTGCTAGACATTTTCGAATTGCTAAACATTTTTGAATTGCTAGACATTTGTTTTTGTTTCAACACTTAGACATAGCATGGATAAGTTTTGTTGCAGCATGGATATTGGGAATAGATCACTTTATATATATATATATATATTTGGCTATTGTGCTTATTTCGATCTATTTGTCTTATCTGGTTCCACAATTTTGGTTTGTAATGTTGTTTCCACAGGTGGATTGTTTAAAATGTTTCTAAGTATTTCCCAATCAAATCGGCTCTTGTGGTTTTGTAGTTTGGTTTATTTTGTTCGCATGGTGCTCTTGATTGTGTTAGTTAGATTGTCTAGTGCATGTGTTTGTTAGGAAAAATTGTTATAAAAGTTTTGTCCGGGAATTGACAAACGGGGAGATTGTTAGGACCCTAGTTATTGCCAATTCCGCGAACAAGCTTGGGTTAATCGAGTTGTAATTTTTCCTTTGTTTTTGGTTTTTCCGCTCCAACGGGGAAAGTTACGCTTGAGCGGCATTTTCACCTTCTTAGTACTTTGGCTTGTCTGCAAAAATACTGTGAGGTGTGATTTTACGCTCGAGCATAAGTTTCAACGCTCGAGTGTAGCCCCTGGTTTGGAACATGCATATTAGTGTCCTCGCTCGAGCGGCCATTCCTACGCTCGAGCGGAGATCGTGATTCCAGCAGCTATAAAACTGCAATTTGCTTTAAATTTAAGGTACGGCTTCCAGATCTTCTTTGAGGGTTCTAGGATTTTCTTCTGGGGCTATTTTGCTAGTTTTCTTTAATTCTTGATTGAGTATTAAACTCACTTGGTTTGACAAGCATACATCAAAGAGTTTGATTGTTTGAGCATTCTACTTCAAGAGTGTTCTTCTTCGGTGGAATCCGGAGATTCAAGCGTAGAGTATTCGAAGGAGTTCTGTGACGACCCTACTACGTATAATGATTAGCACTTAATTAATTAAGGTGATTTGAATTTTAATTGCCCATTGTTCTAATTTAATTTGGGGTTATAAGAATTATTTAGTTTGATTCGTATATGATTCTATTGAGGATTTATTTTGTAATTAAAAATTGAAAGCCTACATGGCTCAGGAGAGTATAAATGGTGAATTGAATTTGTTTAATTTCGAGTATTAGATTGTATGGGAGCTTAATTAAATGTTCGATTCAGATTTGTAAAATTGAGATTGGATTAATTGAGTCTGAATTGGAGTTAATTAAGTTATGAAAATTGGGAATTAAGGTTATTATGAGTTAAATTTACTTGTGAGGTATTCAATTGAGTATGTAATTTATTGGCGAGGATTTTGAAGTTTAATCTAAAATTGAAAGATCTTAATGATTTAAGAAACCAAAAATGAGGATGGAAATAAGTTTAATTTAATATTTAGAGCCTTTTGGGAGTTTGATTAAAAATCTGATTCAGAATGATAAATCTTAATATAATTAATTGGGCTCTGCAGGAAGTCAAATTAGATAAATTAAATTATGTGGGGTTTGTAATTAGTTAAGAGTAATTTAATTATGTGCTAATCAAGACTTAATTGGGTTTAATGGGATTAATTAAACCAAGTGTTACTCGTAATTAGCCAAGACTAAGTGGGTTTAATTGAGTTAATACATAATTAGCCACTAAGCTAATCTTATTCATTTATTAATCAAAGAAAAGTATAGATGAATCTAGAGTAGTGGTGTGTGAGTGTGTGATATATGTGCTGGAGCTTTGGAGTCAAAAATATAGAGAAAGCCGAGAGAGAGAGAGAGAGAGAGAGAGAAAGAGAGAGAGAGTGTGTCATGAACCTCAAATTGAGAAGGAATAAGAGAAATTGATGGGGGAAAACTCATGAACTCATCGAGGAACTCAAGAATTTAAGCTCTAGGTAAGCATTCCACCCTTAATTTTTGTAAATAAGTCACCCATCACATGAATTCAAGGAAGAACTAGAATCAAATGCATGTAATTTGGAGAGATTGAAAAATTAATTCAAGAACATGGTTAAGGTTGATAAACATGAAAATAATTGTATTGAGCTTGGGTTTAGAAACCTTGATATATATATATATATATATATGTATATATATATGAGATGTGTATTTGCATGCACCATGAGTTTTGAAAGGATTTGAATCAATCAATTTCATATTTTAAAGAGAAGAAGGAAAGAGTTTTATAAACATTAAGTTCATAAAATTTGGAGTTAATCTTAAAATTAGACAAGGTTGTGATTTTATTATGAAAATTAGAAATTGGTTAAATTTTGAATTTTAATCCATGCATGTAACCTAATTTAAAAGTGTTATTCAATTTAAATATATTTTGGAACATCTATGATTATGAATTAAGTTGAGGTTGCAAATTGAGTTAAGTTTAAAATTATGGAAATAATTTGAAAAATAATTAGTTTGAAACTTCAATTCATGTTTAAAAGATTTAAGAGTTTGAATTTGGGGTTTGATATGAAGAAAAATTATAAGAATACAAAATTAGTAATTTTGATGTCAATTTCATACGTATGAATGATTTTCTAAGGAGTTTATGACTTTAATTTCATGTTTTGAAGGAAAATAGAAAGAGCTTGAAGTCAATTTTATGTAATTAAAAAGAAAATAAGAAATTGGAACTATGTTCATGTCATGACCAGAACCCGCCCTCATGGGTTAAGGACATAACCGGCTAGTAATCCTGTGACTACTTACGGCCTCAAACCAAAACAGACATAATTCATCAGAGTAAAGGGGCCAAACGGAAGTAAAAATTTAAAACTTTGTCCACAGAGCCGTGCTTATATGCACATCAACAAACCATACTCAGATACGTTAATAACCCACATCAAAAGTACTGTATCATAAAATTCATTACAAATAGGATCATCCAGAATGAGTCAACCTATGACAGACTATGTACCGACATACACAAAGCCCTTGCCAACAAAACAAAACATAAGTACATAATAAAAGGGCAAGGATGGTCTCATGCGCGAGACACAAGGCTGACTCCCCAAAACTCATGTTGTTCCTGGCAGACTTCACTGGGGCTAGGTTTGTGCTTCTCTCGGCTCACCTACAAACACATGAATGAGCGTGAGCGAGAGCCCAGTGAATAATATCAAATACAAGATATACATAACAATGTAGAACAATATGTTCCAAACGGCCTTGGGCCCAGTTCATAATTCTATTTAACAAATATATATAACTATACAAAATATCAAATCAAGTGACTGTAGTTCCAAACATTCTGGCCTTTGGCCCATCTAGATTTCCATTCATGTCAAAACAGCCTTCGGCCCGTTCATTTATGTCAAAACGGCCTTCGGCCCATTCATCCTTGTCAAAACGGCCTTTGGCCCATTTATTCTTGTCAAAACGGCCTTCGGCCCACTCGTTCATGTCAAAACGGCCTTTGGCCCACTCATTCATGTCAAAACGGCCTTTGGCCCACTCATTCATGTCAAAACGATCTTTGGCCCGCTCATTTCTATCAAAACGACCTTTGGTCCATTCATGTTTATCAAAACGACCTTTGGTCCATTTATGTGTATCAAAACGACCTTTGGTCCATTTATGTTTATTCATATCAGACTTTCGTCCACAATCCCGAATAGCAACTCATAAAGCTTATAAGGGAATAAACAATTAGACATTCACAAACATTCGAATATCGATATTACTCACAGTGATCGGCTTGTGGATTTGCCCTAGAGCTTGACCTTACACATTTCATGAACACAAAAGGGTCACTAACAGTTCAATCCGTTCTTTAATTCACATATCCCTCTTTAGGCTTAATTCACATTTCATTAACTCATTTACAATGCTTAACATATGCCTAACAGTGATTACAAGTGAAAGAGAACGGAAAACTGAACACATAATGCATTTTTAGAATTTCAGAAAATAGGGTCCCCGCCGAGCAGAACTTCCGCCGAAGCGGACCCTTAAGGCCTGCAAAAGTACTGGTTGCATGAAAAATACGCTCGAGTGTGAGTTAGGGCGCTCGAGCGAAAGGCCTGCCCATAAAAGCTCCCCGCTCGAGCGTGAAACATACCGCTCGAGCGAACATCCAACTCGCAAAGTGCCGAGCACGATTTTCCGCCGAAGGCGTTCATTTCGCCGAAGCGCCATCAAAAATCTGGGTTTTCCAGATTGAGTTCTTGGGCTCCAATTCGAATTCCAACCATCCAAATATGCATGCAATGGCTCAAATCTTAAATATACACATATTAATATGATACCAATGCATGATCACAACATTAGGAAGCTCAATCTCTTATATCATTTACATGCATGTTTCAAATTACTCCCAATTCATCACCAACATATCAAATTCTAACATGCAAAGCTTATTCTTTCATGATCTACTCTTGCATGTAAGAAATACACATTATTCACAACTTATTTGGTGAGGAAATGGTCACACACATGGATTTCCTTCAAACTTCAACATAGATTACACAAATTAAGCTCAAACATGGAAATCTATAACAATTCTTCACATGCATGCTTCTATTAGCTTGAAATCCAACATATACAACTCAATTCCCTCACATTCAAACTAATTCACGCTCTTGGCCATCTATTAAACTTGAATTCACAAGGTAGTGACTAAAAATGCATGAATTACTCACCAAGGAGCTTAATCTTCATAATCTATGGCAATTCTTGAGCTTAACCTCCAAAATTTCCAAGCTTTAGGCCAAATAGCACAATCCTCCCCCTTTCTCTCACTATGGCCGGCCCCCCTCTCACTCTCTCAAATGTCTAACTCAGATTTTTGAGTTCAAGAGGGACAAAGGAGGGTGTAATGCTAACATGCAACAAGCCCACTAATAAATATTTTAATATAAAATATTTGGGCACTTTATTTATCAATTTAATCAGTTTAAATTGACCAGAATCAATTTCTAATTAAATTTCACCGTAGGTTCTAAAAATTATGCCAATCACCATGGCGTAACCAATTCCGGGTTCTATGGCCGGTAGGGCCCTCAATTAATTTTCAAAGCAGATTACTCAAACAGATATTCCTACGGTGAATAGATAGAATTTCAAAATCACATACATTCACATAATGGCACACAAAATCACATCAAAACATATAATCACATACGTATTAGGGACCAATTCACATAATACAAAACAGGGGTATCACAGTTCAACTTATGGAAATTAACTTAGAAATTAATCGCTTTGGGTTTGAATTTAGTTGTCTTAACATGAAATTGAGTTTCAATTGCACATGCATTATGAATTTTTCAATAGTTTTGAAAGTTTAATTCATATTTTAAAATTTGTGGGTTTGAAATTAGATTTGATATGGAGAAAATAAATTAAATCTAAATTTGGACAAATTTGGAAATAAATTATAATTTATATTTGAGAATAAAAAATTAGTTTGATTTTTTTATATGTAAATATTTTGAAAGGGCTTTATAGCTTTAATTTATGTTTTATAAAACAAAGAAAAAGAATGTTGGAATTATTATATTCATGAAATTATTAGTTTTAATCTTAATGATCAAAGAAATTTTTGTATTAGAAATTAGAAAATTAGTCATGGTTTCATCTTTATTAATAAAATTATATGTTTAAATTGGTTCATGCAAGAGTTTAAGTTTTGAAAATGTGTTTGGAAATTATTTTGTTGATTTTGAAAGCACAGGAAATTTGCTGGCCGCTCGAGCAGTAAAGTCACCTCTCGAGCGAAGACACTATTTTCAACAAATTTTGAAAAATTATATTTAGTTCACATTTTTATTCTCATCTTTTTTCAAAGCATTCTAGACATGATTTATGGCTCAATAAAGATTAATAAGCTAACAATCAACATTAATTAGTTGATTAAAGAATAAGTCAATAACTTAGTAGTACTTGATTAAGAAGCCAAGTAAGGAATTGATTTATTCAGAAAAGAATGATTTAGTAATGAAAGAATATGTGAAATGAGAACCCAGTTCATTTGCATAAAGAAAGAGTAAGCGTAGTAGACCTTCGGATTATTCAAAGAGAAAAAAAGAAAACTCAAGTTTGATCAAGGAATTAATATTGTGTTTCAATGTGTATATGTTATGGGTTTGTGTAGGTCACGCGCTATCTTTTGCCTGATCTATCTGATTTGTCTACATTATCTGATCTGCTAGTGGAGCCATCTGTGAGTAATAACTCTGTAAAGTTATGTTTAACTTTAATTATTTTATGATGCTATGAAATGATCGGTTTTCTGAAATATGATATTTTGTATGAACAAATGATTGTCCAAATTTCTAAAATGTATTTGTGGCATCCTTAGCACAAGGCCCTTGTCCGGGGATAATAATATCGTGGTCTACAAGTACAAGGCCCTTGCCCGGGGGTAACAACACCATGCATTTATAAGCAAGGCCCTTGCCCGGGGGTAATAATACCGTGGTCTCATGGCCCTTACCTGGGGTATCAATACTATGGTTCAAGCAAGTTACAAGTTTCCTAGTACCGGACGTTCCTTATGGACCTAACAAGCAAGATAACGCTAATGGATGTGCCATGTATGATTAAGCATGAACTCTGATTTCTGTATATGATTTGAATAGGAATATGAATATGAACCTGTTTCTAATTTGAAATCTGAATATGCATAAGACATTGTTTCTGATATAAATTCTGATTTTTGACTCTGTGATAGACATCATTCATTAAAACCCTTTGCTTTGTTATTATTCACTGGGCTCCAGCTCACCGTATTATTTATGTATGTAGGTGGCTAGGCGTATAACCAGACCTTGAGCTTCTGCCTGGACTTTGTTTTGTCAGCCAACCTATGTGACTCCCGTGGAGGTTCCGGATATGTGAAGTGGTTACAGCTACGTACATAAAGTTCAAGTTTTGTTTTCTTGCTTTTTGTTTATTCTGTATTTAGGGCCAAGTCTCTTTCTATCTAGTCTCTATATGTATATGATGATGTGTAAATGTATGTATATAAAGTTTAAAATTTTTTGTCTCATATAAGTCTACATAGCTCAGTGGATGTTGTATAATTGCTATTTGCTTTCACAACCCTTAATTATATGTTATTTTGTTAAGAGGCCTTTGGTAATCCAATGATTACTGGCTGGTTACGACGCTAAACCTATAGGAGCGGGTTTGGGTCGTGACAAGTTCGAAGATGTGCGCAATTGTTGATTCAACACGAATGTTGTGGATTCAACATCAACCTGATCAATTTTGAGACGAAGGTTGCGTTGAAAGAAATACAGATTGTTAAAGACAAATTGACAAAGGTTGGGTAATTTGTTTGGTTAATTTGTATTCTTTCTTTCTTTCATAGTGGATTTATTAGTGGCGTTTAGCCCGTAGTTTTTTAATCACAATTGGAGGTGCTCCAATTGTGGTTTTTCAACCTAAAACTCTATTGTGTTGATTTTTTAGTTTTGAAGCAACAATCTAAATCACTTTTGTATATGCTAGATGATTTAGATTGTCTATTTTAGTTGTTTGGGTATTGTTGCAATTAATCTAGTCTGAATCACGAATCACTTAGGTTTTTCATTGTTGTCCAACATATCAAACAAAGGTCTAAATTTTTACCTTTATTATGTTTACCAATTCCCACTGTTTATGAAATTATTGAGACAGATCCTAGCGATATCGGCTATGGTGGCATTCTTAAACAACACCATCGAGGTAAATTAAAATTAGTTTGATTTACCTCTACCATTTGGAAAGGTCCACAAGTACAGTATTCCACAATACAAAAAGAAATTTTATCTATTGTTTCTTGTATAAAGAAATTTGAATCTGATCTCTTAAATCAAGAATTTTTATTACATATTAATTGCAAAGCAGCAAAGGAAGTCCTTGAAAAGGATGTTAAAAACACTGTGTCACAACAAGTCTTTGCTTGTTGGCAAGCAATTCTATGTATTTTTAACTTTAAAATTGAATACATCCGTTGTCATTCCAATTCTCTACCTGACTTTCTCACTCGTGAATTATTGCAGGGATCTACACCCTAGAGCATCAGACCCTCAACAACCACTAAAAGCACTGTAAATACCATCATATCTTCATTTACTACTGACAATGTTCCCTCCTACTTAAACGTTATTATTATTGAATGGCTCAAAATTTAAAAACATATTCGCAAGCAACCTCCTCGAAAGAACCTAATTATACTCTTCACAAATCCCAATCAATTCCCTCCAATCACTACAAGAAATTTGACTTTTGGCAACTAAAATTTTAGTCGCCAAAAGCCTTATTTTGGTCGCCAATTACTTTTGGCGACTAATATATTTGGTCGCCAGATTGGTTGCCAATAGTTCGTCAAGAAAGACAATCGGCAACTAAAATTTTTTTTTAGCCAAAAGTGACCTATTGGCGAATAAAACTTTAGTCGCCATATATTTTTTAAAAATAATTAAATATATATATTTTTTACTTTTAGTGACTAAATTATTAAGTAGCCAATTGAGTATGTATGTTTGGCGACTAACTATTTGGTAGCCAAAAGTTTCACTTTTTGAGAATTGGCGACTAAAAATTTATTAGCTAAAAGTTTCATTTTTACAATTAGCGACTAAAAGTTTAGTATCTAAAAGTTTCACTTTTTGACAATTGGTGACTAAAATTTTAAAAGCCAAAAATCAACCTGTGATATTTGTTTAGTTGCCAAAATGTCTCATTTAGATTTTATAACTTGTTCTGTAATATTTTTTGTGCCACATGTAACCTGTGCATATACAAAATTATTCATCCATTTATTCATTCATTCAATTCTCAACCATTCAATAAAAATATTTCTCCATAACCTGTAGCATTCAATTTCCAACCATATACAGAACTTAACAATTAACCGTACATATTAAATAAAATAAGAATCCATAAACATAGTATAATCCAACCAATACATATACTATCCAAACCAACAATTAAAATCCAAATTAAATAAAATATTAATAACAAAACATATTAGGGTCTCTATCTCCTTATCACATGTTGTTGATCCAGCTTCGGATATGGCAGAACAGGGTCTCCATCTTGTTGGAAAATGGATTTTGAAACTTTTGAAAAACCTTATTTTTTGCTAACTTTGAACATTAATTAAGTTGGGACCCAAGCGTTATTTTTAACGTTTCAATTTGGTTTATATTTAATGTCACGTGGTGAATAAAACCATGTATTTGGTTGCTCAAAACCATTTCTGGATGAATGAGAATTCAACGCGCATTTTCGGGTTTGTGGAAATGTATTTAGATAGGTTTCCTACACAGTTGTGAAATATGATTCTCCCACATTGGAAAGGCTTAAGGGTTTGAATGGGTTTATGTACCTTGGCTTGGGATACTTGGGATGGTGCCCAAAGGGTACCTAACTTTGTGGAAGGGTGAGGTTATGGGTGAAGTGGGATAGACCCATTGAACCCAAAACAAAAACCACAAGCGAGCGCCATCGCCGTCGTCGTCCATCCGGCTAGCGCTAGCTTGGGTGCATGGTGTGAGGTTGGGTTGGGCTTGTCTGGCTCAATACTTATTCTTTTTTGGGCCAAAAACATTTTTAATTATTCATTTATTTTTTATTTTGGTTTTAAAATTCAAAATAAATTGGTCCACAATTTTTCTTTCACCCAAACAGATCCCTAACAGGTTCAAACCCACCCAAACAGGTTCAAAGGGTTCAAAACAAGTTCAACTCAAACTAAATCTGTCCAAACATATTCAAATCTGTCTAGCACCTGTTCAATTTGTCCGAACAAGTTTATATCTATTCGGAACAGCCAACTTTTCTCCTATAAATAGTCTGCTCCAGTAATTCATTTTGCATCAAAATTTTCTAGACTTCTTTCCTTTCTTCTTTTATTCGTCCTCTGTTGCTCCTATATCTATTTCTACATTTATTTTTAGGAAAAGAAAGAGAAAGAGTTACAACATATTTTGGTTCACAAGGCTTGGTTTTATAGTGCTACAAAATTCAAGTGTTAGTCATTGCATCCTGGGAAATAGACGCTAGTTAAAACTCGAAACACCAGAACGAGGGCGAAATCTACTTTAAGGAGATTGTGTCCAACACAAGTCTCGACATTAATTTCTGTAAGCATTTAATTTGAAAAAATAATTTATATAATTATTTTATAAATTATTTTATTTTATTGTTTATTTAATTTACACACACACACCACTGTGGGTATAACAATCTTAAAGTAGATTTTTTTTATTTATTTATTTTTGTATTAGACAGACGAATATTTTGTTTCGAGAAATTAAATAGCAGTCATATACTGTTTAATTTCTTAAATAGTAGTAATATACTATTTAATGATTTCTTTGATAACATAGTAGTAATATACTGTTTATCATTAGAATTTTGTTACAAAATATTATTCTGTTTATTTTGTGTGTAAATTCTTTTGTATATAAATTTGTGATTGGATATTTTTATTTCGTCAGAATTATGATAACTGAAATTAACAATACTGAGACTGTTATTACTCAAACCCCCAAACTCAAGCAGTTGATGACTCTTCAAGATCTTGTAAATCATGGGGAGAAGCCAAAAAAATTCAATGGAAATGATTTTAAAAGATGACAACAAAAAATGATGTTTTATCTTACGACATTGAATTTGGCTCGCTTTACTCATGAAAAGGCACCGGCACTGAACGAGGGAGAAATTGACCGGCAAGTGGTTGCCGCAGTCGATGCATAGAAACATGGTGATTTTCTATGTCAGAATTATATCCTCAATGAGTTAGACAATACACTGTGTAATGTATATAGTGTTAAAAGCACTACTAAAGAACTGTGGGAATCTCTAGATCATAAGTATAAAACAGAGGACACCGATACAAAGAAATTTGTTGTCAGCCATTTTTTGGACTTTAAAATGATGGATTCCAAGATGATTATTAGCCAGGTTCAAGATCTCTAATTACTTCTCCATGACATACATGCGGAAGGGATGGTTCTCAGTGAATCTTTCCAGGTTGTGGCAATCATTGAAAAATTGCCACCATCTTGGAAAGAATTTAAGAATTATCTAAAGCATAAGCACAAGAAGATGAAATTGGAGGAACTAATAGTGCGGCTCCGAATTGAAGAGGACAACTGTGGTTCCAACAAGAAGTCAGGAAACCATGTCATGCAGGCTAAAGCAAATGTTGTGGAACATGGATAAGGGTCAGAGTTCAACAACAAAAAGCGGAAGCATGATAGCAATGGTCCCAAACAAGGATCCACTAGTAAGATCAATAAAGGGATCAACAACAAGTTCAACAAGAGGTTCAAAGGCAAGTGTTTTGTGTACGGCAAAGATGAACATCGGGCTAAGGATTGTCACGTTCGCAAGGACAGAGGGAGTTCGAGTAAAAAGCCAGCACAAGCCAACATAGCTGAGGATTTTTATCTTTCCGATGGAGTGGCAAACATCAATCTTGCTGCAGTAGTCTCTGAAGCAAACTTGGTGGGCAGTCCCAAGGAGTGGTGGGTGGATACTGGAGCAACTAGCCATATCTGGGCAGATAAGAAGATGTTCACGCCTACAAAGTGGTGGAAAGTGGGGAACAACTTTTTTATGGGAAACTCTTCTACATCAACTGTAGAAGGACAAGGAAAGATCGTGCTGAAAATGACCTAAAGGAAAGAACTCACTCTTAACAATGTACTCCATGTGCCAGAGATTCGCAAGAATTTGATTTCTGGGTCATTGTTGATCAATAATGGGTTTAAATTAGTCTTTGAATCTGATAAAGTTGTACTCTCCAAGAGTGGAATGTATATGGGGCGAGGTTACATGAGTGATGGGCTTTTTAAGTTCAATATAATAATTATTGTACATAATTTGGCTTTTAATAATAAAAACACATCTTTTATTTATATTGTTGAGTCTTCTTTTTTATGGCGTGGTAGATTAGGACATGTTAATTTTAATTCTTTGCATAGACTTGTTGTTTTAAAATGTTTACCAAACTTAGAATTTGATCCTAATCATAAATGTAAGATTTGTGTTGAGGCAAAACTCACTAAGGCATCATTTAATAAAGCTGAAAGAAATACTGAACCTCTAAGTTTAATTCACACAGATATCTGTTATTTAAAATTTGTTCAAACTAGAGGAGATAAGAAGTACTTTAGTACTTTTATTGATGATAGCACTCTATATTGCTATGTTTACTTATTGAGAAGTAAAGATGAAGCCATAGAAGCTTTTAGGCAATATAAACTTGAGATTGAAAATCAGCTTGGCAAAACTATTAAGATAGTAAGAAGTGACAGAGGTGGTGCGTATGATGCACCATTTGAAGAATTTTGTTCTAAACATGGTATGTGAAACCCCTGAAAAATGTATTTTCTTTGAAAACCCTTACGTTTGAATTATTTCCTTGAAGTCCCTTAGTTTCTTAATTGCAACCTTAGGATCAAAATACATGCGCCAACAAAAGACCTCAAACCCTAATCGATTTCAGAAACTTAGAAAAAATTTCTAATACCCTAATTGACTCCCTAAATATGAAATTACCACTTGGAAACCCTAGGTTTTTCCGGTCTTTATCACGTTCGTCGGTTGATCACGTTTTTGTTCGAAACAAGAAATTCAAACCGAATTAGATTCTCTAACCTTAACTTAGTTAAATCTTACTCTAAAATAAATGCTCCAATTCCTAAATTAAGGCCTTAGCCCTCATATTTTACATAAATCACAAATTGACCCCAAGTTAGTACCATTGTATATATATATATATATATTTGTGCCTCTTATTCATCAAATCTTTTTGTACAAAACATCTATGGAATTTGTACACAAAATAAATAGGAAAATCTTTCCAAATCTTGAGCACATGGCTAGCCATCATACCTCCTAGGCTATAATCATTGTACTTTGGTACAAACAAATCCCTTGAAATCTTAGAGCAATAATGACCTTGGTACCTATAAAGATTTGCTATATATATGAGTGTACTCCTAACTAGAAGGTATTTAAATTAGCCCTAAACCTAACTGGATCATAATTAAATACATAAATAAGGTTCCAATACATGAGTTTAATTCCAAACCCTCACTTCTTTTATTAATTTCAAGAATTGCCCCAAAACTAGTACATGTACTTTTTATACTATAGGTACCATCAAATCAATTTGAGATCTATATATATATACATTGGGAAATGTGTCCATAGTACTCATATATTGAATAAAATATTTCCCATTTCCCTTCCCCATGGCCGGCCAACCTTGGAGAGTGTGATGGACCAATTTTCAAGATTTGTAATTATGACATTTTAGAAGCTCAAGTACCAAGTACAAGGGTTGTGTTTCCAACCTAGTTCCATCCCAACTAGAGGCTAACTAAATCTTGTCTAATCACATAATTAAGCCCCCTAATCACTCCCTATTCCATTAGACTCCAAGTAAATCCAAACTTTTCAATCCAATTCCAACTAATGGGCCTTTATGTCTTTCACACCAAAATTTCCTATAAATACAACCACCTTTTTAGCAAAGCATACACAAACAACACATACACACACCTACATTTGGCCTAAAGGAGAGACAGGAGAGCAAGAGAAAAGTCTTGAGAGAAAGAGGAAGGAAGAGGGGAGCAATCTTGTTCAACTTGGCCTAGCCCAGCAAGTAAGCCACAACACAACTCTCTCTTTTATTTTCCTTTTTCAAATACATGTTCTTAAGGGTTCTACCCATTGTTTTCAGATGTGTTATTAATGATTTCCTTGTGTTAAAAATGATAAGAGTTGAACCATGATTCTACCCTCGTAGTTCCCTCATTTCGGTACAAAACTATCTTTTTCATACTCAAACTTTCCAAAGGCACACCTTCAAGATTATTTTCTGAGTTTAATATATATTATTTACCATGTTTTCATCACAAAAGAAATGAAAAATTTCCCTTAGTGGATCCCTTTCTCACAAATCTTCTTGTTTTGGGTATTGTGCCTTAAAAATCTGTTTTCACAGCCAACTTTCAAAATTTCTAGAAACATGTAGAAAATTATTCTGGACCTCCATTTTATGTCAAAATCTTCCTTAAGGAGTTATATTTCAATTAAAATTGGTTTCATTGAAAAACAATGAGCGGTTTGTAAGAAAATCAAATTTTCGTAACGGTCGACGAATCTGGACAACGCTGGAGTGTTTCTTAAATAACTAAAAATCTAAAAAAGTTATTCCATTTCCGAAATATGTTCTGGAAACTAGATTAAATTCTCTACGAACCATAGGAAGGCCAAGTTCGGTAAAAATCTAAAATAGCCCTTTTTATTTTAATCTTTAAATGGTATTGAATCTGGAAATTAGCTTGCATGGGTGTTTTATGCTCTTGTGTTCATAAATATGCTTCTTAGCTTATGTCATGTCTTGGTCTAATATTGCATGAGTTATGATTATGTTCCTTATCTTCTTCATTTTAATGATGCATGCTTACATGGATATTACTATCTTGTTAAGTTGGTCTAACCTTGATTTAAAACATTTAACTCAACGGAAAACTTAATTGGGATGGTATTTGGTTTTCGATCACTTGAGTAATGAAAAGATGATAATTTGTGATGTATGGATTGATGGGATGTGTTCCCTATTTGGAAGTTAAAGTCTTGCGCAAGTGGTTTTTCGGAACCCTTGAACGAAGCAGTTGTATTCAGACCCTAGGTATTTGGTGTGAGGAGGGATTTGGGCAAGGCCTATTATTACCATCTCTTTTGAGGCCCTGCGGTTGGCGCTACATGGTATATAACTGTTGGTAGACATCCGAGGTTAGTTATGCAATAAAGTAGCAAAAGATGGGGCATACCGAATAATCTGCATCCGATTATTGTGGTTGGGAGGACGAAATCTCTTTGGAGGATTTCTAGTTTACTAGCATCTAACCTTGTAACCCTTTATTTGTTTAGTTGAGTATCATGCTTTATTACTTGCTATCATATTTGTGATTGTGTATTGGACTAGGAAAAAGACACGGGATCTGTGTGCGTTCACTAGGCAATCAAAGCTCACGGCGTATCATGCTAGGTGCCGAAGAGGAGCTTATAGCTGGAGATGACGAGCCTAAAACATTCGAAGACTTTTGGCTATCTTAGGAAAGTTAGAAATTTCCCTTTGATATTTTGTAAGGCTCATATGAAGATTTAAATTTTCTTTTGGGATATAATGTAATGGAACAAGCTTTTGTAATTAAGGATATTCGTGGTTATTATGTACATATATATAAACCTTATCGTTGCTTATGAGACCTTGTGTCAATACCTTTTAAGATCTGTCAAAAGGGTAGTGCGCTGTCTAAGAAAGCTAGACTTAGAAGGGAGGCTAATTTGACTCCTCCGGCGATCTGGGATCTTACTTGGTTATTGACCATAGGACTCATTAATGACTCTCCCTTGACTGCAACCAATAGTGTAGATTCGAGGCGTCACATGATATCATTCACCAAATCACTGCACCCTATTCTCCTCAGTCAAATGGAGTTGCTGAGAGAAAGAATCGAACTCTTAAAAAGATGATGAATGCCATGTTGATTAGTTCAAGGTTACCTCAGACTTGTGGGGGGAGGCGATTTTGTCTACTAACTTTATCCTTAACAGGATATCCCACAAGAAACTCAATCAAACACCTTATGAATTATAGAAAGGTCAACGACCTACCTACAATTACCTCAAAATGTAGGAGTGTTTGGCCAAGGTGGCAGTCCCTAGTCCCAAAACAACTAAGATAGGACCAAAAACTGTTGATTGTGTGTTCATTGGTTATGCAAATAATAGTAGTGCATATAGATTTTTAGTTCATAGATCTGAAAATCTTGATATGCATGTAAACACTATTATTGAGTCAAGGAATGCATTATTTTTTGAACACATTTTTCCATGCAAGGAAACTAAAGAGAAAAGTTCAAATAAAAGAACTTTTGATACTGTTATGAGTGGCAGTGAAGACCACAATGATAATGAATCAGATGAACCTAGACGTAGCAAGAGGGCTAGGATCTCTAAATCATTTGGTCCAGATTTTCTAACATACCTGTTAGAAAATGAGCCTCAAAACTTCAAGGAAGCAATGTCAAGTCCTGAAGCTTTATTGTGGAGAGAGGCTGTGAATAGTGAAATTGAATCAATACTGCAAAATCATACTTGGGAGCTGGTTGATCTGCCACCAGGGTGTAAACCGCCTTGATATAAGTGGATATTCAAGAGAAAATTAAAAGTAGATGGTTCAATAGATAAATACAAGACTAGGCTTGTTGTTAAGGGATATAAGCAGAAGGAAGGCCTTGATTATTTTGACACCTATTCACCAGTGACAAGAATAACATCCATTCGCATGTTAATTGCGATTTCAGCTTTGTATAATTTGGAAATACATCAAATGGATGTTAAAACAGCTTTTTTGAATAGCAAGTTAGATGAGGAAATCTATATGGAACAACCGGAAGGGTTTCAAGTTTCCTGCCAAGAGAAAAAGGTTTATAAACTTATCAAATCCCTTTATGGATTAAAACAAGCTCCGAAACAATGGCATGAAAAATTTTATCACATTATGCTTTCGAATGGTTTTAAGATAAACGAATGTGACAAATGCGTCTATGTTAAAAGCACAGACAAAGACTATGTCATAGTTTGTCTTTATGTGGATAACATGCTCATTATTGGAAGCAATAATGACATGATTAAATCCACAAAGAAAACGTTGAACAAAAAATTTCACGTAAAAGATCTGGGTGTAGCAGATGTAATTCTAGGAGTAAAAATTACTAGAGCATCTAAAGGATATGCTTTCTCTCAGTCTTACTATATTAAGAAGATTCTGGAGAAATTTGGAAAGCATAACAACCGTCCTGCTAAAACACATGTTGACATTAGTCTTCATTTGTCAAAAAATATAGGTGAAGGCATATCACAATTAGAGTACTCTTGGATAATCAGAAGCTTGATGTACTCAATTAGCTAGTAAGTTCGATATGTTTTCACTAGAGGAGGTTCAAAACCAAAAACTACATATCTCGATAAGGTGTATCTTCTTAATGTACTCTTTCTTTTTCTGCATTTTGTTGCATGTCTATTATCGTGAATTCCATTTATGTGGGGGATTGTTGGAAAATGGCTTTTGAAACTTTTGAAAAACCTTATTTTTTGCTAATTTTGAGCATTAATTAAGGTGGGACCCAAGCATTATTTTTAACATTTCTAATTGGGTTCATATTTAATGTCGCGTAGTGAATAAAACCGTGTATTTGGTTACTCAAAACCATTTCCAGATGAATGAGAATTCAACGCGCATTTTTGGGTTTGTGGGAATGTATTTAGGTGGGTTTCCTACACATTTGTGAAATGTGCTTGTCCCATATTAGAAAGGCTTAAGGGTTTGAATAGGTTTATATACCTTAGCTTGGGATACTTGGGATAGGCCCCAAGGAATACCCAAGTTTGTGGAAGGGTAAGGTTATAGGTGAAATGGGCTAGACCCATTGGACCCAAAACAAAAACCATACGCACGCCACGCCTTGTCCGTCCAAGCGGCTAGGCTTGCTTGGGCCCGGCCTGGCACAGGAATATTTATTTTTTGGGGGGCCAAAAACATTTGTAATTATTCATTTATTTTTTATTTTGGTTTCAAAATTCAAAATAAATTGGTCTAAAATTTTTCTTTCACGCAAACAGATCCCTGACGGGTTCAGACCCACCCGAACAAGTTCAGAGGGTTCAAAACAAATTTAACTCAAACTGAATATGTCCAAACAGATTCAAATATGTCTGGTACTTGTTCAATCTGTCCGAACAGGTTTATACATGTTTGGAACAACCAACTTTTCTCTTATAAATAGTCTGCTCCAGCAATTCATTTTGCATCGAAATTTTCCAGACTTCTTCCCTTTCTTCTTCTATTCGTCCTTTGTTGCTCTTGCATCTGTTTCTACATTTATTTTTAGGAATAGAAAGAGAAAGAGTTACAACATATTTTGGTTCGCAAGGCTTGGTTTTGTAGTGCTGCAAAATTCAAGTGTTAGTCGTTGCATCCTGGGAAGTAGACGCCGATTAAAACTTGAAGCACCGAAGCGAGGGCAAAATCTACTTTAAGGAGATTATGTCTAGCAAAAGCCTCGACATTAATTTCTGTAAGCATTTAATTCGGAAAAATAATTTATATAATTATTTTTTGAATTATTTTATTTTATTGTTTATTTAATTTATACATTTAATTTACACACACCACTATGGGTATAACACATCTCATTCTATTGTTAAATTCTTACATGTAGGTCACCGCATTGGGGATCAATCCAATCATTCGTCTTCTTCGACTTGTGAGACTTCTCATAGAAAAACATAAATCTAGAAATAGAAACCTGTCTGAAAAATCTAGAAAACACCTAGATGTTGATTTGTGATTATGTATCAATTTTAAGCATAATATAACAATCCCAATCAAACAATCAAGAGAAAGAGACACAAAGATTTTACGTGGAAAAACCATAATTGGACACCTTCCAATTGTGATCAAAAAAACCACGGGCAACAGCCACAAGAACAATCCACTAAGAAGATATAAAGGAATTACACAGGTATCACTCTCAATTATCTAGCGAATTCACAACGCCTAATTGAACCAACCTCTATGTGCCTCTTCCAACCCCATCTTCAGCACAGAATTGTCTTTCTGATGAGCCACTCCGGATTCCCTCCAAAGCTTCAGGCTCGAATTCTTCAGAATTCACAACTGAAGAACAACTCTTTTTTTTGTGTAGAACAAACAAAACCTTTGATGTATTCTTTTTAAACGATGAGTTGAATACTCAATAAGACATCAAAGAAAACTAATAAAATATCCCCAGATATAAACCTTTAAGAACCAAAAAGAAGATCTGGAGGACTTCAATCAATTTACTTGGTTTTGGGAGAAAACCAAGTATTTATAGAGAACCAAAAGTAATCCAAGATTGGGAAGAAAACAAACTCCTTGAGAAATCCGGATTCTGAGGCTCGCCGAGAAAGCTTTCCTAAGCGAGGAGAGTAATTTTCATGATTTCTACTAGTGCCTTGGCTCGGGCCACGGATCCTTGGCTTGGGCGACCCAACACTTCCTTCAGGTTTTTGTATGGGGGCACTCCTTCGCTCGGCGAGCATTCCTTGCTCGAGCGAGCAAGCCTTAGATCGAGCGAGCACTCATTGGCTCGAGCGAGCAACGGCTGACATGCAATTTTGAATGCAAATTTGAATTTTGCTTTGGCCGCGAGCTGACCGGTCAGCTCGACCCCCGTAATAATCAGCGAAGTGGCAATCTTGAAAGCATTAACATCACAAACTTCTCTGCATGGCTCGATTCGGATTTGGATTCACATCTAATAAACTCATAGCCTCACTGAAATAAAAGTGCGAAAATAAATACATCTGAAAGGAGTTTTGTCAAACGGGGTTGCCAAGAATAAAAACCTAACACTGTCTAAATTCAAACAAAAGAATTTAGCTCTAACACTCCAAATAGAGTGTGAATATAACAAAACTTCGTTAAACACATCAGTATCAACAAACCCATTAACCCACATAAAAAAAATAAAAAATAAAGTCAATAAATTTTTTTCTTTTCGTGGAACCAAATAATCACAAGATTAGAGATAAACAAATAAATTAGAAATAAGCAAATAAATTTATAATACAAATAATCACAAGATTAGAGATAAACAAATAAATTTATAAAACAAATTAACATCAATACATCAATAATCGATCGGAAAAGGAAGTTGGACACATTTAATCCATCAACAGTTTCGATGCAATGGGGGTGATAGTGGAGAATAAAAGACAACTGAAAAGTCTAAGCAAGGTTAAGCACCAAGAAAAGAGGGAGAGGGAGGGCAAAAATGTAGTCAATCACATTCCAAGTAGCCAAGCAGAAGTTCCCAAGAGTGAGTTTTTTAATTCACTCTTACTCTCAGCAAGCTGACATAAATGACTTAACCATACAAACTACTTAACCATTACAACACAAACAAGATATTTTCAGGATGAACCTAAATTCTAACCAAATAATTGCGAGGTGTCTCTAAGATGACTAAATTCAAAAACTACTTGAAGCTTATAAACGGAAAGCTTTTTGCAAACAAAAATATATCATAATCAAATTCAATGCTTATATCTACATGTACATACTAAAAGATATGTTTCCCCAAATACTCATATATTTAGAGTTAATATAACAATATGCAAGAAATAGATTAGTTAGCTATTGGGTGGTTCAAATGTGATGTGATCAAATTTGACATATTTATAGTTTCTTACTTTGATAACTGCACATTGTCTTTTTTGACATTTTAGAAACCAAACGAGCCACAGTTGTATTCTCAAAAGCCTCTTTGCAACCTGGAGAAGAATTTGGTAGCCTGCTTCTTACAATCATCTGGGAGGGGGAAAAAAAAACAACAACAACAACAACAATAGCTAGCAATCATCAATCTATTTATTGAGGTTAAATGAGAATTTCTTAGAAATTATGAGAGACCAAACAAGAATTCATGTATATAAAACAAATTTGTCCATGAGATGATCATATTTCTTGGACTAATATTTTCAAGTGTAAAATCACCATTATATATACAAATTATGTTCTTTTTCAAAACTTTTGAGATTTCCTTCTTAATGTTCATAAACCATGCAAGAAAACAATTGTTTTGTTCATGGATTCTTGAAAACATGACATGCATGTAAGGATCATGCAACCTAATAGGTGTTTGAACTAAAATTATGCCATGCATGTTGAGCTTTAAGCATGTATTCTTCTAATTCCTCAGTTTATTATTATATAGACCCAACTCTAATATTTACTCCATGAATTGAAATGTTTAATCTTAAAACTTGCATCCTTAAGCTTAAAATCCTCAACTCTCATGGAAAATTACTTCATTTTGGGAATCCATGCAAGAGAATGAATGTATGTTTATAAAGTTTTAGAAATCATACCATGCATGTATAATGTTTTCCAATTGTATCAGCAATATGTACAATTAAGCTCATGTTCTTCCTCTATGATCTTGATTTCCAAAGTTATGAGTACAACACTTAAAATTCATGGGAGTAGGCAGAAGAATCTTACCTAGATGAAGTGAATTGAGAAGAATTCAGTTGATTTTCAATAGTTTCTTACGCTTCCTTTTCAATTTTCTTATCCTTCTTCTTGGTGTTCTTGATGAGCCACCATTGAATACTTAACAAAGATCCAAGCTTCTACATGTTTTTGGGGTATATGTCTGCCCAAATGTTCTTATAGAAGTTATTCTAATATTTTTTCTGCCATTAACACGATTTTTTGTTTGCTTTGGTTCTCTCTCTCCTTGTGGAAATTGTGCAAGTGGCCTGTTGCTAAGTCTTTTGGCAACTACATCAACTATTCTTGATCATTACTTATGCCATATAAATGAGGGATTTACGATAAGGTTTACTTCAGTTCTTATCATTGTCAATCATTAATTTCAAGGCTTCCTTCTATCCTTGTATTTATTCCAGCTATGCACTACAGTGGTGTTGCTTTCTATTTTGGTCCATTATAGATGTTTGTCCTATCTGTGCTTATTAGAGTAAAGGAATCATAATGAAGATTATCCGATGAACATATACATAAAATACTTAAAATCACAAAACTTAAAGAGTCATCCCATCTGACTGTCAACAAATAAAATGTGATCACAAATACGAAGCAAACAATAGGAGCCAAAGGGTGTAGAATCATGTTCGCATCCTGTTCTTCCACCTTGTTTTATGCTGCAATTCTCATCTTAGTATTGGTAAATACAAGTGTCTTTCGAATTTTTACTTTCTTCCAAGTCTTCTTGTGTCTCTTAAACCGCAATTTTTCTGATTGTTTTGCAATAATGAGGTCAAGTGTCAAGGACAACTCCTTGGAAGATAACATTGAATTACTGCATGATTTGAATTATAAAGTTACATTTTCTTGTGTATACTAGGTTTGTTGTATGCTTATGACTATTTGTTGGACTTTCTTTTCCAGTTGAATGTCCCTGTTTGATGTAATTCTCATGATATTTGTAATTTCTCTTTTATGGATCAACAACAAATTGGTGGAAAATAGATAAAATGTTTGAGGAATTAGAATGAAGTGAGAGCACCTCTTTCTTTGCTACTATCTAATTTATCTGATGTTCCTTACTTTTCTAGTCCAGGTGGGTTCGATAATAGAATTGAGAAGATCCTAACAAGCATATAATGTAATGCCGAGTGTAAGCAAAGCTTTACAGCGTTATCAAGTATGACTTGTGAAGAAACATTTCATTTAATATTTAGAGGTAAATAATATTTGCTTCTACTATGAGGATACATGAGTAATATTTGCTTCTTTTAATTAATTCTTTATTTTCTTTTTATATTATTTCCTAAATTAATTTACATGCAATTATTTCTAATTAAATTATATCTCATCATCTTATAATCTCAATTACACTATATTAAATTATACTAATGTGAATTAGGCTCTAATTCCTATCCAATTAATTAATTCGAACTTGTTAAAATTAGTGAATCAGACAAGTTTAATTTTCATTCTAACCTATCTGTTCAAACAATACAAGTCAATAAATCTCATAACAATCAACAACACTTGATCAAATAATTAAATCACATAATTAACATGTAGGAACATAATTAATAGTTCCAATTAAGGCTCAAGAAAAGCAGATTCTTCAAACCTACTTGAGTAATACTGATAAGCTTCTAGTAAATAATCTTAGAAATTAGAAAAGAAAAACTCAGCTTTTGTTATTCAATTTTCATCAAATGAAAGGAAGAACTCTTCCATGGAGTTTTACAACAAGAGAGAAAAAGAAAAGGAAGAAAAGAAGAGATACAACCAAAAAAAAAAAAACCCCTATCTGTAACTCTCTCCCCTCTTTATAATCCCTTTTTCTTGTAACAGATCCCGTAACAGAATAATGGCCCCACAACTGCCTAACAGAACAAATCCTATCATTTCCCACTACTTAAAAGGAAGCTTGACCTCAAGGTTGAAAATGAGGAAAACGTTGCTGTAAGGAGTACCAAGTCTCCTAGGTGACATCCTCAGGAATAGAATCAGACTAGTGGACCAAAACCATGGTAAGAAGCCTGCCATGCTTCTTGATCAGTAATCGTAATGGGTTCCAATTGAAGTTGCCCATCAGGACTAGTAGGTGGAAAGAAAGGTTGCACAACAATACCTTGACCTAGTTTAGGCTCCAATAAAGAGACATGAAAAACTGGATGCAGCTTAGAAAAAGATGACAAATCTAATTTGTAGGCAACAAGTCCCAGCTTTTGCAAAATTTGAAAGGGACCAAAGTACCTGGGAGCTAGTTTAACATTCTTCCGTAATGCCAAAGAAACTTTCTTGAAAGGCTAAAGTTTAAGGAAAACCCAATCCCCAACTAAAAAAACTCGCTCAGACTTGTGCTTATCTGTTTATTGTTTCATTCGATGCAGGGACTGAACCAGATGCCCTTTCAATAACTTCAAAATAGCATCTCTATCCTGCAATAGAGTATCAGCAGCTACCACAGCAGTATTCCCTAGAATATAGTGGTGCAAACTGGGAGGGGGTTGACCATATAAGGCATCATTTGGTGACTCCCGTAGTGACATGGTAAGTAGTGTTATACCACCATTCAGCCAGAGATAGCCATTTGATCCATACAGTAGGTCTGTCTCCCTCTAAGCGCCTTAAGTACCCCTCAAGGCATCTATTAACTACTTTCGTTTGACCATCCATTTGGGGGTGATAAGAAGAACCCATACACAAGCTAGTGCCTTGCAATTGAAATAATTCCTTCCAGAATTTACTAGTAAACACAGGGTCCCGATCTGAAACAGTAGAAAAAGGCATCCCATAAAGTTTAAACACATTATCTCAGAATGCTTGAGCTACTGCAGTGGTTGTATATGGATGGGTTAAGGAAATAAAGTGAGCATATTTACTAAGCCTATCCACAACCACATAGATCACAGTTTATGGGAAGAGCTAGGCAACCCTTCAATGAAATCCATCGAAATATCACTCCAAAGCTTACTAAGAATGAAAAAGGGCTGTAACAACCCAGGTGCTGCCACTATTTCATACTTATTCTGCTGACATACGTCACATTCAGCCACAAACTTAAGTACATCAGACTTGAGGCCTTTCCAATAAAAATCTTGTTTGATTCTTCTATAAGTTCTCTCCCTTCTTGAATACCTACCTATGGGAGTTGCATGATGTTCCTTGATGAATGTGGTCTTTAGCTGAGGTGAACTACCCACCACCAATCTAGTTTTGTAATAGAGTATTTGACGCTGCCAAAGACAATGAGGATGACTGGGTGGATTCTGAGTCAAATCTGTGATAAGTTGTTGGATAGAAGGGTCTTGTTCCCAACTGGTTTGAAGATCCTTAACCCAATGGCAGAGAACAACGGAGAAAGCTGACATACTGCTCATTTGGTCATGCAGCAATACGGCATCTTCCTCGCCTTTTCTGGACAAGGCATCTGTAGCTTGATTAGATTTACCACTCTGGTATACAATTTCATAATCAAAACCCATGAGTTTGGAAAGTCATTTTTGTTGCATGAGAGTGGATATTCTCTGCTCCAGCAAGAATTTGAGGCTTTGGTGATCAGTCCTAATGTGGAAGTGCCTACCCAAAAGGTAATGCCTCAATTTGGTAACAATTAGATCTACAACCAAGAATTTCTTCTCATATGTAGATAACCCAAAGCTTCTGGCAGACAATGACTTACTAAAGTAGGCTATGGTTTGTCCCTCATGCATCAATACAACTCCCAACCCCTTATCAAAAGCATTACATTCCAACACAAAGGTTTTTATCATAATAGGGTAAAGCCAATACAGGAGCAGTAGTCATAGTTCTTTTCAATAGGACAAAAGCTTATTCAGCATCCTCAGACCATTTAAAATTATCCTTTTTGAGTAATGTAGTAAGGGGTTGGCTAATCTTGCCATAATTTTTTATGAACCTTCGGTAATAGCCAGTCAAACCCAAAAATCCTTGAAGAGCTTTCAAAGATTGAGGTCTGGGCCAAGTGGACATGGCATCTATTTTAACAAGGTCTGCAGCCACACCAGAACCAAAAATAATATGCCCCAAATACTCCACTTGCTGCTTCCCAAAAGCACACTTGGACAACTTGGCATACAGTTGATGAATTCTTAATTTTTCCAAGGTCAAGGTCACATGAGACATATGGTTAGCCCAGCTCTTACTATATACAAGGATATCATCAAAAAATGCTAACACAAACTTCCTCAAAAATGGCCTAAACACATCATTCATCAAACCTTGAAAGGTGGATGGAGCATTGGTCTAGCCAAATGGAATGACTAAAAACTCATAGGGGCCTTCATGCATTCAAAAAACTGTTTTTTCAATGTCAGGAGCATGCATCTGTATTTGATGGTACCAAGATCTTAAATCCACCTTAGAGTAAAATTGAGCTCCATGCAATCAAGTAATTCATCAATCATGGGAATAGGGTATTTGTCTTTGATAGTGTCCTTGTTTAAAGCTCTGTAGTCAATACACATTCGCCAAGTGTTGTCCTTTTTCTTGACCAAAAGGACTAGTGAAGAAAAAGGAGACACACTATGCCTAATAACCCCTGAAGTCAGCATCTCTTTTACTATTTTCTCAATCTCATTCTTCTGAATATAAGGGTATCTATAAGGCCTGATATTTGGGCAATGACTACCATCCTTGAAAGGTATTTTGTGATCATGTACTGTAATTGGAGGTAAGTCATTGGGTTCCTGAAACACATCAGCATAATCATGTAAGATCCTATCAAGATCCAAATGAACCTCGTGGTCAGCTTCAGCATAATTGGAATGTAGGCTGCAAAGGTGAGCTATGATTCCCTGTGGTTTTTTCTGCATTAACTTCTCCATTGCCTTAACTTCAATTTGTTGTATCTCCACTCTTGCACCACCTCGCAACACATGGTTTTTGCCAAATCTGAGGAATTCCATCCTCAAATCGAAATCCCATAACACGGTCCCAAAGTAGATAACCACTGGACTCCCAATACCATGTCACAACCCCCCAAAGGTAATAATCTCATGTCAGCTGTAAAAGTTGTACCCTGCATAACCCATTGGAAATCCTTCACCATAGCATTGCTTTGTAACTTGGTACCATAAGCTACCATCACTGTTAAAGGATTAGTGAATTGGATTGATGCTCCAGTTCGTTTTGCCATTACTAGGTCCAAAAATTATGGGTACTACCGGAATCAATTAATATAGTGATCATATTCTTCTGAACCTTTCCCTTAATTCTCATAGTCTTATAAGAGAAAGAACCCGAAAGGGCAAGAACTAAGATTTGCAATTCTTCTTGCACATTTTGTTTGTCCATGTCCTGCACCACATCCTCAAAGACATCTTCCTCATCCTCAGCTTCGAGCATAAAGAGTTGTTTCTTCTTGCAAACATGGCCTTTGAAATATCTCTCATCACATCCATAACATAATCCTTTCATTCTTCTCTCCTCCAATTCCTTCTGTGTCATTTTCTTCGCAGCAGTTTCTAACTCCACAGGTTTTGGAGCTGGCTCCATTGATTTGCTACTTGTAAGGAAACTGGTACTGTAGCTTTTGGAATAAACCTTATTCTTCTTGGCTAAGGCCTCAATTTTGTCTTCCTGTAACCTTGCTAAACCCATGGCTTGTCACACATTTCTTGGTCTAAACATCTATACTCCTACCTTGATTTTCATCTTTCAATCCACTCACAAAACAACTAACAAAGAATTCTTCTGATAATCCATTTGTTTTATTAGCCAATTCTTCAAATTTTCCCTGGTAGATTTGGACTGTTGATATCTGTCTCAATTTCGATAGTTATTCCATAGCATCATCAAATCGGCTATCTCCAAATCTATCAACCAAGGCCCCAACAAATTCCCTCCAAGATCTAAGAACATGGGTCTTTTCATATCATCGAAACCAATGAATAGCCCTATCCTCCATGTGTATTGAAGCCAATCGCACTTTTTGTGTTTCATCGATCAGATTAAATTCAAAAAACTTCTCAAATTTGCATACCCAAGCCTCAGGGTCTTCACCGAAAAATTTTGGAAAATCCAATTTGGCAAACCTAGTGTGCCATTGATTTGGATTATTGGTGGGTTCTAGTGTAGGAATGAGCGGAGGAACCGAAGAAGAAGAACTCACCTTTTCTGTGATTTGCTTGTACTTCAGGTTCAAAGCTGAAACCAAATCCTTGATTCTGGCCATGGCTTCGGCCTGTTCATCCGAGCTTTCTTTTAGATGCCGAATAGAATCCTCAATTCATCTGATATCTTGAGATCATGTACCGTCCTCCATTACCGAAGTTGTTTGCCCCAAGTCCGAAGAACAGTGGCTCTGATAACACTGATAAGCTTCTAGCAAATAATCTCAGAAATTAGAAAAGAAAAACTCAGCTTTTGTTATTCAATTCTCATCAAACGAAAGGAAAAACTCTTCGATGGAGTTTCACAACAAGAGAGAAAAAGAAAAAGAAGAGATACAATCCAAAAAAAAAAAAAACCCTACCTGTAACTCTCTCCCCTCTTTATAATCCCCTTTCCTTGTAACAGATCTCGTAACAGAATAACGGCCCCACAACTGCCTAACAGAACAAATCCTATCAAATACACCATTGATAGGTTAAACAAGTGCATTGTAAAGTAATTTAAAGCAAAGAAACACTTCAAACTAACAAAATTATCCCCAATTCTGGGTTTTTACACATATTCATCAAAAAAGTCATTCCAAAAATCTCCAAATGGAAAAGCCATAATAACTTCCCAAACCAACAATTCATGGGGGGCTAAAGAAATAGAGTGAACTCAAAGTAGAAGAAGATAAATAGAAAACCAAAAAAAAATTGATGGAACCCATTAATGGGTTAGGCTTGTGGCTTAGAATTTTGAGAAGCCTGAGAGACATTTTATCAAACAGTTTGAAGGCAAAAAAAAAAAATGCAAATCTTTTGTTGTTAAGTTAGGGCTTTTAAAAAAATGTACATACACAATTGATTTAAGCTGGGGCTTTTAAAAAAATGTACATATTCAGTAAAAAAAAAAAAGGCTTGAAATCACCTTATGATCGTCCAAGAAGACCGAGATGTGAGATCTTTTAAGCGAGTTCGCCACATCAAGATCGTCCGGGATGTGAGTGAAGAAGATCAGGACTGGAGAGTGGATTCTCATGATCTCGATCCTCATCTAATTGTTTGAGAGAGATAGAGTGAGGGTGAGAGTGAAAGATCAATCAATTGAGAATGAGAACAAGAACATGACAGTAAAAGCATGAGAACGCAGGTGAGAGAGAGGGAGAGTTGATTGTTGATGACAAAGTTCAGAGATCGTGAGAGTTGAGAAGAAGAGGCACTGTGAATTTGTTAGAGATTGCAAATTGATGAAGGGCATGTGGAGAAGAGATGGATTGTTGCACCCAAAAAAATTTCAAACACAGAGAGAGAGTAAGAGTATGAGATATTTTATACAGATGGTTATCAGTGGCTAAAATTTTTTAGTCACTGAAAGTATTTTGTAAATCCCTCCAAAATATTTGAAATGTCTCCCTCTAAAAATTTTTGTTCTTTCGCGACTAAAATTCTTTTTTATCGCTGAAAATAAACTTTTGGCTATCAAAATTTTGGTTGCCAAAGGTAAAAAATAATTTTTTATTTTCCATTCAGCGACTAAATGGTTTTGTAGCCAAAACTCAATATACAGCGATTAATTTTTTTTTTTTTTTGTCGCTGAAATTAAAATTTTGGCTACCAAAATTTTAGTCGCCAAAGATAAAAAATAATTTTTTATTTTTTATTCGGCAACTAAATGGTTATAGTAGCCAAAACTCAAAATACGGCAACTAAAAATTTTTTTTGTCATCAATTCTGGCATTTTTAGCGACTAAATTGTTTTTAGTCACCAATAGCAATATATCCCAACTAAAAAGAATTAGTAGCTAAATATTTTACTTTTGCCAACTAAAAAAAATTTTAGTCGCCAATTCGATAACTTTTGGCGAGTAAATTTTTTTAAATCGTCAATTTTAGTCACCGAATGTGTATTTTGTTGTAGTGAATACTGCCAATCATGGCTATTAGACTCATGAAGTCACATACCTTATTATTCCATTAATCCTCGCTCATGTTCAGTATCTTCAAGAAAAACCCAATATCAAACTTGAGACTCTTATCTCTTCCTATTTTCTGAACAATTGGCATTATCCATAACATTTTGGTCAATATTTCAGTTTATGCTATGAAAAATTCTTGAGAAAACAAAATCCATTTCCGTTGAGCATGCGTATTCTAAAGAACATTAAAATCTTCCCCATTATTCCAAACTCCACATTCTCAAAATTTTTTCTCCAACCGAATGGGGACATCCAACAGTATTTCGCAAATTTGCTAATCCTAATCTCAAATTTGCCCAATGATTACCAAAAGGTGAATTCATATTTTTTTTTATACTTTGTCTTGGATTTCAAACTAGAATGCATTATGGCTTTGGGACATGAAATCATCACATGGCAATAAAGGTAAGACCAGAAACAAATAAAGAAGAATAATGTTATATGTACTAATTAATGCACATATTAGTATATTAACAGATGATATGATATCATTTGTATGATTTTAGCTATGTGTAACTTGTATAATAAATATAGTCAATAATAATATCATAATACTAGTTGGCACACTAATGTGTACATTAATTGATACATATAGCATCACCAAAGAGAAAGAAAGAAGGGAGAGAGAGAGAGAGAGAGATTGCATACGGCAGTTCCATAAATCTCTTATTTACGGACAATCAATCAAATAATGACAGTTCACTGAAATTGTAGATCTATAAAAAAAAAAGTTCTACTCATAGTTTTTATTACTGTACCGTCGGGTACACACAATACCAAACAAATTTATTCCTAAATGTTTCTTCACCTACACATATTTCATTTAATAATAATTTTTATATATTTTAATAAGTCATATGAGTGATATAATTATCAAAATATTCCTAATAATAATAAGATGAAGAACGCATTAATATTCATATTAGCAATGAATATTTCATAATGTGAACATTCATATTGTCAAATTTATTTTTTTAAAAATGATATATAAATTCAACTTTTATACTCATTTTATAGATTCAATGATGTGTAAATGATATGATTGAAAAAAATAATAATAATAAAAAAATTGATTGCCACATTACTTGCCTTAAAAATTGGGTCTAATTTTTTGTTTTGAATAACAATACTCATTTATTTAATGGGAATGTTCACATCTCCAAGTTGCTAAGGATTTAAAAAATATTTATAAGGATAAAATTGTTCATAAAATAAGTTAAATATGATAATTAAGATTCGATGGATCAAATGTCTAAAATAATATAACTTATTAAAATACAATAATATTTTATGAATAACTCGAAATAACGTATTTGAAGGAGAATTTCTAATAAATTTCTCCACAAAAAATGGTTGGCTGAAGCTTTCCTTTGCTTTAGGCTTGATTTAGGAAATTGGTTAAAAGTTGGTTTTTGATTTTTTTTTTTTTTTTTTTTTTAAAGTGTAATAAAGAAGTGATATGACTCAAAATAAATTAAAAGCTAGAGTCAAGTTCCCAAATTAGGCCTTAGCAAGAGTTTTGAATTATATTTTGGAAGATACGTTCTTGAAAAGAGTTTTGAAAATTAAAAGTGGCATTTGGTCAAGTTTTGAAATCATGATTCTAATAAAAAAATTTCAAAACTTATAACCAAACACTTAATTCAAAACACTGTTCAAAAACTCATAATCAAACTCTTTTCAAAATCTTTTTTTTTAATTTAAAAATATTTTTTTTATTTTGTTCTTTAAAATTATTTTTTTATTTTTTATTTTTATGAAAAATATTTTTTCCAAAAAATATTTTGTTTATTTTTATTTTTGAAGATAAATATTTTTTATTTTTTCAAAAAAATATTTTATTATTTTTTTACGTATTGACAATATAATTTGTTATGATTTAGATATATATATATATATAGGAGATCCAAATTTAAATATTTAAATATTTAAAAAAAAATTAAAATATTTTTTAAAAAATACAGCACACAAATGTAGTAAATATAATGCACATTAAAAATATATATATATATATATATTTACAATAAAAAAATATTTATCCTAAAAAATAAAATAATTTTTTAAAATATTTTAAAAAATAAACTCCAAATAATTTCAAAATACAACTCAAAACTTTTTTCAAAACTCATAACCAAACAAGTTTTCTCTTTCGAAAACTCATTTAAAAAACTTATCTTTTAAAACATAATTTCACACTCAAATCATGATTTTTCAAAAAACTTATCTTTTAAAACATAATTTCACACTCAAATCATGATTTTAAAACTAAACCAAACGGAGTCAAAAATTTGTTTGGTTATGAAAATAATTTTGGATGATTTATGATTTTTATTTTATTTTATTTTTTGTAGTTGAATAGATGGGTATAAGAAAAAATTTGATTAATTGATGTGTAGAATATGGGAGAATAAAAAATGAGGAATGAGGGAAAAAAAAAAGTGATTGATTCATTTATTAAAAAAAAGAAAAGAAAAAAAAAAAAAGGAGAGATGAGAGAGAAAAAAGAATTTTAAAAAGAATTTTGAAAATTAATAAATTAAACATATTTTGATTTTTTATCCAAATATTACTCCATCCGTCCCAAAATGTTAGTCCCTTATTCCATTTTTCATTATCCCCAAATATTAGTGTCTTTTCAAAAATGAAAGACTAAAATAATATGAATTTCCTATTTTACCCTTTTTTTAAATTCATTAACAACACAAAATGTATAATTATGACAATTGATATTCTTAAAGAAATGTACTATCAAAGGGTAATTTTGAAAAGTTAATATTTTTAAAGTGCAATAATTGTACTATTAAAAAAGTTAGATTTCCTAAAAGAAACTAATAATGCAATACAGTCGGTGAAGTATAGGTCGGATTGATCCACGTGCTCCACGGGTCTATTGGCCTTTGTCTTCTTTATGCAAGCCTACAAAAGGTCCAATGGG
Organism: Camellia lanceoleosa; assembly: GCA_025200525.1. Lineage (NCBI taxonomy): Eukaryota > Viridiplantae > Streptophyta > Magnoliopsida > Ericales > Theaceae > Camellia > Camellia lanceoleosa. The sequence continues at coordinate 154,363,820 of CM045759.1, forward strand.
AAGGTACCAAGACTAGAGTGGTTCCTCTCCATGGACTTTCCGATGGTTAAGTTAGACAAGAAGCAGTCGGAAAAGAGATATTAGAGAAAGTTGAGGGTTGAGAGAGAAGGGAAAAAGAGAGAATATTACTTGTTACCAAATAACATTTTTTAGAAGCTTTCTTATATCGCTTATTAATCATTTTCTTGTCCATTCATATTGTCCTATTGGCCGAAAGCCTACCAGCTACTTGCCATCGGCCATGGTGGTTTTCTTGCATCTCAGAACATAGAGGTCTTGTTGCATTTAATGCTTTGACAATCTCATTTAATGCTTGGCGCATAAGCTCAATAACTCTCCAAAATCTTTGTCTGTCATGTGGCTAACTCCCTACCTGACACATGTCTAGCTGGTGCCTAGGCTTGACCATTGTGAGTTCTCTCTATTGGACTTAGTGTTGGACCTGCTTTTTTTGGCTTCAGCCGAATGACTGTTTGGATAACCCAAAACAATCCCTCCTGAGCTATGCCCATCAAAAACTATTATTTTAGAACGAAATGAGTAATTTAAAAATTAAATTAAACGATACCCTAATTTTGTTTCGGTTTATTTTTCAGGAAATACCAGATAATTTTGGTCATACGGCTTAATTTTGGATGGTATCCGAATTTCCAGTCAAATTCGGACAAACTATAACAGTGCAAATCACTAGTACGAAGACAGAGGGATAGTAGCCTGCTGTGAGGGCTCAAAAAAAAAAAATCAGATTAATTGAATATATGCAGCCCTACAACAAAAGCACATTTAGTTTTAAAAATAAACAGTTAATATGATTTTAATAATTTTTTCAAAACAATTAGGGCTTAATCATGAGGTTACGAATATCTGATTAACTTAATTTTTTACAAGTCAATATACTCGACGAACCCTACAATATAAATAGTTTGGATCATCAAAATAGATTCAGAATAATCTTCCACTGCTGCTGTGCCTATGAGCTGTGCAGACGCATCTGGCATGGTGATTTCATAACATTAAAAATAAGAAAGTAATCAAAAAATATACTAATTGGCTACAAAGGATTGTTTAGATATTTTTAGTAAAACTTGTTAAGTATTATATATAAATATAGAGCAAAGTTAGGAATCATGAAATTTTTTTCATGAAAATGATCATGACAGATTTATGATCCTTGGATTACCATGATTAGTGTGTTGTGCTTTATTTTAAGTGTAATCCAAGGGTCACAAAGCTTTTATGATTATTTTCATGAAAGATTTTTCATGATACCTAACATTGCTGATAAATAAATAAATAATAGCGATAAATTCAAAATAGTACCCCTAAAATACACTGATATCAGTACATACCATATCAATAATAAAAACAGTATATTGATTGGTTACGGTATTCACAATTTTGATTCATACATCCAATTTTATGTGATTACCTCCTCCCTCTCCCTTCCCTGTTTCCTACCACCCACGGCTTTCTGCCTCCATCTTCTTGTCTTCCAGCAAGTACCGCCTACATGGGGTCGACCATGGTCTCCCCCCTCACCACATACCACCAATGGCGAAGGGGGTGAAGGCCCAACGGGTCACGTGCTTCCTTTGGATTTTGAATTTTTTTTTTTTTAATTTTACAAATATAAAGAAAATATTTTAAATAAAAAAATTACAAAAATATTATTAGAGTAAAATGTCAATAACATTTTAAAAATTATGAGAACAATAATGATTGTTTTAATTGAAAATGAAAAGATTACTATAAACCACATCATCTATGAAAAATTTTGAATGTAACGGTGATATCATTATTATTGACATGCAAGTATAAGTAATCTCACTATAAAGATATGAAATTTAATAGATTATTAGTTAAATTTGACATGTAATGTTCACTCTCTATGTGTTTATATATTATTAGTTGGTGATATCACATATAATAATGACATAGTATTACTATTATATTGAATTTTTAATCAAAGTTTGTATAAAAAAAATTTATTATTATATAATTTATTTTCAGACTTATATCCATATTTTTTTTTGTATTATCCATGATACGCCAGTTACAAATAATATTATTTATCAATCATAAATACTTGAGTGAATTATTTTTGTAAAAATTTTTAATATTGTAATTAATAAGTGTCTCCTCTAATTTAATTTTATGGTTTCGCCACTGCATAGCACCACCATTTCTCTTTTGTGTTTAGTTTGGGAATTGGAGAAGGGATTTGAAAATAGAAATGAAAAAAGTGTGTGAAATTAGGTGAAATGTAATCATATTTTATTCACATTTCACTTGTCTTTTCATTTTTTATTTCTAAATCTCTTCCTAAATCTCACAACCAAACACAACGTTAAACAACAAGATTTCTAAAATGGGTTGGCATCCACCATATCCAAGAAAACTCAAAGATAATGCAAACAACACTCTGAATTTGACTTCTCTTTTAAACCACTAATTGGATGACCTAATCTCATAGTGCAGGGCGAATTAAACTCCAACTCTTGAACTCCACTTAATTGAAAAAACAAATATATTGCTCCATTCTCGAAGCAAACCGTTGAAGTAACAATAGATGTAAGCAAATGCATTTATTTGGATTAAGGGTGGGTGCAAAAGCATACTCAAGTTAAGCATTTGATTATTCAATTTGTGCATAGAAAGATCATAGAGTAGTCAGATTCCAAGATTTTTTACCAAATTAAAAAGGGGCTTAGATCATTTACAATATTTGAAATTATTGTGGTGAAATCTTCTGGGTGAGGAGGGGTCGGGAGTCGGCGATGGCTAGGGTTGAGGAAGGGGAGACAGATTGGTTGTTCGGAGGAAGGACTTGGAAGTAGGGTTGTACATTAACCGGGCTGGGCTAGGTTCAGTCCGAGTTTGCATTACCTAATAACAAACTTTGTCTCTACCTAAGCTTGCTACCCAATCCCAACTCTAAAGAAATTGCTATTTTCAAACCCATCCATCAGGTATGCATTGTTAAATAAAAATATAAACAAATTAATTTATAATCGAACATTTCAAATTCAAAATAATCTAGTATGTCACATTACAATAGTGCTACCGTCCCTGTAACTAAAATAAATATTCATCCATAGACATAGATGTTACATGTTTTACAATTCTCCAAGCTTTACATCATAAATTGAACTTAACAGTGAAATTTAGTACTCTACTGAGACTTGGGAAGGGTGGTGTCACAGCATCCCGTTGTGACACTCTGGTTGAAGTTTGTCTCAACTTTATTTTGATGATTTGAGCTTTGTATATTATAGGATTCGTTGAATATATCATCTATATAAAAAAAAAATTAGGTCAATTAGACATAAGTAGCCTCATGATCGGGCCATAATTATTTTTCAAAAAACTATTAAAATTATGCAAATCGTTTATTTTTTTAAATGTAAATATGGTCTTGTCATGGAATACAGATATCTAATTGACTTGATTTTTTTTCATGGATGATCTACTTGATGAATCCTAAAATATGAATGGTTCTAATCGTCAAAATAGATTAGGAAAACGGCTCCACGGACTCACAACACAGTATTTTGCCATGTAGGCACAGCACCATACTCAATTCCTACTGAACAGTATGTTTGTGTCGACTGTGAGGTGTTGTTGAATATGTGAAAAAGAGATGACACTAGAAGTAGGATTAGAAGAAAGTAACATAAACCTTAATTAAAAGGTTATATATTTTATATTATACAAAATAAATATTAGCTAGTTGGGTTGGGTTGGGTTGGGTTGGGCTACAAAATAGAATCCCAAACTTAGCTCATTAATTTTATGGGCCTAAAATTTTGGCCCAATCACAGTCCTATGAACTAAAATAATATTCTCAAACTTTAAAAATGTCGGGTTAGACTAGATAGATTGGGCAAGCTAGCGGGCCGATACCCACCCTTACTTGGAAGTGATTGTACGAAGAAAGGTGTAGATAGGCAAGTGATAAATTTTGGAGGGTTCCACCATAACAATGAGAGGTCACCATTTCGTTGGTTGTCTGTAAATTCAAAACTCTATTAGGATGGGTGAATTACACTTTCAGCCCTATGTTCATTTTCTCGCCCTTAAAAAAATATTCTCACTTTAAGCCTTTAAAATTTTGAATTTTTTCATCTTCAATCCAAACTTCAACAACCGTTATGAAAATACCACCGACTCAGTTTGACCAACACCCAATTCATATCCAAGGGCAATCCCCATAAATACAAATAAATATACTTTCACCTCCTGAAGGCTGATCCTTTTCTCAATTTGGTCTTTAAAGGTTTTTTTCACCCACTTTAATTCTTAATCCAAAAAACATAAAAGAAAAGTTGGTTTAACTTAGGAGGGAAAAAATATATATATATATATATATATTCCTAATCAGAGCATGCTACATTTCAGACAAGAGTACTCCGGCACAGATTGTGATTCTTTCCATTTAAAATTGTAATGGAAGATCGCCATTACATTATCTAATAATTTGTAATGATTCTTTTTTAATTTAAAATAGTAATAAATTTTTATAATTATTTCACGACCCTTACATAACAAGTATTCCTTATCTTTATTCACATTGCACTTATATTTTTTCTTTCTCTTTCTAAAATCCCTAATCAAACACAACATAAGAGTCATACATTGACCAAGATTTGGTTTATGTCACAATTTCTGATACCTCAATCTAAGGTCATGTAACGTGGCCGAAGTTCTAGACCAATGTGGCCTTACAAGGAAAAAAGTTTAAAAAATCTAGAAAATTGACTAATAATACAGTTAACTGTGATGGAAATAGAGACGATCACACCATAATACGGTGTGACTCTTCGCATCTGATTATTTGGTTTGAATTCAAAATGAAGAGACATAATGGTATGAAGCATTGTAACTATTAGTCTTAGTACCAATAGTTGTAACTATTGACAATAGACTCCACATCATCTATAAATAGTGGCTGCAGCAAATCATTTTCATTCATTCAATACCAACAATATTTGCATCATTTGTGCTTTCGAATTATCGATTCTTTTTGCGTGATAAACACTCTCACAGAATTATCAATCATTGCCATTTTTAGTTCATCTTACAATGGTATCGAAGCAAGGTTTACACACAAACACAGCTGTCAAATTACAATCCAAAAGAGCATAAATTTTTTGAAAACTTTTTACCAAAAATTCAGCGAGTTATTGATAGACAAGATTCGACATTAGTTAATTCTATTTGTTTGTTTGTTCAATCATCACCAACGTATTGACTGCCTAGAAAAATATCTAAAAAAGATAATTTTTGGTGGTGATATTGTGCCGAATGTTGCCGAAAGTGAGTCTGAATACCGTCGGTGGAAGAAGTTTTATAAATCTTTTTCCAGTTGCCAAAGTGAATCACCAACCCCTCCATCTTGTTCATCGCAGAATTTTGAGTGATAAGGTGAATTCCGCTGTGAAAAAGTCCAAAAATCAGTCCTGAGGATTCTGACTTCAGTCTCTGGTCGCTAACTCCCGTCGTTGCCGGAGAAGACGACTCCAACAGTAAAAAGACCGTTTGCTGCTATTGGTTTAAATAAAATAAAATAAAATAAAAAAAGGAAAAATTAACAACAAGTCCTCTTTAAAAGAGGCATGGCATATGTAGTTCCACAACCTTTTGTTTATACCCAAAAGTCCTCTAATATTTTTCTTCTTCTCTGCCTCTTTCTCTTCTTGATTTTCGGCCATCGGCGATGAGCAACCACGTCTTGCTTATCCTCTTTCTCTTTCTGATATTTAGTAACCGGAAAATGACGACCGCCGTCAATTGGGATTCACCGACAACCACTGACCACCCTGTAAACACCTCATTTTTACCACCCTTAAGACTTGGGCACCTCAGGTTGATCACTCGATGATGAAAGTTATGCTGTATAAACGTTCAATTTCTTCAGCAAGAAGAGCTTCTAAGTCTCAACCTTACACCCCATTTAGACCAAACTATTTTAGACTTTAAAACCCTCTCTTTCAAAATATTTTTCCAAATATTTCTACGATGTTCCGAGGTTCGAATTTCATTTAAAAGTTGCACTTTTCGGTAAACCAAGCAAGGACAAAGTGGAAATAAATTGAAGAAAGGTAAACTCTTTGAAAAATCTTTAAAACCTCTTATTCATAGGTTTGGAGTTGAAGAAAATTGGAGGAGAGGGGAAAAAACTAGTTAAGGAAGAAGTTGGGCATCAAACCGTTAAGAGATAACTGAGTAGCCTTCACTAAATTAGGCTTATCTCTTTGTACACTTAGACTTTAGATATGAGGTTGCCATCATTGGAAAGTAGACTTTCAGGGATTCAATTTCAACTCAAGAATAACCCAAAACTGAGCCCGGATAAATGAGATATGCCCATTTGAAGTCAGGCTTGGAAGCAGATTTTCTGTGGCCGGCAACCCACACTTCTAGCCTGTCGGACACTTGTGAAAAACACAAATATTTTGCACCAGTTGTTCCCCAAAAGTTCCAGCTATTCTTATATAGATATTTCCGACCTGTGAGGCTATATTTTTCATATATAAAGGACATTCCCTCATGGTTTGAGGTTACAAAAATTTCCAAAAGGGCCAAAACTTGAAATTGTCTCTCTATCTCTATCTCTATCTTACAACCTGCATACACTCTCTCTCTATACTTCCTAAACCAATATTGGAGCTTTCCTTACTGAGATTATTGAGACCAAATTTCAGCCCTTGAGAGTGAGAACTTGTTGGTTTGTGAACAAAAGTGTCATTCCTCTTCAAGAGGTATAACTACTAGTTCCTTTGCACTACTTCTTTCCTACATTTTCTTGTTGTTTTTTGAACTGTTTTTCAACTGTTTTTATGGGCTAAAACTTGTGGTTTCAAACTACCGAAGGTGGAGGGATTAACCACCCTTCTTTGAACCTTGTCCTCTAAGTTTTTGCCCTTGTATTTCTCATCTTTTCATCAATTTTTTTTTAACTTTTTACCACTGATTTTTAGAGGTTTTTAGAGGCTAAAAATGTTGTTTTGAGGTGCCAAAAATGGAGGGGTTAGCCACCCCTCTTTATGCTTGTTTACTAGCTCAAAAGCTCCATTATTTTAGCTTGCTTTTTTAGTTGTTTCCATTTCAATTCCAGCACTATTTTAGTGTATATTAGGACTATTTTTTTAAGTTAGTTTCATTTATGCTTTATATAGTATGCTTGTAGTGTAAAGGTCCTCATTGGCTTGGTGGTTCAAGCCTTAGTCATCAACCTATTTGAGTTGATAGTATTTATTTCTTGTTTTCCATACTTATTTTCACCTCTAATCATCTTTGTAACCTCCCCATTTTCTTGGCATTTTATTTTCTTTGAAAGTTGTTTCAAACTGGTTATTTATTTAAGCTTGAGATTGTGGTTGTTGTGCTTAATGGTTTAATCCCTTTAGGGGTTCATTACCAACGGTATGACATTTCTCTCATGCCTAAAACAACATTTGGTTTGATGTTCCTTTCCATTAATGGACTTAAAGCTCACCTTTGGACTTAATTTACTAAGAAATGGTTGGTAATTAAAACAGAGTATTAAAATAAGGACTAAAAGTGATGCAAGATAATAACTTGGTTAGGGTTCAATCGAACGTTAATTGAGCCCTTGAGTCTTAAATTGTTTCATACTTGTTCATGATGAAAACGGTTCAAGAGTCATTGTCAACCACTTCCCTTGATCAATCCATGATAGGGAGGGGGTTTGAGTGTCTTTATTTGTTGCATCTATTAAACTTGCACACTTTGGTTCATAGGCCATCATACAATGAAATTGCATTGATTGATGGTTTATTAATCAAATTTACTACTCCTTTGAGCTGTTTGATGATAAGGAGAGGTAAGTTGTGCAAACAACCCTTGAGAATGCCCTGTGCTTGCTCTGTTTGCTCTGTGTTACAGTAGGAAGAACCAGGTATCAATGGTCGGCAAGCCACTATTTGGGAACAGCAGGCCATCATTTGTGGTCGGCAGGCCATCACTTCTAGCCTGTCGGCCACCTTTGCAAAATCCAGCAGTAGCTTTTTGAAATGAAACAGCGTTGTTTTTTGGGAGGAAAAACAGTACAAGTGTTCTATTGTGCAACAGGGGCTTCCTGGCAGTAAAACAGTGGCTTTTTCGGGTGGAAATCCGGGCATGCATGAGCACTCCTTGCTCCTCAGGGCTGTTTTAGTCTAATTACTTAGTTTAGTTATTTGTTGTAAATAATTAGTTGTTGCTAGTTAATTTTGTAGAATGTTGTAAATAAGTAGTTAGCTAAACTAGTTATTCAATTTTGTCTTTGTAATAGCTAGATAATTAGTTAGATTAGCCATTTGGACCCTCCTGCGTAAGGGTGCAAATGTTGTAATAATGTATGTCTTCAAACCCCACATCTTTCTCCCTTTTATTTACTAGCTTCTGATGGTTAGTTTAGGGCATCATGTTTTATTTAGCATCTCTCATGCCTTGCATCCACTTGTTTTGCATACACCGAGCCTCGGTTCATCATTCTAACTTGCATTGTCTTTTAAATACTTCTTTGAAAAACGTGTTTAGACTGCATACTATCAAATTGATTCATATGTCATGTTAGTAACTGAGCCTAGTAATGGCATATCGCATGCGTTGCATTAGTCATCTTGCATTAGTTAGAGTCATGCATTTTTTCTAATTCTTTTGTTTATTTCGACTTGGAGTACTCGGTGAGCTTTTAATTGCTTTAGCATATTGCATAAATATGGTTGTTGCCATGTCTAACATGCTTGCCATGAGGCTAAATACTTAAATGATAAACTGCTTGAATGCCTGTGGATGAAGGCTAATTGCTTGAATTGGAATAATTTGAGTAATGTTTATATGCGATTACTTTTTCAAGTGATGTATATTCAAAACAATTTTCAAAAAACAAACATGAATTAAGTGTTCCAATTTTTGCAAAGTTAGTCTATACTTGTATGTGTGCACATCACATAGTAATGCTAGCCTAATAAATCGGAATTAGAGCATATAATTTAGATAAGATTCATATCATGATTAGTAGAGACCGATCTTTGATCGGGCAAGCGGCGGTGCTCAATTCATGACCTTCTCCTCTCGTACTTAAGTTCCCGTGCCAAGACAATCTTGATGATGACGGAGACGTGGCCTTTGGCAAAAGTCATGGGTTTCCTAAATTTTTCCAAAAAAATAATATTTAGGTAGCGACTCTGTATCTAGCAAAACAGTTCATTTTTGGCATTTTTATTCAAAATTGATTTTCCAAAGGATTTGCCGGATTTTGACTCTTTGGTGATTATCTATTTCACATTGCACCTGTGAAATTAGATTCAGAACCACGGGAGTCCGATACTGCAAGGCTTATTTGTCTTTCGAAATGGGGCATTGAAAAGTCGAGCTACACACCCCTTACTAACGGTGAAAAAAATATGTTTCTGTTAAAGAATATGAGTAGATCTACTCAAATGTGACGTAGATTTGAGTAGATCTATATCATATCCAACTACATCTAAACAAAAAAAAAAATAGTTGACAGGGTGCAATCCTCTCTCTATATGTCTCTCCTTCGATTTCTCAATTTTTTTACCTTTTCTCTACTATACACTTCTTTTTTCCTATTTTAATGGAGAAATTTTCAAGTTCTGAACAAGTTGTTTTCGAGTTTTAGTTGTGAGCGGCGAAAATGGTAAAATTTTGCAATTTTAATTTTTTTGATGCTGAAATAAATCATGGTTTAAAGCTGCAAAATTTTGCAGTTTCATAACATGTTTTTCAATTTGATTAATAATAATAAATGCTTAATAGATTTTTTTTTTGAAACTGTAACATTTTATAGTTTCAAAGTTTGTATTTCAATTTGACCAATATTGGAGATTATTTGCTTAAACACTATAAAAATTGAAAAATAACATATGTTTTTTTCCTATTGTCGCTGTTTTTTGTTGTTACACTTTATTTTCTTTCAGTTTATCAATATTTAGCATATTTTGTTATGTTTTTTCAATCTAATTTCTTCATTTATTTTTTTCGCGGCAATATTCTGGACATTTTAGAAACTTCTAGTGACATTCAAAACACTCTGGCGAACTTCCGGCGATACTCCAACCACTTCCCAGTGATGTTGAACATTCCAGCAAGTCTCTAATCAGCATCTGACGGAAGTTTGACGGTGGTAAGACATAGCAGCGTCTGTAAATTTTTAAAAAGAAAAAAAAATGATTTTTTTTTGTAACAATTAAATATATGTAGAACTAATTGGTGCAAGTATTTTGTTTTGGGACTAAATAAGTTTTGAACTTCGTATATGGAGTTACCGATATGTTCCCCATAAAAAAAATAATAAAAAAAAAAGTGACTATTTATAGTCTTCCGTTTGGACCAAATCCAAAGCCAAGTAGAAAAGGCCCCATGCAAACAGCCAGAAAATCAATAATTAAAGCCCAACTCTTGAAAAATAAATTGGCCCAATCCAGTAAGGAGCACAACCGAAACACGCCCCATTCCATCGCACAACCCACAAGTGCATAGTAGCCCTACTCTGTATGACCCGCGCCTCAACCCAGCGGCTGACCCGCTTGCTTCCCCGCGTGTTGACCCGCTTGTTAGGTCAGTTCAACACCAATCAATCCAACTTGGTTCTTCCAGACCTCTGAACCAATAGAACTCCATCTATTGTGGTTTTTCGACCCGTTCTATTCATTTCAAAGTCGTTTCCAACCATTCAAAAGACAAAATTTCTAAAATTCTTTTGAGCATTGTTCTGTGGATCATTGTACTGAATTTTCGAAATACATCATCAGACAAGGAGGCTATCTAAGAGTGTTGTCAAAAGAAACTCCAAAAGAAGAAGGATTCAATAGGCGCAATTGTGTTTCTTAGGCTCATAGCTAGTTTCATAAGACTAACAACAACAACAAAAAATGAGAGATGGCAACGGATCGGGTTTTTTGAATTTCACACGCGAATTCTTGACTTTAAACTCAACTATTTTAATGATGAAATTTCATACTTCATCCTACCTTTGACAATTTTGATCTATATGCCCATATATGTTACCCTACTTTATCAATCTCCCAAACTTTTTTTTATTAAGATTGGGTTGAGACAAATATAATCAGGTCGGGTAATTTTGCCATCCCTTGGTTCACAATTCCCAATTGTTTTCACTCTCAAATCACTAACAATCATCATGTTTGAGGTCCGCATTCATTAAGGATTGAAAGGACTATAGAACTAAGTTCGAGAGTCAATTGGCCATTGGATTTTCATCATTATTCTTACCCAAGGCAAGGGAAACATGTTTCTCCACCAAATTAGCATTGTTCTTATCACAAGGGCCAACTTAACAAGTACAAGGCTCAAGCTTATTAAAATTTTAGTTGTATTTTATTTCACAGTTATTTAATTCTACCTACACTTATACTTTTATTTTTAGTGGAACACACTTTTTTTAATGGCAATTAAGAGTGCCATTGATGCTTCAAGAATTAAAATGCTTGATGGAAATAATTTCCGAGCATAGAAGCGGTGAGAAAATTTTGTATACTCTATCACTTATAAACCAAATGATGATTCTAATTAGGTTCAAAACAAGGAGATAGAAGATAATGCAATGGCAAAGGCAAAGGCAACTATATTACATAACATGAAAGATAATATCATTCCGCTATTTAAAGAACATGGGACTGCAAAACAAATTATGTAAACACTAGAAAGTAAGTATGGGGTTAGGTCAAACACTAGGGGTGTACACAAGTCGGTTCAGCTCAGGTTTGCCCTTTACCTGCCATCCGAACCGACTCAATCGAGTTAGAAATCTCATGAATCGTGATCGACTAAATGTTATTGTGAAATTGTATCATTTAAAACCGTTCTTATCTGTCGGATTTCGGTCGATAACAAATTTGAGAAAACTAGCATTTTTTTTTCTTCTTCTTCAAAAACCTAATCAATACATCTATATACTTTCATCTCTGATTCTGTGAATCAGGTAAAGCAGATAGATCTTAGAGAAACATAGAGTGGAATAGAAAAGAGACCAGAGACCGGCCATTTTTCAAAGCCAATGTTGTTGCCAATGGTGAGGGTGGGTGAGGCTTACAATTGTTCAAAAACCGCACTACCAACAACCTTCAAATGTGTGGGTTTTTTCAGAATTTAAGTTGTGGGAGGAGTGAGGTCTCTGGAAAATTAAGAAGAAAGTGGGAAAGAGATCAGTAAAAAGAAAGAAAAAGAATAGAGATTAGAAAGAGAGGAGGGACAGTGTTTGTGAATGAAAGATAATGTGTGTGTGTGTGTGTGTGTGTGTGTGTGTGTGTGAGAGAGAGAGAGAGAGAGAGAGAGAGAGAGAATATTGGAGACAGGAATGAGAGAGTGAGTGGTTAAGGGAAACGAGAAAACAAGTAGTGTTTCTCCATATAACAATGTAATATAAATGAGTTGTAAATCTTGAAAGGAGGTAAGATGTCTTCTCATTGACCAAGGCAACCATTTATTATTTGATCGGTCAGATTTGAGTAGTTAGACTAATTTTGAAACCGCTGTCAATCGAAAAATTAGTGTTTTTGAAGGATGCGCCAGTCGAGGCCCACCGTTGAGTCTCATGAAATCAACCCAGCTATGTGGTTCAACTTAGATCAGATGAGTAAATCGGGTCATGTGGGCCACTGCACTGCCCTATCAAACACTCAAATACAATTGTTCTTAGATAAATACAATATCATTCGTATGAATGAAAATAACAGTGTTGATGATCATATCAATCAAATGGAGTTAATTGCTAAAGAATTATCTAATGTTGATCATCCTTTATCAAACGAGATACAAGTAACTATCATATTTAATAGTCTTTCATTGACTGGGAATCATGTTGTTACGTCTCTAACTCAACAAAAAAGATATTTTAATGGTAACTTTGTTAGTGCTCTTAATTTTGGAAGAAGAAAGAATGAAGTGAAGGTACAGAGAAGGCTTTTATTCTAACTTGATGGCACAATCTTCAACACAACCACAAAATAATTCTCACGCGACATTTAACAGAAGTAAGACTATTTATTTTAAGAAAATATGGGAAAAAAAGGATCTACGAAAAGGTAGAAGCAACAAGGATGGCAAAAAATACAAAGTAATAAAAACCAATCAGATCCATGTTACAATTGCTATTAGAAAGTTCACATCAAAACCACATCTCCTAACAAAAAGTAAAGAAATGATCACAAGCCCATTGCCATGAAAATTTCAGAAGCAATGGTTAATGAACCTTCATCAAATTCATGTTGACTGACTCAGCAACATCTAGACACATAGTGCAAAGCAAAGATACGTTCATGGATCTCACCGAAAAGAAAATTGAACATAGTCTGTATGAACGAGAAATTATATACAGAGAGAGAGAGAGAGAGGAGCCTCTCTCTAGGTGAATTCTGGCGATGCTCCGATGGTGCTCCGACAACATTCCGATGACCTATTTTACACTTCTAAAGTGTAGATCTACACTCCTAAATTATAGATCTACAGTTTTAGTGTAGATCTAAATTTTTTATGCCCGAAATAAAAATTTTAAAAGTTTTCTCCTCCGATTTCAACATAGGTTTTTAAATTTTCAACACCCATGATGGCTCCCTCCTCTCAAGCCTTCTCCCATACCATTTTGAGTGTACTTCCTTCTCCGATAGCAACAGCAGCGATGTTGGGCAACATTGACGGAAACGACAGGCTTTCAAACAGATCTTGCTTTCCAAACCACTTGTTTGAGTAGATCAGTAATTTTTTCTAAATCTTAAGTGCTTTATTTTTTTATTTTATTTTTTTACTAATTTGTTTATTGTTGTTTGGTTTTTTGTTTTGTTCTTTGGTTGGTATGACCTTGGGATCTTATTTATGTACAATTGTTGTTTTATTAATATAATATTTCTCATGTTCTCAAAACAAACAAAAAAACAAAAGAGTCCATATGAACAACTCTTACAATGATGTTTTGGACATCAGCAACTATAAATTCTCTATTATTTGATCTTTCATCGCACTTCATAATGTGCTTTATGTACCCAACAACCGAAGAAATATAATTTCAATCCCACTCTCAACACAAAAAAGGTTTTGAGATTAATTTTATGCTTGACGCAGTGTTGAAAAAAAAGGTTTAAGAGTATGTGACATGTACTCTCTTCCTATTGATAATAATAAAGTATTTATTTCTGATTATATGCATGTCTCTACTAATGATAGTTCTTATTTATGACATTTAAGAGTGTCACATCAATAAAAATAAAACGTCTAGGATATGTGAAAGTAGACTTTTACCTAAAGTGTGTTCCGATGATTTTGATACATGCAAACCATGCATCAAAGGAAAAGGGACTAATGAGCCATTTTCATGTCGAAGAATGCAGACAACCCTGGCAAGAAATATCCATTCGGTTCATTTAGCAACAAGAAATGCAGCTCCATGATCCTCTGCAAAAACCAAGTCACTTGTTTCAATCACTTCCAAACATATAAAATCTATGGAAGCAAGCACCATTTAATGTGAAACCACATATTCCAAGCTAGCCTCTCAATCCTAATAACTAGGTCTTCAAGGGAGCCTTCTTCTCTCTGTCAGATATTCGAGCAGGTGCATTTGAATGTGATTTGAATCGACCTCTGCCTCCATCTTCCCTCTCCTGTTAAAAAATGCAAGTTAAGAATGTTTAGCTTTGGGTATGACATTTATGCTCAGTTTGGTTGCAAGAGGGCAAAAATGATAACAGAATCATACAACCTTCCAGATGGTCAAAACTAGTGATTATTGAACATTTATTCCAAATTGGACATAATTCAAAAAGAAAACAAATCGCAAAAGATTTTAAAAACCTCAAAATCGTTCCATAAATCACTCAACAAACAGCATACGAAGTCAACAGCCATGTTACCCCCCATACAAATAAGTTTTCAATTGGATTTCTATATTAGTGCATGAGATTATATTCAATGAGGATTATCTGGGAATTTCAGTGGTGGTAATGGCTGCCCTGTCAACAAAAGTCAGCGGGGAGGATTATTAGTGGAACTAGTGGGTCAATAAAACCCTGCTAAAAGTACAATATGCAGCCAAAATTTATTCACAAAAACTGGCTATTGCAGGTGGGGCCCAACCCAATCAAATTCATACTCAAAACAAAATGCTCATCAAACCTTCTTTTTAACAATCTGAACGACGTCCTCATCCTGAAGAACATGGCCAAGGCCACAATGCTGTGGGTAGTGCCTTGCACTTATGCCCCACACCAACACGTATTTGACTTCCTTCACTAGGCTCCGGTGTATGTGATCACAGAAATCTTCAACTGAGCAGCCACCTCTATCCTAAGATTACAAACCAAGAAAGAGAGATTATTCAAGGAAAGGAAAAAAAGAACAGATGCTTCCATGCATGAATAGCTCTATGAAAAACAGAGGTAAGGATATTTAGCATACAGCAGAGAGAACCACAGGATCTGCGAAATCTGGTTGTTGTCCCTGCGGCTTTGTATAAACTCTCACAAGCCCCATCGCCTCCCACATCTTTGCAAGCAGTCTGTCTAAATTTAGCTGTTCAAGCAACATAACAGTGTCATTCCTCAGGCAGTGTAGTTCTTTAAAAAAAATGTGTTGACCTGCTTATTCCCATTACTCTCCCAAACCCAGTGGATATTTGGATCCACATTACAAAACGTGCTAACATGTTTATGATATTTAATGCACAATGATATACGAAAAAATGTCATTTCAGAAACTCAGTGAAACCAATGGTAACTGGCCAAATGGATTAATGCACTTACCACTTTTTCAAATTGTCTACATGCAATTTCAATAAACCCTACAGATGAGTGACAAATACATGATACGTTTGTCTTACGGGTGGAAAAACATTTCCTGTTAAAAACATCATTGTTATCCAGAATACATTTAACTTTCAATTACACATCCCAAAATATGCAGATCCAGACAGACTGTTAAAACATCAATAAATTTGTTTCAGGTTTTCTCCATTATAGCCAAATCTGGTGCTGAGTAGTAATTGGTCCAAAAATATTTATAGAAGTAAAAGCTACAGCTAAGTTAATGAAGGCACCATACATGCCCAATATGAACCAAATTACCTGGATCTGTTCATGTCATATAGATCAAGTGATTGCCCAGTTGCATGCTGAAACATAAATAACTCATTTGGCTCATATCCATATTAAAGTGGAAGTTAAAAAAGTAGTACCTTTAGATTGCAGCTAATGACAACAGAATTTGGTTGTCGGGCTAATTTGTCCACATCATCAATACCAATAACATCTATCTTGTTGTAGACATATATACACTTCATGTACTTGCGGTTCCCCTCAATAACATCTATGAGATCATCCACTGTGGCATCCTCACGAAATAATACCTACACAACCAGAAAAAACGTCAGTCAAAGTATTTTATTTCAAACAACTAACAACTAAATTAGGAAAGCTAAGTAATTAACCAAAAAATAACAAACATACAAAATAATTAACCTAAAAATTAATAAAAATACAAATATATGAGCACTTGATACTGTATTATAAATTTTGATCTTTATGTAAAAGGATAACATTAAGTATCCCCGCATCATAATTCATAAAGCAAAAGTGTTTCTCTAGCTTTGGAATACCCATGCAACAGAGTTATCTTAGGTAACTCCTAGTGAAGTTGGAATGGTTCCCTCTTCAACTTTCAGAGTTTGCACAATAGAAATGTTCACACATCCCATACGCATTGATACGATAGCATGTTGTGTTAAGCAGAACAGTAGTAGTTCTTACATCTTGAAATGTTAATGACACTATGTACACCATAACTTGGTCTATAGGACCCCATCTGTAACTTGATGGGGGCTAAGGTGATCAAGGAGTGAATCAAGTAAAACCCAAATAAAATGGGTTTTAGCAGCGAAGTATAAGTAGTAGTTTTTGACTTGGTTCTAGGTTTGGTTCATGTATAGAGAGGCACTCCTACACAAGAAAAGGTAGATTTCATCGTTCAATCATAGTGTTCTCAGTTAATACAGAGTTTGCTTCCTTCTCCATAAGCGGTTGATCCTCTTAACATTGATTTATAAATTGTAATTTTTAGGGTGGATTGATGATATGACAATTGTAAAACTTCGGGCATTATTCTTCAATGGAACTTGATTTCTTCAATTTCACACTTTGAATTTGATTTTGACGATTTTTAATGCATGGCATAGTTGTCAAATCGGGATTCAAATCGTGAATCGAAATGGTATTGTACCGAATCACAAATCGAATAGAATCATGAAGCATAAAGATTCGGTCACCTTTTTTAAATTACATAGAAAAATAAATCTACACACTTGATATTAAATATATCTAATAAATATGAAATATTTAGACTTAAATCAATGAAAATATTATTTTAAATGATGATCATGTGGTCTTGGTAAGAAGTTAACACGGGTTCCCATGTTTACTACTTCACCTTTTCCCTTTTAGATATTGTTTCTTATCGACCATTCTTAATAAAGAAAGCAAACAAAAACAAACTTTCAATTTCCAAGTAACAATAACTTAACAACAATATTTTTAACTTTTTACAGGATTAAAAAACCAAAATCTTCAAACTTTTTCAAAAATCTCACTTAATGCCTTTAAAAAATTCATTTTGTAAATGCAAGTACTTAGATAAAATTGTATATATAAGCCTAGAATCTATGTTGCACGAACACGTCTCCGAAGGCAACGTATGGGTGTCGGACACATGTCAGACACGAACACGCGTCGGACACGCGGTGGACACGTGTCCGACACTCTACCCAACATGTCCCTTTTTTTTTGTTGAATTTTTGTAGCCGGACACTTTTTGGACACTCTTGGATACGCTGTGGACACATTATGGACAGAGAGGGAGGGAAACCCTAACCTGTTGAAGACAGACACAGAGAAAGAGAGAGAGAGAGAGAGAGAGGGTGAAGAACCTGTTGAAATGGAGCCCTAGATCAGGTATGTTCTTCGATTCTTCAAATCTCTTCTTCGATCTTCTGCTTTTCTTCTGTTTTTCTTCATTTTTCTTCTTCTTTCTTCTTCGCTTCGCCCACGCCGCCTCGTGGTCGCCTTCCTCGCCGCTGTCGCCTCCCATCCGTCGCCTTCCTCGCCTGTGTCGCTCCTCTCGCTCCCTCTCTCTCTCTCGCTATGGTGTTTCAAATTTCTCCTTGACTATCGATCAACGCTTCCTGACTTTCCTTGACTATCGATCGCTATACATTCTATTATATATTATATACTAATAATATATATACGTATATATATATTTATATACTAATAATAATATACACTAACAATAATAGTGTATATATTATATATTAGATATATATTTGAACAAAAATCTTTTTTTTTTCTTCTTTTCCTTTTTTCTATTTTTTAGATATTATTATTTGTTTAAATAAATTATTTTTATTTATAGGAAAATTTTAATTTGTGAATAATATTTGATTTTAAAATAAATAGATAATATTTATATTTTTTAATTTTAAATATAATAAAAAAATAAAATTATATATACTGAACGTGTCCCTAGCGTGTCGTGTGTCCCATTTTTTGAAAATTTACGTTTTAGCGTGTCCGTGTCATGTCGTGTGTCCGTGTCCGTGCTTCATAGCCTAGAATATTGTAGATAGTTTATTTTTTCCCACTCCAGTTTGAGTATTTGAGAGTACTAGGGAGAAAGAAAGTCCAAAGATAACATATGGTAATCCTAAAGACCTTAAAAGGGTTGTGTGAACCCTTTCTCCAACAATAAAAAAACCAAAAAAGAAAGCCAAACATCGATTTTAGTGAATCGAATCGATTCACGATTCACCTACGATTCATAGCTGTTTGCGATTCATACAACCTGTTCATATTGATTACTGACTTAATCGAATCGAATCATACGATTCTAATAACAGAGATGCATGATTATACAATAGCTTTATGTGTATACGAAATTGACAATCAAGATAACCTATGCCAAGTTAGACGAGTCATGCTCAAGTTGGTTGTAGACTATTCGTATTTGACAAAGATAGATTATACCCAATTAGCAATCGCATAATCCTCTTGACGGCACCGTTGGGCTTGTAGTTACAACAGGTCACCATCATATTAATTGATCGGTTCTTTAAATCAATAAATAATCAAAGTTATAACATTAGGGTGATTTGAAGCCCTTTTTCCTGTTCATCAATAAATATTTCCTTTTCGCTGATCAAAAAAAAAAATCTCAATTTATTTACCACAATCAGAAATTTCCCAAATTAATTTGAAACTTGATTTCCGAATTAACACAGCTCAGCCTCTTAGTCCCTGAGGTTCGACCCAGATTGAAGCCGCTATGCTATTCGAATTGACGTTTGTAGTTTGATTACTGATTTTAAACCATCAATAAGCAACACAACATTGGATTCAATGGCTACATCAGTTTGTTGCATACAGTTTGAGTATCAACATTGGCATTGATTTGACTAACCAATTTTCCAGGCAACCAAGTTGTCATCAATGGTGTTTCTAATGTTGTTCATGAGAGCTTGAATGGTTTTCATGTTTTCATCAAAAGAGCCCATGAGCTTAGTAGTGGTTATGATATCTTCAAATGACCTTTTTTCTTTCTTTTTTGAAGGCAACCAAAGATATACACAAAACTGAACATCTTGCAAATTTTACTAATTTTTCAACAAATAAAACTATTAACCTCAACTTTCAAAGGAAAAATGTGTAACCACTTAAAGAAAATATGAATCATTAGATGGCTCAAAGTCGTGTACGAGGTGGATCGATAGGCATTGTGAGCCGAGTGGAGAATAGGGAAAAGATTTTGTCGCATAAAAATGCAGGCTTTGAGGTGGTCAACATGGCGCAGATTTTGCAGCATGAGTATATGGCCCAATCTAGCAGATTTTTGGATACTAGACTCAAAGATGTTGGATTGGTTCAAGGTAATACATGGTTGGGTCTAAAATTCTAGGTCAGGTTATTGGGCTGTGGGAATAGTCTGGGCATTACGAATTGGGATAGTGCACTGTTAGGTCTTTTTGGGGATTAATCTGGACTGGACTAAGTTTTGGTTGAGTTCAAGGCTTGGGCTAGTGAATGTGTGGTGTAGACTTGGGTTATTTGTTGGGTTGGAATATGGGTTGGACCTCTTTTCAAGTTGGGTAGGTGAATTGATTATGCTGTGAGGACGTTTTGGATCTTGACTAGGTTTAATTTTGGGTTCAAGGTGTTGGGTTGAGCCTGGGTTTCAAGATGGGTTGGGTCAAGGGTTATAACAACCCAGGATATTGTAGCAACTTCCTTGAAGCAAACTGATCAAAGACCTAGGTCTCCAGGGTTGAAACTTCAGCGAAGATGCAGAATCATCATTGATGGTCACTGACAACAATACGTGGTGAGGACAGACTATGATTTCCGGCAAGATAATGATGACAATGAGAAGCAGTATTTGAATCAAGTGAGATGTCAAGTGGTTATCAATGGCAGCAAATATGACGATCAATGATATGGGTGAGTCACATAGAGGCAGCAAAAGTGCTGACTAGATACCTGAAGAGATATAGTCAGTTGTTGGGTTTTCAGGTTGGAGATCACAGGCTTTGTCAACAGTGTTGGGGTCTACCGCACATGTATGGGTACGAGTACGGATACCGGTACGATAGGGTTACGTCGATATGGTAAAATCTAATAAAAGTAGGATACAAGTACAGCTGGATACATTTGTAAAAAAATATTTATTTTTAATTTAGAGTAACACAAAAATTAGTTAAATGACTTTGTTGAGAACTAACCTATAATTCACATTTAATGCAAAAAGTCAAGGTACAAACCAAAATTAAATGTCATTATGGCCTCGTTTGGGAAGTTGGCTATTTTAGTAGGCTATTTTCGTTTTTGACTATTTTAGTAGGCTAACATTTTTGTATTTGAGAAGAGGTTTGGATTTTTTTGTAGTTAGAAGTAATGCTTGTGAGAGAAAAAGTAAAATGATTATGGGTTTGATGTGAGATTTTGTCTTATTGACTATTTTAGTCTATTTTATCTTTTTGTACATTTTAGCCAAAAATAGCCCAAATTTGGTTTCCCAAACACCACCTATATTAAATAACTTACAAACCATTGTTTAATTTTAAAATCATGTTAAACATTAAAATAAATAAATAAAGTAAAGTCTAATGAAACTAATTTTATCTTTATATTAAAAGAAAATATTGTTTCAATTGAGGTATGGTATGTGTTGGGTATATCCTAGATACGTCTGGGGGACTCAAAAATTAAGAGGAAACAATTTGGTACGTGTTCTGGGTACCCACGTATGCAGAAGTACCATACGAAGTATTGGTACCCGGTACGGGTACGGCATATTTGTTGAAGTACCCATGGTTCATATGTTGGGGTTGCTGTTGTCAAGTAAAGTAAACAGTGGCCAGAGTGGGGAAGACAGAGGCAGCAGTTTCAGCATTGGCAACGATGGTCTGCAGTGGACTAAACCCAATTGGCTGAAAAGGGCAACAATGGTGCGAGAATGAAACTTATGATGGTTGCCAGCTGTTTCAGTGAGTGCTGATATGTCCTCATGTTTATTCAAAAAATTGGGTGACGGCAACAAAGCTTCAAAATTTTGGGTCAGGCTATCACTTGATGCTTGGATGGTTGACGAGAATGGTACAACTAAAAGAAAATAAAAATAAAGGCCACATAAAACATAATAAAAGAAACCTTAATTCTTTGATCTCAATATCCAAAATTCAATTCAATATACTGAACCATTATAGAAAAGGCCTATTCGTAGGCAGCCAAAGAAATCCTAATTAATAGTTACCAAAGATAAAAACTAATAAAACAATAAATATATTTAATTATAAATACGAGAAACATTGAAATATATCCCTAATCTTCGTACAATTCCTTCTTGTTTCCTATCAAGGAATGTTAGGTACGCAAGTCACTTTTTGTAGGCAAGGAGGGGCCCTCATTTTGACTATAGGGGAAAGTCTCGTTCTTACCAAAGGCTTACAATGTCACCAGGTTTAGAAAAGATGGAAGGCACATGAACTTTAGACAAGGCAAGTGAAAGGCAGACGTCAGTCGTGATTAAAATTTAAATGAGTACAAGGCAACTTGCAACAACAGATAGAATGTGGCCTAAAGGAGGCCACATGGTAGTCTGGTAGAACCTTCCCCAGTTGGTTTCAGTAAGTTTTAAACATATTGCCGATCAACGCTTTCGTTTTTTTATAGGGGTAGCACCCTCTTGCTGCTTTCTTTAATAAAGTATTTACGTCTAAAAAATAATAATCAAAAGAACTGCTCTTTTTGTGGAGAAATAAAAGCAAAAAATCAACAAACAAACAAACAAACAAACAATTACACAGATAAATAAATGACAATGTGAAAGGAAAAAAGGAAAAACGGAAAAGAGGAAAACAATAACAGTGTCAGAATACAAGAGAATAAAATTCAAGCATCAGCAAGCATGAGACGATGGTCACAGAATTCTTCCCTTGTTTCTCTCTCAAATTCAAACCAAGATAATGCCAGAAAAGTTTTTCACTAAATACCTCCGCATTGTGAATCTTGTACTCATGTAGAATTTGATAGCAAAGCTTCTCATCCACATGGGTTAATGGAATTGTGCTGTTGAAAGAGATACCTCCAGTCTTTTTCTTTTTAAAATATATCTACATGTGAAAAAATAAACAAAACTCTTAAAAAAATAAAAATACCCTCGATAATTCAGTTTTTGACAACTATGGACATCAAAAAAATGAATGGAGTGGGTAATTTTCAAAAGGAATTGCAGTAGAGGAAGTGCATTATGTGTCAAGGATGGAATTGTTTTGGTTTTGGTGAATATCCAATAATTGCAGTAATATGAATAATTGAAATTGAATCAGTAGTTTCAAATGAAATTCAATGAAAATATCTAATATGTGAGAGTATCATGCATAATTTAAGAGATTATCTGTCAAAAATAAGTAGTTCACTATATTCTTATTATCTATCAAAATAATATAAGCTCAAGGGTAGAGATGATTAAGATCTGGAAATTTCAAAATTTTGGAGAAACCAGGACAAGCAAGGCAAAATGCAAGCCTGAAGGTGTGGGAGACCCATCCTTTCAAATGTTTAGAAAATAAGATACAAAAATAAGCCACTCATGTAGATGGAAATTCATTAACAAAGAAATCTGGATTTATTTATTTATTTTATTATTATTATTATTTTGGATGGAAAGAAAAGAAATTTGGAATTATACACATACTATTGACAGACAACTAATTGAAAAAATTCACAACCAAAGGCATGAAACATTACTTGAGGTGGTCTCTTGTTCAAACGCAGGCCAACAGCTTCCAGCTCCTTGGTCAATATTTGCCGATGTCCCTCACTCTAAAGAATTAAAACATGTAAGATCAAAGCAAGCAAACAAGAAATCAAGATGATATAAACTACAAAAACAGAAAAGTGCTGCAATCTACAACGAACAAACAACCAGAAGTATAGAGTAAAATGCACATGATACATATTTGGAAGGTTCAGAATGAATATTATAATCTAGTAAAGGGAAAATAATAATAATAATAATAATAATAATAATAATAACCACCAGAAGAAAATTTGAATATTTCAGATTATTCCGTCAGAAAAAACTGGTATTTAATGAGCCATATAGCTTTTACTATCAGAACAACTTGCACCAGTGTCCAACATAAACTGTAAATTTCATACAATCAATTTAACAAGGTTGATATGGTGCTCATTAGGTATTGGTATTGCAAGTCTGATACTATGGCAACAAAAACCCAGAGGTAATAGTAAGTCATCAGGCATGTTGCCATTCTTTTTCGTGCCCAATAAGCATATTTAAGAGAATACCACATAACTGACCAATTGATTTGGGGAAGAGAGGACAATTTTTGAATTAGATGTGAAGTATTGTACTTAAACATTAAATGCCTAAACAAACAATCAATTTCACAACATGAATGAAATGTAGTTCAAAAAATTCATGTTAGAACCACAGATTAACAAAAAATACTAAAAAAATAAAAGGAGAACAACAATTACTAAGAAGCATGAATGTTGACATGGAACAGAAACAAGGAAATAGGCTGGCCGACATGGTCGGACAAATCATCACGCCTAGGTTGATAAAATTCTCCAATGAGAAAATAACATTATATCAGAAGAGCTAGTAATGTCATGATTATTTTAAATAAAGGGTATATCAATCAAAACAGTAATCCTTTGTGTCTAAAAGTAGACAGGGTACTTTTATAAATGGAATGACAGCAAATTACAAATGTGACTGGTTATTGTAAATAATAACTGAACGTAAAGTAAATCACATATATTGTTACAGATTATAAAGGGTTCGGGCAACATTTTATTTTTATAGGCAGAACAACATAAGACCAGTTTTCAACTCCCAAGCTTGGAAAAATGCCATGGAAAACAGTTAAAATTTAGATATCAAGGACTCAAGGTGCCAACTGTACAACCTTTCCTCTCTTGATATCAAGACCATAAGGACCCAACTGAACATTCTTTCCTCTCTTATTCATGCCTTACTCTTTTGTCTACAACTTGTCCGGAGAATGTCCATGCCATTCTCAATTTTTAAAAACAAAAAACAAATCCAAACCAAACTAAGCGGTGTGTCCCATCCCAATCAATTTTTAAAAACAAAATACTACATAATTTCTTACACATAGAAGATGTCTCAAAGTCCAACTCATTTCCAGCACGTGTCCACATCTACCATATGCCACTGTGGTTCATGGGACAACCATAAGTGGCTGCACCTGCATGGGATCAAACTCCAAGGGCAACTCCATAAGAGAACACAAGCTATGATAGAAGCTACGTAGCATAGACACAAACACGTGACACGACACAGACATGACACTAGCACGCCGACGCATCAATTTTCGAAAAATACAGGACACAACAGACTTGGGACACGTTAAAATTTTATATTTCTACAAATTATTATGTCATATATATGACTAACTTATTCAAAGATAATAAAAATATGTAAAATAACACTAATTACATTTAAAAGCTATATATTTGATAACTTGAACATTAAGGTATTATTCACATAACCAGTACATTCTTGTAGAACATTGCAATACATATGATGTATTCATTTTATTAATGTTTTAAAACATATTTAGAGTGCATAGAAGGATGCAGAACATTATTATTATAGAGGTATTCATCACATAGGACATATTCAAAGAGTTCAAGAAGTGTCGCCTAAGTGTCCGCGAAGTGTCAATAAAGTGTCCGATAGTATGAATTTAATTTTTTAAATCAAGACACATTAAAGAAGTGTCTGACATGCATTTCAAAGTGTCTGACACGAGTGTCCAACACAACATGCTTCCTCCATAAAAGTG
Organism: Camellia lanceoleosa; assembly: GCA_025200525.1. Classification (NCBI taxonomy): domain Eukaryota; kingdom Viridiplantae; phylum Streptophyta; class Magnoliopsida; order Ericales; family Theaceae; genus Camellia; species Camellia lanceoleosa. Next base: position 154,389,240 of record CM045759.1, read on the forward strand.
TCCATGTTTCTTACGATAGAAGTAACAATCAACCACGGCCACCTTTTTTTTAGGTAAGTACAATCAAGGCCACCATCTGTTGCTGGTAACATAAAAAAGCACATATGGCATCTTATAAACAACAATGGCAATAACACAATAAAAATGTCATGTGTTTAGGTTCATCAGGCATTCATTGTGAAATGTGGGAAAAAAAGGTGTGCTCACCAACAGTGAAATATTAATATGGACCAATATGATATTTCAAAAATAATTCCTATGCTGTCACCATTGACCTAGTGAGGCATCCATTATAACTCTTACCAAATTCTTTCTACAACTACAAGAAGTAGAAGCAAAAACACTACACAACTACATAATATATGCTTACTTTTGAGGCATCAAGAACCATCAACACAATGTCTGATGACTTTGAAACAGCAATAACCTGAGAATAGAAAATAAATAAATAATTCAAGTTTCATGTAATTTTACCACCAGACACCGACATCTAGCCAGACAAGGCAAAAGAAATAATGAAAAGGAGAAAACCTTAACTCGAGATCATATCCATACCGTTTTCAAAATGAATTTTCACAAAATTGATCAAACATCTTTTCATAAAAATATAATTTAAGAACTAATTAGAGGCATATGACACCATGATATCACAAGAGAAAACAAGCAACTGACGCATTTACCTGCCTACCACGCCCCTTGCCTTCAGAAGCACCTTCAATAATTCCAGGAAGATCAAGTAATTGAATTTTAGTATCATTATAGTGAATAATCCCAGGAATGCAGGTAAGAGTTGTGAACTCATATGATGCAGCTTCTGAATGTGTTCCCGTCAGGAGTGTCAAAAGAGTTGACTTCCCCACACTGTAGACAAATAGAAATAGCTGTGAAGTTTCCTTCCCACAATAGGGTCAATTTGTCACCATATTATTACTATGTTAATGTGCTCCTTTGGAGGGGGAGGGCAAGAGAGAGAAAGTGAAGAAGCAGACAGACACGCTGCAGGTGGGTGACATCAAATTTATTTTTCAAGCCAAGATAACTGTAGTCAAGAATTTGTAACACTACATTTAAAATACACATTGTGGAAAGGGGGGCTGGAATAACTATTACTGCCAAGTTTGTAAAATATAGACTAATAGCACTTCATAGCTTGAGGCAGCCACAATGGCAAACATTGACTTAGATAAAACAAGAACTTTTAATAAACCGCATATTTTCCATTCTAGCAGCATGTCCGTGTGGCAGAACCTATGATACAAGGACACTTAAAATTAGTTGCCGTAACCATGTCTGAGGTGTGTCAGACACTGACACACCTCGGGCACATCGGAACACATGTCGGACATGCTACATGGTGTGTATTTTTTATTGATTTTGTTCTCATTGAACACCTTAGGGGCACATCATAGACACATGTATCTTACCTCCAAACATTCCCTAGGAGATGTTTGACTTGTGATTATTTATTTTTTATGAAGGATCATTTTCATTATTAAATTAAATTCTTTTAAAAAATAATAAATTGACTGGTTTTCTCATGTTGAATTAGTTAGCTTTTCATTATTTTTTTTATTGTTTACCGCACCAAGAAAGAAGAGTGGAACGAATGATTTGAAAAAGAGAGGTAGGTCTAGCCAAGGATGGAGTTCTTTTCTATTGGATCTGCTACTCGACCTGTATTCTGTTACAGGTTTGCCTAGTGCTTCTATCAATAGCTTCAGTATAATATTTATATACATAACAAATAACATTATATAAATAATATATTTTGTCATATCCCCTCTGTGTTCATGTCTTGATTTTTTGAAAATCATAGTGTCCTGTCTGCATTCAAATCGATATTTGTATCCATGCTTACTAATTTTGTATTTGAAGTAAAAGTATAGATCACTATTTCAGAAGAAGAAAAGCTTATCCAGGTGACAGATATACCAGACCTCGGAAATCCTATTAGTGCAACACGTCCATGTCCATATTTTGTAACTTCAAAACCTTCTCCAGCTCCACTAGAACCCTGGGTCATTTTTGAAAAATAAAAACATAAATGTATATATACACATTCATGCACACTAATTCAGAGCATCATAAATCAATAAATCTAAATTTTAGTATGTCCATGAATAAAAACACACAATCATGAGTCAAAAGTTTCCTCTTCTTCTTCTTCTTTTTTTTTTTTTTTTTTTTAAGAAACTAACATCTCTAGATGCATTTGCATATCTACAAATCAAAAAAACTTGCATACTTTTGGAGGCTCCAATAATTGTGTCCTTAGTTTTGCTATCTTTGCCTTGAGCTGACCAAGATGATATTCTGCGTATTTGTTAAAATAAAATAGAATGAATCACCCAGTAGAACATTCTGAGAACAAATTATAGACATTTGGGAAAAGATGAAATACATAGAACATGTATAAAATGAAAATATAGAATATGAAAAAATTGCCGATATGGCAAAAAAATTAAAAAAAAAAAGAAAAAGAAAAAGAAGATGAATACAGCTTCAAGGAAGTTTTGACAACATCTTAGTTGAACACATCTCCAGTGAATTATTAACTAATAAGTATGAAGCATTCAAGTAGCTAAAAAGTTTTAGCAACTTTTTTTGACAAGAGGCATTCAAGTAACTAAAATTTATTATGGATTATAATAAGAACCTGTGGCTTTATTCTTCTGGGTTCGTGCCATCTCAGCTTCGATTTCTTTAATCTTTTCTATGATCCCCATCTTTTTGTTCAATTTAGCTGTCCAGCAGAGAGAGTGTGAGACATTAGTTTTACATCTTGAAAATAGGGTGACCAACCAAATAGGTGATTACAAAATAATAACGAATATATATCAACAAAAGGAAGCAAAATAACCACACATGCTCACAGACACAGGCAGTTCAAATAAAATTAAATTTAATTTAATTTTAAAAAAAAAAAAAAAAAAAAACAGAAGAAAAAAACTGAAACCATAATAAGGTTGAGTAAGAAATATAAACAAGTTACTCTACAGCGAGTAGTGAGGGGGCAAGTGATCAAATTCTGGTAAGAAAGATCTTTACAAAATAAACTGCAATAAATCGATATCTAATGAGAATTTGAATCAAGCTCTTCTGATCTTTAACACCATCAAAGTAAGGTTATAAAAGTAAAACATGTCAGAATTTGGTCCTAGCTACATGGAGAGTAATTTGAATCAAGCTCTTCTGATCTTTAACACCATCAAAGTAAGGTTATAAAAGTAAAACATGTCAGAATTTGGTCCTAGCTACATGGAGAGTAATTTGGTCCTAGCTAAGGTTATATTCCCAACCCACCCCTAGCCAAGGTTATATAGTAACAAGTTCCACAAAAATGTAAAATATTTTAGTGTTAATTACCAAAAAGTCCTTTTCTGGGGACTTAATTATGTCCCAGCACATAATTTTAACTAATCATCCAAAAATTTTAAAAAAACCTTGACAATTACGCCCTTCCTTTTAAGTTGAAATTGTTGCATACTCGGGCAAAAAAATGGTCAGCACACCACTTTGTGCACTGACATGTCATTGTCTATTACATTTTTTTTTTTTTATGGAACTTTGAAATGTTATAATATTTTAAGGTCAAGTTTGGCATCTACTAAATAATACAAAAAGTCAAAAAGTTACTATCCTATTTAAGTCACATCATCTTATTTAAATCACATTACCTCTCTAACACATCACATCAAACCCAACCCAAACTCAACCCATATAAACCAATAAGTCAAAAAGAGCACTTTTTTAGAATATCCCAAACCAACCCTAATTATATGCATTTGTATTTTTGTAACATTTATATTTTTGGAACCCACTCGTCGAGATCTATCAAATAAGATCAATATTAAAAAAATATATATGTAATAATAAAAATGTAAATTTTTAGTGAATCTACTGTACAGACCATTGTTGGCATGCAGTGGCAACTCCAAGATTTTCTTCACCAGGGTCAAGGATTAAGTATCAAAAAATTTTGAAGAGATAAATTTTTTGGAACTTATCAATATCTTCTATTTATTTTTAATAGTTTGAAAAATATAATTTCAATCAAATAACAAATATACGAAAACTTCAATGCACTCATACTAATATTCTGATTAAAAAATATATAAATACATTAACTTCAATAGTCTCAATAAGTTTTCATACTCCAAGATGTTTTTCACCGGGGTCAAGGATTAAGTATTAAAAAATTTTAAAGAGATAATGTTTTTTGAACTTATCAATATCTTCTATTTATTTTTAATAGTTTGAAAAATATAATTTCGAACTATCAAATAACAAATATACGAAAACTTCAATGCACTCATACTAATATTCTAATTAAAAAATATATAAATACATTAACTTCAATAGCCTCTTGGTTTTCATTTTTTTTTTTTTTTTTTTTGATAAATAAACAAACTTTATTAGAAAGCATCAAGGCGATGCAAATAATAGAACTGAAGACGAAAGGAAAAAACAAAACTATCTAATCAGACCCTCCATAAAATCAACGAAGACCAAAACATTGGGATCGACTGTACCCATAACCCAATTATGCAATATCATCAACAACCAACTCTCTAACCAAAAAACAGAATGACACTCATCCTGAAACACTCGCTTATTCCGTTCTAACCAAACCAACCAAAGCAAACAATGGGAAGCAAGCACCCAAGCCTTCCTGCGCCGCTTTCGCACCCTAGTCCCACCCCAACTCTGTAACACTCCCATTAAAGTTCCCGGCTGCACCCAGACCAAGCCAAACAAAGCAACAAGAAAATTACAAAGTTTGGACACAACCGGGCAATGAAGGAGTAAATAATCCACCGTTTCCGCGTCCCCGCAACACATGCAACACCAATTAACCAACACATGCCGCCGTCAGATCAAATTATCAATAGTAAGGATATGCCCCAATGCAACTGTCCGAACAAAGAACGCAACCTTAAAAGAAGAAACCGTAGCCCAAATACATTTCCAAGGAAACACCCCACCACCTCGCCCTTCAAGCACCCCATAAAAAGAGGACACTGAGAAGACCCCTTGAGAGCTCCGAACATCCCACACTAAAGAATCCATCCCATCCCCCACATTATGCAGTCCATACAAAAAGCCGAGAAGATCTACCAATTGGTCGAGCTCCCAATCCTATATATGACGACGAAGACGAACATTCCAACCAACTGATGCCCCATGGATCTCCCGAACCAAAGCAACCAGCTCCTCCCCAGCAACAGTAATAGCAAAAATCAAAGGAAACATGGCCGTCAAAGTCAAACCATCACACCATCGATCTTGCCAAAAGCAAACTCGCTCACCACCCCCCACTTTAAACCGTACCCTATCCCAAAACACCTCCTTTCCCAACCAAATTCGCTTCCACAAAACACAACCATGAGATTGAACCACCCCTCTTCGAACACCAGCCCCCCTGCTCCTTCCCATATTTAGCCGCCACCACCACCACCCTCCTCCATAACCTCTCCTGTTCCTCCGCAAAACGACATAACCACTTACCCAATAAAGCCCGATTAAACACCACCAATTTCCGCACACCCAAACCCCCCCGCTCCTTCAACATACAAACCCTCTCCCAAGCCACCAAATGATAATGAAAACCCTCCGCACCCCCACTCCACAAAAAGTCATGTTGCAACTTCTCTAACCGCTTTGCCACCCCCACAGGAATCACATGCACAGACATAAAGTACATCTGAATGCTAGGCAAAACACTCTTGATCAGAGTAATTCGCTCCCCCTTTTGACAAGTATTGGCGCTTCCACCCTGCCAAACGCCGCTGAACTCTGTCCACCACCCCAACCCACACTCGAGTCACCTTAAAAAAAGCCCCCAAGGGCAGTCCCAAATAAGAAACTGGCAACCTTGCCACTTTACAACCTCAGACAACGGCCAACACCGGCAATCGAGGTACCTCACCTACAGGTATTAATTCTTATTTTGACAAATTAACCCGTAGCCCTGACACCGCCTCAAAACATAACAGAACACAACATAAATTGCCAATCTGAGTAGCCTCCACATCACAAAAAATCAACGCATCATCAGCATAGAATAGGTGGGAGACCACCAAAGAGGCAGAGCCCTCACCTACCACAAAACCTGATAATGAACCTTGGACCGCCCTCGAACACAGTCGACTCAAAGCCTCCATAACCAACATAAACAATAATGGGGACAGTGGATCTCCTTGCCGCAAACCCCTCCAAGTGGGGAAGAACCTTGCTGGTGTCCCATTAATTAGGACAGACATTCGAACAGTGGAGATACAAAAATGTATCCCACCACCTCCACCGCTCCCCAAAACCTAACCTCTCTACATGTACAGCAGGAACTTCCAATTGACATTATCGTAAGCCTTCTCAATATCCAACTTACATATAACACCCCTGGTCCCTTGCTGAAGGCGCGAGTCCACACACTCATTAGCCACCAAAACCGCATCCAAAATCTGCCACCCACCTACAAAAGCATTTTGGGACTTTGAGACCACCCCCCCTAACACCCCCCGAAGCCTGTTCGCCAAAACCTTAGCTAATAATTTATAAATACTGCCCAAAAGACTAATAGCCGAAAGTCTCTCTAATATCCTCCGCCCCCCGAGCAACCCTCCATCCGAGCAACCCTCACATAATCTCTCCGAGCAACATCCCTATCTGCCATAACCTCTACAGAAAAATCCCCCTCAATTTCCCGCTCATCGAAACCCTGCAAAACTGACAAAATGTTTTACTTCTGAATGTCCAAATGACCAAAAACCTCTACATTCCACCTCTTCAAATCAGACTTATGAAATTTCAATTTCAAAGCTACTCTGTAACTAGGTGAACCCACCACATAACTCCCCCACCAACTAGCCACCCGCTCAAAAAAGCCAACTGCTTGTAACCACATGTTCTCAAATCGAAAAGGCGAGGGACCGCTCCGGACACCCCCACTATCCAACAAGACAGGCCAATGATCAAAAGTCAGACGATGCAACTGACACTATAGCATATGAGAGAAATGATCCTCCTAATCCCCAGAAACCAAGAACCTATCAAGACGAGAACTGACGCGGCCACTAAACCAGGTATAACCATCCCCTGTGATGGCAAATCTACCAGCTCCCTCTCATCTATGAAGGAAGCAAAATCCCGCATAGACCTCCCCACCTGACTCCCTCCAATCTTTTCCACTGGACTCCTGACAGCATTAAAATCACCTCCAACACACAACGACAGTCCCCATCTAAAAGCAACATATTGTAATTCCTCCCAAAAGGCTGCCCTTTCTGACCCCCGAACTGGACCATAAACCCCAGTGAACACCCATCGAAAATCATCCTCAAGGCACCGAAACAAACAAGACAAAGAAAATCCCCCAACTTCATCCCCCTCTTTCATGACCATTCTATTATCCCAACAGATAAGAATACCCCCCCTCCCCCCGACACCAGTAAGGACGGTTGGAAAACCCATTCCACATGCCTCCCGCCCCATAACTCGCGCACACACTCCGAACCAACAGCCTCCAACTTCGTCTTCTGGAGACACACCACGTCTGCCCTAGCATTTTTCAACAAGGACTACACCACCGTATGTTTCCCTCGATCATTCAGACCCTGCACATTCCAAGTCAAAATTTTCAGACGCATGGCAACAATAGGGGACCACCCCACTCCTTCCTTAACCGCCGATCGCCTTCGCTTGTAGTTTTATCATAATTTATTGAACATTCTAGTCTCCGTAACACCCAGGCCCCCTTATGTGTCTTACCAACAACCTGCACTTCCTCACGACCCACTCCTTCTCCTGACCATGAAGCTTCAATAACAGAAAATAATCGCAAAGCCTCATCCTCATGTCCCTCAAAGGATACTCCCAAAAATTTACTGACCTTGGATATGCGGTCCAACACCCAATCTGATACCTCATTTGATGATAGTGGATGATCCATACAAAAATCTGCACCCAACGCAGCCTCCGAATCTGGCTCAGGGTATGGCAACCCAAAAGCCACATCTGCGATCACCTCCAGTCGAACCACCAAAGCCAGTGCATCACCTGAATTTGACCACTCCGGCTCTAAAATAACCTCAGATCTACCCTGGTCCGTGTTGAACACAGTGTCCCCCTCAATCTCCTCTCCCAGCAACCGACTAGGCGTATACTGTCCCACAGCCGGCAAGGACGTGTGTCAGACTACACTCCCGGCAATCCTCCGATGCCAACTGTCCACAAGCCAAACCCAAAGACGGTGGTCGGAGCTCCACCAACGGAACTAGCGCTACCACCCCAACAGTATGCAAATCATCACCACATTCATCTTGTCGACACGACCCAAGTCCATCACACAACGAATCGAAGACCCAATTCACCAATAGGTTAAGTTATACCCAAGTCAGCAACAATGGGCCAACTGAGACCTGCTCCTGTTGAGCTGGGCCTATTTTATTAGGGCCCAACCCATCAACTCCAACACCCATCTCATTAAATCCATTAGTAGCATGGCCCATTGCTTGGGCTCCCACCTACCCCGTCGGTCCACTGCGTTCCCTTTATATGGGCCCATATGGGCTACACGCAAAGCCTAACCCTCTTTCCTCAACATAGGCGGCCTACCTCAAAGCCCAAACCCACGGAACCTATCACCATATTTGCGATCAAATCCCCCAAATCCCTCAGACCTAAAATTCCGCCGCTCATCACGCTTCCATATGCGACCTTCCTTGTCCCCCAAACTCCATCAAGATCTCCACCGGCCGTCAATGGGCCCTATTTCCGACCACACAGGTATCTCATACCGCCAAGACTCCCATCAGAGCGAGATCATGGTAGGAATACTACCACCACGGCGAACTTGCAATCGAACCACACCAAGGTCCGCCGCCGAGAGTTCATCAACGTCCACCAAACCCCCACACCTGTCACTAATGGACTTATACGTCTCTGTCCCGCGAAGGTGTAAAGGTAAACCTACCATCCACAACCACGCATTCTTCTCCGATACCAGCCCCGTACCACATAAAGCCGACAGCGACCACCATTGCAAGCTCAAATCACAGCCAGCAATAACCCACCGACGTCGCAGAACCACCCCAGCTTCATGTCGTGAAGGGAACACAAATAAGAAAACTTGAGGCCCCACCGGTCGAACCTCCACTTCCCCGACATCTTCCATCATCGATACACCCACGCCGATATGGCCGAGAAGCCCACACCCTGGTCCCCCTGCCAATCCAATGGTTCCCACCAAAGCCCTGTTCAGCAAACCAAACCACCCCTCCTCCGCCACAGCCTGAATCAACTGGCCACTGATGCCGACGGGAACCACACCTCCTATCTTCGACGAAACACCCGTGTGCACCGCTAATACCCTTTTCACAGCGGAAATCTTCGAAACCCAACCTTCCCCCTTGAGAAATCCCTCTATGACCAGAGCCACAGCCTCCCATCTATCCCCAAACTCCGAAGCAAGGACAAAAATCTGGAGCCGCTTGCCGTCTAGCGTGACCACAATCTAAACTGAAGCCCTACCCTCCTCCTCGCCATGAAGCCAAACAGCCACACTCCGACGTTTCCCATTCAAGCGACCCAGAAAAGATGAGGCCCCACTGTGACAAGAGACCTCCCTCAATTTCTGCACAATCCAACCTACCTCAAAACCGACCAGAATCACCTCTCGCCGTAGCCTTACGCCACGCTCCACAATCCCCAACCGCTGATGGCCCTGCAATTCCACCGTCTCCTCTTGGATCTCAAAGGATCGACCGCCAAGGAAAAGAATCCTTCGCCATGGCCCATCCTCCAACGTCACCGGCAACAAACCAGGTAATGCACTCATACCATCAGAAATCGCTTCTAAGATTGGAAATAATTGACTCCAAAAAAATCGCTCCTTTAATTAGGGGGTATTTATAATTTTTCAAACCATAAGAAATAATCTATATTTTAAATAAATCTCAAGAGATATATTTGTAATTTACCCTAAATTCTTTGCAGTGCACTTCTTTGTTTTTACATTATTTTATTTAAAATAAAAATAAAAATTTAAATGCAAAGGACTCAATAAGTTTTCATATTTTGAAATCTTGGTATACTATTCTTACCATCAATACTGTCAAATAAAACATTTTCAAAATATGTGATCAAACAATCATTTTCTAAGATCACCAATTCTTTTTAATTTACAATCTCATTGCAGAGCATACCTAGAATGTGGTTTTGAAGTTGAAGGAAATTAATAAGGGAAAATTACAAGACAGTGGTACGTGTGAAAATTATTTTCCAAAAGGTGGTGGTTGTATAACTTTTGTTGTGTTTTTTTTTGCATCCAAAAAAAAAATGTTCTGCTCATGTGTTTATAATTATTTTTAATCTTCTAGACTGATTTGTAATTTTCCCAATTAATAAAGCCATTTGTTGAAATTTATGGAAAAAAAATAATAAATTTACATTTATTTTACCAAATCAAAATATTAAAACAAAGTTATAGCGTTGACAAACCTAAAAACAACCCAAGTTATCAATAATACAAGGTTCATATGTAGCAAGAAATCAATTGGGCACACATGGTATGTGCCGCCACAATAAGGAAAGAGGAAAAAATGAGACAAGATCTAAGTTGTCTTTAAAAATGTATAGAGTGAGTGCAAGTAAAAATTGCGAGGGTTCGCATTCAACTGTCACTCATTTAAACATCCAAAACTTCTTATATCTAACAAGCTATTTTCAGACTTGAACATGGTGTCACCCCTGTTGGCATGCTAGTGTCTATTACATTTTTAGCTCTGTTATCAGAATCTTACGATTCGCGAGTCGATTCACGATTCAATTTGCAATTTTTGCAGAATCGATACGAATCTATAGGTGAATCTATTTTGAAAGTGAATCTCTAGTGAATCACATGATTCACAATCAATTCATGATCTGCTTCATTTTTTATGATTCATGCAATTGTTGAATCTATAGTGTCCGGTATATTTTTAACTCTTTTTTTTTTTCCATCTTTTTAGTGAAAATGACATAATACAACTTCAAATAGCGTTTAGTATCAAAATAACCAATATATATATACATTATTTGCTATTATTTTAGTGATCATGTAGTTTTTGATAGGTTTCTATCAGATTCAGTAAGACCAAACATGTTTTTAACCATTCATCTCATTCATTTCCTCTAAAAAATTATAATATATCTTCTAAAGATGCTTAATATTAAAGTAACTTATCCATGAATTATCTATTGCTATTTCATTAAAATAAATGCAGTTGAATATTACACAGGTGAGGTTAGTTATACTTTTTAAATGTTTTAGGCTTTAAAATAAAATATCCTAACTAATTCTTTCTTATTATTTGGTCATTGTTACTTGGAAAAGTATGAATTCTTATTGTCCAAATATCAATATCGTTGTTACATTATTGTTACTTTGAAAATTAAGAGTTTATCTTTGTTTTCTGTCTTTATAAAGAATGGTTCATAAGAAATATTTAAAAAAGCAAAAAGATGAGATGTTGATCTTGCATAGGAACCTTTGTTAACTTTTTACCTATTAAACTACGTGATCATCACTCAAAAAAACATTTTTATTGATTTAAGTCTAAATATTTCATATTCAGAAGATACATTTAACATCAAAGTTTGTAGATATATATTTCTAAGAAAGTTAGAAGAAGTTACTGTATCTTTATGATTCACGATTCAATTCAATTTGTTATTCGGTACAAGGCCATTTCAATTCACAATTCAAATCCTGATTTGACAACTATGATTTTTAGTATGAAACTTTAAAATGTTATGACTTTCATTGTACAAATCTATATTTGATATAATCATATTTTAAAACCTATTCATTGAGATATATCAAATAAAACCTATATTGAAGATAAAATATATAAACAAAAATGTGAACTTTGTATCAAAACTTATATTGACGTGGAACTTATTTGCATCTTTATTTTATTGTCGAGAGAGTATGCACGTGGATTTTATTACAAAAAGTATTATATGTTCTTCGACCAAACTACATTGTTGATTATTATAATTTATGAGATGGCAATATATTTATTTCTTTTAGTTTTCAATTAAATTTTACATGAATAATTAATAATAGGCCGTGGGAAAAATATACATATATATTATACCACACCGAGAAAATTATTGTTTGGCTTGGTTTGATTTTTCAGGATTCACTTTTTAAAAAAATAAAATTTTTTGTTTTTCGTATTTTTTAATTTTCACTGAATTTTTTTAATATTCTAAGCAATTTTTTAAAAATTTTAGATACACCTAACACAAATACACTTAAGAAGTATAATATTTATGAAAAAAAAATCTTTAAAAAATTCACTAAATACCAAAAATAAAAAAAATTACAAGAATTCAATACATTTTTCATATTCTTGTGTATTTATTGATTTTTTATAAATATTTTAATTTTTAGATACATCTAAGTAAAGTGCATCTAAAATAATATAAAAAATTGCTTAAAATTTTAAAAATATTCACTAAAAACAAAAAAATACAAAATACAAAAAAACTCAATTTTCATAAAATTGAATTCAAAAAATTAAAACCAAACACAGTGATTAGTTTTCAAACTAAGATATTTCTAATTTTTAAAAAACTAAATTTTTTTTTCTGTTTTCAATGGGCTTGCCCTTCAATTTTGGGATGAAATTTCTTTGTATTTTATAAAATATTTCTTAGTTTTTGGATGATAATTCTCAATTATTTAGTTTCACAAAACAAAATTAAGAAATTTCTCAATTTCAAATCGAGAAATATTTTGATTTCTTAGAACTTAGAAATTTGTGATAAAATTTCACAATTTCATCTCAATTTTCAATTTTTGGCATGGAAAATTCTAAATTTTGGGATGAAAAGATGAAATTTTCACAATTTTAGGTTGAAGTTCGCATTTTAGATATGAAATTTCTTAGTATTGTGCTGAATTTCTCAAAAACTAAAAATTTTCTATTTTTTTACAAAATTAAGAAATTTCTCAATTTCTCAAAATTAAAAACTAAGAACATTCACCATTTCAAGAAATTGAAATTTTTTTTTGTGAATCTCATGTTCTGTATGTGTGTTTGGGAGAGAGAGTTCAATTATCAATTTTTAAAATTTTATCAATTTCAAAATTATGAAACTTCTTAATTAGTAAAATTTTCTTAAGTTCCACAAAACTGAGAAATTAATCATTTTTTTAAACTATGCATGTAACTTCTCAATTTGTGAATTTCGCAGTTTATGTGCATGTTTTTGAGAGATACAAAGGTTTCATGTATTTTAATTTTGAATCAAGTTTTACATGAACAATAAAAAAACAAAAAAAATTGTTTATTTCTAGAAACTGAAATCCAATCTTCAATTTTAAGATGAGATTTCTTAATTTTGGGATGAAATTTCATAGTTGTGGATTGAAATTTCTCATAATTTACCAAGACTTCGGAGAAATTTCTGAGATACAAAAAAACTATTGGAAGCCATGATGGTAACACAAGCTCAACAGAAAAGGTTCTTAATTCCAGCAACAATCAGGACAACAGTCACAGAGCACATTTTCAACAAATCTCGCTGAGAACTCGCCAAAAAAGTTACCAGCGCATCGACACAGACCAACAACAAACAAAAAGCAAGAAGGAATGATCTATGTCACATGGACTTGGGTTCTAGCATTGGGTGTTGGGTGTTGGGTGCGGTGCGGTGCGGTGCTGATGCAAGTGCAGGTGTAGGTGTGTATCTAGAAGTCGAACACATCAAACATCAAATTTAAGGGTACGCAACCTAGACCAAAAAAAAGGTTCTATTTTTATATTTTTAATATATTATGTGAAATAAAATGATGTCATATGTAACATAAAGTGTCAAAAAGGCAACTCATTTTATGGCAATTATACAATATGTATAATGATAGTATTAAATACAAATATAAGTGTCCGTTGGAAAGTATCGGACACAATGTATATCCTTGTCTAAGTGTCGGGTGTCCGAAATGGGTAGTTGAGTTATTTTGAAGAGTATGTAACATAGTGAGTGAAGCTCCTGAATCAACAATCAAAGTCATAACCCATCCAGCAAAAATTGACAACTTTGTCTCTAATCTACTTTCCAAAGCTATATGTACGGGTATGTATATGTACAACTATTAATCTCAACTACCATCTTATATTTAAGGGTATTTTAAAAATATGATGAACACTACGTAGCCAAATTCCTCCATATTTAATAATTAAAGATAGATCATATCAAAAATTCAAGTAATATATAGAAATGAAAACAGATTTCTGTGATGAAATTACTAATAATCATTGAATAAAAAAATCATCAAGTTCATAGAAATCGGATAAGCATTAGATGATCTACTGCTATAAAATAATGGCTTATCAACCTAAAGCCTTGTATCCCAATCAATGATGTAGCTAGAAATTTAATTTAGTGGTGTCATTCAGTTAGTTATCATCGATATGATTATTTCATATCGATTGACCATAATTGTGCAATTTTTAATCAATAGAGCACAGAGAGTGAGGAAAAGGACACAAGTCTTCATGTGAGAAAAAAAAAATTGTAAACATTTAAGAATCCAATGCTTAAAAAGAAGAGTAGCTATTAACAAAGCTCTACTTTTTTAAAAAGGAGTAACAAAAAATAAATAAAATGGGTAAATTACACTGACCTCCCCTGAAGTTTGCCTTAATTACAGATACCTCCCATGCAGTTTCAAAAATGACCGAGACTATGAAGCATGGGTATTTCGAAAAACATGTCGTGCCCTTATCGGGTACTTACCAGCGTATGGTACCTCGTATAGTACTTTTGCATACGTACCAGGTACACGAAACATATATCCAAATTTTTTTTTCTTAATTTTTGGCATCCCTAGTATATACCGTATCTCAGTTGAAACAATATTTTCTTCTACTACAGAGATAAAACTCCTTTCACTAGACTTCTTTTTTATTTTTTGATTTATGCTTAGCATGATTTTAAAATTAAACTATGATTTGCAAGTTATTTAATATATTGATATTTAATTTTGATTTATATCTTTACTTTTGGTATTAAATGTTAATTGTAGGTTGGACCTTAACAAATTAAATCATTTAATTAATTTTTGAATTACTCTAAATTAAAAATAAATATTTTTTTTACAAGCGTACCAAACCGTACTTGTACCCTATTTTTTTGAATTTTACTGTATTGACGTACCCGTATTGTACCAATACCAGTACTCACACCCATACCCGTGCTTCATAGGACACAGACCTCCCTTACTTTTGAAACTAATATACAAAGACCCCCTTCTGTCACCCATCCGTCCAAAATCAAATAGATTACGATGATGTCATCCATAATTATTTTGCAAATTCCAATACTACCCTTCATGTACTTCACATATATATGAATCACGTTGACCATTGCAGGGGTCTTACTTAGTCCTTTGGCTATTGTAGGGTTTATGTTGACCATCAACAAAGAAATAAAAAATAAGAAACCCCTGAGCATCCACCTTCGCGAGTGCCACCGCCTAGCCCTTCAGCTCCGTCGCCGCCGCAGCATACTTCGGCGCCAAAGCCTAATAGTGTACACACCACAGCGCGTAGAACTCAACCATCATGTATCGATTCCTCTCGCAACCTCTGGTTCCCTCTTCGTCCCCACCAATCCCGACCAAACTCTCCACGTCATCATCTTCTTCCACAGCGGCAGATTCGTCTACCTCACCACCGACTCCAAGGCCTACGACGCTGTCTGCCGCCGATTCGCCCACAAAGTCCCCACCATTGTCGTCTACGTCAACTACTGCCTCGCTCTTGAACACCGCTACCCTGCTCAATACGACAACGGTTTCCACGTCCTCACATTCCTCGACAACAACAAATCTCAAGTCCTACAGGAAAATGCAGACCTCTCTCACTACTTCCTCACCAGCGACAATGCTGGCTCCAATCTCGCTCATCACGTCGCGTATCGAGCCGCTGAATCAAATTTCTAGAAATTGAAGGCATGAAAATCAAACAATAGATCCACAACATAACATAGCATTTGCATCGCATTTCTTCTTAATTGATGAAATTTCTTCTTAATTAATGAAATTTCATAGAAAATTATTAGTTAAAAAAATTGTGCTCAAATGATTATTTCATCAAATGTGTATCAAATCAAAATTCAAGCAATTTTCTCAACATTACATCACTAATTTTACTCAAAAAAGTTTGATTGAAATTTGATTGATTGTGTTGTGAAATGAAGATGGTGGGGCTGGTGGCGATACAACCGTTCTTCAGCAGAGAAGAGAGGACAAAGGCGGAGATGAGGCTATCGCAGCTAGTGTCGGTGAAGAGAATAGACTGACTATGGAAGGCATTCATGCTGGAGGAGGAGTGGGTGGGGAGGGACCACAAGGCGCTAAACGTGAGAAGACCCTCTCTCTCTCTCTCTCAAGTTAACGCCGTTAAGGCTCTTTTAACAGGAAGGGAGAATCTAACTTTTATTTTCAAAAGTAAGGGAGGTTTGTGTCATTTTTGAAACCACAAGGGAGGTATCTGTAATTAAGACAAACCTCAGGGGAGGTCAGTGTAATTTACCAAAATAAAATTTGTATACAGAATAATGTGACTTCTTGTTCTTTCATTTTCAATCAAAAATACACCATTGTCCTAAGAATTTCAAAAATATCATTGACACGTCATTTTGAATGTGTTTTTGTACAAAGTTTTTGTTTACAAATCATTTTGGCACCATCATATTTATTTTTCAACAATTTTAGTGGTGTCAATTTACGTAAAATTTCTAAAAAAATTACATAATATTATATAATTTTTAAAAAAATTCAAAGTTGAGTGGAAGACTTAGCTCCGCCTCTAGTCCCAATCAAGTAAGGTACATAATTTTTTTTTTCACCGTTCCACTCTTATCAAGGAGTATATGCTCAATCAAATTTAATAAATTCATATCATTTTTTTTTCCCCAACACATCTCATGTCAATTTAGGTTTTTCTCTTCTCCTAACATTTTCATTTATGGTGACCATATCACTCTTCTTGACCATTGCATATACAGGCCTTTGTTGTATATAACCAAACTATTTTGTTCTTTCTAAACTTTTGTACAATCCGTGCTACTTCTACTGTTCACGAATTAATTCATTTCTAATTTGTCTTTTCTTGTCTTATCACACATCTATCTAGAGTATATTAATCTCAACTATACTCGTATGAATGTTTTGTTTCGTGGTAGCCCAACATTGTGTCCTATAAAGCATCACTAGCCTTTTATAGTTGTTCCATAGAATTTTCTATGAACTTCATTAGTATTCGTCAATTGTAATATGCCAAAAGCACTCAATCATGACCTCCATTTAGGCCAACCTACTATAATTCCACGAATCACATCACTCCAACTTCTCTATTATTATTAATAATTGAACCTAAGTAACAAAAATATTCACTATTTGTTATTTCCTGCTTTTCAATCTTCACTTCTCTGTTATTTCTACTTCCATTGTTACTAAAGTTACACACCATATATTCATTTTTGTTTCTACTATGGAGCACCTAATAGTCAATTGGAACAAACTTGGCCAACCTGATGACAAATTGGCAACAAAGTTATCATCGTTCATTGGAACTATTTAGATTTAAAATGAAAGTTGAGCGACCACTCCAAGCATAATATCTAAGTTATTTAAGTGGTTATAATAATCTAACTATCAACATAACTACTTGCTTCAATAATGCATGCCAAACAACTTAAAAGTCGAAAGCCAAGAAAATGATGAAGCAATGTTTGAAAATGAATTTCAACTACACTTCTAAGTTAAGCCTTATTCTCTCTTCAATGTAGAAAACAAAAAGTACAGAAGCCATGAGGATTAAACATAAGCCAATGGTGTAGAATATGAAACAAAAATAACAATAAATTTTATTAGCAAGGAGAGGTAAAAAAAAATCATATCATGTAAGTACACCCCTTGGGATGCAAATATGCAATGCCAAATATTGCACCATAATAAGCTTCCATTTAGAAATACCACGTACATGTTTTTAGTAATTTTAAGGTCAACAACAGCGATAATTCAATCCATAAGAGAAGGTAGCCATATACCTCAGTATGGTTGTATTTTCTTGCAACACTTCAAATGAGACACAAAAACCTGCAAGAAAAGGAAGTTCGATGAAAGCCTGCCTAGGTATAAAATGGTGACAATAGTGTTTTTAAAGACTTCAGGTGCACCAAGGCGCCGAAGGTCTCTTGGAGGAGTGACTTATTGAGGCATCACAGTTTCACACTAAGTAGAATCAAAAAAAGTTAACACTCCTAGATCTCAAGTAAGGGAAGCTTCAGCAATAACACTTGGGTTCTTCAGGAATCAAGTCAAAGAAAAGATGCATTATGCATCAAAAGTAACTTGGATCAAGTGATTTTGTTGTTGCCTCATTTCTATACTAGGTAAACTACAAGCCCTTACACTGATATGCTCTATGAAAGTACCCACGGTCATGACCAATCAATTGTAATTACCTTTGAACTCAGTGCAAATAAATAAATAATTGCCTTTGAACTTGTTCAACATAGCAAGCCCTGCATAAGAGTTTGGGACTTACTCTCAAGAGGTTCGATGCGAGATTGATATGCAATGATGACAATGGTAATGGAGGTTGAGGTAGTGGTGGTGGTGGTGGAGGGGTGGTGATAGTAGCTATAGTGGTTGGGTGATGGTTGTGATGGTGGTTGTGGTGGCAGTGACGGTGGTGGTAGAAGTGGTGATGGTAGTGGAGGGGTGGTGGCGGTGGTAGTAGTTGTAGTGGTGGCATAATAGTGGTGGTAGCCGTGGTGCTAATGGTGGTGGTGGTGGTGAAGGGGTGGTAGTGGTGGTGGTGGTAATGATGACGATGGTAGAAGTGGTGGTGATGGTGATGGCGGCGGCAGTGAGGTTATAACTATGTATGGTGACACGTATGCATAAGTATTTATAAATTTAATCAAAATTAAGTAGGTTTTCTATCACTTAATTATAATTTTTTTAAATTTTTAGCCTATATTTTAAGAATCAGGGGTGCTCGCAAATCTGGTTGGGTCAGATAGCCTCCAATCTGCCATCCATACAAACTTAAGCAGATTGAGAAAAATCAATCCGCATCTGTTCGCTCAGTAAGAGGATGCAGATTGAACAGGCCGTGTGGGTTAATAGTTGGATGAGGATTAGTTTGGCGATTTGGACTTTATTATTTTGGACCCTTTTCAGACTATTTTCTAGTAGTTCTTTATTGTTTTGGGCCTTAATTGGGTCCAAATTTTTTTATTCTTCATTTTTCATAATAAAAATAAAGTCCAAACTTTCATATTTCATAAATAGCTATAATTACTGAATAATAAAAGACTATTTTTTTGAACACACAAAGCATAAAGTATCGCATCATTTTCTAAAATATGCTAAAAATAAAAAACAGCAAACAAATTTTCATGTTTTAAAATAAATAAAAAGACACAATTGATAATTGTTAAATACCAATAATAAATAAATATAAGAAAATTTTAATAATTGTTAAATGATGAGAAAAATTAATATTTCTCTTCGTTGATATATTTGTCAGTATTTTTGTAGTGTTTCTATCTGATATGACTGTATATTTGTTCCAATAAAAAGACTTAGAGTCACATTTTATATTAAATTTGACATAAAATTTAACAAAGTTATAATTAAGTAATGGATTCAACTATTAAATGGAATTGAAATTTTAAAACATCTAGCCAAATAGAACAAATACATAGAACAAATTTTCAAACACCACAAAAATAGAAATATATAAAAAATTGTATTTAACTATCATTTTGACACAACAGAAATGTATAGAACAACATACTGATAATCTGAAGATCTACAATACAAACCAATCAAACAAACAAAATAGATCTGAAAATATGGAATAAATTCACCTCCTTTTGCCCAAAAAAATACCAAATCAATAAATGAAATCAACAAAATCGAATTAGAAAGTAGTATGATATTTGGAATCAAAACCAAGGTCTGATTTCAACAAAACTCAGAATATTAGAGTAGAAAAAGAGAAGGGAAGAATATACCTCAGTCGTCGCCGTCGCCGCTCGTCGCTCGCCGCCGGTCGAAGGATGGAGACAGTGCCGGCCGATCGAGGGATACGCAGACTAGGGTTAGGGTTTGGGCAGAGAGAGAGAGAGAGAAGTGAGAATATGGTTTGGGAATCCCAAAAGTCGAAAAATGAATTGAGTGGTGTGTTTTTGGGGGGGGGGGGGGGGGGGGGGTTTGGCTGCTGCACGACAGAGAAAAAAAATTTTAAAAAATGATAATTGATAATTCGAATTTGACCTTGTCTGAAAGTTTAAATTTGTACTTGCCGATCAACAGTTCAAATGGTCGTTCGGATACCGGTGTAATACTTGTCTATTGCGATTATCACTCTTATCCACCGCAATTGTCACTTTCTTGCAAGATAACTGGCCGAATGACTCAAAATTTGAACGATTCAGGCAAACTCAAATTCGAGCTTTTAATCCGTGCTAAAAAATAAAAGAGAGAGAGAGAGAGAAAAAAAGGGGGACAAGCACATTGGGTCTATGCAGTTTGGTGGCGGTTGATCCGCCACTCGACCCATACTCATTAAACTCCCTTTTTTGACCTACATTTATTTGCCCATTATCACACATCCACCTAAAACTCATCGAGTTAGGTCAAGTCAGGCGGTTTGACGGGTCAACAAATTTGTTAAGCTCCCCTAGTTTGGACCTGAAAATTTTATTTACACACTATACAAACTATCAGTACACACTATAAATGATGTTTGGATATAAATTTTTGAACAAAAGTTAAATGTTCAAATTTAAAATTATGAATAAAAATAAATTATTCAAATATATATTCAGTTCAATTATTTATACAATAATGTTATGCACACAAAGGACCAAACACAGAAACTATACATTCGGATGACTAGGTGGTTAACCGGCTAGCTCTTGTCGACCGCGACTATCATCTTGTTAACCATGGTTGTCATCTCGTCAACCATAGCAAGAGCTTGTCAACCGCGGCTATCATCTTGTCGATCGCAAATATCATCTTGTCATCCGGTTGACCACCCTATCATCTGGGTAGTTGTCTAGGTGGTCATCCGGATGAACAGTTTCATAATTGGTTTTGTATTTGGTTATGTGTTTAGTCCTATGTGTGCATAGCATTATTGTTATTTATACCTAAACAATTGTTTTATGTTCATACAATTATATTTGAGCATTTGACTTTTGTTCAAAAAAATTTATATTCGAACACCATTTGTGATGTGTACTTAGAATTTGTATGGTGTGCAAATAGAATTACTCTTGAACCTTACATCATTTATTTGTTTATTTTACAATCTATTGTATTCCGAACTCGGGTTGGTTTGGTTTTGAATAGTTATTCTTATCTCATTTCCTTGTCTTTCTCTTTATTTTGGTTATCGGGTTATAGTTGTGCGTTTGGGACAGGTTGGTTGTTTGTATTTCAAAACCTGTATTGCCCAGATTTTGGTCTTTCTGCTCAAGCAGGCTTTATAATTTTGCTTCTCCGCTCGAGCGGCTATTCTCACGCTCGAACGGGATTCGTCAACTCTCAGTATTTCTTTTTGCAGGTCGGAAATACTGGAAGTGTGCATCGGACGCTCGAGCGTCCACTTCCACGCTCGAACGGGGACCTTCGTCTACAGAACTTCTGGAGGTGTGCATTCCACACTCGAGCGCCGCTTTTCACACTCGAGCAGAACTTTGTATCTGATGCTCGAGCAAGGCTTTCCACGCTCGAGCGGACTGTGTGTATTTCAGTCCGAGAAGATGACATTTTAAGTCACTTTTTCTTATCTCTCTCTCTCTCTAAAACTTTCCAAAAAGCTTGTTCTTGAGGCTCTCTCTAGAATTCACCTTTTCTCTAGGATTTCATCTAGATCCATTGGGATTTCCACCCTAGTGCCTTTGAGAAAAAGGTAGAGTTCGTCAAGATCTTCGTTTTAATCCGAATAGAAGTGGGTTTCGGCGTTCTTGGGGTTCCACTCTTGCTTGGCTCATCCTTTCTCTTTGAGGTAGGGATCTTTCTACACTTTCATATGATGTTTAGCTTAGTTATTGTCCTTTGTGTAACAATGGTGTGACTTGGGAATGTTTAAAACAACCTAGGGTTTAGAACATAAAATACAAAGAGGGGTTTTGGGTGTAGGTGAAATTAATGCTTGTGGGGTTTGAAAATAATGTTATGCTATGTCTAATTTGATGATTTTGGCACTTGGTTAATATATGGGGAAAATGAGAGAAATTGCCCTAATTGGATCAAACTATTATTTTGTACAAATAATTGAATTAGGTATTAAAAATGTGAAATTGAGAGGTTAATAATGTGAATGGTGAAATTGGTTATGTATCAACTCATTCTTTTGGGAGTATTGAATAAACTATCTGTTATGAAATTTTACATCTGTTTAGAAATAACTGTATTGGGCTATCGATGGAGGATAGCTATGATTGTTGTAGAAATTACATGTGGTTTAGATGAATTGAAACTAATCGCATGTGCTTGTCATTGAATATAACTATACTTATATACATCGAATATATAGTTATTTGGGAGTGAAAAGAGAATATACTCATTTGTTTGAGTTTGTGTTTAAATATATTGCATATGTATGAATGATTGTTTGGGAGAAGAAAGGGGATGGACTCCATTATAATTAAGTTGGGCGGAGTGTCCTGGGTGAAAGTTCCGAAATTATACATGGGTGCCTAGCCCGCGAACAAAATATCTGTAAAATGGCAATTGTAGTGTTTATATAGCCTACGTCTACATAGGTCCCGTTTGACGACTGCCCGCGGACGAAATATCCATGAAAGAATACATGGGTTCCGATTGACGGCTACCCGCAGACGAAATATCCGTGAAAGAAAAGTTTGAAGTGCTTATATGTTAATAATGTGATTTAGAATTTATGAGTTATAGTCTTATTTCGGTTGTTGGGAAATAATGAAATGAACTTATGAATTGGGTCAGATAAGTGAATGGAACATAAATTGAAAGTAAACCGATTAAGACTTGAAATGAATATTTTACGGGTGTATGAAGTTATGAAAAGTGTTATTACGAACATTGTTTATGCACTTGTACTTATACCTTTGTTAAATTTCATACACTGTGTTAGATGATTTCTCTGGATTGTGGCTCACCCTACTTAGGAATAACTTTTCAGGTAATAATGGCATGCCTCCACCTAGGCAATAGCATTGGAGAAATTTTCAGAAGCAAGAGCTTCACCTTTTGATTGTATATTTTGTAAAGCCAAGGCCTTAAAATGTAATGAGCAAAACTCACTTTTGTTGTAACCAAGTTAAGACTTGGAAAGGTGTAAGCCAATAAGGCATTTTGTAGACCGCCCGAACTCTCTCTGCAGGCCCCCCTTTCGGAGAGAGCGCGAATTGGGTTCTAACAACTACAGTTCGGACTCCTGTCACGGTTCTGAATCTAATCTCACAAAGTGCAATGTAAGACTGATAAATCACCAAAGAGTCCAAATCTGGCAAATCGTTTTGGAAAATCGATTTTAATCAAAAAGTGCCAAACATGAACTACTTTGCCAGATTTCAAAGTCGCCACCTAAATATTTTATTTTGGGAAATTTAGGAAACCCTGACTCATGCCTAAGGCCACGTGTCCTTCATTACAAAGTTGCCTCGGCTCGGGAACTTGGGTACGAGGGAGGAAGGTCATGAAATGAGCACCCCCGCTCGCCCGATCAAAGGATCGGCCTCTACTAAGTATGATATGTTGTTTTTATAAACACATGTGTTTTTGTTTGATTATTAGCTAACTTACTATATGATGCGCACAACACACAAGTATAGACTAAATCGCTCGATTTGGAACAAAACATCTCATGTGTTGTTTTTCGAAAATGGTTTGAAGATGCTACTCGCAAGTAGGCTAAAACGCGGATTTGCCACTCTCAAGTGGGCTTAAAACATGATGATTTTGTCACCCTCAAGTGGGCTTAAAACTCACATGTTGATGAATTGTTCTAATTCAAGTAATGAAGCCTTCACCTACAAACATTCATGCAGTTAATCACTTAAGTAAATAGCCTCATGGCAAGCATGCTAGACATGGCAACACTCACACACATGCAAGGATGCTAAAGCGTAAACACTTACAGTATACTCCAAGTCAAAACATAAGCTAATTAGAAATCAATGCATGATCCCAACTATGTGAAATGCCTAATGCGACACATGCAAAAATGCAACTAAATAGGCTCGGCTATCTAAGATGGCATATGAATGCAACACTTGATAACATGCTTTGAAACACGTATTCAAATAAGTGTATTGAAATACAATGCAATTTGAATGATGCGCCGAGCCCGGTGCATGCAAGACAAATGAATGATGCACGCATGCAAAGCATAAGGTATGCTAATTAAAATATGCCCTAAAACTAACTATCGAAAGCGGTAAGTAAAAGGGAGAAAGAAATTGGGTTGGAAAACATGTACACACACGCACCCTTATTACAACATTGCGCCCTCGCGACGGAGGGTCTGAATGAAATGAAAACTAACTAGCTACGCTAATTAAGCTAACTATTACAAACCACAACTAATTAACTATTCTAGTTAACTAATTATTACAACACAAAACGATTAGCTAAGCACATTAACTAATTAAGTACAGAACCAACGAATTAACCATCTAAACAAAACAGTTAAAAGGCCCCGAGGGCGAAGGATGCATGCATGCTCGATTGGCTTCCTCCCGAAAATCCGTTGCTTTGCCACCAGTTGCTTCTGTTTGCATTCACCTTGATTTCCAAACATTGAACCAATTTCCAGGCTGCTTCTGCTCCAGAACCAAAACAACTTTGGACCACCTCTAAGCTGGTGGACTGTCGGTCACCAGGGGAAGCTGTAGGCCACTTAAAGTGGCCGGTCGGCCACTTCCTCTGGCCGGTCGGCCACTTGCTCTTGTACACTCCAATTTTGCTGCAAATAGAGTACAAAAGGGGCAAGACAAGGCATTTGCAAGGTATGTGTGTACAACCACCCTTCTTATCATTTTTCAAGCTCAAAGAAGTGCGGTACTCGACTCTCGGGCCACCAACCGAGCATCACAATGCATGATGGTGGAGAAGCCAATTTTGTACACGTTAATGAATGCACAAATAACACACAAGACTCAAGAGGCCTCCACCCTATCATGCACAATCAAGGGGGACGGCGACTAAGGAATGAGGCACATTTCATCACTTCAAGTATGAAACGTCTCTCATTTCTTGTGTTTGGATTAACGTCCAATCCAAACCCATGCAATGCAACACAAACATGTAAACAACATGCTTATCTATCAATGCTAGAGAGATATGCACAAGACTCTATCATATAAGCAATGCATGCAAGACAATGTTAAGGGACCAAGAGCACTAAATCAACTGAAGAACATTACACATGAGGCATGCACTATCAATCTCAAATGGTCAAACCACATATGGATAGACCTAAGATACTCCAAAACAGTGGCCAAAACTCATTAAAACTTAGGTACAAAAAGGGAAGGAATGCAAATGATGACATATCATGCAAACAACACAAGTATAGCACGCTAGAAGACTCAAGCATTAAAGCTAGTGAGGTACACAATACTAAAACTATGCAATACAATGCTCAATGGACTAAACCAGCCCTAAACAGACCTCATGCATGCCAAGACAGTGGCCAAAGTGCTTTGAAATGATAGCATCAAAGGCAAGAAGATGAAGTTCATGCATTGGCTCATCAACTAGGCATAAAGGTCAACTCTCAAACACAGTTAAAGAACCATATATGTGAGCGTATGATAGAAGTATATGCTCTAAAATACCATGTCAAATGATCTTATATCATACAAACAACACATATACAACATGTTAAAGGCCTCAAAACTCAAGGCTAGCCAAGGCCCTTTACACCATAACCGTACTAAGCAATGCTCAAACAACCTTAACCATTCAAAACAGACCTAAGCCAGGTCAAAACAGTACCAAAAACATGCTAGACTCGCAGCATAAATGGTAAGAAAGATATGCTTCTGTATTAGCTCACAAACAAGGCATAAAGGCACAACTCTTAAACATAATGAAAGAGTGATAAACATGAGAGTATGAAAGAAGTTTATGCTTTGAATTTACATGCCAAATGATGCTATATCACACAAATGTCACAAATAAGGCATGCAAGGGGTCTCAAAACACAAGACTAGCAAAGCCAATTACACCATAGCCCTACAAGGCAAGCCATACATGACCAAGACCACTTGGAACAGAGTTTAAGCATGCTAAATCAAGGCCAAAAGCATACTAAAACAGAGCTAGAATTAGAGGCATAAAGCATGATGCATGTTAAGCCTACAAGGAGGATTGCACTACAAGTACAAAAACCAAGCAAGAGGTGACCCCACCAACTAAAATCAGAGTTAAAGTATGTCAAAATAACACCAAAAACATGATGGAGTGAAGCCAATACATGCTAGAATAACAAGCTAATTCATGAAGCATGTTAGGCTAGTAAATAAGTTTACACTACAAGTGCAAAAAGCAAACAACAAGAGGCTAAACCAACCCAAAAAAGAGCTATATCATGTTAAAATAAGGCCTAAAACATGCTAAGATAGGGCCCCAAGAAGGTAGAAAAACATGCCAAGGAATGAGGCCATCAACACATGCAAACAAAGCAAAAAGGGGGGGACCACCCCCCATCAATTTTGGGTCTCAAAACCCACTTTCCACCACTGAAATTCCTCTAGAATTCAGTGCTGAAAAGGCTAAGAAAAGGTGATCTCAAAGGCTTTAAAAGATAGCTCAAAGCAAAGCAAAACAAGCCACAAAAGGGGGTAGACTACCCCTAACTTGAACAAGGCCTCAAACAACCATTTTAAATACTTAAAAACAAAGGTTTTTGTAGTTGAAAGCTAGGCCTAAAACATCATGCAAAAGGGGCCAAACTAATGTACAAAAACAAGCTTAAAAAAGGAAATTACTCACCCTTGAAGCACAACTTCAAAAACAGTAACTTCTGAGGCAAAATCAAGCCAAAACCACTCAAATGATGCTCTAAAGGACCTCAAACTCAAAGTGAAGGTGTTTGACTAGGTGTTTGTGTGCAAACGTATGAAGAAACAACACTTTTAAGCACAATAGCACAATATAAAGAGAGAGAGAGAGAGAGAGAGAGAATTCTAGAGAAAGAGGGAGATTTTTTGCTTCTGAAAAATCTCAACTCTCAATAAGGGGGAAGTACCTCCCCTTATATAGAATTACAAGCCTCAAGCTTGTTTGACAAGCTAGAAGCTTGTTCCAATCCCTTCATACACGTGTATGGATGATACATTCTGTGCCCAACAGCCGGCACCAAAAATATCTACAAAAACAGAAAAATGGCCATAGGCCACTTCAACTAGCCTACTAGCCACTTCAAGTGGCCTACAAGAGGGAAAAGTGGCCTACAACTTCCAAAAGTGGCCGATAGGCCCTTTCCTCCCTCTAGGCAAGGGGTAACAAGGTATGGTCCAAAAACAAACCAAAAAGAAGAGAGCTAAGAGGCCCCAAGACAAGGCACTTAGCCGAAAGCCTCGGAAACTAGCCTACCAGCCACTGCAAGTGGCTTACAAGAGGGAAAAGTAGCCTACAGCTACAAAAAGTGGCCTACAGGCCTCTCTCTCCCTCTAGGAAAAGGCACCAAGGCATGGTCCAAAAATCAGGCCAAAACATAGAGGGTTTGGAGGCTCAAAGACAAGGCACACGGCCGAGATCTTCGGGCACTCAAAATGAGCACAAACATGCATAATCATCGCGTACACAAACGATGACGTCTGAGTCTTAAGATCGGTAAAAAAATGGGGTGTCTACACATTTATTTAAATTAAACTCTTTTGTATCCTTAACTACGTGTAATGAAAGGACTTTTTACTCTGATATATGCGATTATCAATGTATGCTCTTGAGTTATATCTATTGTGTAATTTGGGGGTGTTACAAACTTATTCCTATTGCCTTTCACCACTACCCATCCTTTCTCAACCTTCCTTTGTCCCTTTTCCACCACTTCACCACACATTAGCTTATCATCACCCACAACCATTATAGCCAAGCTACATTATATCTCTCTCTCTACCGATCAATCATCGATTGTAATCGAGATACACTGTTTCTTTCTTTTTGCAACTAGGGTTTCACATGGCGTAGATTGTAACGCGTAGTTCGAAAAGGAATACAAATTGAGAGATCGAAGTTGTAGCACTTGGTTCGGAAAACAAATGTCGAACAAAGAGTGTTATTTTGAACATATATCACAGAACAAATATTGGTGGTTAAGTCATAGATTGTCGAACTAGATCTGTGCAATGCAAACCACCAAACAAATAGTAGTAGTTTAGACATATGCCATCGAACAAATAATGGTGGTTCGATCATAAAATGTCAAACCAGATCTAGGTAAATTGCAAAATGAGGTGGTAGTTGCGAATTGAGTGCTTGGAAGAGCCACCAGAGAAGTAACTTGGGTGGCGATGAGTTTCGAATGAGGCGGTGGTGAGGAGCTAGTGATGTGGCAGAAGAAGGTGGTGGAGGGTTGGTAAGGGCCACCGGAGGTGGTGTAGACGATGGGAAAGGAGAGTTGCCAGTGGAAAGCTTGTGGTAATGGTAGTGGTTCAAAGAGAGGGGTACTTTTGAGATTATGGTGGAGGTTCAAAAAAAAGAAGGTATTGACCACCAAAAGAGAAGTAAAAAAAAAAAAAACTAAAAAAAATCTCAAATTGGTCTCTTGTGTGGTATAATTATCTCATCAACAATATATCTAGAAAAAAATATTTGCAAAGGTTAAGAGGGAAAAGGGGTTCAATGGCCTTAGAGATCGATGCTTATGTAAAAAAAGAGAGACCACATATATAGATCTGAAAAGAGAGACCACAGAAAGGGTTGAGAAAAAGAGAGACATAGACGAGAGACAAAGAGAAAGAGAGAGAAGGTTGGGAGAAAGGGAGATGGGAGAGTGGGGTTATGTAAGATATATACATATATACATATATATATGGGTGTCACATCCTAAACCTTGCCCTAAAGGTTAGAGAGATAATCGGCCAGTAATCTTAGATTATCAAAGGCCTATCTTGACAAAATACAAAATATTTAATAAAATAATGGGACGACAAGCAGAAGCTTCTTTTTTTTTTTTAAACAACAATTAATCAGAAAATAAACCTGTCTATTGAGCAGTGTGTAACTAACATGGAAATATTACATATATATATTATTGTTACATTACCCACATAATTAAATTAAATACAAACATTCACAAAACACAATTTCATCTTCAAAACTTTTCCCAAAATGAGGTAAACAATAGACTCAGCTCAAGCGACAACTCTCATAAGGCTTTCTCAAAGGTCTTTAAATGCAACTCTAAGGTTTCTCTTCATGTTGCTTACCTACACATATATATATATATAGAGAGAGAGAGAGAGGAAAAGGGTGAGCTAAAGCCTAATGAGTAATACCAAGGTAAAGTGGTAATGAATGAATTCCAAACATTTGTAAAAGATCCATTCCAATTCACAAACCAAAAGCATTGGAACATTTCATAAGATATACTCGAAATTGTAATAACATGGTACATCCAATAAAGTAACACATCCAACCATACATAGTTGTCATAAAGAGATCTCAACAAATGCCATGGTGCATAGATAAACATCCTTCAATGGCTAGGACTCACTAAATGATGCCACTGTTAGATTCCTCGCAACATGGAACATTCATTCATTCGTTCGTATAAAATAAGATTTCAAAAAACATCATCCTCAAAGCATTTCCAAAATATATTTTCGAACATAACTTTACAAAGATATTACTCACAGTGGGCTTGACTCCAATAAGTCTCCTCGTATGACCAACCTACATAACACATACATACAAAGTTGATAAAACAAAAGTATCTAATTTACTTTAACTTAGTTCATTCAATCAATTTAATTAAAGTTGGTTTCTAAATATATTTTATTTTCCGGTTAGTCTTGATACGTACGTAGAGGTGTTCAAAGGGTCAAAAAGGTCAAAATGAGATCAAAATACACATCCCTGTTTTCCGTATGTGCAGGAGTTCCAACAGCACGTGTGGTTATTTCAGAACTGAGAACCCTGTTTTGAGGTGTTGGCCGCACGTGCGAGGCTCACAGCCACACATGCGGTTTTGGAAATTTTATGTTATTCAAAAAATTCTTCATTGTTCAAAGCTTCATCTACTAAAATTTTTACCAAAACTCATACAAAACCCATCCTAAATTATATAAATTCATCATTATACAAGAAAATATGATTAATATTCAACTCATTCGCATCAAAACTTCATTTAATTTGTCAAAATTAGAATCAAACTTCATGTTTCCAAAACCTTATTCTTCTTTCTTTAAAACAAAAACTCAAACCTTCAAAGCTTGTAAAAATCAATGATGTATATGCAATTGAAACTTAAATTTATGTAGGACAACAAGAATCCAACCCAAAATGATTATTTCCCAAATTAATTTCGTGATTCCATATCCTATTTATCTCTTTCTAATTATATGAAATTAATTTCAAACTTTTTTCTCTTTCTCTTCAAAATCTAAAATTGAGGTTATAAAATTCCTACAAAAATATTTACATGTATGTAATTAAAGTTAAAACTAACTAATATTATGTGTTCCAAAATCAAATCATAATTAAATTCTCAATTTAAATCTTAAGTTGCCCCAACTATTATAAGAGTCCAGTTTGAATTGATTTTTATTTAGACAGGCCTTCGGTAGTCAAGAACTACTGGCGAGTCACTTCACCATCCTGATTAAGGCAAGTTGGGGTTGTGACGATGGGTGATTCTATGTACACACCACTAATACTTTCAGTACATACCATTACTTAGTACACACACAAAATAATTTTTAGGTTTAAAATTATCTTAGTTCATGCATTAACTTTTCATAACTAACCCTACATTAACACACCACTAACTATTTGAATACACACAAATACACACATCAAAAACTCTTCATCTTTACCATTACACACAACAAAAAACCCCCACAATTTTCAAAACAAAGACCATCTTCATCGGTCTTGATTTCCATTGCCGGCGGAGGTTTCATTCAGCCTCCATCTTCACTGATGTTGACCTCCATAGTTGGTGTTGAACTCTTGTTGTAATAACCCCGGTCCGTAATTAGCTACTAATTCGTAATTAAGAATGCTAACTAAGTGTTTAAATGGAATTATGTGTTATTATTGATTGTGATATGTGCTTTATAGTAATTTGTGCATATCTATCTAATTTGAGAATTATTTGTCATGATTTCTACTTTGAATATGAAATTGTTAGCCTAAATGCTTTCAGAAACCGAATTGAGCACATGGATTAACTAATTAGAATTTTTGGAACAGTCTAAGAAGTTTAATTAAAAATTGGTTCCGTCTGATTCGCTAATTTTAATAGGTTGGAATTAAATAATTAAACAGGAGTCAGAGCTTAATTCACATTAGTATAATTAAATTAGTACAATTGAGTTTTATGATAACTTTGATTAGTTGTATTTGTCCAAGATGTTACATGATTAGTATCTAATTAAGTTCTATTCATGATTTAAAGCTTAATTAAGTTGTATTTGGCAAGCCTTATGTTTTAATTAATGTATTTTGGCATTAAAACTATATATGACACATTAAGCTCACTTGAGCTCATTTCTCCAACACTTTGAGCTCCCAAATCTGAAGTTCTGCATTTTAGAGTGAGAGAAACTCCATTTTAGAGAGAGAGAGAGAGAGGGGTAGATTCAAGGTAGAAGTTGAAGACTTTGCTAGAATTCATCTATATTGTGCAAGATTTTGGCAAGATCAAGGCTCTAGGTAAGAACCTAAGCTAAAATGCATGTAGATAATGTGTTTAAATGTTGAAGTCATGAAGGTACCTTGATCATTTGCATGTATTTCACATAGGTTTGCTATGAAGATGAAGAATTTGCTCATGATTCCTACATGCATGGAAATAGGAGTGTTGTATCATCATTTTGATCATAAAATTTATTATTATGTTGATCTTAGGCCACGAAATTAGCATGCATCCATGTTAGATCAAGTTTTGAAAGCAAAATTCCATGTTTGAAGGGTTTTGAAAGACCATGAAAAGAGTTGAAAAATATTGCATGAAGAAGTTTTGGTTCAAACCTTTCAAGAATTGATGAGTTTTTGAATAATAGATGTTTCAAGGGTCTTGTATTGAAGTTTTCTAAAGCTATTTTTGTGTGTTTGATCAAATCATGCAAGACGCCAAGGTTTGGAGGTGGTTTGGAAGCCATTTTTGTTGAGCTTGCTGCCCAGAATTTTACAGCTGGCTCGAGCGAAGAAGTGGTGGCTCGAGCCAACATTTCAAGCTCTCAGAATTTTGCACTCTGCCAAAGGCTGGCTCGAGCGAAGAAGTCTTGGCTCGAGCGAGCTCTGTTTTCGCCTTCTGCTCGCTCTAGCCAAGAAAAGCTAGCTCTAGCCACCAGCCTATTTTCAGCATGTTTTCAAAAGATGTTTTAAGCACATATCTTCACTCCCATCTCTTTATAGGCATTCTTAGGCATGATTTATAAGCCGTTAAAGATTAATAAGCTAAGAAATAACATAAGTAAGTGAATTAGGAAATATGTGTAGAATCCGAGTATATGGGCATTATGAACAAGTTATGTAGCATTGAATGAATGGGAAATTAAAGTGAGAAAGCTAAGCCATGTATGACCACATGAACGTGTAATAATGAGACATATTTTGTGCTATGTATTTTGTGATTGTAGGTCAAGACTCAAGGATTGATTGACTATTTACGGGAACCACTGTGAGTAACGTTATCGTAAAGATACGTTTATATGAAATTATGTTCCAAACGAGATATGATATGTTATGTTTTCTGATATGATATATGCTTCTGTGAACGAACATTCCAAGTTTGAAATCTATTATGGCATCCATAGATAGTCCCAAGTCATGGGGGACGGCATGAAAATGCGGGTCCATGACATTTACGAGATTTCGTTAGCCACTTCATTGTGGTGATATGTGTTTAATCGGTATCCGGAACCGATTACTCTAGTCGGAAGACGTTATGTGATATGTTCGATATGTTCTATGGGATATGCCATTATTATGTTCTGATATGACCATGATTATGCTATGATCTGTTTTATACGTATGAAATGTTCGGAATTCATTCACTAACCCCTTTACCTTAATGTTATTCATTGGGCTTTAGCTCACTGTTTGTATATATATATGCATATAGGTGAGCATTCTGGAGTTTGAGCCCGAAGGCTTTTGCCTGGAGTTTTGTTCTGTTGTCAGCCAGCCTTTGTGCCTCACGTGGAGGTTCCCGAAGTGTCTTGGGTTCAAGTGTTGATTAATTCTGTTTATGCATGGGACTTTATTTTAATTATGTTGTCTGTACGGAAGATACTGTAATGTGTGTGGTATAATATAATATATGGTTGACTTATGGTTATGCATATTAAGTTTTTAAAATATTCTGTTTCATATAAGTCAGCACAGCTCATTGGACAATTATAATTTTTGTATATTGCTTCCGCTAGCCCCTTATTATATGTTAATCTATTTAGAGGCCTTCGGTAATCCAAGAATTACTGGCCGGTTACGATGCTAAACCTATAGGGGCGGGTTTGGGTCGTGACACTTGTCGTATCTTGTCTCATCATTTCAAATCGCCGACAGAGTGTTTCATTCGGCCTTCATGTTCATTGGTGTTGATCTTGAAACATAAGCATACCTCTTTAGTAACAAATTCAATTTTGTAATCAACAACACAATCAATTTGAATATTGTTATATTGGGTGGGTATAGAATTCTGTAAAAAAAATTAACAAATTCATCAAATTAGTCATGTTCATGTATACAGAGTTAAACAAACTTAATGTGTTTTAAATTTTATATATGACAAAAGAATAAAAGTTTAATTTATCTAATCAAACTAACTTAAAATATTCAATTTTTTTTTAATTTTTTTATTTTTATGTATGAACATTTAATATTTGGTCAATCTTAATAATTTGAACAAAACCATTTTGTTCAAATATTAATAATCAAACATTGTGTAAAAGTTCGACTCTGGTTATCTGAACACGACGAACAAACTTATCTTCTCGACATACAAATGAGATAAATAAAAAACCAAAAAGCCAAGTCATAAACTAACGCTTTCAATCTTCAAATCAACCTTTTCAATGTTTATAACCATCTTGGTGTCATCCATGGTGTGCAAATCTTCAAAACTAATTGATTTCAATATTCTTAAACCCTAAATCTTCAAAGGCAATAATGTTTTGAGTTTGAAAAATAAGTATAATGGAGAAGAGAATGAAGTGAGCTTATTGATAATGAATGATATCATGAGTGTATGTTCATGGTGAAGATGATGAAGAAACATAATGTTTATATGTTAAAACCCTAAACCTTATAGGGATGATCGTGTGTGAAGAGTATTTTGTATTTTTAAATATAAAAGTTTTAAATGGGTAAAATACACCCCATGTTGTCCTTAATGGTGATTTCATTTGAGGATATTATTGGAATATAAATTTAATCTGTTATGGTGTGTATTGAGAAGATTAGTGGTGCGTAAATAGAATTTCCCTATATATATAGAGAGAGAGAGAGAAAATAAAAGAAAATGAGAGGGTTAAGAGATATGGGTGAGCGTTAAAGTTGGGGAGACAAAACAGTGGGTGAGGGTCAGATTTTTTTATTTTTTATTTTATTGTGGAGCCAAATCTTAGGAGACGAAATAGTAGGTATGGATTAGGTTTTTTTTATATTATTATTGTAGAGAGAGTAAAATCTTGGGAAGGTAAAAATCTTGAGAATGACAAACTTTGTCTTGGAAAAATGTGTTTTGAGAAGATAAAGAGACATTTATTTGAAAAATAAATTCAAGTTAATCAACTAAGAAAACAAAGAGGTACATGTTGCAAGCTAGAATAACTAGTTTGGTCGGGGCAAGTTATACCGATTTTTTCTTATTAAATCTGATATCCAACCGAAACCAAGAGAACAATCATCAACGCCAACCACAACTGACTACGTGATTGGTCGAAACCACTCGTATTGTAATTGGGTCAGGCAGGTTGGATTAGTTCTTCAAGTAATTCGAATTTCTATACACCCCTATTAGGAAGTGTAGCACTTGAGTTGATATTCATCAATGAGATTAAACACTTGATTACCAATCTTATGCTTGAGTGTGTTACTTGTTACTCCTTCCTTATGCTTGGATAGAAATTAAGCACATTTGCATTTATTCTTACACTACACATCATGCATTATGTGAGGTAGAAAATATGATATTAGATTTCTTATCTTGCATATCCAATGATGAGTGAGTTGTCCCATTTAGTGAAGGAAAAAAAACTCAAATGTTTGTTTTGCCATGCTTTTCATTTAGTAATCGAGCCTCTTGCCTTAATAAGTAGTGAGTGTTTGCGTTAAAGAGCAAGAGTGTATAGAATGACAAAAGTGACTACCTTCGGTATATAGCATTTTTAACTCAAGTTATTAAGCTCATTGAGGCATCTTCACACCTAGTGCCCTAAAACAATTTGGTTTAAGAGTCATTGACCCAACACTTGCTACATGGGTTAATTAGAAAGCTTAAGGAACCTAAACATTGTATAGTCAGAAAATAAATAAATAAAGCACATTGCTTAAGTCATTGTGGGTCATGGAAATTATGTGATTTGTAAAATTTAGGCTCTAATGTTACATTTATGCTGCATTTTCAGTTGAGTAATCACTTAACATAACATACACTTATGTCTTTCTATCTGATTATAAGTGTAACAACCTCGTTACGTATTATGCCCTTAATCATTAATTTTGAATGTTAATTAAGTGCTTAGTGTGAATTTCAATGCTAATTATGTGTTTTATATGATTTTTGGATTTATATCTGTTAGCCATAGGAATATCTGTTGTGACTTCTATTATAATTTGAAATTGAAGGCCTTAATGGTTTCAGAAACCAAAATTGGCTAGTTTATTATGAATGGTGTAATTTTTAGAGCCTAATGAGAAGTTTGATTAAAATTTGATTCAGTTTAAATTAATTAGATTAAATCAATTAAATTAAGCCTTGGAATAATTAACTTAGGCTTTAATTGCCTAGCCTAATCCTTGATTAGTTAATTAAGCTAATCTAGCCTTATATATATGCTAAGAATGAGATTAGGCTCATTATTTTTGCACTCAAAAATCTAAGAGAGAGAGCTTGAGAGAGAGAGAGAGAGAGAGAGAGAGAGAGAAGTTGATTTTAGAGAGAGGAAGAGCTTGGAAGCTTGGAACTACTTGTAAAATTGAAGAACTGTGAAAGGGAACTTAAGTTCTTGCTAAAATTTGCTTGATTGAAGACCTTAGGTAAACTTTTGAACCTTCATTTATGAGTTTAGGTCATCAAAGATGTGAATTCAAGAAATATATGATTAATTACAAGAAATGAGTTAAAGATGATGAATTTGAAGCTAATTTACACATGCAGGCATAGTTTTGTTGAATTTCATCCTTTTGAGCAAGGTTTTGTTATCCATGTTAGAATTGAGGATCATATCATACATACATTCAAGAATTAAGTTGTTTTAAAGCTAATCTCCATTTTTTGTAAGCTTTTGACAGGAATTTGAAGTTAAATGTTACATGCATGATCATTTGAGTTTGAGTTCATGAAATTTGACCATGAGGTTTGAGAATTGGTTTTGTATCCATTTTTATAGAAGAGTTTTTAAGTGTTTGAGAGGTTGTGTACAAGCCATGCAAGCTTTTGATTTGAAAATATATGCTTTGAAATTCAATTCAGTTATGGAAAACCCAGATTTTGACCTGTTTGCTCGAGCGAACAAGTCATCGCTCAAGCGTACATCTCATGCATCCAAAAGTTCTGCAGACATTTGCAGCTAGCTTGAGAGACTGAGTTACTGCTAGAGCAACCATCTCTTTATTTTGCACCTTGGCTTGAGTGACCATCGAGCCTAGATTCAGATCATCTAGTACTTTTATAGACCATGTAGTCCGCTCGAGCGACTAATGTTGTGCTCGAGCGAAGTGCTCTGTTTCAGCATATTTTGAAAAGACATATTCTGATTACGTGTGACTTCTGAGCATTCTTAGACATGGAATGACCTAATAAGAAAAAAATCGAATGAAAAGAATTAAGTAAAGTGAGAATGATTTGAATTGATCAAATGTTCCAATTTGTGTTATGTGTAATGTAGGTTGGATCACGGAGGCGTGACAACACCTCGAACACTGTGAGTAATATCTTAGAAAAAGATATTTTGTTATATGCTATTTTCTTAAATGCTTTTATTGTAAGTCTCGTAACTCATGATTTTTGAAATATGAATGAGACTTTGAATGTTTCAATGTGACTTTCGAATTTGATTTGATCAAGATTAAAGTATGATGGACCCAAGGTCGTTTTGCATATAATGGACCTAAGGTCGTTTTGCATATAAGTTAGACCCAAGGTCATTTTGTATATTTATCTCAATGGACCTAAGGTCGTTTTGAATAATTGTCTCAATGCACAAAGGTCGTTTTGAATAAGAATATATTGGACCAAAGGTCGTTTTGAATATGAATATGTTAGACCCAAGGTCATTTTGCATATTTGTCTCAATGGACCTAAGGTTTTTGGATATTTGTCTCAATGGACTAAATGTCATTTTGAATAAGAATATATTGGACCAAAAGGTCGTTTTGAATATAAATATGTTGGACCCAAGGTTGTTTCGTCCCTTTGATATGTTTTAAGTATAATGGACTGGAGCCGAGGTCAATTTGCTTCGTTATGACCTGCTTAAGTCTATTATGAATGGAAATAATATTCTACATGTAATATGTATAAGTATGATTTATTTATATACAGACCTCATTCATTAACCTCTTTACTTTGATGTTATTCACTAGACTTTCGTTCACTCTTTATATATATGTATGTAGGTGAGCAACCGGTTGCCCAGCCTTAGAGTCTACCAAGGAGAAGCTTGTGGTTTTGAGATGTCAACCTTGGAGTGCCTTTTCTTAGAGCCTTTTATTTCTTTTGTTTTGATCTTTTACTTTCTTTTGTTGATCATGTTTGACCATGTCTTTATATAAGTTTTGTTTTTTGTATGATTATGATATATGTATGATCTTAGACATGTGAGATCTTTTTATATATGTATGGGTATGAGTTATTAACATACAAAACATTTTTGTTCATGCCATTTATGCACAAGCTCATTGGACAAATTTTATATTTCTGCTTTCGTTTCTGGCTCCATATATTTAAATATGATTTGATTTCTGTCTGAGGCCGTAGGTAATCTTATGATTATTGGTCGATTATGATCCAAACCTCTAGGAGCGGGTTTGGGTCATTGCAGAGTGGTATCAAAGCACGAGTTAATAACTCACACACTTATCCAAGTGAGCATTAACGTGTGTAGAAAAGACTTAAGGTGCATCCATTTTATAAGAACATATTTGTGTGCATTGAGAATATGTGAATATATGAGATATGAGATATGAATTGTTGTGCCTATGTGTACGAGCAAGTTTTTGTTTTTGTTATAATGCAAGTTTATATAGATGATGGTGAGATAGAATTGTCCTCCATTGCTCGATTAGATAGAATGGAGAGAATGATGCCAGATATGGCAAAAAGTTTGAGGCAACAACAATATGGCAACAACCGCCACCCCCACCTCTAATGACAACAACAATATGACTGTATAATTTCCCTCACTGAAGAATTCAAGAAGATGAAACCACCATTGTTCCATTGGCGAGTAGACTCATTAAAAGCTGAAGCTTGGGTCCTTGGAACTGAGAAATTATTTGAGGTATTTCCGTATACCGAGGCACAAAAGGTCTAGTTGGTCGCATTCACTCTAGAGGATAAGGCAAGAACATAGTGAATGTTAATCCGAGAAGACAATAAGGGGATTGATTGGGAACGATTTCTTGAAATTTTCTATGAGAAATATTTTTTGTAGTGCATCCGTGATCGAAAAGTGTCCAAGTTTGAGGGACTCAAGCAAGGTAACATGACAATAGCCGAGTATGAAGCAAAGTTCATAGAGTTGGCCATATTTGCACCGCATATGGTCGACACCTATTACAAAAATGCAAGAAAATTCGAAGGTGGACTTCGAAATGCAATTCTAGAGAGAGTTAATGTGTTAAAACTACCCAATTATGTTGATGTATTGGACCGAGCCCTAATGTCTAAAACTAACATGACAAATCATAATAAACAATCTGAATGGAAAAGCAAGAAGCAAGGCTTTTTCTCAAAGAATGGATCATTTAAAAAGCAAAATACAGGATCAACGAGCACTTCAAACTCTACAAAGGATACGACACCAACATGTAGCGAATGTGGTAAGAAACATCGAGGGGTTTGTTACCGTATTTTCAGGGCTTGTTTTAAATACGGTAAAATGGGACACATGGTGAAAGATTGCCCCCAAACTGAGCAATAGAGAAATGGAAGACCAACCGTTAGTTCAACTGGGTCTGTCCCAATACCAGGAAACAATGCAAGACCTGTTGCTACAAGAGACACACTAAGACAAGGGAAAGTTTTTGCATTCGTCCTAGGTGATACACCGGATACCGAGGCCTTTGTCTCAAGTACCCTTTCTATTTGCATTCAAGATACTTATGCGCTACTTGATTCGGGTTCGACGCATTCTTTTGTATTTACTGTATTTGAATCTAAACTGAATAGACCAATGGAATCATTGCCTTATCTATTGTGTGTATCCGCTCCGTCTGAGAATTTGTTTTGTGTTCATCTGTATACCGTGCTTGTGAAATACGTGTTAAGAATGCTACATTAGATTTGTTACCTCCCGGTATTAGGCATTTTGATGTGATTTTGAGAACGGACTGGTTGTTTAAATATTATGCTACCATTGATTGTGTAACAAATGCGTTTTGTTTATACTACCGGGACATGATGAATTTGTATTTGTGGGTAATGATG
Source organism: Camellia lanceoleosa (assembly GCA_025200525.1). Taxonomy (NCBI): domain Eukaryota; kingdom Viridiplantae; phylum Streptophyta; class Magnoliopsida; order Ericales; family Theaceae; genus Camellia; species Camellia lanceoleosa. The sequence goes on from CM045759.1 coordinate 154,429,355, forward strand.
TAGTATCTCCGCCTTACTTAATTTCAGCAATAAAAGCATGCAAATTACTTTAAAAAGAGATGTCAGGGTTATTTGTGTAGTATTTTGATGGACCGATCTATGAATGTTATGTTAGATGACATTCCTATTGTTAGAGAATTTCCAGATGTGTTTTCAAAGGAATCACTAGGGGAGTTAGTTGACAGGGAGATTGACTTCACTATTGAGGTTATCCCGAGTACTCAACCCATTTCGAAAACCTCATATAGAATGTCAACTATTGAGATGAAGGAACTAAAAGAATAGTTATAAGATTTGCTTGATAAGGGTTTATTCGACCGAGTACTTCAACTTGGGGTGCACCAATTTTATTTGTGAAGAAGAAGGATAGAACCTTAAGCTTGTGTATCAATTACTAAGAATTAAATAAGGTAACGATCAGGAATAAATACCCTTTGTCTCGTATTGATAACTTGTTTGATCAGTTGCAGGGTTCATAAGTGTTTTTAAAGATTGATTTGAGATCCGAGTACCATTAATTGAAAATGAAAGCTAAGGATGTTGAGAAAACTGCGTTTCAAACAAGGTATGGGCATTACGAATTTCTAGTTATGCCATTTGGGGTTACAAATGCCCCAGCAGCATTTATGGACCTTATGAATCGAATTTTTAAATCATACATTGATGAATTTGTAGTTGTTTTTATTGATGATATTTTGATTTACTCTAGAAGTAGAAATGAACATGAACAACATCTAAGAACCATTCTTCAAACACTTGGAGAGAAGAAATTATATGCGAAGTTGAAGAAATGTGAATTTTGGCTAGATAAAGTTGTGTTTCGATGAAGTTATGTTTCTAGGGCATGTGATTAATAATGATGGAATTTTTGTAGACTCGCAAAAGACAGAGGCAAATGTAAATTGGCCTATGTCGACAAATGTGACGATAGTCCGAAGCTTCATGGTATTAGCTGGGTATTATAGAAGATTTGTGAAAGACTTTTCAAAGATAACAGTACCACTTACTCAACTTACTCGAAAAGGACAATCGTTTGAATGGACTGATGAGAGAGAATCAGCCTTCCAAGAACTAAAGACAAGATTGATTACAGCACTGGTTTTGATATTGCCTTTAGGTATAGAAAATTTTGTGATTTATAGTGATGCCTCATATAAAGGTTTAGGTTGTGTATTGATGTAGAACAGAAAAGTGATAGGTTATGCTTTTTAGCAATTGAAGCCTCGTGACAAAAAACTACCTAACTCATGGTTTAGAATTGGCCGCGGTTGCATTTGCTTTGACGATTTGGCGCCACTATCTATATGGAGCAAAGTGTGAAGTCTATACCGACAACAAGAGTTTGAACAACTTCTTTACCCAAAAGGAGTTAAATATGCGACAAAGAAGATGGCTAGAACTAATTAAAGACTATGATCTCCAGATTCGGTATCATCCGGGTAAAGCCAACACCGTAGTTGATGCTTTGAGTAGAAAATCAACGGGGAATTTGGCATGTTTGCTCACTAAACAGAAAGAACTACTGAAAAACTTTGAGAGATCCGAGATTGAAGTGGTGTTTCATGAACAGGGTGGGCTAATAGTCGTTATTTCAGCTCAACTGGCAATCATTAATGAGATTAAGCAAAAACAAAAGCAGGATGAGTTCCTTAAGAAAGTGTTTAATGAATTTGAATTGAATCCAAAACTGGGGTTTAGTATTGAAAATAAGGTGTTGTAGACGTGCCCGAACGTCCTGGCTCCGCGCGTGAGATTTGGCACGAAATCTGTTTTGTTCATTAGCTGCTATAGTTCGAACTCAATGTCACGGTTCTAAATCTAATCTCGTAAAGTGCAATGCAAGACTGATAAATCACCAAAGAGTCCAAATCCGGCAAATCGTTTTTGGAAAACTAATTTTTATAAAGAAGTGCCAAACATGGACTGCTTTGCCAGATACAGAGTCGCCACCTAAATGTTTTTATTTTGGGAAATTTAGGAAACCCTGACTCGTGCCTAAGGACACGTGTCCGTCATCACTAAAGTTGACTCAGCTTGGGAACTTGGGTACGAGAGGGGAAGGTCATGCAATGAGCACCCCCGCTCGCCCGATCAAAGATCGGCCTTTACTAACATGATATCTTGTTTTTGAAAACACATGCGCTCTTATTCCGGTTTATTAGCTAATCTTACTACGTGATGCGCACAACACACAAGTATAGACTAGATCGCCTAAGTTGGAACAAAACATCTCATGTTTGTTTGTTTGAAAATGGTTTGAAGGTGCTACTCGCAAGTAGGCTAAGACGTGGATTTGCCACCCTCAAGTGGGCTTAGAAAACGTGATTTTGCCACTCTCAAGTGGGCTCAAAACACACATTTTGATGAATTGTTCCAATTCAAGCAATCCAACCTTTACCCACAGGCATTCAGGCAATTAAACACTTAAGTAGTTAGCCTCATGGCAAGCATGCTATCATGGCAACACTTACACACATGCAAGATGCTAAAGCGTAAAAGCTTACCTTGTACTCTGAGCCAAAACAACAACTAGTTAGTAATTATGCATGATCCTAGTTTATGTTAAGATGGCTAATGCAATACATGCAAAATGCAACTAAGATAGGCTCGGCTATTCTAAAATGGCATATGAAATGCAATTAGATAACATGTATTCAAGTAGAAATTGAAATACAATGCAGTTAGTATGATGCGCCGAGCCCGGTGCATGCAAGACAGATGAATGGATGCAAACATGTGAGCATAGGAATGCTAATTGAAATGTGACCTAGAACTAACCATCGTAAGCGGTTAAGTAAAAGGGAGAAAGACGTGGGGTTGGAAGATATTCACACACTCACGCACATTTATTACAAAATTTGCCTCTCGACGGAGGATCCGAATAAATAATACAAATCAACTAATTAACCAACTATCCTAGCTAATTAATTATTACAAAACTCTTAACTAATTAAACAAATTAATTAATTTACAAAGCCATCTAAGCAAGAAACTAAAGTAGGCTGCCATTGCCCTGCCTCGAAATGATGAATGATGCGTGCTCAGTCGCATCACTCAGAAATCCGTTGCCATGCCTCATTTTGCCTCTATTTGCACTGTTTTGCACTATTTTGCACCTCTGAAAACTGTGAAAATCTCTGTGATACTTCTGAACCACCTCATGGACACTCTGAGTGGCCATCGGCCAAGGGAAAGGGGTCATCGACCACTTTTTAGGCTATCGGCCAAAAATTGTTAGCCGATTGGCACTGTAGATAGCCGATCGGCCATCTCTTCCTGCAAATTGCTCCTTTTGCTACAGCAAAGGACAAACAAGGGCATGGCAATACATTTGCAAGGTAATGTTGTGCAACTACACCCCTTATCATGTTTGGAACTCAAAGGAGTGTTGTGTTCGACTCTCGAGCCATCAATCACGCATTTTGATGCATGATGGCCAAAGAGGCCGAATTGTACACATCAATATGGAATGAATGCACAAAAACACACAAATGCCTCACACTCTATCATGTTGGATCAAGAGTGTCGGCGATCAAGGATTGAGGCACGTTTTGTCACTTCAAGTACGAAACATCCCTCGGTTCTTGTGTTTGGTTTGACACCCCAAACCAAACACAATGCAATGCATGCAACATGAAAAAGCTATGCAATGCAACATAAGCATGCCAAATGCAATATGACTTCAACATGCACACAAGGCTAAGGTAACAAGCATGCCAAATGCAATGCAACCTAAACATACAAACATGCATCGCATGCAAAGATGGACAAGTATGCAACAACATGCAAAAATCACACAACGCGATGAGCATGCAACAACATGCAACAATGACAAAATGGAACAAGCATGCAACAACATGCAACAATGTCATGTAATGTAACTAGCATGTAACAACATGCAATGCACCAAGCAATAACATGCAACAATATGCAATGATAGGCAATGAGACAAGCATACAAATGTCATGCAACTCAAGCATGCAAGCATGATGTAAAGTAGCAACATTGAACAACATGGTAAATGGACTTAAACTAAAGATGGACAGACCTCAGCCATGCCCCAAATCAGTGGCCAAAATTTTAAAACAATGGCATGAAATGCACATACAAACATACATGCCAATTGGCCTACGAATCAAGGCATAAGAGGACAACTCTTAAGAGCATTTAAAGGGTGAAAAGCATGGAAGTGTGACAACACTACAAGCTCTAAAATCATGCTAGAAATGATGCCAAATCACACAAACAAGTCAAGCATAACATGCAAGAAAGCTCAAGGCTCAAGGCTAGCCAAGGAGCTTGTACTGAAGCCACATGAATCAAGTCCCAAAGAGCCAAGGACAACCAAAATAGTCGTAGATCATGCCAAAAGGAGTCTAAAACATGCAAGGGCCAAAGCTAAAACAAGCCAACATGAAGGGCATAAGGCATGATGCAAGTAAGGCCAACAAAGGGGATTGCACTACACCTATTACAACCAAACATGGCATGACTTAACCAATAAAAATTAGAGTTATAGCATGCCAAAATAAGCCCAAAAACCTATTGAGATGGCATCCTAAAGGCCTAAGCATAAAGGCATGCACAAAGGTCCACTCTTAAGGCATAAAACACCAACTCTTCAAAGCGTTGAAGGGATGACAAATGCGACTGCATTTCTACACTACATGGACTGAAATCACATATGAAATGATGCCAAATCAAGAAAATGGTCTAAGCAATACATGCTAATGACTTGGACACTCAAAGCTAACAAGCTAGATTGAACCATGGCTATACAAAACAGTGCATGCATGACTAAGACAATACAAATCAGAGTTAGAGCATGGTAAAACATGACTAAAAACTTCTTTGAGTTGAGCCAAAACATGCAAGAATGATCATCCAAATACAAGATACATGTCAAGGCAATAGAGAGGATTACATTACAAGTGCATGATGCATGTAAGAGGCTATCAAACCAACTTTAGACAGAGGTATAGCATGCTAAGATAACACCAAAAAGTTGCTGAAATGGGGCCAAAACATGCCAAGTAAACATGCTACTATTGTGAGCCATTTATGCTAGCAAATGAGACACAAGGAGAGAGGGGTGTCCCTCTCCTATTCAAGACTCCAAAACCACCTTTCCACCGCTGAAAATCCTCTAGATTTCAGTGGTAGAGAGCAAAGGCTAGAACAAGGGCCAAAAGAGATGGCTCAAAACAAGGCCAAACAAGGCCTACGAAGGGGTAGACCACCCCCAACCAAAAAGAGACCTTAACCAAACATCACAAGCATAAAAAATAGAAGTTTTTGTAGTTTAGAGTTATGCTTAAAACAATATGCAAGTAGGTCTAAAAGCTTAAGCCAAAATAGGGGATTAAAAACTAGAATCTCACCCTTGAAGAACACCTTCAAGAACACAACTCCAGCAGCTTTTCTAAGCTTAAACCACTCCAAGAACTCTGAAACCAACTCCTAAGGGCCTCAGCAACCAAAGAATGGTGTTCTAGTAGGTGTTTGTGTGCAATAGTGTGAAGAATTTACACTTTTGGGCACAAACCAAGGTAAGACAAGAAAGAGAGGTAAAATATATAGAGAGAGAGATATAGAACTTGTATATCAAATTCTCAGAACCTTTGGAAAGGGAGGGGAGGCTCCCTTCTTATAGAATTTCAATTCTTAAGCTTGTTGAACAAGCTTGAGTCTTGAAACAAATCCCTCCATACACGTGTATGGAGGATGAGAATTGTGCCCACCAGCTGTCACAGCTGACACAAAATATCTGCAAAAAAAAGATGGAAAGGTCTTGGCTAAAAAATATGGCCGATCGACCAAAAAGAGTGCCGATCGGCCAACACTTATGGCCGATGGCAAGAAAACATGACCGATGGCATCGTGCCTTAGCCGATGGGTTGAGGGGATGGCCAACAAAGCCACCATCTTCCCTCAGAAGCAAAAACACAAGTGCTTGGTCCACAACCAAGTACAAAACAGACAAGTTGAGAGATCTTAAGGCAAGGCGCGCAGCCCAGACCTTCGGGAACTCAAAACGAACACGAGCATGGATGATCATCGAGTGTTCAAACGATGACGTCCAAGTCTTGAGGACGGTCAAAAATAGGGTGTCTACAGGTGTTGAACTTTCAAAGAAGATTGTGTGTTCTGAATATTTCTTATTTGAAGAAAAGAATCTTGGAAGAGGCTCACAAGTCAAAGTTTGCTATACATCTAGGCAACAATAAAATTTATCGAGATTTGAAATAAAGTTACTGGTGGCCTAACATGAGGAAAGAAATTTAAAAGTATGTATCTAAATGCCTTCAATGTTAGCAAGTCAAAGTCGAACATCAACGGCCAACAGGGTTGCTTCAGCCTCTCTCTATTCTGGAATGGAAATGTGAGCACATAACCATGGACTTTATTGTTGGTCTACCTCAGACACCTAGAGGTATGAACTCGATCTAGGTTATTGTGGATAGGTTGACTAAATTTGCACATTTTCTACCTATAAGGACTAGTTATAATGCTTATAGACTATTTACAATTTACATTGATAAAATTGTTTGTTTACATGGAATACCGGTATCCATTGTCTCGGATAGGGATGCAAAATTTGTATCTAGATTATGGAAAAGTCGTCAAACAGCAATGGGAACGGAGTTGAAGTTTAGACCCTCTTTCCACCCGCAAACTGATGGACAATCGAAAAGGACTATACAAACCTTGGAAGATATGCTCCGAATGTGTGCCTTGGATTTTCAGGGAAGTTGGGAAACTTATTTACCGTTGGCAGAGTTTGCGTACAATAACACTTTCCACTCTAGTATTGGTACGGTGCTGTACGAAGCCTTATGTGGCAGAAAATGTAGATCTCTGATTTGTTGGACCGAAGTTGGGGATAGGGTCTTGCTTGGACCTCAAATTGTGCAAACAACCACCAAAAAGATTAAAGTCATTTAACAAAGGCTCAAAATTGCGCAAAGCCGACAAAAAAGTTATGCGGATCATAAAAAAAGGGCTCTTGAGTATGAAGATGGTGATCATGTGTTCATTCATGTGATTTCGATAAAAGGTCAGTCAAGATTTGGCAAGAAGGGCAAGTTATTAGCCCGATATATTGGGTCATTTCAGATTTTGAAAAGGCTAGGTCCAGTTGCATACCGAATTGCTCTACCGCTAGGGATGCAACAAATGCATAATGTGTTTCACGTATCAATGTTGAGAAGCTACCTTCGAGTTCTGCTCCATGTTTTTGATTATCACCGGATAGCTCTCGATGAGAATATGGAATATGAAAAGAAACCGATCCAAATACTTGACCGACAAGTGAAACAGTTGAGAAATAGACAAATTCCTATGGTAAAAGTAGAATGGAAAGAGCACTATGGCATAGAGGCAACTTGGGAGAAAGAAGATGAAATGAGGCAAAGGTATCTCGAATTGTTTCTGACACAAGGTAACCTAAGTTTGGTGGACCAAACTTCTTAAAGAAGGGAAGATTGTAACAACCCCGTTATGTATTATGCCCTTAATCATTAATTTTGAACCTTAATTTTTGAGTTTAGGTCATCAAAGATGTGAATTCAAGAAATATATGATTAATTATAAGAAATGAGTTAAGGATGATGAATTTAAAGCTAATTCACGCATGCATGCATAGTTTTGTTGAGTTTCATCCTTTTGAGCAAGGTTTTGTTATCCATGTTAGAATTGAGGATCATATCATACATGCATTCAAGAATTAAGTTGTTTTAAAGCTAATACCCATGTTTTGTAAGCTTTGGAAAGGAATTTGAAGTTAAATGTTACATGCATGATCATTTGAATTTGAGTTCATGAAATTTGATCATGAGGTTTGAGAATTGGTTTTGTATCCACGTTTATAGAAGAGTTTTTAAGTGTTTGAGAGGTTGTGTACAAGCCATGCAAGCTTTTGATTTGAAAATATATGCTTTGAAGTTCAATTCAGTTATGGAAAACCCAGATTTCGACCTAATCACTCAAGCGAACAAGTCATCGCTCAAGCGCATATCTCATGCATCCAAAAGTTTTGCAGACATTTGCAGTTGGCCCGAGCGACCAAGTTACCGCTCAAGTGACTGCTTCTTTATTTTGTACCTTGGCTCATGTGACCATCAAGCCTAAATTCAGACCATCCAGTACTTTTGCAGACCATGTAGGCCATTCGAGCAACCAATGTTGCGCTTGAGTGAGGTGCTTTGTTTTTCAACAAATTTTGAAAAGACATATTCTGATTACGTGTGCATTCTTATTCCGTTTTGAGCATTCTTAGACATGAATTAGGCCTCATAAATGACCTAATAAGTAAAAAATAGAGTGAAAAGAATTAAGTAAAGTAAGAATTATTTGAATTGATCAAATGTTCCAATATGTGTTATGTGTTATGTAGGTTGGATCATGAAGGCGTGACAACACTTTGAATACTGTGAGTAATATCTTAGTAAAGATATTTGGTTATATGCTATTTTTTTAAATGTTTTTATGGTAAGTCTCGGAACTCATGAATTTTGAAATATGAATGAGACTTTGAATGTTCCAATGTGACTTTTGAATTTGATTTGATAAAGATTAAAGTATAATGAACCCAAGGTCATTTTGCATATAATAAACCTAAAGTCATTCGGCATATGAGTTGGACCCAAGGTTGTTTTGTATATTTGTCTCAATAGACCTAAGGTCGTTTTGTATATTTGTCTCAATGGACCAAAGGTTATTTTGAATAAGAATACATTGTACCAAAGGTCGTTTTGAGTATGAATATGTTAGACCCAATTTTGTTTTGTATATTTGTTTCAATAAACCTAAGGTCGTTTTGTATATTTGTCTCAACGGACGGAAGGTCGTTTTGAATAAGAATATATTGGACCAAAGGTCGTTTTGAATGTGAATATGTTGGACCCAAGGTCGTTTTGTCCCTTTAATATGTTTTAAGTATAATGGACTGGACCTGAGGTCGTTTTGCTTCGTTATGATATGCTTAAGTTTGTTATGAATGAGAATAATATTCCACATGTAATATGTATAAGTATGATTTATTTATATATGAATTTCATTTATTAACCTCTTTACTTTGATGTTATTCATTGGGTTTTTGCTCACTCTTTATATATGTGTATGTAGATGAGCAACCGGTTTGCCCAGCCTTAGAGTCTGCCTAGGAGAAGCTTGTGGTTTTGAGATGTCAACCTTGGAGTGCCTCTTCTTAGAGGCTTTTGTTTCTTTTGTTTTGATCTTTTACTTTCTTTTGTTAGTCATGTTTGACTATGTCTGTATATAAGTTTTGGTTTTTGTATGGTTATGATATATGTATGATCTTAGACATGTGAGATCTTTTTATATATGTATGAGTATATGAGTTATTAACATACAAAATGTTTTTGTTCATGCCATTTATGTACAAACTCATTGGACAAATTTTATATTTTTACTTTCACTTTTGGCCCCATATAATTAAATATGATTTGATTTTTGTCTAAGGCTATAGGTGATCTCATAATTACTGGGCGGTTATGATCCAAACCTCTAAGGGCGGGTTTGGGTCATGACAATAAGTATGGAGGAATTTGGCTGTAACGCCCTCAAAAAACCCTTTCTTATCCTGTTCTCTCGGCATTGCCACCATATGATACATATAGACAAATGTAGGGATAACAACTAAAACACAAAATTCGGTTCATTTTTGCCTCCTTGAACTATTTTTTCAACATTTACAATTTTGATTCCTTACATCGTCAGAATACAACAAAACAGTTCAAAAAGTATAAAACAATTACAATAGCTAAGACCTAATTGGGACGCCCTTCCTAATGTGTCATTTCAAAACACTAATACATAGACAACACATAATTACAACTTATTTAAACAAAAGTCAACAAGTCCCCAAAAGATTGACAATCAACTCCACAAAAGATTTCTTCATACCAACATCATTCCTTAGTGGCCATCTCATCTCCAATTCCAGAAACTGTTAGCTTTGGGGTGAGCATAAGCTCAGTAGGCAATGCATTTAACAATTTATATAGCCAATTGAAAGACTTATGATCATGCAATGCAACTTTGAAATGATATGTGTGTGTGTGTGTGTGTGTGGAATAAATAAAGATGTACGAAAGGGTCCATGTATGTAAATGAAAAGATGTAATGCATGAGTCTTGTTCTATCTTTTTCCACATTTCAATCGAGCAGTAAACTAGCTATGACATCCCAAGTAAGAGCCGAAAGTAAAACATACATATATAATAGTAATTTTGTGTATTGAAAATAGTCTCACATTTGCCGACTCCAAAAACGGAGGGCGTTGGGCACCCAAAAAAAAACATTTTTGACTTTCCACATTTGCCGGCTCCAGAAACGGCGGGCTCGTGGATACCCAAAAACATTTTTTCACATTCGTCTTGCAATATGCGCAGACAGGGAAATTGGGCACCTTGACTCCCCACGCGAGTACCAATTACAATACGCAACTCAAAACCAACCCGACTCACTGCCTAGACTCATAACCCATTTACCCCCTTTTTGCGTTCAACCGTTTTCACAAAAACAGAACCAAAAGAAATGAACAATGCATATGATGCATGAGTCTATAAATAATGCATAATTTTCCTAAGATAATATCAATTCACAATAGTGCAACTGTTCTCATTTCATAAATCAAAGCATTCCCATCATCATTTGTCATCTCATCTCAAGTTCAACATCAAAAGGGAACCTCAAACTTGTATTTCAAACCCAAAACCAAGTAATTACACTCAATTTCATATTTTAGAAATTAATTGAGTAAAACCCCTGAAAATTAGGGTTTGAGAAAAATTGGGATTTTTCTCACCTTTATGAAATTGAGGCAATCATCAATCATAAACAATGATATTCCATCATAAGAAGTGTAATTCCTTCAACAATCACAAAATTTCACCCTCATTGTTCTCAATCTTTAGTCAACAAGCTCAAATCAATACGTACATATACATATATATATATATATGAATAGCTAATGAAATTACTACATAAGCTACTCAAATTGAAGATATAAAGAGTTAAAGACACCCCTACCTCTAAATGGTGGGTTAGGGTTGCGAATCTACAAGAAACTTCGACAAAATCGTGAAACAATCTATAGAAATATTGATCTATGCTTGCTCTTCAACCTCCCTGAAAGATTTAGGGTGAATCTTGGGTAAAAAGATGAGAAATCAAGAGTTTGGAATGCTAGGGTTTCGGGTTTGAAGGATAGTAGGAGAAAAGAGGGAGAAAAATAATGATTTTGGGGCCAAAAAGTCACTTTATAATATCTAAAATCGACCTGGTCGCTCGATTGAAAGAAGCTTGGCTTGAGCGTAGAAAAGAAGGTCTCAGAATCTCTGAAAATCACGTAGTTCGCTCGAGCAAAGAAAAGCTCGCTCGAGCGAGCTTGCTTCCAGCATAGAAACTCTCAAAATTCAAACAAGTATAACTCTCTTGTTCAAACTCCGTTTTAGGTCATTCTTGTGTGCAAATCGAAGCCCCAAAAAAATCTTTCCAATGGTTCTAGTCTCACATCCAAATTCAATGGGTGGAAAAAGAAAAGGGCAAAAGAGTGAAGGTTGGTCAAAAATGAAAACTCAAATTTGGGGCTTGTGATATAATCTTGCCTAAATACCTTGTTAGGGCTTCAATAAAGTTTTAAATATCACCCAAGGGCCCTCAATTATAATATTTAAGGTTCACTTGCCAAACCATCAATACCAAGAGTCCGACGACCATACAAGTTTTAAGGTGAGACACCAATTTACACCATTCAGATACGTATTAGAATCTGAGTTATTACATTGGCATTCACATTGAGAATGTGATGGTTTCTACTGTTTAATTATGTTTATGAGTAAAAAATTGCAAGCTTCATTCACTTGATATTCTTGTGATATTTGTGTGTTGCATTATAGTTGAAATTCATATTCTAAGACTTAACATTGTTCTTTTGGATACATGAATGGCACACTTGATGTTTATGGGTAACATCACTAGAAACCTCACGAGACTACACTCGTCCATTTGGGTAACCTTATGATTTAAAAGGCTTGTTGCATATGCAAAATGCAATTGTATTTCCTACAAAAGTGGCTTAATTTAGCTTACCGTTGTTTTATTTTGTTTCATAATGTCCTAGGTCTTTGAGCTGATTCGAACTTGTATATCTAGACTATCCATTTTACTTTTAGAGTTTTGAGTGTGGTGTGATGTGTTAGTGTTACGATTTAAGCCTTGTCTAACTTCTGTAATGTTATAGCGAGTTTGATATTTGGTTTTAGGCATAAGTATGAAAACAAAGATTTAGAAACACTCTAACTACAAACACATTCGAATATGATTGAACAAGCGGCGAGGTTGAAATTTGAATGGCCAAGAATCAGCGTGGATAAGAGGCACCACCGCACAAGAGGCCATGGTGAGGACACGTGTAACCACCACACGTGCAGCCATAGATGTGCGACCACCTCTCGAGCGATGGTGAGCTTCGCACGAGCGATCGACCTTGAGATGCAAACTACTTTAGCTCTGCACAACTAAGGAATCGAGACCGCACGAGTAACCAGACACAATTCAGTCTCGAATTTTGTGCACCTTTTTGATAAATCTGATGCCTTCTCTCTTTTTCCTCATAACACTTTAATCGTTCTCTCTCTCTCTAAAATCTCTCTTTTATCTCTACAAACACACACAAACCCACATATTTCCTCAAATCGACTAAGATCCTTTGAGATTTAGGTAGTAATTCTTGAGGCCAAAGTGAAGAACTCGGTGAGGGCTACATTTTGACCGGTGAAGATTGAATTTTGGTGTCGTCAAATTTTGGGGTTTTTGCTTCCTTGCTCTTCTAGCTTTTTAGGGATTTTCTTTGCTCCTCTTTAACATTTCTCTATAGATAGACATGTGGTATTATGAAAACATGATTTGATAAGAGATTTTTGAAATGCATGAAATAAAGAGTTAAGAGTTTTAAATCAAAGAGATTACTTTTGTGATTTATCTTGCATTATGGAAGTTTTGGTCAAATAGCACAAATTTATGATGTTTAAAGTAAAAAGCCCTAATTTTTAATTTGATTTCGATCCCTGCATCAAGTGCTAAGAACATTGTGAAGACTGTAGTGGAGGTTTTGGATGGCATGGATGTGGATGAAGGTGTAACGGTTGGTTAAGTAGTTGGTGATGTACATAAGGGTGTTACAGATTTGCAAGTCCATGACATTGAGGACGTAATGTAGAACGTGATGAACCAAGTAGTTGCTATGGATGACATTGATAGTGTGGATGCAAGTAAGGCGGTCTCGACAAGTCCTGGGCCTAAGATCACATACCTAATCAGACGGGTAAAAAGTAAACCAAGACATGAATTCAAACTGTCTGATTATGAGTACCCTGGGGTTGGTCGACATGTCAAGCAAAGTTATAAACTAGCAGAAGTACTGTGTCACGTCTAGAAGTGGTGTACACTATTGAAGATGTTGATGTAGAACATAGAACGTGGAATGGATTTGGCATGAACAAAAGGCATGTTGTAGCATGTTGTATGGAATATGATGAAGGAAGACGAGATGAAGTTGTTGGAAGATGTTTATAGCTTTGAGGGCGACGGGTAAATTATTTTTATCCGTCGTAATAAATTTGTGAACGTTATCTGGTAGTAAGCTTCACATGCTGGATTTAGTCGTTCTTGAAATTGTCTAATGTGTTGCAGGGCCGTAATATAGGATGGGAATGAGAATGGGATTCAAGTGTACTTTACGGATATATATAATTTGGTGCAACAAAGCTCAATTCATGGGAATGTATGTGCCTCTTAGTCCATATATTTGCGAATTTATAATGTTAATGTGAACTTGAATTGTTTTTGTTTTTTACTTACGAAACTATGATATTTGTGTAGGTGATCGACGCATATGTTGCAATGCCAATGGATTTGCAGAAGCGGTTCGCTAAAAGGGTCGAATTTGCTAACAAATCGTACGTGTATAGCAGCGTGTGTTTGGTATGTAATATTGAATGTGGACTCCTATGGGGGTAAACAAAAACATAACAATGTGCAGTGTCTGTGTCAAACTTTATTGGGGGTACACTAACGTTAAGAGATGGTTGTGCAAGACATGATGCAGAGCACTAGCGCTTTGTCACGTACGAAATACTTGTATGTACACATGAAGGCTGCTCAAGGGCACAGATACATACATTACCCATCTACCATGCCAACTATTGGACAGTAATGGTGCATGATTCGGGAGGGGGACAAAGAAGCTCTACAACTCAATGAGGCAATGTCGCAGGGTATGTGATGAGCACTACAATGAGGCTTTGAAAATGGTAAGCGCATTAACGGTGCATGGTAACTTGCATAATGCTAGAACCTTAACACACATGTATATTCATCTATGTCAAACTTTGAAGTTACATGATTAAATTGGTGTTTGTATCGAATATTGATTACAAACCAATTGTTGGAAATGGTGTTAGGGAAATGGCGTGACCTTGCCAAAATAAATTGGCTGTGCAAATTGTTCATGACCTAGATAGAAATTGCTTGTGTATACTGATAATAACAAACGGACATTGAATTTGCTACGGGCATAGGTTGCATGTCATTGTTTTGAGTTTGAATGTTACGTAGTGAGTGAGGAGAGACAATTTGTTTGCGTGGCATTATTTATGTTTTTTTTAAAGAAACTATTTCTATTAGTGTTTGTTATGTTGGTTGGCTGACTTATTTGGACATGAAGTTGGTATAGTATGCTCGTAGAGTTTTCAACATAAATAGCACTTGCGGTGTCAAGTGTGTATTGTTTAGTGTTCTTTCATTGTATGAGTAGTTACCATGTAATGTGTGTACATTGTTTTTGCAGAAAGAGCGGTTAGTCGATCAACACAACATGTTTGTGAAGTCGAGAGTTGCTTTGAACATTGTGGGTAGGCTAGATTTTGATGGCACACTTGTGGCGGTTATGGAAAGCCCACAATAGGCTCCCGAATTGTAAGTGGTGTTAATATTAAATCTATTGGAACTGATTTTGTCGAAGTGTAATAAGAGGTAATTGTTTAGTCTCGTTTTATTTTTGCAGCTTAGACTACACTGTGTATGTACCCTTCATTGTCCGACAATATGTCCATGGAATTGATATTGACGCCACAATGGACGGCCTTACGCCAACCGTATTCCACGCGGTGATGGTGAAGATGTTCTTGAATGACCCAGGAAGAGGGCTATGGGCAAGGATACCGTAACCATTATGAATTACTTGGACGTAACCATACGTAGTTTGATGTTTCCCAACAATTGGTTTTTTTGTTTTTGGCATTGTTTGGAAACTGATTTGGATTATGTGTCAAATGGGATGTTAGTTTTGGTAATTTGGTTTAGTTAGTGGTGTGTTAATTCTGTGAGGTGGAGTATGGATACTTGAACATTTGCGCAGATTTAAAATTTATAATAAAATATTAGTTCAGGGCTATGGACATATGCAAATTTGTATACTATGTTTTGCCACCGTCTACTAATTATGGCTTGGTTTTGTGTTGAATGTCCAAGGTTAGTATTATGTGTGCAGTTGATTTGTTTGAATGCACATGATGTGTGCACCGTACTGTTTGTGTTAAACTTCATTCAGAAGGGACATTAGGCATGTTTAACCTTCGCAACTGTATTGGATGCCGCTGTTTTAGTATTATTAACGTAATTGTAAAGTAACCTGTTTTTCTTGAATGTAACTAGAATTTTGGGAAAGTACCCAGGTACCTTTTGTGCTTTGACTATTTACAATGCGGATTGACAACAGGAAAACATATATGGATCTGGGTGCACGACCCAATTTATATGCCGTTGACAAAGTAGTATGAATATTGTGATTGCCATTGCTGTTGCGGTTGATTTTTTTGCAAATTACATGGCCTAACTGTCTATTGCCAAAAATGCTAATTGCAATTCACTTAGGCCTCTAGGAAGTTAATGTTGCATAGTTTTCTTAAAACACACGTTTGTTCATACACAGGATTTTGTGGATCATGGTATACAGGTGGTATGTTGACATAAATTAGATGCGCAACAGGTTAAGACAATCAATGAGCTTAACCCAGCAATGTGGTTATGTTACATTGCTATAACAAGCTATGATACAAAATGTAAAGCTTGTGCGAAAATTATGTACTACCAAATCGGAATTGAAAAATGCATACGCAACATGCAAACGTGGAAACGCTACTCTACCACAATGGTTCTCAATAAGGAACGTTACAAATGAGCAATGCAACTGTGGGTTTTAAATTTTAATATAACATAAATGTTTAATGCGCAAAATTAACGTGCGGTAATGCAACATTAATAGGTTCATAACATAATGTAAGACCTAATACAAGGCTTGCATAATTAACAAGTGTTTGTCAAAAAATGAAATGTGACATGGTTAAATCAGTTTTTTGCATGTCTTCCTATTATGGTTACCCATCTTGCCACAACAACTACACTGAATGCATTGCACCACCTCCCCCCTTGATGGAATCCTCTTCCGCTTCGGCCCTCCGAGCGGGCGCTTAACAATAGGAGGTGCAATTACATAATCGGTAGGCGTGAATGTTGGTTTCTTAATTGTTGGGATAGGGATAATCAAGTCCAAGTATGATTCCATAAACTCCTTCACATGGTAATATGGCTCAATCGAATCATCTATGTTCCTCCCACTATTACGAAATGCAACCACTACGTGTGAACACGGAAACCCATTCACCTGCCATTGACAACACGAACATGTACGCCTACTAACATTAACCTACTAATGGGTGTGAATGCACCTCGTACACACGCTCACCAGATTAACTTACTATCTACACTCTGCTAGTTTTGTAAGCAGCCTCCAATTCCTTTTCTATCTTCGGACTGATCTTGCCAGTCCACCCACTAGATTTCATTCTATGCTTTGACCTCTGCTCCATCAGTTTACCCCTAATTGCATCAACCAACTATGCAATAGGAAGATGACGCGCTTCTCGAATCCAATTGTTGAAGGACTCAACAACATTCAACCACATCTCACCATACTGATGACCCCTGCGACACACACATCACAACCCATGTTGGCATCATGCTAGAAAACAACAAACAAAGACTATGTGAAACAAATACCGAAGCTAAATTTGTAAGTCATATAATTTTAAAAAAATAGACCCAGAACCTATAAATACCTGAAATACCCATTAGCTCAATGTTTTGGGTGCAAATCTTTCAAAAACTCCCCAACCACATACGAGCTACACATTTTCAGCACTTCAATTTTCCAATTATATGCTGTGACCGTAGGTGCGTATACACATTCACATAATTTGTGCATCAATCCAATTTTTTGCTCGGCGTTGACGTATTTCACATGGTGTCTTAGATTCATTTGGAGATGTAATAAACAAAAGGCATGATGTGCAATCGGGAAAACGTGTGGCATGGCTTGTAACAATTCAACATGTTGATCTGATACAAACGTCAAAGTTTGATCATGATCAACAACCTCTGACAACTGGCGCTAAAACCACTCCCAGTTCATTGTGTTCTCAGCGTCAACAATTGCAAACGCAATGAGAAACAACCCTGATGGCATTCACATAAAACATAAAAGAAAGAACATCAAAACACACACAAACCCACTTAGCTCCCAGACCAAAACACAAACCATTACACACATTATGCATCTTTGAGTTGGAAAAAAATTTGCAGAGATAAAATGTTCCCATATGAACACAACCCCTATTACCTTGGTTCCCATCCTTAGCAGTAACTGCAAGAAAATTACCCTTGAACCATCCCTTTAGAAACGTACCATCCAAAAACAACAATGGCTGACAATGCTTAAACCCATTTATGCATGCACGGAATGATATGAAATATGTAACAAACCTTCCGGTTTCCTATTGGAATTCAAGATTTATATAGCTATTTGGGTTGTTTTCTATCACTGCATCACTATACCACCTAAGTTGGTTAAACAACACGGCATGATCTCCATATACTTCACCCCTCGCTTTCTCAAGACCAAGCCAAGCAACCTAGTAGCTGACATCCAAACCATAGTCGTTTTTCAAATCAAAAACGACGTCAATTAAGCATGTCAAAGGTTGAGCGTGAACCCGATCCGCAACAACGTCAGCCACTAAATCGAACCCAGTACGTGGATTCCTGGACATCTGTACAGCAACACCACACGTATGCAAACTATCAAACCTCTTCAAATAAAAAATGTCGTTTGATGCTGACACCCTCGTATGTACTAACCTATTAGGATCCACATTCAACGGCGTATTTTGAAAGCGCCGTCGGAAATTCGTTTGCGCCGCCCATGAAAAACTCTCCCACATTCGTAACACCATATGCCTAACACGACGACAAATATGACTTCGACCTATGCGGGCAGTATAACGGTAATAGATCCGTCCGGTCGTCCATATTGAACATCCTGTCACCAACGGAGCACGGTCACTCTCGCCATCACTCGAACAACCACTCCTACTGCTACCACTGCTAGTCATACCATCACGCTTCTAAATAAGAACATCAATATGATCGAGTCTGAAAGATTTAGCAAATGACAACATGTTCTAAACATCCTCATCGCATCCAACCTTGAACTTATTATAACCGACTATAGCAAACAATAAAAACACCTACTCGGGAACCAACCCATCAAACTTCCTGCATATTTCATCGACCAACTGCGCGAATGTCAACGCTTGATGTAGTCGAACAACAACATTCATTTGCCCGTATGTACACAACAACAAAATAGTAGCCGCGATACCTGCAAAAACGACAAAAAAAATTTAATATCCCCCTTACCCACATTACCAAAGTGAAATCGTCCCCTCCCAAAAAAAAAAAACTTAATAACCCCTTTACCTCCGTTACCGAAATGAAAACATTCCCTACACCAAAAAAAAAAAACAAACACGCACACACACATTGCATATACAATGAAAACAATACATAGCATCACTCCCCCCCCCCAACACACACACACATACAAAAAAAAAAAAAAACTCTAAAAGAAAACCCAGAAAATACCTTGACAATAAACCGCTCAACGTAACACCGACACCGAAAAATCAACGCTACCTAACAACCTCCCAGTAATGCAAAAATGATTCCACAAGTTACACAAAACCACCAACAACAAATGGAAATGTTAAACAATTCTGCATAATTCTGCACAATTCACAATTCCAAATGGAAATGTTAAAAAGTTACCTTTCACATTGATACCCAAGCATCAGGTAAAAGAATCCCCCCAAATTTGCCCACAGGGGTATAAATGTAGACCTCACCCATACCAAATCAGAGGAAAATATTCCTTACCAAGAAAAAAGGACCAAATGGTACATAAAAAAACACACAGGACTAAATGCAACAACATTCCATCATTTGGGATTTATCAGTAATTTTTCCTATATTTTTTTAGTGTTTATTTTTGTTAAACTAGTTTCTAAGAATATTTTTTTTAGTAAAGAATATTCTAAAATTATTAAGTTTCATAAATTGCATTGATTTAGTTTTCTTTTTTATTTTATTTTATTTTATAAATAATGATGTACACTTATAGCTCAATAATTTTTAGTGATCAATAGAACATCTTTATTTTTTTACCTTAAACATAGGTTTATTTTAGAATGAGGAATTGCTAAGCATTTATTCTAGAAATTCTATAAATCAATGGGTCTATAAAGGGATCTTGCTTCCTACATTTATCCTTGAATCAATAAATTTTAATATTGTTACCCTACTTCACCTATTACACATTTCTGTTACATCAAAATCAAGATTGTCAATCATGTATTGTATGTATGGGCTAAGATATCAATTTCATTCTGGTGAAATTAGTGGACTATTATTAGTCTAGTACAAAAACCAAAACCTATTACATTCTTATTTTGGATGCCTTCAAATGTTCTGTTCACAAATAGAGAAGAGATCATCTACTACAGTTCACATTGAAAAACTTGGTTAATTTCTGTAAGCTGGGTTTGTTAGATTTTGATAGACAAAGAAAGCAGATTGAAGCTGGTTATTGTAAGTGAAATTGGAAGCTGTAGCTGGTAATATGCTATTTATACATAATGAGAGAGAGAAATAGAAATAGAACCAGATTTATTTAAGCTTCGTTGCTGGAATTGATGGTGGAAGCTAAAGCCATTGCATAAATTTACGCTTCATTTTTTTAAACAAAAAGTATTTTCAAAAAAATATTTTTTGTATTTTTTTTATTATATTTGGTATAATAGAAAGCAAAAATCAATGAAAAATATTTTTCTTGGTCAAAAGAAAATAAGCCTATTTTTGCATAAAATGTTTTCTATTTTTAAAAAGCAGAAAATGTTCTGGACTAAAATTTTACCAACACCACCACACTACCACCAACACATCACCATCACCATAGCCACCGCCACCATCACCCTCGTCGTCACCCCACCACCATGCCACCACCTCCACCTCCACCTTCCTTCCATCACCACCACCACCACCACCACCAAAAATTTTTGAAAAAAAAAAAAAAAATCATAGAAAGTGTTTTCCATTAAAAAATATTTTTTGTCCAAACTAACGGAGCGTTAGATAGAAACATGGAAAACCAAAAAAAGACTCAGAGATAATTTATTACAACTTTGTGGAATATGAAAGGTTTTGTTTTTGTTTTGTTTTTTGTTTTTTGTTTTTTTGTTTTTTGTTTTTTTGTTTTTGTTTTTTTTTTGTTTGTTATTTTTTGTTTGTTATTTTTTGTTATTTTTGTGAACAAATTGTACTTTTTGTGAGCAATGCTACATCGCCCGAATTTTAGATTGCCCGAATTTTGGCTTGTCGGTCGTCCAGCTGGTCATCCGACAATAAGGTGACAGCTGGGGTTGACAACGATGACAACCTTGATAGACGACTGTTGCACCTGTCGTTCGGGTGGTCGTCTGACTAGTAGTCTGGGCAGTGGACAGGCATGCACAAATTCGAATGATTCGGGCAAACTCAAATTCGTGTTACCAATCATTTTTGAATAGATAGTCAAAGGAAAAATTATATTTTGCCTAAGGGGAAAATTCATGTAGTTCTCCAAATTAAGTTTAATTGGTTAAAATAGTGGATCCCACCACTTTTATGTCTCCTTTAAGAAGACAAATGGATACGTGTGCAACTATATGGTGTGGAGAAATACTCCAAGACCACCAAATATCTTCTCTTATCAAATGGTAAGGGAATTACAAGTAGTCACTGCATTAGTAACTTGTCTTTTGGTTGGTATTGTTTAGGGAATGGCTTATCTCCAGTTGAAATTTCAACTGGACCAGGCGGTTAAGATCTCTTACAGGTAAGAGTCATTAAACAAAGGTTTCTCACCGGCAATAGTTTATGAAAAGATTCAATTGGACCAAGAGTTAGAATAATGGGCGATGGAATTTCATAAACTCTTACAGGTACGAGATCTTTGTTTAATGACTCTTACTAGTAAATATCTCAACGGTCTGGTTCAGTTGAACTTTCAATAGAGACAAGCCAAATCCATGTTTTAAGAACACAAAATCTCAATTGTTGTGGTTGACATCCACCGATTTTTTAGGAACAATGCTATACATAATTTCAATTTTTATTTTATTTTTTCATTCATAAGCACAAAGCAATAGGGCTCACATCAATAAATACACATAAAAACCACTTACTTGTGTCAAGAGGTGTGGAAAAAAATATTAAAAAACATATTTATATGTTTAGAATTTCTTTTTTGATAAGTGTTTGGTATTGAATAATATTTATATAGACTTTGTCATAAACGTCAATATTTTTAAGAGTAAAATTCATTTTAACCTCTTACAATTTAAGCTTGGAACATTTTAACCCTTATCATTTAAATATATGCAGATGACCCCATATAGTTTGGAACTGAAATGCAATCGTTACATTTTCTATTATATTTGACAGATGGTGTGCCACACACACATGTTAAGAGAGTTGGCAAGGAAAAATGTGACGTCCCAAAATTTGAGGACATCATAATAGGGTTTAAAACTTAAAATCAAATTAAGAATTCTCATCAATGTTGCCACCAAATTTACCATCATCCATTAATTAACAACACGAAAACTAAAAGTTCTTAAATTACAACTCCAATCAAATTTAAAACTTTGTCTTAGTACACAAATGTAACAAGACTAGAGAAAAACTAGAAAATTCAAAAAAATGGTTCACGGAATTTTGGGCATTCTTCAAGCTAACCAAGGCTGAATGTCGTCTTGCAAAGCCTAGGCGCTTTCTTCGATTTCTTCAATACTTGGCATAAAACGCCAGGGCAATGGGAATGCCAATGAGCGACGAGCTCAATAAGATACTACAACCCGAAAATACCCACCCCGATAATAATACTCACAAATAATAAATATTGTGTAATAATAGAATAACAAGCAGCATTTAACAAACATAACCGGAATGCTATTGGTTGAAATATTAACAGTAGACGATAAAACCAATGGCAAGCGGAAGCGGTATTTCATAATAAGGAAAAATGCCAACCTTTCTTTTTGAATTCATATAGATTTAGTCTAATAGGTAAGTTTAAGTAACTCCCGGCGGAGCACTATTTCCACTCAACCGCTAAGCAATGGCCATGGGCAATTCTAACTCCTCCTTGGTCAAATATTCAAATGTTACTTACCGTAACTACCAATGATGCCCATGCACCAGGGTTACGTACTCGAGTCATGACATCACAGTCTGCCTCAAGGGAACGATCTATGTTGTGACACCCGCACCACCAACCTTATATCACCTACACCGATAAGAGCCGAAATACCTTCACGTGCCATGTTAGGGTTCGCAACTCACTTGTACAAGATTCTAAACCGGGCTCGCCCCATCACTTTTAAATTTTATATGTATCATCGGCTCAATTTCATGTTTCTGTACTTCGTTGAATTCACATTTTTATGCGTGTGTGAGTTTTAGTTTGAGAACCACAGTGACATAAGGTTCATATAGCACAACACAATCATATATAGCAACCAAAATAAATGTGATAGAATGTCTTAGGAATCATCACAAGATTTCTTAAGAATTCACACACTTCTTCTTTCAGTACTGTATGATCAGACAAAAAAATATGAAACCCATACCAAATGAAGTTCAACCATTATAATATTTTAACTGGTGCTAGTTCATTGAGTTAGGAAAATATTTTGAGAAGAATACTAGGGATGAAAACGATTTTAAAATGGAGAAACAATTTTTGGAAGAAAACTGGTTTGTGGACAGTGAGTTACTTTAACCTCCAGCACAGGTGTTCTGTGTTCGAAAAATAAAAAGCGGCCTCAAACAGTGTCAAAATGAGGTATGGTTGGAACGGCTTGTTAGATACTTGAGTTTAGAACATATTTCCAGAAGGATTCGAAGACTGAAAATTAACGGAAGATGGTCAAATAATTTTTCTAAGAAAACTGGAAAGATTCTGTCGCATTTTAGTAAAACTACAACTTCTCCTTTTAGACTTACCCATTTTTTGTGAAATCAGTGGCAAATCAAAAATAACTCTTATATCTAACTATTCCAAATGGTCGCGCAGAAAAATACCATTTGTAGAGAAAATGGGACCTGTTTAAAGCCACTACTTCTGCTGTGTTGTAAGCGACGCTTAGGGAAAATATTTGTTTTGGTAAGAAATTGGTGTCCAATGATTTTTAAAAAAATTTAAAGAGTGTATAACACCTATATATACTTCCAGTATACACAAATTTTAACATCAATTATTTTCAATTTATTAGAGCCCTCTTTTCATCCGATAAAGTTTGAAACAGTGAGGAAGAATCTAAGTTTCAGGTAAAAGGAAGCCATTCTTATCTCATTTTACTCTCTTGCAAGATTATTTCAACAATGGAGAATATTGAACACATAAAAACAGTAGCTAAGCCATATATCTATGTTTGCAAGAAGGAATATGAAATTATAACATAATGAAACCCTCATCCTATCAAAATTTTAAACATGTATGGTACTATTTTACTATATATGACTTAACATGCTTAGTCTTGCATATATAAATTATATAAATTTAGTTAGAAGTATCTAAGGAAGGATAGAGGTGATGTATTCTTACCTCAAGAGTTTTTGCAAACACTTCTCAAAACTAAGTTTGAAATTGGTATTCACCGAGTACCCTCTCTTTTTCCTCTCTTTCTCTTCTCTTTTCTACTCTCTTTTTCTCCTCTCTTTTTCCTTCGTTGCTCAGCTGCGTGAATAGTAGAATGGCTGGGCTAAATGTGGGTTTCTTATGTAGGAGTTTGGGCCCTTTTTTTTTTATAAATTTATTTGTTTATTTTATTCTTCTTGGCTTGGGAATTATGATCTACAAGGATAGACTTGTAGGATGTTTCTAAGCATGCTTTGGCAGCAGCTCCTTGGGAAGAAAACAGTCGGATTCCTCTGCCCAAAAATTCTGATTTTTTTTTTTTTTTGGGTATGTTTAAAATGAAAATCAATGTATATATATATATATATGTCCTAGTCACTAGATGTTTTTCTCCCTACTATCCTCTAACTAACTTGGTTATTATTTATTTAACTTATTTAGTTTTCCACAACTGTGTTTAGATACAACAAATTTAATCACAAAATGATTAAAAAAAAAAATTATTTAAAGGAATTTAATATTGGTGTTAATCATGATGCTATTAATATAATAATTTAATAATCACAATTTATTGAATTAATATTATTATTAATAAACTAATTAGTTGTCCAAAAAATTCAGGTTCTTACAAAAAAAATACAATCTGAAGTCAAATTTGAATGGAAAAGGACAATATTGTCCATTTACTTCATTTTTCCCCATACACGTGATAGCTCTAACCTTGGGAGTGAGCAGCGGATATTCTGATCCACCCAAACCAACCGAACCGAACAATCCGCCGCATTTTGGATGGATGCGTGATGACAAGCGGATGGTTACGGATTGATTTTTTTCAATTCGCATAGTTTTTGACGAATGGCGGATTTGAGGTTTATTTGGCTGCAACCGAACCACCAAATCGTGAGCACCTCTAGTAATTTGCAAGACTTGGTATTTTCAATTTGTTTAGATATTTTGTTTGTGTTTTCAATTGAAAAAGAATTTGGATATTCTGTTGTGTTTTGTTTTCAATTTGGAAATCTTTTTATTAAATGGCAAAGGTTGATATTTGGTATTTTTGTGCAGAAAATAGGGGTGTCCATAGGGTCATCCGACCCGCACAACCCGCCCAAACCGATCCGAACCGCATGTATATGGGCGGTTTCGCAAATACATTAGGGTAGGGTGCGGTTTGAAAAATAAGAGAATTTCGGGTTGCGGGCGGGTTGCGGGTTTTACCCTTTCACAACCTAACCCCGCATTATATAAATTTTTTTTTTTTTTTTAAGAATAATCTCACCATTCATCTAGATTTTTTTGGCCCAAACAAATGGACGTTAAACATACCCTAACCTAATGAGTCAAAACAAATCTCTCATTCCTTTCATTTCATTTCACTCTCACACAACGCCGTTGTTCTTCTCTTCTCTTCCATCTCTGTCTCTGCGAGAAGCGACCACCACCGATCGGCGATCAAACTCATCATCTCAGGCATCTATCTCTCTCGAATGACGGCATTCCATCTCTCTCTCGTGAAGCCCGATCGACCTTCTAGCAACTCTCGTGTAAGTCTCAGTCTCTCTCTCTCTCTCGGTCTCAACGAAACACCGATTCCATTCCATCGATAAATAATCGATCTGTTGATATATATATATATTTTTGATAAATAATGATCGTGTGTTGATATTCATCCAAGATCGATCGATCGATCGTCGATCCTTGAGTTGGTATATAGTTGGGTCGATTTAGTTGGTATAATAATCTGTGTTGATTTGTAATCGATTTGTTGATTTGTAAAATCGATTTGTTGATTTAATAATCTAGAGTCAATGATCGTGTGTTGATTTTCATTTTTTTTCTTGTTTATTTATGTATTTTTGGGATTCTGTGATTGATTCTGTGATTGCTTTACAGAATGATAAAACTTAAGGCTAGTATATTTTAGATTTGTAATCGGATTTAGATTTGTAAACTAAATCAACAGATGTTACTTGACTCTAGAACTCATGGGACTAGATTTGTAATATTTTATATTTTATATTTAAAATATAATATCTGTAAAATGGATTTAGATTTAGATTTTAATGTCTGTAAAATTGGCACCACACCACAGTAAAATATTTGGTGTGTAAAATAGATTTGCTTTACAGAATGATAAAACTTAAGGCTTTACAGATGTTACTTGATTTAGATTCTGATATTCTTTACAATGGATTTAGATTTGGCACCACAGTGGTATATTTTATATTTTATATTTCAGTTTCATTTTCTTTCAAACAGAATGATAAAACTGTTGATTTAGTAGTAACGAGTGATAAAACTTGTTTGATTTAGATTTGTAAACTGGATGTTACTTGATTTTGATTCTGTTACTTGATTTTTATATCTTCATGATCTTGATTTTGATTCAGATTTTAGATTTTTTCATATCAACACATTTTCTTACTATATTAAGATGCAATATATAGACATTTGTTTATTTTTTCATTTCTTACTATCTATAATTGAAGATTAAAGTTTATATTTTTTCAATTTGTTTGTGTAGGGTTCATCAACCAAATGCATGGAATTAGAATTGGAATTTGCGAAAGTTGAATTGGATGTGATTCATGAAGATGAAGTTTGATATCTTAGAAGTATTTTAATTTTATTTCATGGGTTTGTATTGAATGAAGTTTAAGTTTGACGACAATTTTTTTTTTTTTAATTGTGTTTTGCTTTTGGATGAATGTAACTTAATGAATTTTTATTTTTTTTTGCATTTTGGATGAATGTAAGTTAATGAAGAATTACTTTTCTTTTTTTTTTGGAGGTTAGGAATGATGAATGTTGAATTTTTAATGTAGGATTTTCTTATTTGGATTATGAATGATGAATGTAGGATAGGATGAATACAAATTAATATGATAGAATGTAGATTTTGAATGATTTGTTTAGGTTACGAATTGAATTTGTTGTTTTTTATTTTATAAGTTTTTTTTATAAGTTTTAGTTCATTAATTATTAATGTTGGAGTATTTTAGAAAATACGAAAAAAAGGTTCAAAATAAAGATTGACAAAATGGGAGAAAAAAAAGGTTTAAAAATAATTTTTTGGAAAAAAAGTTCAAACCGCAAACCGCCCGCAACCGCCCGCAGAACCGCGAACCCTATCCGCACAAACCGCAAACCGCATTGTGGGCGGTTGCGGGTTGATTTTTTTCTAAACCGCATAGATGCGGGCGGGTCCAAACCGAACCGCAAACCGTCCAAACCGAACCGCGGACACCCCTAGCAGAAAATATAAGGCTTAATTTTATCATTTAAATTTTTTTTAAATTAAATATTTTTGAATAAAAAAAAAGTAATGAAATAGTTTTGATAATGCATGGTTTTCTTATAGGTATTTATTATTGGTTTTTGACAATTTACTTGATAATCTTTTAGTTATGTTGAGTTAGATTGTTATCCAAAAAACATGTTGACAAATTATTGTATTATATTCAAAATTTATAAAAGTTTAAACCGCCAAATCGATTCGCATCCATCCGCCAATCTTCTAATCCGCTCAATCCACATCCGTCAATTTGGCGGACGGATGCGGATTGATTTTTTCCAATTCACCCATTCGGTGGACGGATGGTGAATTAGAGCTTTTCTGGCCGCAATCGAACCGCTAACACCCCTACTTAATCCTACGTCACAACTCCTCATACCATCCACCATCAACTGTCTCCCCCAACCACCTCGTCACCTATTACCACCTTCAACCATCTCATCGCCACTTAGATAGTCATCAGAAAAAAATAAATAAATAAATAAATATATATATATATATATATGTGTAGGAACACACACGCACTCTCTCTATCTCATATACATATATACTATTATATATGTGAGCACTAATGTGGTGCCTTATGTTGGAAATGGTTGGAAAATTCTAAGAAAAATCAGAATTTTTTCCCAACTTTGGTCTATTATTTAGGTGGGACCCGAGCGTCAAAATTTGGCAGGTCAAAGTGGTAACGCGTTCTATGTCGCGTTGTGCTTCACGTGGTATATTTGGTTGCTCAAAACCATTACCGAGTGAATGGGAAATTGAAGCCAAAGTATGCTCCATGGAAATGAAGTTTTAGTGGAAAATCCTTAAAGGTTTGAATAAGGCTTGTCCCACATTGATTTGGTGGAAAGTTTTGAATGGGTTTATAAAGCATGGGATTGGAACTTGGGGTGTGCCCCAAAGGGTATCCAAGTGTTTTAGAGAGGGAGGTTATGGGCAAAATGGGCTAGACCCATTAGACCCAAAAATCACCTGCACGCACTCTTGCCATTGTCCGTCCATTTGGGCTTGGGCTTGCGTCTTGTGAGGTTGGGTTGGGCTTGTCCAGCCCAATACCTATCTTTTTGGATCAAAAACATTTGAATTTTATTTTATTTTTTTAGAAAAATAAAATCCAGAATTCAAATTAATTCTGGAAATAAACTGGTCTGATTTTTCTATACACCCAAACAGGTCCCTTTTCGTTTTTATCTGTTTGAATTTTGAACCCAACAGATTTAAATCTGTTTAATTCAAAACCAAACAAGTTTGCACCTGTTTAATTCAAAACATGCAACCACCAATACATCTATAAATAGGACAACCCTCATTTGATATTTTAAACATTCAGAAATTTCGTACTTCACCTCTGCAAATTTATTCTTCATTTTGCTGCATTTAATTTTTGTGAGAAAAAGTATAAACATTTAGTGTGTTCGTTAGGCAAACAATTTGTAGTGTTGCTATTGTTTGTAGTTGATCATTTCATCCTGGGAGATAGACGTCCACATTCTGAAAGCACCGAGGAGAAGACGAATCTGTCTTAAGGACACAGTGTCAAACATTGGACTTGATCAGAATAATATTCAAGATATTAATTAAGTAAGTTATTTATTTATTTTCTGTTTTTTTTATTATTTATTTAAAGCAGATTTTAATTTTGTTTTGGTAACAAAATAAAATCTGTTTTTATTTATTTAATTCTATTTTTAGTTTGATTTTTGTAATCAAAGGCTCTGTTTGGTTGTGTTTTTGAATTAATTTTCTACCCCTGTTTTCCACTATGATGTTTGGTAAGGCTTCTGAAATCAGTTTTCAAATGTTCTGCAGAGACCACTGTCCACATCTGCCGTTGTTGGTGCAATTGTTGACTTCCGGCCGGATGTTCATGGGGACATCCACTTGGATGTCCTCAACTGTACAGGGAATTTCGTTCGTTTGTTTGTTTTTTTTTTTTTTTTTCCTTTTTTTACAATTGACTTATATAATAAAAAAAATTATTTTTTGAAAATTTTTAAATTTTTTATGTGCTTTAAAATAATTTTAAATTGTATGTTTAGTTATGAGTTGTAAATTTTTGTATCACATATCAAATGTCACATCAACAATTCCCCACTTAAATCAAACATCTTTTCCAAAACTATTTTCAAAACTCTTTACCAAACAAATTTTCTACACTCAAATCATAATTCCACAACACACAAACTCAAAATACAACTCATACTCTCAAATCACATTTCCAAAACTCTACCAAACGCTACCAAACATTTTTCTCTCATTTCCTTTATTTCTTTATAGTCTAGTTGTTATTTAGTACACAACAAAATTTAATCTATTTAAATACAGTGAAGATTGTCCAACAATCTTAAGACATAATTATTTTTGGTATCTTCATTGTATTTAATTTTCTGTGATTTCATAAAGACATTCTGATTGGAAAAACAAATAGTGGTTTATGCTATTGGACAGATAGTAGTAATATACTGTCTCTTTTCTTTGACAATTAATAGTAATATACTGGTGTCATTAACAATTGCAGAATATTAATTTGTGTTACAAAAAATTATTATGGTATTTTATTTTTCTAGTTTTAGTAACAAGGAAAATAAAATTATTTTGTGTAATAATTTATTTTCTGGTTTTAGTAACTAGAAAATTAATTTGTATTTTAATTTTTTTTTATTTTTGTAATCAGAGATTATGGCTACTGCAACTGAAACTGCAACTGGCAGTGGTACTCCGATTGTTACACCAATACCAGTCCCTATCCAGGACCATGTTCATGTACCAATCAATCATGGAGAAAAACCGAAAAAATTTAACCGTACTGAGTTTAAGAGATGGCAGCAGAAGATGCTGTTCTATCTTACAACTCTTAATTTGGCCCGGTTTCTCCATGAAGAGGCTCCAGCACTTAAAGAGGATGAAAGTGATCGGCAAGTTGTTGCCACTGTAGATGCTTGGAAACATTCAGATTTCCTGTGCAGAAACTACATCCTCAATGGCCTTGACAACATGCTGTATAATGTTTACAGTCCTTTGAAGTCAGCAAAAGAATTATGGGATTCTTTGGAGAAGAAATACAAGACAGAAGATGCCGGCACGAAGAAATTTATTGTCGGTAAACTTCTGGACTTTGTTATGGTAGACTCCCAAACGGTAATTTCTCAAGTTCAAAATTTTCAAATAATTTTGCATGATATTCATTCAGAAGGTATAGCTGCTTTAGTGGAAAAGTTACCACCGGCTTGGAAAGATTTTAAAAATTATTTAAAACATAAACGCAAAGAGATGACCATGGATGAATTGATTGTAAGATTAAGAATTGAGGAAGATAACCGAACGGCTGAAAAGAGGAATGGGAAAAATCCCATTGAGTCCAAGGCTAATGTGGTTGAACAAGTTCATAAACCACATAACAAAAAGAGGAAGTTTACTGAAGATGGTCCTAAACAAGGCGATAGCAACAAGAAGTTCAAAAGAAAATGCTATAACTGTGGTAAGACTAGACATCGAGCTTCTGGCTGCCGCCGCCCAAAGAAGGATCATGGAAGTACAAGCAAGAAGACTACCAATCAGGCCAATGTAACTAAACTAGATTACATCTCTGACGGGGTGAATGACATCAACCTCTCTGCTGTGGTGTCTAAGGCTAACTTGGTTGGAAATCCCAAAGAGTGGTGGGTTGACACTGGAGCAACTTGTCACTTTTGTGCGGACAAGAAGATGTTCACTACCTACAATGAGGCTACAAATGGAGAACAGCTTTTCATGGGAAATTCTTCTACTCCTACTGTGGCTGGACAAGGAAAAGTGATCTTGAAGATGACATCAGGGAAAGAACTGACCATCAACAACGTACTGCATGTACCTGACATCTGGAAGAATTTAGTTTCTGGTTCTTTGTTAAGTAAAAATAGTTTTAGGCTTATTTTTTAGTCTGATAAATTTGTATTAACAAAGAATGGTATGTATGTTGGTAAGGTATACATGAGTGATGGTCTCTTGAAGTTGAATGTAATGACAGTTGTACCGAAAGTTGTTATGAATAAGAATAACACATCTTTTGCTTATATTCTTGAGTCGAATTTATGGCATGGTAGATTAGAACATGTGAATTTTCATGCTTTGCGTAAATTAATTGGTTTAGATTATATACCAAAGTTTGAAATTAATCCTAATCATAAATGTGAAGTTTGTGTAGAAGCGAAACTAACTAAGGCTCCATTTAAATCGGTTGAAAGGAAAACCGAACCTCTAGAATTAATTCATACTAATGTATGTGATCTAAAATTTGTTCAAACTAGAGGAGGCAAAAATTATTTCATAACATTTATCGATGATTGCACAAGATATTGTTATGTTTATTTACTTAGAAGTAAAGATGAAGCCTTAGAAATGTTTAAACTCCACAAAACAAAAGTTGAAAATCAACTTGGTAAAACCATTAAAATGGTTAGAAGTGATAGGGGTGGTGAATATGATACACCATTAAATGAATTTTGTGCACAACATGGCATTATTCACCAAACTACGGCACCTTATTCTCCACAGCAAAATGGAATTGCTGAAAGGAAGAATAGAACCCTAAAAAAAATGATGAGTGCCATGTTACTAAGTTCAGGCTTACCACAGAACTTGTGGGGGGAAGCAATATTGTCTGCTAATTATGTTCTTAACAGAATACCCCAAAAGAAAAGCAATAGCACTCCTTATGAATTGTGGAAAGGTCGACCACCTTCCTACAAAAACTTAAAAGTGTGAGGGTGTTTGGCAAAAGTTGAAGTTCCTATTCCTAAAAAGACTAAGATTTGACCAAAAACAGTAGATTGTTTGTTTATTGGTTATGCTCAGAATAGTAGTGCATATCGATTTCTGACTTATAAATCAGAAATACCTGATATAAATGTGAACACTATTATAGAGTCAAGGAATGTTGTGTTTTTTGAACATGTCTTTCCTTACAAGAAAGGACATGAATTAAGTTCACAGAAAAGAACTTATGATTGTACATAAAGTCAAGAGACTAATAACAATCAAACCCAAGAGACTAGTAATGGTCTCGACCAACAGGATTTAACTGATGATGAACCAAGAAGAAGTAAGAGAGCAAGAACATCAAAATCCTTTGGTCGATTTTTACGACATACATTAGAAAATAAACCTCAAAGCTTTAAGGAAGCAATGACAGGTCCTGAAGCACCTTTGTGGAAAGAGGCTGTTAATAATGAAATTGAATCCATTATACAAAATCATACTTGGGAATTGGTGGATCTTCCACCTGGTTCTAAACCTCTTGGATATAAGTGGATATTCAAGAGAAAAATGAAAGCAGATGGTTCAATTGACAAGTGTAAAGCAAGACTTGCAGTAAAAGGTTACAGACAAAAGGAAGGTCTGGACTATTTTGACACATATTCTCCTGTGACAAGAATAACATCCATTCGCATGCTTATTTCTATAGCAGCATTGTTTAATTTAGAAATACATCAAATAGATGTTAAGACAGGTTTCTTAAACGGTGATCGAAATGAAGAGATCTATATGAAGCAACCCAAAGGGTTTGTAGTATCGGGGCAAGAAAAGAAAGTTTGTCGGCTTGTAAAGTCTCTTTATGGATTAAAACAAGCACCTAAGCAATGGCATGAAAATTTTGATCATGCAATGCTTACTAATGGGTTTAAGATAAACGAATGTGACAAATGCGTCTATGTTAAAAACACTGACTAAGGATATGTCATAGTTTGTCTTTATGTGGATAACATGCTTATCATTGGAAGCAGTCAAAACATGATCAAATCAACTAAGCAAATGCTTAATAAAAGATTTGATATGAAGGATATAGGGGTCGCAGATGTTATATTAGGAATGAAAATTACTAAAACATCTAACGGATATGAATTATCTCAATCACATTATATTGAGAAAATTCTTGGTAAATTTATCAAGGATGATATGAATTTAGCTAGAACACCTGTAGACGTCAATCTTTATTTATCAAAAAATAAAAGTGATGCGGTGTCTCAGTTAAAATACTCACAAATCATTGGAAGCCTAATGTACCTAATGAATTGTACTCGTCCTGACATTGCTTATGCAGTTAGTAAATTGAGTAGGTACACTAGTAACCCCGGAGAAGACCATTCGAAGGCGATCATTCGGGTTCTTAGATATCTAAGATTCACCCGTGATCATGGTTTGAATTTTACTCGATATCCAGCAGTACTCGAAGGTTATTGTGATGCAAATTGGATATCAGATACTAAATATTCAAAATCCACAAGTGGATATGTCTTTACTCTGGGAGGCGCTGCTATTTTTTGGAAATCCGCGAAACAAACATGCATCGCACGATCCACAATGGAATCCGAATTCATTGCTTTAGACAAAGTATGAGAATAAGCAGAATGGCTTCGTCACTTCTTAGAAGACATTCCAATGTGGCCAAAAGCTGTGCCAGCTATTTGCATTCGTTGTGATAGTCAATCTGCAATAGGTAGGACATAGAATCATATGTATAACGGTAAGTCACGACATATTCGCCGTCGACATAATACCGTAAGGCAATTGTTGTCAAATGGAATAATCCCAATAGATTACATAAAATCTAAAGAGAATATTACGGATCCGTTAACAAAAGGTTTGACAAAAGAGCTAGTGTATAGTTCATCGAAGGGGATGGGATTAAAGCCTATTACATAAGAGTCATCATAATGGTAACCCTACTTATATGACTGGAGATCCCAAGAACTAAGTTCAAAGGGACAACTAAGTTATGTGTGGCTCGCTAGAAATCACCAAGGGATTAAAATTCCCTACCCATTCGTATGGTGAGAGTGATATCTGCAACATATGTTGTTTGCAGGGATATAAGGATAAGCTTTGCTTTTAATGATTACTTATATCTTGATTGAGGCATAAAATCAAGACGAGTATAAGGAGATACTCACAATAAGAATCACCTATATGAGTGTCGAACTGGGGCCGGTTCTAAGAGAATGAAGAGGCTAAATTCTCTAGAAATACTCATGAAAACCAGGAGTGTTCAAGGCCAAAATGAATACAACAGTGAGAACCACGATGTGTTAGAAGATATTTTGTGTGAAATCTATTGCCTTGGCTTACACAAACGGCTGAACAATT
Organism: Camellia lanceoleosa; assembly: GCA_025200525.1. Classification (NCBI taxonomy): domain Eukaryota; kingdom Viridiplantae; phylum Streptophyta; class Magnoliopsida; order Ericales; family Theaceae; genus Camellia; species Camellia lanceoleosa. The sequence continues at coordinate 154,463,938 of CM045759.1, forward strand.
CAAGGCATCGCGTCCATTGGTTAGCTAGTAAGTCCGATAGGTTATCACTAGGGAAGGTTCAAGGCCGAAAGCTACATATCCTGATGCAAGATATTTTCGACTTATACTCTTTCGATAAAGTCTACATATTGTTGCATTTCCGTTGTCATCAAATTCCATTCATGTGGGGAATTGTTGGAAATCGTTGGAAAATTCTGGGTAAAACCAGAATTTTTTCCAAACTTTGGTCTATTATTTAGGTGAGACCCGAGCGTCAAATTTGGCGGGTCAAAATGGTAACACGTTCTATGCCGCGTTGTGATTCACGTGGTATATTTGGTTGCTCAAAACCATTACCGAATGAATGGGAAATTGAAGCCAAAGTATGCTCCATGGAAATAGAATTTTGGTGGAAAATCCTTAAAGGTTTGAATAAGGCTTGTCCCACATTGATTTGGTGGGAAGTTTTAAATGGGTTTATAAGGCATGAGATTGGAACTTGGAGTGTGCCCCAAGGGGTACCCAAGTGTTTTAGAGAGAGAGGTTATGGGCAAAATGGGCTAGACCTATTGGACCCAAAAATCACCACACACGCGTGCACGCGCTGCCACCGTCCGATCGGTCTGGCGGGCTGGGCTGGGCTTGGGTGCATGGTGTGAGGTTGGGTTGGGCTTGTCCGGCCCAATACCTATCTTTTTGGGTCAAAAACATTTGAATTTGATTTTATTTTTTTGGAAAAATAAAATCTAGAATTCAAATTAATTCTGGAAATAAACTGGTCCGGTTTTTCTGTACACCCAAACAGGTCCCTTCCCGTTTTTATCTGTTTGAATTTTGAACCCAACAGATTTAAATCTGTTTAATTCAAAACCAAATAGGTTTCATACCTGTTCAAACAGGTTTGCACCTGTTTAATTCAAAACATGCAGCCACCAATACATCTATAAATAGGACAGCCCTCATTTGATATTTTAAACATTCAGAAATTTCATACTTCACCTCTGCATTTAATTTTTGTGAGAAAGAGTATAAACACTTAGTGTGTTCGTTAGGCAAACAATTTGTAGTGTTGCTATTGTTTGTAGTTGATCATTTCATCCTAGGAGATAAACGTCCATATTCTGAAAGTACCGAGGAGAGGACGAATCTGTCTTAAGGACACAGTGTCAAACACTGGACTTGATCAGAATAATATTCAAGATATTAATCAAGTAAGTTATTTATTTATTTTCTGTTATTATTATTATTATTTATTTAAATCAGATTTTAATTTTGTTTTGGTAACAAAATAAAATCTGTTTTTATTTATTTAATTCTATTTTTAGTTTGATTTTTGTAATCAAACATTTTTCTCTCTTTTCCTTTATTTCTTTATATTCTAGTTGTTGTTTAGTACACAACATAATTTAATCTATTTAAATACAGTGAAGATTGTCTAACACCTTATCCTTCTATCACATGGCAAATTTTCCTATCCTAAAATAAAAAAATATTTTTCAAATGCGTGAGTAAGATCTAAACCCAAGACCTTCAGTTTTATTAAGAACACTCTTACCATTTAGACAACATACATATTATGATATTAATTTCTTTATTATTTATTTTTATGCTTACTTATCTTAATTGTACATGCATTGTGTGTGCCACCCACTAGTGTATATATATATACACACCAAATATATTTTATGTGCTTTTTTCAAATTAGAAGCTAGAACCTAGAAATGTCTTGCAATTGATGCCACTGGGATAAACTAGATTAGCTATTGTTGATGATTTTACTGATAAGAAGTTTGATCCAAAATTATCCAAACTCGATAGCAAAATGGTTTTGTTTGGATCACAATTAAAGATACAAATCCTTCCCATGCACCCTCTCTATTTTTCTTTTCCCACTGAATTTCTAAATCACCGGTTGATATCAATATCAAAATGAGGAATTCTCAGTGGGGTTTCTCCTTCGGGTTACCACCGTCTTTCAGGGAAGAAGAAATCTCAATTTGGGTCTGCAAATTACAGCCTATAAAACTCAAACATTCCTAGCGGGAAAGAATCTTTGTTTGGGTTTTCATTAGGTCTCTCTTTGCAATGAAATGGAGTTTTTGGGGAATTATATTTGAGTTCTTGAATCTGAGGACAACCCATATATTCGTGAATTGCCTTATTAAGAGTTGTTGTGATGTTCTGAGGTTCTTTGTTGCAAGAAAGAAAAATGGGTTTTGTGCCATTTTATTTCTTTTTACAGAAGAGATAATGGAGAAGACATAGGGGTATTAGTGTCATTTCACATTTTGTTGTTTAGTCCCAAACTCCATGGGGGGTTATCTACCTAAATTTAAATGACAAGGGAGTAAAGTACTCCAAGTTAAACCATGAGGGGTATAAAATGAATTTTATCTTATTTTTAATAAAGATATAAAATAATGTTTGGGAGCTCTAAAAGAACTCTAATGGTGTGGGCCCCACAATGATAGTGATGTTTGTGTCTTATTTCTTTTTTATTTTTTATTTTTTCATTGCCAAGTGTACAAAGCTCTATTTTCAGGGAAATGTATAACTACTGAAAGATATAATATCAAAAATGCTTGGAACCTCCAAAGTTGGAGACCCCCATGACCCCTAAAATAATGTAGTCCAATTTTTATTTTTTTTTATTTTTTTATTTTTTTCTTTCCTTCTTAGACCAATCTCAGGTGAGTGAGGGTCATAGAGTTATATTTTTTAGGGGGTCTATAACATTGTTGATATAATATTTGTAAAAATAAATTTAACATGGTACTAACTCTATACTTACTAATACGAAAATAGTAGCAATAATCCATATTGAATATCATAACTTTTAAAAAATTTAACCTACAATGGCACTAAGTTAAACACTTAGTCTCAACCAATTATCAATACACACTCACACAATGAGTTAGAACAAGTAAGAGATAAGGCAACACGAAATTACAGGAAATTCCCAACCTTTATTATTGCACCAACAATACAAAGGAATGCCTATGGAAACTCTTTCAATTACTTGATCCCCATTTTGAGTTCCATGGCCATGCCTTATATAGGCTTACAATCAATTACAACAATACAACCAACAATACAAGGAAAGCATGCCAAGTGGCATGGTAGTTGACACCCCCAACTGCCTAGGGACTTAGGAACAAATCTAGAGCTAACTGCTAATAACTGCTCATGTCTTCCAGCCTTGGTTCCTGAATTCTAGGCTTGCCTTGTCTTTGCCCCAACACAAGTTATTGTTGCCAACAGACACGCATAACTGCTAATAACCTCCATGTTGTCTGTCTCATCAAGCCAGCCACGAATTTGGTTGTCTTGGCCACCAGACCAAGTCTTGCCCATTGATTCTTCAACCCCCAAGTATGCTGCAGCCCACATTCAGGTCATATTAATGCCTTGTATCTGTGCAAATGCTACCCATACTTTGGCCAAGGGTTGTGTGCTGTTGCCCCAGCACTTTGTCATCTTTTCACCTTGCTGTCTTGGCACGCCACCATCATGTCGTGGCCTTGGTTGGACATGGGTGCAAGGTCTTGCCAATGCCAACCATGTAGCTTTCAAGTAAAAGGTGCTAACAAAGCACCCCCACCAAAAGAAGCCAACGTCCTTGTTGGTAAGGTCTTTAAGTACTCTTCGACTTACTTTTCGAACTGCCATAATGTTACATCTTTTTCCGAACTTGCATCAGATTCTGGGGAACCCTTCCACTTCACTAAGTAATGGTCCTTCGATTCTTTTTGCTTTGACCCTTGGTCTTGTGATCAAGAATCCGTTCTACCTCCCTGTAAAACTGCTTTCTGATCACTGGAGGTGCCCTCCGAGCCTGCTTCCTTGTCAAGTTAGTTTGATCCTCATGAAAAGGTTTCAAAAAACTAACATGGAAAGTTGGGTGGATTTTCGACTGATCAGGCAAACTAGCTTGTATGCAACATTCCCCACACGTTTTAAGATTTCAAAGGTGCCATCATATTTTGAAATTAAGCCACGGTGCACTGTCTTACTGCTTATCTTCTTCCCAATTTGAGGAGTAAGCTTCAGTAGCACTTTGTCTCCCACTTTGAATTCTAAGGGTCGCCTCCCTTTGTTAGCATACTTCTTCATTCTTTTGCTTGCTCTAGTAAAACTATCTTATACTTCCTTCAGCAACTCTTGTTTAACCCTTACAAAGCGGTATGCTGCTGGACATCTACCACTAAAGCCTATTTTAGCCACTTCGTAAGGAGTTAGGGGCTATTGCCCCGTGCCAATTCGAACAGACTCATCCCGGTTGTAGATGATTTATGCAAATTGTAACAAAATTGTGCACTATCCAACAATTCGACCCAATTCTTTTGACTTGCAGTCACATAATGTCGGAGATACTCCTCAAGCAACCCATTCATCCTCTCGGTCTGGCCATCCATCTGAGGGTGATTTGTTGTGGAGAACTTTAATTCTGAACCAACAAATTAAATAGCACAGTCCAAAACCTTCTCGTAAACTAGGTATCCCTGTCAGTAATTATGTCCTCAGGTAAGCCAAAGTATTTTACAGCATACTTATAAAATAAATCAGCAGCAATGTCAAAAGGACAAGCATGAGGAGCAGGAATAAATACAGCATACTAAGAAAAACGATCAACAATTACCATGATGGAATGCATCCCATTAATTTTAGGAAACCCAGAGATAAAGTCCATAAATACTGAAACCCAAGGCTTCTCAGGGACCGGCAATGGTTGCAATAACCTAGCCGCCTTCTTTCTTTTAGTCTTGTCCAATTAGCACACCATGCAAGTTTTGACATAGGCCTCCATGTTCTCTTCCATTCTTGGCCAAACATATGAACGAGACAAGAGTGCCATCATGCGTTGTTGTCCCAGATGACCAGCCTACTGCTGATCATGCGTTTCTCTAAGAAGTTCCATGCTCAGTCCCCCAACACTAGGGATATATAGCCTATCTCCTTTGCTATGAAGAAGACCATCTTCAAGCCAATACCGACGAACAATAACATCATTCACTTGCTGCACCAACCGTTGATATTCTGAGTCAATTACAGTGCTATCCCTGATCCTTTCCAGCAATTGTGATTCAATGTTGGAAATAACAGCCACATATTCAACTACCCCTTCTTGACTTAAGGCATCAGCGACTAGATTGTGTCGCCCAAGCTTGTGTCGCCACTCAAAATCATATTCTTCAAGGAATTTATGCCAATGAGCTTGCCTTGGAGACAACGTTTTTTGACTTTTGAAGAATATATTGGCCACATTATCAGTAAGAACCAAAAATCTAGTCCCCAATAGATAAACCCTCCAGGTGAGAAGGTAATGTACCACCGCTGTCATCTCCTTCTCAAGGCCTGAATAATTCTTCTTAGCAACATTCAATTTTCTACTTTCAAAGACCACATGGTGTCCCTCTTGCACCAGTACTGTCAGGACCCCAAACTCGTCCCTATGGGTTTAGCGTCATGATCGGCCAGTAATCATAGATTACCTACGGCCTCGATTGGAACAAATCAAATTGATATAAATTATAGGGCTTAACAGAAGTAAATTAAATATAGAAGAGGTCCATCGAGCTGTGCATAAATGAAGAGTTCACGTTAGCACTGTACATCCATTACAAAAGCAAGTGCATATATTTATATACATAAATATTCAAAAGAAGAAGTTCAGCCACAATCCAAGCTTGTCAACATATACAAATTAAAACCCCTATTGCCAAAATTTAACCAAGATTTAAAACAAAAAGGGGGTTTAGACTTCGCTTGGCTCTTTGCGAGACCAAGTTGGCCCCTTCACGGGAGCCCCAAAAAGGCTAACCATGGGGTGACTCCGAGGCAATCTCTATCCTTGATGTTCAACTTGCTCACTTACATATATATACATAAATAGTGAGCTAGTGCCCAATGAGCAATAACAGAATAAAAAGGTTATATAAATGAAGTTCCACACCAGTACAAATACCAATGTGATTAGCCATCATGTCAATCCTTCGCGATGAACAAAACCATTGATCGATAGCATATTCTATACAATTTCGATTTCAATTCAATTCTCAATGATCCGTGTTATCCCAATAACAATTCTTATTCAATAACAAATTACGTGGTACATCCAATAGAGTAACAATGTATCAATAGCAATGGGACCTCAAGGGTCAATTAATATATCATATTCAATTATCCAATGGGCTACGGTATTGTTTCCCCCAGGCGAGGGCCAATGGGCCATGGTATTATATCCCCCAGGCAAGAGCCTATTGAACAATGGGACATGGTATTAATTTCCCCCAGGCAAGGGCCTATTTAACAATGGGCCATGGTATTAATTTCCCCCAGGCAAGGGCCTATTTAACAATAGGCCATGGTATTAATTTCCCCCAGGCAAGGGCCTCACTAAAGGATGCCACGAGTTTACTTTCAAAAATGAACTTCATTCATTAGTAACAACTAGTACTTTAGTAAACTAATCAATCAATCATATATCAATTTCGATAACAATAACATGTTTAAAAATAAATATTACTTGAACATATCTTTATAAAGTTATTACTCACAATGGTTTATGTTGTCACTAAGCCTCAAACATCCACCTAAACAAAACACATAGCAGAAATACAATTGAGGTACCAACTCATTTTAATTCAATTCTGTTTATGTGTTACTAGCTTATTCCATGATTATATAAGTCCAAATGGTGCCTAAGAACACTAGGAATGGCATGAGGATGCAAATATGCACTTAAAAGAGTTGGTAAAATTTTGTTGAAAACAGGGTCTCCGCTCGAGCGCAACTTCCTACGCTCGAGCGGGGGCTCAAAAACAAAATTGGTCGCTCGAGCGTAACTTCTGTCGCTCAAGCGGTCTGCAAAAGTACTGGTTCCATTAAATTCCCACTCAACGGTCGCTCGAGCGAAAGACTGAGAAAACAAAGAGTCATCGCTTGAACGCCACTTTGGTCGTTCGAGAGGTCTGTAAAATTTTATAAAACTTCTGGGAGCTCGATTTTCATGCTTGAGTGAGGCTTTTCTCGCTCAAGCGAACAGTATGAATTCTGGAATTTCCAGAACTGTGTTTAAGCTTTAAGATTGATATTCGAAGCCTCAAAACTTGTGTTTTTTGTTCAAAAACTTGGAAAATCATTACATAACATGAATATACTTCCAATTTAAAACTATTTGCTCAAAATCATGCTTCAATCGTGCAAGTTCAAGCTTAAATTTCCAAGTTGAAACTATGCATGTTATGGATTGAGCCTCCTTCATGTTAACACCACTAAGTGATATGAAATGCATGAATTCGTGGATGATCTTCAAGCTCATGCCTCCTAAGCTTCATGCATGTATGACTTTCAAGAAATCTTAGCTCAAAAATGAAAGATCAAGCATGCATGTGCATAATTCAACTCAAATTCATCATATCCATGGTAATTCATGCTTAACTTATACAAATTCAAACAAATGATCCCATAACTCTATGAACTTAGTTTCTACATGACTTGATTCCAAGAATTTGGCTTGAGTTTCATACCTAATGTGTGAATTCAAGTGTTGGACTAGCTCAATTCACCAAAACTTTAGCAATTCACTTCAATCTCCTCTTTCTCTCTCTAAATGTTGAGCTCTCCTCCCTTCTCCCTCAATTCTCAGCCAAGTGTGTATATATATGAGCTCATAAGCTTATTTAGAGCTATTTATATGGTGTGATTAAGTCTGCCTAATCACATGTGATTGAGGTCAACTAATTAGGCTTAATTCTAATTAATTCAATCAGTTTATTCTAATTATTTTGATCCAAATCAATTTTCAATTAAAGTTACCATAAAATTCTAAATATTCTAATTAGCCTATTGGGCTAGTCAATTTCAGTTTCTAAAGTCATCTAAGCTCTCAATTTATGTATCTAAGTTGTCAATTCGAACAGATATTCCATGTAATGACAAATAATCAAAAAATTAAGCATGTAATCGCATAAATAACACAATCATGCAATTAGACTTAGTAAACTATCATTATACACTAGTTCGGAGGTCGGGGTCATCACAAGTACTCCTCCAAGCGCTTTGTCAGAGGCATCTGTGTATACTTCAAAAGGCAACTCAAAATTAGGCAGTCGCAAGACCGGTTCACCTGCCACCGCACCTTCCAATTTGTCAAAGGCCTCTTGACAATTAATAGACCAATGTCATTTGTGATCTTTCTTCAGCAAATCAGTGAGGGGAGCAGCCTTCTTTGAATATCTCTCGATAAACTTTCTGTAATAATTTGCCAAACCCAAGAAAGATCACAACTTCGCAACATTGGCGGGTGAAAACCATTCCATAATAGCCTGCACCTTCTTTCCATCCATTTTGACATAGCCTTGGCAAATAATATGCCCAAGAAACTTAATTTCTTTTTGAGCAAACTCGCACTTCTCTTTCTTTACATAGAGTATATTTTCCCGCAGTCGGGAGAATACCTTTGTGAGATAGGTCAAATGGTCTTGTAATGTTTCACTATAAATTACAATATCATCCAAGTAAACAACTACAAACCGATCAACATAATCATTGAAAACATCATTTATTAAATTACAAAATGTCGCAGAAGCATTAGTAAGGCCAAAAGGCATAACTAAAAATTCAAAAGAACCATATCTAGTTACACAAGTCATCTTTGCCTCGTCTCTTTCCGTAACCCAAACTTACCAATACCCCGAGCGAAGGTCCAGTTTTGTGAAGAAAGTAACCTTGCTAAGACGGTCAAATAGATCAGCCACCAAAGGGACAAGGTACTTATTTCTGATAGTCACCTTATTTAGGGCCCAATAATCCATGCATATCTGCAATGATCCATTTTGCTTCTTTTGGAACAATACTAGGGCACCATATGGGGCTTTGGAGGGCTGGACTAAACCGGCTTCCAATAATTCCGACAATTGCTTCCATAGTTCAGCAATTTCCAATGGTGACATTCGGTAGGGTGCCTTGGCAAGAGCCTTCACACCAGGCACCAATTCGATTTTGTGATCAGTGGCACGTTGAGGAGGGAGAGATTTAGGCAACTCTGGAGGCATTGCATCAATAAACTCCGCCAAGACATCAGTCACTACATCTGGTACTTACATAGTAAGGCCAGGCTTCATTTTAATCAATGCTGCAAGGAATGTTTCCTCGCCCTTCCTTAGCCCGTTAAGCACTTGCACAGCCGACAGCATCTCATCCTTCTTCTTTGCCCCATTTTTCTTGTCTAGTCGAGTAGAGCCCGACACAAAACAAGGTTAATTCTCATATGAGATCAATAATCCACCCAAATATGACATCAATGCCACTTTTGCAGCCACAAAGAAATTGTTCCCAAGAATAACATCAAAGTCATTTAATGGAACTGCCATCAAGTTTAGTTGTCCAATCCATTCACCCAATGTTACCTTTACATCCCAAGCCACAGTCTTGATTCTGTTTGGATTTTGGACAATCTTCAACTTTAGGGATTGCACTTCCCTTTCAGACACAAAGTTATGGGTGGCACCAGTGTCCACCATTGGAAACACTTCAATACCATTCATTACCACCTTTATGTGTATCAAACCAGATAAGGGGTTCCTCTCAGCACGAATTACATTCAACAATTATAAGGGGCTGACTCGAGTAGGGCCATCTGAGTAGATCCCGCCTTATCATCTTCAGCGACCATAGCGTTAAACTTCTCATGCTTGGGACAATCCTTCGCTCTATGGGGTCCATCACAGATGAAACACCCTTTGATAGATTTCCCACCATTGCTTTGAGAATATTCCTCTTTATGCTTGTACTTGGAACCATCTTTACCCTTCTTGAAACTAGACTTCTTCTCTCCTATCTTCTCTTTCCTTTTCTTCTTGGATTTTTTGGTTTCACACATGGGTTCCCTTGCTTAACTCGTAGTTAAGCAACCCATTTGCTGCAACCATGGCAGAGGGCAAATCTTTGACACCGAGTCTCCGAAGTTCCAAGTGGGCCCAATTTTGCAACCCAGACATAGAGAAAAGTTTATTTTCGTCAGACATGTCCTTGATGTCAAGCATCAATGAACTGAATTCTTTCACATAGTCCCTCACTGATCCGGAATGCTTCAACCGTTTCAAGGCAACCCAAAATGTGTTGCAATGAAGGAATTGTTCTTCATTTTTCTTCTTAAGAGTCTCCCATGTTAAGATCTCTGGTCGAGCATCATCCCCGACACGTGTACACCACCAAAGTTTAGTATCACCAGTAAGGTACATGCTTGTGATGGTAACTTCCTCCCCTTTTTGCACATAAGCAGCCTTAAAACACTGCTCCATGTCCCACAGAAAATTCTCATGTTCCTTGGCACTCCGATTTCCACCAAAAGCTTTAGGGTCAGGAACTTTGATTTTTGAAGGAGTCTCACCATAATTCGTATGCCTATAGACAGCCTTCTGTACAAGGGTGAGTTCTTCAATAACTTCCTGTAATTTGTCCTTTCAAGCATCCGAAATGGCAAGCATATCCGTCATCACATCCTTGAACTGATCTACTGTCGAGGTCTCAAGGGCAAGAAACCCAGAAGCCGCAGCAGATCGGTTCAAGAATGTGATGACTAATAGAATATGATTGTCCCATTAAAGAAGCTTAACCCTATGGTCGCTAAGATGATAAGAAGGATCTACGTCAGCATGTCCTTAAGTGAACCCTTTATAATTGTTGAATGTAATTGCAGATGATGAAAGGAAAAAATCCATTTGATGAATGATGGATGGATAAAAAAAAAAAAGAAAAAGAAAAAAACCCCAAAAAAAAAGAAAGTAAAAAATAAAAATAAAAAAATAAAAAAACTCTATCCTAAATGACAGTTACAATTATGAGACAAAAATGAATGATTTAAACCTTAATTGGGTTAAAAAAAACACAAAAGACAAAATAGGCTAAATAAGTCAATAAGACAAAATATCACATCCAAACTATAATCATTTCACTTTTTCACAAAAGTCAAAAAAATCAAAAAAGTCAAACTAAATGAACTTTTTAATCACAAACTAAAAAAGTCCCAACTCAAAAAAACCAACCAAGGGTTCGCTTGGGATGTGGGTTGATTTTTTGACATTTTAGTTATTTTAGCTTGCACTAAAAAGCCTCGTTTGGAATAGGATTTTGGCTTTTTTGACTTTTGTAAGAAAAAAAATGAAATGATTATGATTTGAATATAACATTTTGTCTTATTATGCTAAAAAGCCTATTTTGTCTTTTTGTTGCTATTTTAGCCAAAAAATCTCATTTTAACTTATGCCAAACAAAGGCTAAAAAAGCCAATGTCAAACGACGACTAAGTCAGTTATCTAGCAGTTATAATTATGAGAAAAATAATTGAATAATGCTAGAAATCCAAAAATTCTATTAAAAATTCTACCAAATATGGATGTGGGACCCACACAATGTGAATCCCACATTTATGTGAAATATTTGATAAAATTTTAATAAAATTTTTAAAATCTCTAATATTTTTAAAAATAATGTAATTCGGTTATCGAAAAGTCAAAAATAGATATTCGTAATTTTAACTTTCAATAGTCAGACTATCAACTTTTATGCAGCATTTGGTAACATTTTATAATTCACTATATTTTGTTTATTAAAACTAAATAAATAGATAAATAAACACACACTTGCAATTTATTTTTGCTATAAAAATATATATATGAACATTTATTTATAAATCTCCCTTCAATTATTTATGTTTCATTTAGTTCAAATTATTTTTTATGCTCTAATAATTCCTATAATCACATGATTACCAAATACCCCTAAAAATAATAGGATTAAGCTCGCATTAATATTCATATTAACCGTGTAAATATTTTATGATTTGAACATTTGCACTGTCAAATTTATTTAATATGAATATTCACATCATCAAATTGTTAAAAGTTCAAAAAATATTTATAAGAATAAAATTATCTATAACATACCTTAAATATGATAAATAAGATTTGATAGATAAAATGTTCAAAATGATAAAACTTACTAAAATACAAAAATATCTTATGAACTAATTGAGATACAAGTATTTAAAAGAAAATTTTCTAATAAATTCTATGCACACAAACTGAAAATATACCATTTGGAGAACCTAGTAATCAAATTAAAAATTTTGGCTTGCAATAGGTAACCATTGCAGCAACCATCTCCACCCACACATGTAAATTGTTTTTCACTTCAATCCTCTCCTCTCCTGCCACTACATACTTTTAGCAAATTGAACACATCCAGGTCCAGCTCTAATCTAAATAAACCAAATACCGGTTTGTTCAAAGAGAAATGTACAAACTTGTTTCTGGAGAGAGATGCTCATTTTGTTTTAGGTGACAATCTTTTACCATAAACAAGAGGATTAGTAAACCAACAATTAGGAAATAAATAACAGTACACAGATCTAGAGTCCTTATTTCTACTTGAGAAACTTCGATGTAGCATTTACAATACTACAAATATCCTAATCTTGTTTCATGTACATTTCTATCACTACACACAGCAAACTTGCTTGAGCTCAGATTCGGTGGAACTTGTGCTTGCATTTCAGCAAGTTCTCTCACTCGTAACAGAATTGGAGCAGGAATTGGAACCGAAGCATGTTTACGTGAACCCTGCATCTGCATTTTCCCATAATCTTAAGAAACTATAAAGAAAGATACAACCAAATGAACACAATTAAATCACCATCATTGATTAACAGAAACAGGATGAGAAACAACACAGTTTAGTTTGAAATGTTTTACTACATTGATTGCTACTTTTTCTGTTTCAAATCAAACTTATAACTCAAATTTTCTGATAGTTTCACAAAATGCTGCAGAGCAACGTCACCCAATTGTAAATTCTATCATGATGCCCAAGGTAAAGAACACCTAATAGCTTAACCGTTACCTAAATGCTGCCAAAGTTTTTCAAGAAAAGCATGCATTTCAAGTGGATAGTTGTCCTCTAGATAACCAAGGCTAATGCATACCTCGAATTTTATTTTTAGCATCTCAGCAACATAAAAATTAAAGAAAAAAGCACACAATGTTAGAAGTTTGGGAATGATTTTTGTTACAAAAGCATATGATCTACCGCCAAGGGAGGAGCCATAACTAATTTACTTTTCCTAAAGGATGGGAACGCATGCACAAAACTCAAATTCGCTACCAATATGCCAGATGTGTGCTTCAAATTAAAATAAAAAAATAAAACTTGAAACAAGACCCACACAATCTCAAACATAATGATAAAGCTCACCCCTTTTTCAGCAGGAGACTGAGCGAAGCTAGCTCTCAGCAGATTCCTCCACTTGTCCTGCAAAAATAATAACCTCTTGTCAGCCTAATAACTAGAAGTCCACAATTTCCAATCACGACATCTTCTGTTGGGCCAATACAATCACCCAGCTATTATATACGTTTTCATACCTTGAGATCAACTGAAGTTCGGTATGAATAGGACGCAAATGAAAGCCTTTTTATCTCAGACCACCTACCAGCTCCATACCTTGCCACACCCTCAACTAGTTTAACAACTTCAGAGAGAGTCCAGGGTCGATGATGCTTTCTTCTCATTCCACCTTTTGCTGTGGGCACGGTTACTAAATCATCTGAATAATCCCCAGATGAATCCAAATGTTTCAGCTCAACATCTTTGTCCAACTCAGAAGCTTTTATTTCTTGATAATGCTTATCTTTCTCTGGTTCAGCAACAAGCTGCCAGAAATAGACATTAGCACAACAAATACATATCCATCAGCTTTTAACAGATAAAGGATATAAATAAACATTACATTCCCATGAAACATCAGAAGCTGATAAAGCCATACAACAACAATACACAAGACTTCAACCATACTGGAAAAATAAAAATAAAAAACACCAGCATAGAAGAGCCAAAGCTACTACACTAGAATTATAAGATATCCAGTTTCACTGTTATAATCAATCTAATGTTGATGGTAGTTCAATTTTAGTTTTGGAACCCTAAATTTCACCTCAGTACCTGCATCTATGTCATTTTAACCAAAGATATACCTATTGAACACTTTTGGAAGTGGCATTAACAAATGTGAAAAAATGAGGAAAAAGAATGGATGATGTCTAGGTATGAATGGGTACTTCAACAAACATGCCGTACTCATACCCTATGTTACACGGACTCAAGTCCGGGTATTGGGTATGGATGCATATCTAGGGGTCGGACACTTAAAATACTAAAAATTGAGGACACTTGGATATGGATCCAAATTTCGATACAGATACGGGAATACGTTAAATAGTTATTTTTAAAATATATTTATTATATGAAAATGAGTTTAAAAAAGTTAAGAAATAATAAATTCTGTTAAAAAAATAAAAAAATAAAAATTATATAAAGTATAAAATAAATTATATTAGATTAAATAATATAATATATTATATTAAATAATATAATATAATATATTATATATGATAAATTATATTATATAAAATAAATTATATTGAAAAGAAGAGAGAGATGACATCGAGCGTGAGAGAAGAGAGACGAAAAGACAGAAGAAGATAGATCAAGATTCAAGAGCAAGACAAGAAGAAGAGATCGAGACAGAGCAAAAGATTGCACCTAAGATGAAGATCGAAGCCCTAATCTCCATTTTCGTAGCCCTAATCGCAGGTATGCCATCTTTCTTCTTCGTATGCCGTATCCACTTTCTCTATGCCGTATCCCGGCCGGATTCTGTACCTATACCCATACCCGTACCCGTACCCGTACCCGTAACCGTGTTGTGTCATGTCGGCACGGGTACTTCGCCAAATATGACAAGGCCGTGTAACGTAGCCCATACCACGTACTTACCGGATACCAATACTTCGCATGGTACTTCTGCATACGTACCGGATACCCAGAACACATACCAAATTGATTGCTTCTTAATTTTTTTCGTACCTCTAACCTAACGTATCTAGTGTATACCCAACCCATATCGTACCTTAATCAAAACAATAATTTCATTTAATACAGAGATAAAATTAGTTTTCATTAGACTTTATATATTTATTTTAATACTTAACATGATTTTGAAATTAAACTATGATTTGCAAATTATTTAATATAACAACATTTAATTTTGATTTATACCTTTACTTTTGGGCATTAAATGTGAATTGTAAGTTGGATCTCAACAAAGTCATTTAACCAATTTTTGAGTTACTCCAAATTAAAAATAATATTTTTTTACAAACGTATCCAGCCGTACCCGTATCCTATTTTTATTAGATTTTACCGTATTTATCATACCAGTACCCGTACTCATACCCGTACACGTGTTTCATAGTTTTCCATCATTTGTTAAGATAAAGTTTTAATAGGACACTGAAGTTCATGTTGAGAACTATCATAAGACAATGAAGTCCTTTCTTTTTAAATGAAGTCATTTTTAATAAATATTTCAAATGAAGTTCAAAATTCCCATAGAGATGAATTTTTTACGTATTTTTCTGTACTTATTGATCATATATGATAATGATGCCCATTATATCTAATCTTTTAGCCGAACTCATTTGATTTAGGAATGAAACTTGGGAAAAGTCAGTTACTACCCAATAATTGTAATCTTTAATGTTAAACACTTTTCTTTGAACTGCATAATTTATTAGTAAATTGTAACATGCATTCAAAATTTGAATGGTTTAGAAAAAAAAAATAACAAATCCTTTTTCATAGACAAGTTTTATGAATGGCCTGCGAATTGTTCACAAATCATTTTAAATATTTTCAACCTTACGATTTATTAAGTAGTGTACACTGTACATTGTTTGGCTCTGGGAAGATATAGCACAAAGAAAAGGACAAGGGTAATACTTCATTACGAGAAAGTATGAGATAAGAAGAAGCCGCAGGAGCAGCAGCTACATGAACTTATTGTTTATTACTAGAGTGAAAAATGTGGAAGGCAATTTCATATATGAAAAGGGGGGGGCAAATGATAGTTGTAAGGAAGTATAGAACTCTTTTGGAATTACAACTTTAAAAATAGAACTTCATTCTCTTAACAAAATTTCAGAGAACTTAATGGTCATTGAGATAGAAAAGTAGGGTTATTTGAACTTCTACACAATTTCTCTTCTTTTTTTTTCCTTTTCTTTTTTTTCTTTTTTTATAGCTTTTAGATCCAATAAAATTTAATTATTTACAATTTTTCTTTTATCAGTTAAATTGTGTCATTTTAAATTTAAAGGAAAAAATTATCTCAAAAAGGATTTTCGCTTAAAACAGTGAAGCCGATGTACCAATAAAATCGTTTTGAAGGACCTATCTTTTTTCCTTTTTTTTGCTTTTTTTCAAATTAATCATGTAACACATTTCTATGATCATTGTAACCCTTCTTTTTATATAATGTTTTTTCCTTCTAAAACTCCACTCTCTTTAGATTTTAGTTCACTATATTTGATTTTTTTCCCCTCTTAACGAAACCTTTAGGCTAAGTTCATGCAACACATTTCTATGATCATGGGAATGTTATTCAAAGTTCCCATGATTATAGCATTTGGAACGAATTGGAATAGGAAAATGATTCCTCATTACCTATTTCAACAAGAATCACATTGTCAAACTACATAGAAATTTGATTCCCCCACTTTCCCATAGAAATCTCACATTTCTGGATGTGTGGGTGTGCGCATGTCAGTTTAGGTTGTTTGGGAGAAATAATCTCAACCAAACTACCCTCAACGGGTTGACAATTTTTTAACCGAACGCCAACCTGTACGACCACAAAACCGGCGTGTTAATTTGAATTTTTTTGGCAATTTCAGATCAACAGGTTGAGCAGGTTGGTGGGCGGTAAATTCTAACATATTATACAAATACATTCTAAAGACAAACATTTATGCTACAAAATCAAAATAAAGAAAATGTTTGATGATGTATTTGCATTCAAAAAGTGGCAATGAGAGGCATGGGCTACGAGGAGGGTTGAGAGTCAAAAACTGAGAAGATCTATTTAGAGTAGAGGTATTTAGTTTACATGCAAGTATTGGTGGGTTGGGTCAGTTATTTTGGCAAGTTGAAGATTTTAAACCGCACACAACTCAACCTACATAAAAACCCAACCTACCAACACTCTCAAACCATGGGTGGTGTTGGCAGCTCAAGTAGGCGGTTTGGGCTGTTAGGCATGTTTTTTCACACCCCTACCTAGAGGAATATTAAGCATTTAAGAGTAAAAATTAATAATTGAGTCCATAATATTTAAAATTTTATCATTTTTTCATAGAGAATTCCTAACGAAACCAAACGCTTGAATAGTTGTTAAATTGGGATTCGAATTGCGAATCGAAATGGCCTTGTACCAAATCACGAATCGAATCGGATAATGAATCGTAAAGATTTAGTCACTTTTTCTAAATTACTTAGAAAAATATATCTACACACATATATATTAATATATCTTGTAAATATAAAATATTTAGATTTAAATAAGTGAAAATGTCATTTTAAATGATAATCACGTGGTCTAATAGGTAGGAAGTTATCACAGGTTCCATTTTTTTAGATATTTCTTATTAACCATCTTTAATAAATCAAGTAAACAAAGACAAACTCTTAATTTTTAATAAGCATATATATCTTTCCAAGTTACTTTAACCTTAACACCTTTAGAAGATATATTATGATTTTTTTCTTTTAAAAGAAAAATTGAGAAGAAAGGGTTAAGAACATGTTGGGACTAACTGAATTTGATTGGATACTACGAAAATTTTTTGATCACCAAAATAACAACAAATCATGTATACATACTGATTATTTTCATACCAAATACTATTAAAAGTTGTATTATGTTATTTTCACTAAAAAGAGGGAGAAAAAATATATATATATATATACCGGACACGATAGCATCAAGAATTGCATGAATCGTAAAAAGTGAATCGAATTGTGAATTGATTTGAGTAGTGCAACTCACCATAGAACCACTTCCAAAATAGATTCACCTATAGATTCGTATTGATTTTGTATAAATTGCAAATTGAATAGCAAATCATAAGATTCTGATAATAGAATTAGGTATGAAAGGCAATCGGTTGAGAATTTCTAGAAAGATGATGGGCACTGCAATGGTAGAGGATTGCCATGGACGACGAAAGAGAAAACCAAGGCAACCTTAGAGACAAAGAGGGTGGCAGTCAAAGAACTTGAACACTTTGAGTTTAGTGTTATGTGGCTGCCTGCATGGGTACCCTTTTATAGGCTCCCGAAGTATTGGAACACAAGCCGCCTATAAACAAGTAGTGAGTTCTCCTTAACTTGACAAAGTGGTGATATCAGACCTACTACTGCATCCTATGCTTCAAACCTTAGAATGGCAGCATCATAGGAACTGCAGAGGCAGATATGATATCTTAAGAAATGTTCAACAAACATGACCGCATGGTCAATGTCCCCTCTCTCCAAGACTAGTCAAGGAGAAGCTATCTTCACTAGGAAGATAACCAAGCAACATTGATGGAACCATGATCCTAATCTCCAATCCACAATCCTCTAATGATCTAGGCCTTACTCCCCGTCCTAGGCTGCCAAGTGATGGCTATGGTATTAGTGAGCAGTAACCCAACTTAGGGAATGACTACATAGGAAGACAGGCGAGCGAATAGCCAAATTGTGCTACAGCCAAGTAGGAGTGACTGCGCAGATGTGGTCACCCTTACATGATCCCAATGAGAATGAGGTATGAAGGATCACGATGAGTGAAGGCTCTAGGGAAGCCGTGGTGCGCCGACACAGTGGTTTTGCAAAGTGGGCTATGGCCGAGCAGGTGAGTTGGGCTCCGCCGCATATGCTATGAGCCATGCATCAGACTTTTCGTACTTTGACTCATTCACTTTAGAGCTCTTGCTTGCTAGAGCGGCAACCATGCTTTGGGGGGGTGTATACCCCTATTTAGGCTAGGCACACAATCCCAATTAGTCCTGTGAGGACATCATGGTGCCTCGGGGGGTCTTCCACGTGGAGATATAGGATAATGACATGGCACTCATAGAGCTCGCCAAGTGTCGAGCGCAATATAGGTATCCACAAACAGAATTGACACGTGAACTCTATTACTAGTAATGAGACTCCCATTCCCCTTCAAGATCATAGACCTAAGGAAATATATAAAATAAAATAAAATAAAAAATTGAGAACAGCTTTGGATAGCTAAATTCACTGCTGTCAAATGAAAGAGTACCATATTTCAAAATGTGTGTTCCAAAACATAAACCATTAGGGTATGAGATAAACTCCACCAGACTAAACACAAGATGCACTCCATTCAAACAATATAGAAGTCTCATTAATTAATGGCAAGATTTACGTACCAAATCAAATTCCAAATAAAATGAAAATGTAGTATCTGACAAATAACAATTCAACTTACAGGCTTTTGAATCCATCCAGAGGCTGACCTGGCCTTGAAGACTTTGTTCCCTACTTCATTATCTGGTTGAGCACCAGAGACACCGAGGGCCTTCTTAACCAGGTTGGCTGCCATGCCCATGCTACTGGGTTGGAGTTTCTACAATCGCAATCCAAAGCACATTAACTGGTTGCTATACATGCAAATGCTGGTAAAGAATAAAAGTTTGGTTCCACAATCATAGCCTGTGTACAGAAGTGGTCATTCTTAACTAAATCTTCACCATAAATTCAACATATAAATTGACATCAATCCACTGGTATTCACAAATCTTGTTCTTAGGGGATCAATTGCAATTATTGAGCAGAATGTGTCCCACCCCAAAATCTGCCATTTTCAAATTTTTCATTTATTAAGGATTAAATGACCTGAATCCATCCTTCACCTCCTGCTCAATAATAATATGTTCAATAACTTCCCTAATATATACCACTATATTCACATTAACCATGTTAAAAATCATCCTACAGATTTTGTAATGGAGCATTTGTGATTTCATAGGTATATGATTGAAAACCTGTCCCTGAAAAAATGGAACACATGATATGAGCAGTGCAAATGCGGAAATACATAATTGTGCAAGTCACTAGGGATAATGAATATTCAATCCAGGAAAAGTATTAATGACTAGAACTCATTGGATGAATGGGACCAAAGAGTTTAGATTCACTGTCATCTGCAAGTAACAGCTGAAAACAATAAAAGACACTGAATTTATTGGCAACATCTACCATTAAAAATGCTAACTATTCTGGTATAATCTAGATGCAACAATTACCAAATAATAAGCAATTCGCTCCAAGTTTGGTATGTGTGACAGCTATCAACATCAGCATGAAGAAAACCATACTAAAAAATGCACGAAGAAATAGAACTTAGACCACCTAAAGCAAGCAAGTAAGAGAGAGAGCTCGTGATTATTAGCCACATGGTATAAATAACAGCCATAAATGGTGAAGAAAATAAATACTGTAAAGGAATAGACACATACTCCAACTTTCACATTCAAAATGAGAATATTACCAACAAACAGCAATGAGAATAAGGCACAATGATGTCAACAAGAGAACCATAATCCAAAAGGGACAGTACTACTAACCATAGCAAATGAACTACAGGCCGACAGAACCACAGATCTACAGCATGAAAGAAATAAAGCATGTTACTAGCTTCTTGTGTCCCTAGTCATTGATTATGATAATGCAAGTACAAGAATAAATGTTTATAGAGATTTACAAGTCAGCGGTAATAGCAAGCAATATAATACTCGTAATTAGGACACAAGAATTGGAGAAAAATCATACTAGCTAGCTGTAGGAGATCACATTACAACTGTACATTTGCATAGCAGTAGTAAGTGCTGCATTCCTTTGATCAGGGGAAATTTTCCGAGCTATTTACATCAAGTACAGACCTTATCAAAGAAAATCTAAGAAGCACGGACAAAGATGCAGGATGCGGTGATTTAAAAAAAACAGGGACATGGCAATAAAATATTTTTTCATATATTTTTTATTTGTTATGTAGATTAATATTACATCCACAAACAATCAAAATTAACAAAAACCTTTATTATTAGAATCATACGATTCGCGATTCGAATCGTACGATTCGATTCGATTCGATTCAGTAGGCAATCAATTCAAACTAGTTGTGTGAATCGCAAATAGCTATGAACAGTAGGTGAATCAGTAAATCGGTGAACCGAATCCGTAAATCATGAATCAATTCGATCACTAAAATCGATGTTTGGCTTTCTTTTTTGATTTTTTATTATTGGAAAATGGTTCACACAACCTTCTTACGGTCTCTAGGATTACTATACGCCATCTTTTGACTTTCTCCCTCCCTATTTACTCTCAAATACTCAAACCGCAGTAGAAAAAAAATACACTCTCTACAATATTCTAGACTTACATATTCAATTTTATCTAAGTACTTGCATTCACAAAATAAATTTTTTGAAGGCATCAAGTGAGATTTTTGAAAAAGTTTGAAGATTTAGTTTTTTAACCTTGTAAAATGTTAAAAACATTGTTGTTGAGTTATTGTTGAAAATTGAATATTTGTCTTTGTTTGCTTTCTTTATTAAGAACGGTTGATAAAAAGAAAAGGTGAAGTGGTAAACATGAAAACCATTGTTAACTTCTTACCCAGACCACATGGTCATTATTTAAAATAATATTTTTATTGATTTAAGTCTAAATATTTCATATTTATTAGATACATTTAATATCTAAATTTGTAAATATATTTTCTATGTAATTAAAAAAAAGGTGACCGAATCTTTATGATTCACGATTCGATTTGATTCACAATTCAATACAAAACCATTTCGATTCACAATTCGAATCCCGATTTGACAACTATGACAAAAACTAACACTAATTCGACATTAAAAATTTATAGATAAAAAAAATAAACGACGACGACGACGACGCCGCCGACGCCGCCCAAAAATGAATAAACATTCAACATCCAGCATCCATCAAAAGCACTAAAGAAAATGAGAAAAAAGTAGTTGGCGTATCCCTAGAGTGTCCCTAAAGTGTTCCCTTAAAAAAAAATTAAATATAGGGACACGCCACGTGGCTTGTCCCATACGTGTATCCACTGTGTCCACATGTCAACGTGCCTGACACGGCTACGGCTTCATAGAAGAACATGTTATTAAGCACTACTCCACAAATCATGATACATGCACACGCACGTGAGAGAGAGAGAGAGTAGGAGGGCCCTAGGTAGCAGCATTCTTCCTTGTGGTTACACAGAAGGTGATAATCGGTCAAAATGATTATCAGACATACACTCCCCACCATCAAATCACCTCTAATCACCATCGCATAAAATTCAAATAAAGAAAAGAAAAACAAAGCGAAAACCCCCTTCTCATGTGCACATGCATGAAGTAACAAATCTCAAAATCCAAGGAAAAAATTGCAAAAATATGTTATGCTAACAGATACATTATTAGTTCCACAGGCACACATGTGCATCTGTCATGATACCAAAACAAGATCAATTAACCAAATACGCCACGTAAAAAATTATTTAGCCGATAGATATGCATTAAAATTGATTTAGCCGATAGATATGCATTAAATCTAACAGACAAAATAAATTCACAAATCCAGATTAACCAAGCCACATACATATTGTTCAGCAAGGTATGGTTGCATGATTACCATAAGAGCCATAAAGTTTTCCCTTGGACGGCTTCTCCGTACCCGGCAAACATATGGAACCTGAACACCCGAACCTCCCAGAGAATCTTGCCTGGTGACAACAGGTCTCCCATCTGACTGCGCATCCCGAACAGGCCTGACACGAGATATTGGAGATGAAAGGCCTTGTCCAGAACTTTTAACTGAAGAGATTAACTTCCCACTATAGTCTCTGGATTCTACTTCTGACAGTTCTTCAATATATCGCTTTGTCGGCTTCCGAACTCTTTTTGCTGCTCTCTGTTCAGTGTTCAAATCTTCAACACTACAATCATATTCTAAACTAGGATCTGTCAATATCTTGCCACAAACATTTTGAGGATTTTCTATTTGGTTATTGCATCCAATTGGTGAACCTCCACAGTTTTCATTCACTCCAACTGACAGAACCTTAGCAGGGGTATGATCCACACTCTTAAAGCTTTCTTCTTTACCTTTCGTCACCACTTTGTTATCTTTAATCACAAAAGTTGTAGTTGAAACATCACAAGAGTTGGCCAATCCCATGGCAATCCTCCTCCTCAGCCACTGTTTGTCCTTGACAGAAGTTTCCCGTCCAAATGTTGCTTTAAAGGTTTCATGAAGTTCCCTAACTGATAGGTTGTCCAAGCATATTTCACCCTTTAACTTTGAAAAATCAGGCTTTGAACTAGTACAGATAGCAGAAATTGATGATCCACTTTTGATTGGTCCATCTAAAGGGCTTGAGCATTCTCCACCACTTCCAAGCTGATCAATATGACTCTCATTTGAATTTGTTTCCAACGAAGGAATAGTTTCCTGCAAGGGCGTTGAAATTTGAAGCTTTTTGTCAAGTGAAGTCAATAGACCATGCCTATTAGATATAGGATATGTGTGCTCATGAAAGTGGACGAAGGATCAAATCTTAGTTGCACGAAACTATATTTATTCAAATATATAACAAAATTTAAGTATAAATATACAAAAATGCTAGAGATCCCTAATGAACTACACACTAAATTACCAACTATTCTTTTGTTTCTTTGAGATCTGTATGTTTGACGGTTCTATCACAGTTGGGCTGAGTTTATTCCTCTACGGGAGCAGGTTTCTCTCTTACTTAGCAGCATTAAATTGAGTTTCTGAGTAAGAAACGTCACCCTAGGAGTTTCCTGCTACTAAGAATCAAATCATCCTCAAGCCAAGCAAACAACCTCAGATTGTTTAACCCGTTCCAAAATATTCTTTATATACAATATAAAAGAATAAAGGCCAAAAGGATCAGAGATATACTAGTACCCTGATATCATCACAAATGTGTTAACATGCAAGAAAAAAAATAACCCAGGAAATACCAGCAATATCAGTAATAATAGAAAAAGAATTACTAAATTAACAAAGAAAAAGAAAAGAAAAGAAAAGAAAACTTTATTTAAAAGAAAAAGAAACCTAGCAACCAAGAGAATAGGATTCCTAAATTAGGAACGACAGCAAAGAATTAATATGTTAAAATTCAAATTTTATCAATCTAATAAACTCGTGGAAGAAAAAGCAAAATGGCAGTACATGCTGTAGGAAAGAAAGGCCAAAAACCACCTCATGTTCATCGTCTAATTTCCCCATACCAACTCCTGTGTCAAGCTGAGCATTTGACCTTTCTGCATTAACTTCAGGGTTCTCAGATTGACCTGGAAAACATTTGTCATTCAACTAAATTACCAACAGAGAGAACCAAAGAGAAAGAAGCCCAAATACATCAATACACATGTAGATACACAAACAGATCTAGTGAGCAAGTGTTGCGAGTATTGAGATCAAAGCAGGGCATTCCACCTCCAAAGAGTCAGAAAAATAAATGATTTCTTTTTCTTCTTTTTTTGGATCAGCAATAGAATCTTTATTGATTATAACAACTGATGATGATACAAAGAGGTTACATCAATAAAGAAAAAAAGCTAGTGCAGAGGCATCACAGCTCGATATAGCAATCCCAACTAGGTTGGCACCACCATACAAGCCCAATCATTTGCTAGCACACCACCAAGGTTGGAGAGTCACCAACCAAACAGCACAACCAAAACCAGAAAAATCTACAAACAACAACTACCAACACACAAAAGGAGAGCATAAGTACACTCAACACAACCAGTAAACAAAGCACCAGCAGCTCTCAGACCCTTTCAACACACCAGCAACCAGCCTGCACTTTCAGCAAAGCCAGACTTACCTCAAACAGTATCTGACCTGCTTAAGATTAGACACACACCAAATCATGCACTAAGTAATGAAAACCTCCCCAGCTGCTCCTCACACCCAAATTGTCACTCTTGTTTTGATAACTTCAAGCATTTCATCAATCACCAATTGACTTCCTTTAAACAGCACTCCATTTCTCACCTTCCACACTGCCACATCAGAATCAGAGATACAAGCTTCCAGATTTTCCTCTCCTTTTTCTTCATCCTCCCACCATCCCACCATAATGGCATTGCCCACCTTAGATCCCACCACTTCATCACACCAGACCAGATCAACCAAACCTTTGGGCAGTGAAGAAGAACATGGTTAATAGACTCTGGCTCATCTCTACAAAACAGACACAAGGTGCTGGCATTTGCATTTAAAACCCCTATCCTCTGAAGAAACACGGATGTCTTAATTCTGCCAAGCCAAGCTAACCAACAAAAGAATTTCACCTTCGGCCACATTCCCCACACAAACTCAGAAATGCTAAGATTAGGGCCCCTTGCTTCTACTTTCCATTTCCAGATTGAAGGCACAGAAAGGAATCCAGATGAAGTTGCAGACCACTGGCTGTGTGCAGAAAAATAAATGATATGTTTGCAGGCCAGGTACAGAAGAATAAATGATTTCTGATGTGACAAGTCGAGTCTAACCCGATTTGTATCCTCTATTTCAGTACCTGTTTGATAATTGTCTTATGCTTGCTGGTCTGGGTCTTGATTGGAGTTAAATTGGTATGAGTTTGATAACTGTCTTATTATTATAGTTGGTGTATCGCAAATCGTTCTAATTAAATTTGTGAGACTAGATTACATTACTTTTTTATTTGACTTTGTGAGGCCCACTCTGTAGTTTTTGAGTTTTATTTTATTTTTTTGTTTTATTTTCTTTTAGGTATTAAACCAGTATATAAAATTAATTTTTAGTTCTTATTTAATTATGTCAATAGTGGGGAACACCTTGAGTCCATTTAAATTACTTTATACTCTAGTTTCAATTAAAGATCTATTTTAGATTTTTTTTTTTTTTTTTGAATAAATAAAGATCTATTTTAGATTATTAAACTTCACTCAATTTGGACCCAATTAATTGAGTCATGTCTAGCTTGTACATCATCATTATTATTATTATTATTATTATTATTATTATTATTATAAGAAAGTAACCAATATTTGTGCTATATTGTGTTAATTATAATAAGAACTTGAGTGATGTATTTATGGTGTGTACCATTAAGTGAAAGTTATATTTTGTGAAGAGAAAAATTATACCATTTTTTATGATATGTTACAAAATCTTATAATATTGCTACATGTACTATTAACTATATATATTATAGACTTATTTATTGATTGATGTATATATAACATAAAAAAAATAAATAAATAAATAAATAAGAGGCAAATCCATGTGGCGGCTGCCCCCCTTCCTTTCCCCCTCTCTAATAAATTGTTTGTAACAAAAAAATTTAGCTCGGATTAGAGGTACTTTAGAGTGAGAGTTAGCAAATTTACCAACAAGGAACATTATAGATCGCATCGAGAGCTACATAACTACAGCCTTCGATTTTCATTTCAATGAGTTTGGGATTTTCGGATTTTCTCATTTTCATTGCATGAGGTAGGAATTTTCTTACTTATAGTTAAATATGATTTGGATTGTAAATTTGTGATATTGAGGGTGTTTGGTAGGGATTATGGAAGCAAATAATAGCTTATTTTATTATGGGAGTTTGTGCCAAACTGTCTGATGCAACTTTTACTTACAGCTTATTAGGCAGAAATAGCTTAAATATGCTGGAAAAAGCTAATTTTTCAGAAACTGGGTGAGGGGTGCTTTTAGCTTATATTGATTATTAGCTACGAAGCATGGGTACTTCGAAAAACATACCGTACCCGTATGAATTACTTACTGGCGTATGATACCTCATATGATACTTCTGCATACGTACTGGGCACACGATACACGTACCCAAAATTTTTCTTCTTAATTTTTGGTGCACCCAAACGTACATAGTATATACTCAAGCCGTATCGTACCTCTATTGAAACAATATTTTCTTCTATTACAAAGATAAAACTCCATTCACTAGATTTCTTTTTCATTTTTTGTTTTATGCTTACCATGGTTTTAAAATTAAACTATGATTTGTAAGTTATTTAATATATTAACATTTAATTTTGATTTATACTTTTACTTTTGACATTAGATATTAATTGTAGGTCGGACCTTAACAAATTAAACCATTTAATTAGTTTTTGCATTATTCTACATTAAAAATAAATATTTTTTACAAACGTACCAAGGCGTACCTGTACCCTATTATTTTTTAATTTTACTGTATCGACGTACCCATATCGTACCAGTACCAGTACTCATACCTATACCCGTGCTTCATAGATTATCAACTTTTAGCTTAAAATAATCTCTACCAAACACCCCCATTATCTCTATGAAAGAACTGAAACTTTTGCATGTCTTGTATGAAAAGTTTTGGGTTTGTTCAAATGCTAGAAATTCCTTGACATATTCATAAAAATCAAACAATATCTTGATTATGTGCATCAAAATGAGGAAAGCCCAAAATTTTAGAAAGCCCTAACTTGTGAAATCTTTTTGAATTGAATTTTGAATATACACATACCATGTATTGAAATTGGAAAGTATTATTTCTCTTGTATCATTTCAAAAAGGAAAATTCATGAAAAGTATGAGACTTTGAGATTTTTACTATGCATGTGAAAATTTATGGTTTTATTCTCATCTTGGAATGATTTGGAAAATGGTAGAGATTTGTATAATTGTGACAATCGGTGGAGGATTACATTGTTGTGAAAATTTACAACTTGATGAAATTGGAATTTATTTTTGGAATACAAGGAATTGAATTGTTATTGAAACTATACGTTGATAATTGGTTTTGGATGATGAATCATGTTAGTATATTTTGGTGAAATAAGCTAGCAAGAGTGTCCACGATGAAAGGCCGAAAACCTGTGCAAGTAGGTACTGCTTTCCTTCCGGCTAATATCTAGTATGTGGGGGTGTTATTGGTGGTCCTTGTCTGTTAGGACCACTGGCAGATACTAACTTAGTGATTCATTACTGGTGTAGTTGGCATGGATGTTGGAAATTTCCCTTTTGTGTCTCTAGTTTTGGAAAATTGAAGATTTAATTGGAACTTTGTCAAATGATGAAATTTTGAATCTATATTTATGTATCACATTGCATCATGATCACATATCATAAACAAGGCATATTTCTTAAGTAAAGAATTTTCTTACTGGACTTTGGTTCATCCCTTCATTGCAAAAAAAATTTCAAGTGGATGGCATGGTACCGTTTCAATGATGGTTACGTGCATGGAAGAGCATGAAGGCTCAACTTGGTTATTTGTGTGGCCTTGGCTATGACCGAGTGCCTCTTTTGAGCAAGGGCTACACCCTATTTTCTTGTATAAGCCATAGGGCATTTATGTTGTAAAATTTCATTTTGATTTGATAAGATCTCATGTTGTATATTCATGCCATGTAGCAGATGAATATAGGGTCTACATAAATATTATAACTTCATGTATTGAATGCCATGTGAATATCGAAGCACAGGCTATAATTCAATTCCTTGTAAAGATATCACCTCGACAAAACAATTCTCATTCAGACTTTCTTTCTTCCTATTTCGATTTCTCTATTTGAATTATGTCTCCATCTCTTTACTTGGGTTCGGATCTTGTAAATCTGGGACGTGACATCTGAACTTCTAGGACAACAGTAAATTCAATTGAGTGGATTTCAAAAGGACCAAAAAAAAAAAATGCATGCAAGGTGCCAAAAAATGAGCCAACAAAACATACAAAGCTCAGAAAGTCATTGACATCGTCATCGTTTTCATTACCATCGCATGAATCATATGAATAAAAATAAAGTAGCAAGATATGAAAAGCATAAATACATAAACAGACCTTCTGAACCATTGAACTGAGTTTTGATAGGAGGACATCCATCATTGGAAGTGTATCCAACATTCTGCCCAGCACCTGCAACAGGAAGCCTTTCACTTTTGTCGTCTTCAAGCAAGTCCTCAACCTCCATAACTTCATCATCCGTTGCAGGCACTAACCTTCCATCCCTGTCAACCTAAACAGTAATAAGATATCACAATTCCATCATTCCCACTTAAAAACAACTACCCTCCAGGTGCAAATGAAATTAAATAAATAGTTCGTTGAAAATTAACTAGCCACAAAACAAAATCTTCAGCAGAAAATAGACTCTTTAAGTTACAAGCTCAGGTCATCTATGCTTCATCTCTGAATATCATCCAAATTGCCTTAATTTGCCCTTTTGGCACCCACAAATCAACCAACGCCATTCTCTCTTCCACTAGGCTGATTTACCTAAGTACTTTGTGTATGAAGACCATTTCAACTCCCAACTGTAAAACAATATTAAAACTACCCAGACAATATAGCCATAATTTCAATGTTATAAGCACAATTAAACAAAGGCTACAATAAGTAGATGCATAAAGAAGCATGTGAAGTGGATTTCAAAGGGAGAAATATTTGTTTACAAAAACTACTTCAAAGAAGTCAAAATTTTGCCGCTAACAGCAAAGAAGCGGGGGCAGTAAAAACATCCATCTAAAAAAGGCATACTGATTACATGGAAGTCCATGATCCACCCCATTTGAAAAGGGCACAATGAAGGTAGTGGGTAATTCTAGCATCCAACTTATGAAAATCCCTCATATAACCAGCAATATTAAACTCATTGAAATTCTTATTGATACACAAGCAAATAAAAGACCCCGTCTAATCATGATAGCATATTGCTAAAGGAAAACATAATAAAAAAAGGGCAAAATTCATTTTACCCTTTGTGTTTTGGGCCCAGAGCACTTT
This sequence comes from Camellia lanceoleosa, assembly GCA_025200525.1. Lineage (NCBI taxonomy): Eukaryota > Viridiplantae > Streptophyta > Magnoliopsida > Ericales > Theaceae > Camellia > Camellia lanceoleosa. The sequence goes on from CM045759.1 coordinate 154,493,684, forward strand.
ACCCCGTCGATCAAAAATAGCCAAGGAGGCCTCATGTGGTTTTAGACCAAAATGCAACTCCAACACCATTAATGACAAGTAAAAAATGGCTTTAACACCTCCATGGTATCTTCTCTCTCTCCCCTATCACGGATATAATTTTAAATTTAATCACACATTAATTAATTAAACTATATATTAACCTAAATATCACTAACTTCATAACTTTCTTTTAAATTTTCAGCAAAATTTCTAATTTAATCACATTTCTAATGGTGCATATATACAGAGACACACACACATTTATGCATTATACCTGATAGATGATGAAGGTTCAACAAAGGAACTTCTTATGTCTTCGTGGGGGTATACATAGATCCATCTGGTAGACAGAGATCTATGTCTACATTTCTTAGACGTTTCCACAATCAAAACCAAATAGCAGTCAACACCCAACAACAACCAGACCTTGGAAAGCCATCATCATCAATGCCTTCCACTTCCCCACCAAAACCTCAAACCCGCAACCAAACCAACGTACCCATCTCGGAATTCATCCCTTCAAATTGCCAAAACTCCAAGTGGGTGTTGCAAAATCGGCATGGCCACGCGTTCAAACCTCAGTTTTGTAAAGTGGGGTCCTTCAAGTTCTACCACAGAAAAGAGTATATAAGAAGAAGGAAACCAAAAAAGAAAAAAGAAAAGAGGGTGGGAAAGGAGGCGAGGGTGGAGGCGGTGGTGAGGGCGGTGAGATGTGGTGGGTGTATTAGGATTAGGGTATTGAAATGGGAAGCAGATGAAGAAAGAGCAAATTTGTCCTTTTACTACAGAAGTTGACTCTTTTTTTTCTTTTTTTTTTCGTAAGTGTGTTGCACAAATTCTATCAATTTTAACAAAATTAATAAAGGTACTAAGGCCAAGTGCAAAATGGTCAAAACCACATAAGGCCCTCTTTGAGAAGGGAGCAGAGGGGAGGTAAAGTTTTTTGTGGCCAAACCACAAAAGGGTAAAGTGAATTTTACTCCAAAAAAATTACTTATCAAGAAAAATATAAAAACTCATCCCAAACATCTAAAACCAACCAAGGATTATTAGGCCCCTACCCGCCTAGCCAACCAAAATTCCACTTATCAAATTTTGAATCTAACGAGGATGCTAAGAGACCCCAAAATTCTAATGGTTCTTCAATATATCTATCACATTTGTTCAAAACTACACAATCAGCTACCACTCTAGTTTAAGATACTTAAATAGGGTGTAAATTTGAAGTTGGGGGGACCCAACGCTAGGAAGAATGGATTCCAAAAATAAAACAAATTTTTATTCAATGAAATTAGAAGAGATCCAAACCTCTCTCTCTAGGGGTAGGAAAATCATGATCAGAATAGCGGATCAAAAGCTATGGAACTTGGGTTTGTTCCGTGCCATTGTGGAAGAAGATCCAAGTAATAGATGTACGTCCTCAAGAATGGAAAAAAATTGATTTGGGATCACTAACTAATACTAATCTAATAGAATAGAAAAGGTAAAGCTAACGCTTCACTAGCCACTAGGAGTCATCAGAGTGAACATGTGTCATGGAAAGGAGTTTTAGATTTTAATCTTAACAGTCAGGTTAATCCTTAAAATTATAATTTTAAATTTTGGAGACTTGCTTGCAATTTGCTAATTCAATGCTACTCAGTACTTAACTTCCAATTTTATCCAATACCCCTAACATCCATAAATCCTTCTTTGTCACCTATTCACCTTTGTTAATAATTATCCAAATGTTTTCATTGAACAAAAATTGCTTGATATGCCAAGTGGCCCGAGTCCACAACAAAAGTTTAGCAATGCAGTTAATATTGAGAATCATTACAATCAATGTTAATTCATTGAAAGGGTGTTCAACTTTAAGAAACATGTGCATTAAAAGTATTCACCTTTAGAAGTACAACAATGTGAATACTGTTTCCATGTCAGTGTTTGATTGCTATGAAGCACTGAGACCTCCCTAGAGGCCACATATAGGTGTCAAACACGTGTCAACAACCGACACATATTGGACATGTGAGGCATCAAAATAAAATTTTGGAAAATGTAATGGCATTAAAAATGCAAATTTTAAAAATTGAACAAAATATCAAACTCTATCAGACTGCCAACTATTTGGTTAGTAGAGCAAGGTAAAGACTCTAAGAATAATTGATGAATAACTACAACACCAATGAGCTATTTCAGATTTATTGAGCATGGTACAGCGCAAAAATAAAAATGCTATCATTTCTGCATTTCACAATTGACAACCATTTTAGTAGGTTCAGTCATTAAATAAACGATAACATGACCAATAATTAAATTCACTACTTCCATGTGTTGTGTATAAGAACTCCCTTCACAAAGCTACCATTTTTATACTGTCGCACTCTTCTATGCCATGGAAGCAAATGCAATTCAAATTCATTCCCAACAAATATTGTGTCGAGCCCCGTGTGCCCTATTAATTCTTTTCAGGATAGAACAATATTATCAATTTGGGAGCCCCACAATCATTGAAAATGGAGGCATAATTTGGTTCCTATGTTTTTTTAAGAAAACCAGTCTACATGCACAATTTCTGGTATTCAACCTTTTGTACTACAGATTCAACTTGTTGTCCGAAAGAGTACACATACATGTGCATGTATACATGTATGTGTGTGTGTGTGTATCTAAAGCTATATACCCGAACAAGCATGTATACATGTATGTGTGTGTGTGTATATATATCTAAAGCTATATACCCGAACGAGCTTGTATACAACAGGATCAGCAATCTCCCTTGGTGAGGATAGCGGTGAGCTAGTTTTAACAACTGGCACATCATCAAACTTAGCTTCATCATTTCCTTCCACTCCAACCACTGTTTCCATGGAAAACCCACCACAGGCAACTCAAGTACACAAACTGAGAATAGAAAAACAAACCAAAAGAAAAAAAGAGTTAACTTTAATTTATTTTTTCATGTAACAATTTATGCATGCATAAGAGCATCTACAGTGGGCTGCCAAAGGAGCTGCCGTCACCAAATTTTGGCGGGAGTTGGCAAAAACAGGTCTCCAGTGGCATGCTATATCGGCTGCTAAATTATAGCAATGCCAAGGCTTGTGCCAAATTTAGCACAAGCTTTGGCAATGCCAAATCTGCCAGATCATCATCCCTAACTGCTTTCCTTCCTTCCTTCCCTCCCTCCATTCCTCATCCTTTCCCAGCAAAAACTTCACCCAAACAGAAAATAATATTTTTTAACAAAATTCACCAACAAAACAAACAGACTAAAAACAACAATAACAATAATCACAAACAATAACCACAACAACAACAACAATAATCAAGCAATTTCAAACAGATTTCAACCAATCTCAACTAATCTCGAGCAATTTGAAGCAAATTTTAAGCAATTCTCCATCATCAGAAAGACGATTTTCAGAAAAATAAATACCTGGATTTCAAGATGCGTGATGGATTTCAGACGATTTCAGCAATCTCAAGCTTTCGTCTTGCTCATCTTCTTCATCTGCTTGCTTCGCCTTAGGGTTCGTGGGTGGTTTAGGGGTTTCGGCTTCATCTGCTTCATCTTAGGGTTTGTTTGTGCTAAGGCTTCATCTTCTCCATCAGAAAGACGATTTGAAGGAGTCGATTTTAAGGGTTTCGGATTTCTCAGATGGATCGAAGATAGAGATATCCAAAGGGTTTAGGGTTTAGAAAGAGAAAAAACAGAGGGAACAGAGGCAGGGACGAAAGCTTGAGATTGCTGACATCGGGTGGAGATAGAGGGCAAAGAAGAAGATAACACACAGAGGAGAGGAATCTGAGATGAAGGGAAAAAATTTAGGATCGTTTGGGAATCCACTAATTTTTTATATATTTTTTTTAAATATAAGAGAAAAAAAAGTTTTGCGTTGTTAAAAAATATTTTTAAAATTTTTAATTCATATATTTTATATTTTTAATATATTTTAATTAATCTTTAAATAAAAAAAATTTGTGATAAATCCAATTTAGAGAGTGTCCATTAGATCTATTGGATATTTTTTAGGAAGACTTATTTATAAGTCTTTTTTCAGAACCTTATGCTAGGCTAAGTCTTGTGTAATTTCTTATAAAATCTCAAGTCCTATTTTCATAAGAATGTATTCTACAAGATCCTAACGTGACATGACACTTACATAAACGTAACGTAACGTGACACCTACATAAATGTAACGTAACGTGACACCTATATATACGTAACGTAACGTGACACTAATATGAACGTAACGTGAACCTACATAAACGTAACTTAACGTGACACCTATATAAACGTAACGTGACACTTACATAAACATAACGTAATGTGTCACGTTACGTTTCGCAACTTAATAAATTTTTATTTTTTTAATCCGTTTGTTTTGAAATAGATATATAATCTTAATGTATTTTTATTTTGTATTATTAATTGTAAAATTTTAAAAATTATCAATAATATATGTGAAATCTAAATTAATTAATAAAAATAGAAAGGACAAAAGCACATCGGAAAAACAACACTCGCAAATCACGCTTATCTATGAGTGGACATGGGTGGGTGGTTTGGGGGAGAAAAGTTACTTACTCGTCTTCAAACATGAGACGCACTTCATCAATGTTGATGAATTCTTTGAGCTAAGCCATCATAGTAATAACAAGATGATTTGACATTCTTGTTGAAGAAGACATCTATGGAAGGACAAACTATCCAAAAGTAAGTATTTTCGTATTCTTTATCATAATCTTGCCTTTGCCGATAAAAAAAAGTAAATCATAATGTGAAAGAAAATGACATTTGCACTCCTTTCATCTTTGTTTTAATAATTCTATAGGCGAGAGGGCGAAGAGTTTGTTTAACTCTCTGTGGACTGAAATGTGATTTATGAATAATTATTTTTTTGGTTAATTAATTGTGTTTGAATTCAGTAATTTGGTTGTTTGGCTGTCCCAAAAAAATCCAAAAAATAAATAAAATCAATTTCCTATATAAAAAATTAAATGTTACCATAGATCATATGTGTCACGTTACGTTTATATAGGTGTCACGTTACGTTACGTTTATGTAGATATGTCACATTACGTATAGGTGTCACGTTACGTTTATGTAGGTGTCACGTTACGTTACGTTTATATCAATTTCCTATATATGGTTTTATTATTATTTATGATATTAACAACTAATATTGAGAGTAAATGTGTCAACAAACTTCTCACAGGACTTATGGAAACATAAGTTTTTTAGTAGGACCATATGTAGCATAAGTCTCCTTAATAGGACTTCTAAATAATTTTCCCTATTTTTTATTGGTGACATATTCACTTTTTATGAAATAGTTTGATAAGAAATCATTTTATTTGTTTTGAAAAATATTTTGTTTCTAATTTTATCTCGTAACTTTTTTTTTTTTAATCTGTTGACTTTCGTTGGCTATACATTCAAATTTTTTTCCTATCTATTCAAAAAAATTCCTTATATGTTCAAAAAAAATTTATATCTGTTAAATTTTTTCCTATCTGTTAAATTTTTTCCCATTTTTTATCTGTTCAAATTCAAACCATTTTTAAACATTCTCTCTCCACCTCTATTTCTCTCTCTATCTGTTCAAAATTTTCAACGTTACTTCATATCAATTTTTTTTTTTTGTATAAATTTTATTAGTGCAATTTTTTATCTGTACAAATTTTTTACCTTTAATTCATATCAAAGATGAAAAATACCAAAAATGCTTAATGAGATTTTTTATTTGTACAAATTTTTCACCTATAATTCATATCAGAAATGAAAAATACTACAGATGTTTAATGAGATTTTTTATTTGTACAAAAACAGCCACAAGATCGAGTATATCAAGAAAGCAGGTTAAAGGGTGTTAGTGTTGTCTTCCATTCAAACTATAAAAGTTTGGCTCAATTCAAGCTTTTCAAAGCTCATCATTCTCTTTTTGCAAGTAAAATCACACATACAACACACAGTTGAATAGATATATACACATAGAGTTAAAAACAACAAACTCATCATTCTCTTTTTGCAAGTAAAATCACACACGCAGCACACAATTGAATGTATTTATACACACAGAGTTAAAAACAACACATACAGTAGAATATATATATATATATAACAACACATAGTCGAATTTGTTCTTCAATTTACTTCCAAATCCATTGAAATCACCACTCCTTACTTTATTTTTTCCCAAGAAACAAACTATGATTATGTTGAGAGAGACCAAGGCGATGATCGTGTCTGAGTTGCAGTATCATCATCACGATCTAGATCCACCAATGAAATCAAATCTTAATGGATGAAATGGTTTCGATGTTCTTTCGATCTCTCTATGTGTTCCAATAACGTCATGAAGAACAGCGATACTTCAGCACCGTTCCTTCAATCTCTCTATATGTGTTTCGATCTCTCTAAGGTGAGAACTAAGGTTAGGGTTTCAGCGACGGAGATAAAAGGGGAGTTGGGGGGCAGCAAGATCGATTTGAACAGATTGTATATAAATAGAGAGAGAGAGACTTTTGAGGAAATAAGATTCAACAATGGTGAAGAAATTGAAGGAGGAAGACGTATGGATCGTATTAATGGTAGTTTGGTCTTTTTACATGAAGTTGTCCTCGTGGACATAATATTTGAACGCTTGGACTTTTTGGCAAACAAAATATAAATTTGGATTTATAGATTGAGTGCCATTTTTAATTCACTTAATCTTAATATATTTAAAAAGTAAAAAATTTATATAATTTTTTTATTAAAAAAAAATCATTGAGTGTAACAAAATACGAAAATATATTTAATTTTTATATTTTTTTTTGTAATTTTTTTTGTAATTGATGATATTTTTTTCACAAAATGCTATTTTTTTAAATGTGTTTAGATTATATATCTAAAAAATAAAAGTAAATATGTAAAATATTTTTAAAATCACAAAAAATAAAAAATATATATATAAAAACAAAAAAATTTAATTCTCTAAAAGTAGATTCAATTTTCTACAAACAAACATGCTGAATATGAGATTGTTTAGGAATAACATATTTTAGTAACATTTTACTTTTTATGAAAAGATGTGTAATGTGGTAGAAATGTGATATGATCAAAATAGGAGGTGATGTGTTTAAATAAGATTAAAAAAAATATAATAATAAGTTTACTTTTTTAGTAACTTACCAAAAGGACAAAGTATATGTTTAAAATAATTTTTTGGTATTTTATGAAAATATATGCTAAAAGTAGAGAATGAAAAAAAAAAAATTTGACTTGTTGATATTTGTTTACTTTTTTATTTTTTAATAATTGTTAACTTTTAAGATAAAATATTTACTTGGCAAAGTATTTATATATTTCTTTATAAAAAAATATTTTTCTTAAATTTAAAATATATTTTTTATTATTTATTTTTGTCAAGCAACTGTCTAATTTTTTTTGTTCAAAAAGAAAATTCAGACAACAATTAGAAGGCTCTAGGTTATTTGCTTTGGAAGCCTAGGCTCCCTCAATAAGATTCCATCAAACCCACTAAAGTTTAAGGCAGCATTTGGTTTGTATTTAGAATTATGATTTGAGTGTGGAGTTATATTTTGAGTTTGTGAGTTTTAAAATTATGATTTAAAAAGAGAAAATTTATTTGATTACGAGTTTTGAATTACGATTTGAATTGAGTGTTGAATTTTTTAAATGAGCGTTGAGGTTTTTTTTTTTTTTTTTTTTGGACTGGAAAAAGCCGTTAGGCTACGGAGAAATATCAGAGGCCAAAAGTGCCTTAACAACAGAAAGAAGGTTCCTATCCCAGTATAAGGGGGTGAGGTCATTGAGGTGAGCATTGGCTAGCCAATGGGCCACACAATTGGCTATCCTGGGAACCCAAGAAAAAGCAAGAGATAATTGGTTGCCCATAGCTTGAATGTCACGGAAACTGGTCTGCTTTCCCAAGAAGGAACCAGTTCTGAGGCACTTAACTCAATTACAGATTAGTTATCGCTTTCCACTTAGATATGAGACAGACCGAGAATTTGAAGGAGTGAGCATACTAACTTTACTGCCCTCACCTTGCCTTGTAAAACAGAGGACGACCTTACAGAGGTTGCAATCCCATCAACCAATTTACCAGTCCAATCCTTGAGAATCACTGCAACAGAGGACTTTCGTCCAACAGGAGAGAGATTGGCATCGCAATTAACTTTCAGCATGCCTTAAGGGGGCGAAGTCCAAGTAGAACTATCAGTTATTTGATTATGAGTTTCAAAACTCAATTCAAAAACTTATAACTCATAACGAAACACACAACTTAAAACTCTATTGAAAATTCTATTTAAAACTCATAACCAAACTATTTTTAAAATTCAATTAAAAAAATAATTATTGAAAAAAATATTTTTTTTATGTAAACAACTAAAAAAATTCAGAAAATATTTTTTATTTAAAATATTAAAAGAAAATATTATTTTTTTATTTTTAAAAAATTACTTTGACAAATTAATTTTCATTTCAATTTTTTTTGTTAATTTTAAATAAATGTCTAAATAATTTGTCATTTTGGTCTCAAAAAAATATTTTCTATATTTAAAAAATAGGGTAAATTTCAAATACACCCCTGAGGTTTGCTTAAAATACATATTGCCCCTGTGGTTTGAAAAATTACAAATACTCCCTTATTATAATTTTTTATTTAACAGAATTAACTCAAAAAAATGAAATTCATAACTGTTATCATATATAATAATAAAATTACCTAAATTATTAATTGAAACATATTTTTAATATCATTAAAAATTGTTAATTGACTTGATGATTTATTAATAAAATGAGCGATTTGTTATGAAATTAGAAACTTCAAGGAGTGGAATGTAATTTTGAAAACCACAGGGGGGCGATTCATATTTTAATCAAATCTCAGGAGTGTATTTGTAATTTACCCTAAAAATATAAAAAATAAATATAATTTTTCTTTTCAGATATCAAGTGCCAATTGCTAAAAATAAATAAATTAAAATAAAATAAAAATAAACACTATTCCGGTCAACCGATCGGACGTCCAGGGGGACAATCAGGTGGACCAAAAAATTCAAAAACTGTCTGGGCGAACGACCAGGTAGACCAAAAATTCAAAAACTCTCTAGTTTACCAAATATGTTTTTAAAATGTGTTTTGAAATTGATTTCGAATCATGATTTGGAAACTATAAGCGAAAAGAGGGTTGATAACAGGTGTGGAATCATGGTTTGAATTACAAACCAAACACAGCCTTATTTTGTACTGCTTTTGATTATAAAATGCAGATACTGGCAAATTGACTGGTCATTTCTTTATTTGACTAATACAAAGGAAGCATAAAGGAATTAAATTTGGAGTTTGATGAGATTTAGTTATTTTAGTTAGATTTTTAGATTTTTATTTTAAAAAAAATAATAGTAGTTGGGTATATAGCGATTCCGTTTTTTTGACCCGACCCAATTGATATTATGGAACTTGGGTTTTATGGTTTCCAAGCGTTGTTCATATCTTTTCCCCTTTTATTTTTACTTGAGTTTGGCTTTTGAGTTGGTTGGAGCATGTTTAAAACATGTTGGTTGCTTAATTTTCAAACTTTGGTTGCTCAGATTTTTGCTCTTTCGCTCGAGCGGCACTTCTTGGGCTCAAGCGGGCTTTGTGAACTCTCAGTATTTTTGCAGGTCTGCAAAACTACTGTGTGAGACCCCTAACTTTTGTCAACCTTATTAGGTCCCTAAATTTTGAGTTATTATAAGAAAACCCTTAGTTCGTCGATTATTCACAAATTAAACCCCAGAACCGAAAACGCATCATGGACGAAACCCATACAAACCCTAATCCACCCTGGAAGCTTAGAAATCATTTCTAACACTGTAATATTAATTATTTAACTCTCAAATTTTAGATTAATCACTCTAAACCTTAACTTCTGATTTTCACAGTTTTCGTTTGGTTATTTACCTTTAAATTCAAAGTAAGATAATACAAACCAAATTATTTTTCCTAACACTAATTTATTAACTCTACACTTGAAATATATACTTTAATTGAGCCCAAGCCCTCACATTTTTATTAAATCACAAATTGACCCCAAACAAGTACCATTATATATTTATATATACACTTGTACACTAAAATCTTTTTTTTAACATTATATTTTACAATTTCTAAGATTTGTACACAAAAAAAAATATGTATATAAAATAAGTCCCTCAAATCACCATTTATGGCCAACAATACCTACATAGATATGATGAATGTACTTTTTAAGACAATTTTGCATGATTTAAGGAAGAAATTTTTTACTCGATACAAACTTTTGTGTGTGTGTGTGTATGCAACTAGGTTGGTTTGATTATGAGGAAAACCCTAACTAGATTATATTTAGGAACCTAATTAAAACTTTGAATCCTCCACTATTCCATTGAATTTAAACTAAATCCAAACTATCCAATCTAATTCCAACCAAGGGACATTTAGGACCTTTTGCATCAAATTCATTATATGAACGACCCCTCCCTTAGCATTTTACATACAAGAACAACACTTATACACACTATATTCAGCTGAGAGAGAAGAAAGGAAGGAGGGTGAGCTTGGTAGAAGAGAGGAGAGGAAGAAAAAGTTTGCTAGCAATTCCAACAACCCTCAAGTAAGCCACAACACAACTCTCTCTTTGATTTTCCTTTTTCAAATACATGTTATTTGAAGTTTAAAATGGTATTTTCATATGTGTTCTAATGGTATTCTTGTGTTAAAAATGAAAGGAGTTAAGCTTTGATTCTACCTTTCTTCTATTTCTCTTAATCGGTATAAGACTACCTTTTTCCATATCAATCTCTCAAAATTTTCAAAGGCACACTTTCACCTTAAATTTTTTATTTTAATAAATATTATTTAGCATTTTTTCATCACAAGAGAAGTGGAAAATTTCCCCTAGCTGACCTCTTTTCTCACCAACTTTCTATTTTCAAAAACTATGCCAGAAAAATCTATTTGACAGCCACCTTGTGAAAATTTTAGAAAAATGTATAAAAATCTTCTGGAGCTCCATTTTATGTCAAAATATTTCTTAAGGCGTTAAATTTCAAGGAAAATTGGTTTCATTGAAAACGAGTGAGCGGTTTGTAAGAAAGTCCGATTTTTGTAACAGTCGACGAATCTGGACAGAGTTAGAGTATTTCTGAAATAACTAAAAATATGGAAAAGCTATTCCATTTTCGAAAGATTTTATGAGAACTAGATAAAATTCCCTACGAACCATAGGAAGGCCAAGCTCTGAAAAAATCTGAAATAGCCCTTTTGAGTATAATTTTTAGGTAGTACTGAATCTGGAAATTCTATTTTCATTGGTGTTTTATGCTCTTGTGTTCATGAATGTGCTTATTAATTTATGATCATGTCTCGGTATGATATTACACGTGTCATAGGTTTATGTATTTTATTTTAATCCTTCGATGATGCTCACACTTATGCAAATCTGAAAATTATATTATTGTGCGAAATTATTCCCTTAACTACTTGAATATGCCTAGAGCTACTTGTGCCTATCTTCATATGTGAATCTCATGTGTTGTAACTTTATTTCCTTCCATTTGTACTATTTAGGCCTCGTTTGAGAAGCGGCCCGTTTACCCAAAAAGCCAAAAAGTCACTAAAAAAACCAAAAAGCCAATAACCCATACAAAAAAGTCAAAGAATTTCTTTTTTCTCTACTTTTTACACATCTTTTCGTAAAAAGCCAAAAAGTCATCCCAAACATACTAGTTTTTTTTAGCTCATATTTTAGCCAAATAGCCAAAAAGTTACTAAATTAGCATGTTCCCAAACGAGGCCTTAGTTGTTCAAACTTGTGCAATAGATGTTTCAAGAACATGTCCTAACTTTGACTTAAATTATCTAACTCAAACGGGAAACTTAATGGGTGGTAATGGGTTGTGAATTTTTGGACAAGTTACTAAGATATTGATTGGTTGACAGGATGTGTTCCCTATTTGGAAGTTAAAGTCTTGCGCAAGTGGTTTTCAGAACCCTTGAACGGAGCAGTTGTATTTGGACCCTAGGTATTTGGTGTAAGGAGGGATTGGGCAAGGCCTATTATTACCGTCTCTTTTGAGACCCTTCGGTTGGCACTATGCGATATATGACCGTTGCTAGGCATCCGAGGTAAGTTTTGTAATAAAGCAACAAAAGAGGGGGCATACCGAATAATCCGCATCCAATTCTTGTGATTGGGAGAACGAAATCTCTTTAGGGGATTTCTAGATTACTAACAACTAACCCTGTAACCTGTGTTAATTACTTGAATGTCATGCTCCTTTCCCCTATTGTTGTAATTTGCTATTGTGTATTAGATTGGAAAAAATGGACGGGGTGTGTGTATGTTTACTAGGCATTCAAAGCTCATAGCGTTTCATGGCAGGTATCTGTAGACGTCCCCGAACGCATCCCGGGGAAAAAGGGAGTGCGAGTCCCCCCCGCTCTGGTTCGATATTGGGTCACTACAGTTCGAAGGACTCAAATGTCACGGTTCTCAATCTTGAACCGAAGAGTCCAAATCCGGCAAATCGTTTTGAAAACAGATTTTTTGGAAGAAGTGCCAAACATGGACTGTTTTGCCAGATACAGAGTCGCCACCTAAATATTTTTTAAATGGGAAATTTAGGAAACCCTGACTCGGTGCCAAAGGCCACGTGTCCGTCATCACCAAAGTTGCCTCGGCTCGGGAACTTGGGTACGATTGGGGAAGGTCACTTCGTGAGCACCCCCGCTCGCCCGGTCAAAGACCGGCCTCTACTAACCATGATATCTATTTTTGAAAACATTGTGAGTTCTTATTCCGGTTATTAGACTAGGTTATTATGTGATGCGCACAGCATACAAGTATAGACTGAATCGCCTGAATTGGAACAAAATATTTCATGTTTGTTTGTTTGAAAATGGTTTGATGGTGCTACCCACAGGTAGGCTAAGACGCGGATTTGCCACCCTCAGGTGGGCTTAGAAAACATGATTTTGCCACTATCTAGTGGGCTTAAAACAAACATTTGATGAATTGTCCCAATTCAAGTAACTCAACCTCCACCCACAGGCATTCAAGGCAGTTATATCACATAAGCACATAGCCTCATGGTAAGCATGCTATTATGGCAACACTCACACGCATGCAAGGATGCTAAAGCATAAAACTCACCGAGTACTCCAAGCCAAAACAGAAGCTTGTTAGAAATCCATGTATGATCCTAAATGCACAGGATTGCCTAATGCAACACATGCAAAGATGCAAACTGTAGCAGGCTCGGCTATTCTAAACATGGCATGTGAAATGCAACAACTAACACGTATTCAATTTGGAATTGAAATACAAATGCAGTTTGTATGATGTGCCGAGCTCGGTGCGTGCAGAAACAGATGAATGATGCAAACATGCTGTCATACTGTATGCTAATTGAAATATGCCCTATATCTAACCATCGTAAGTGGGTAAATAAAAGGGAGAAAGAAGTGGGGGTTGAAAGACATACATCACACTCACCCACACTTATTACAGTTATGCCCTCGCGTAGAGGGTCCGAATAAATATACAGTCCGAATGAAAGAATAATACAGTCCGAAATAATACAGATTCCTAATTAATTGACAAATTAACTAAGAAAAACTGTAAACTGGCATGCAAGCCAGGGACTGCCTTGACTCCGCTCCGGATAATGAAATAATGCATGTGGAGCTGCTTTGCGCGGAAATCCACTGGGATGCCCCAATTAGCCTCTGTTTGCACATTTCCTCGAAATGCGTGCCAAACTCCGGAAAGTTGCTGATTCTTCATTTTGCTGCAACAGAGAGCAGGAAAGGGGCATAGCAATGTATTTCACAAATGTATGCATGCCTCGATCCTCGTGCCACCAATCACGCATATCGATGCATGATGGCCGAGGAATCGGATTGCACAACTCAATATAGGATGAATGCACATGAATGCTACAACAAAACCTAACTCCATCATAGATAATCCGAAGTGTCGGTGACTTGGGAATTGAGACCCGTTCAGTCACTCGGAGTACGAAACGTGCCTCGTTTCCCGTGCCCGGGCTAACTCTTATCCCGAACACGATGCAATATGCATGATATGCATGAATGCAACTAAAATATAATCCCAACATGCACAATGCTATGAAAATGAGATACCTCGAAATGCGTGCACGCGGGCACGCAAACCGAGGCAATGATCCTATGACATGACATGGCATACGCAATGCGATTGGACTTATACTAAGTGCCTCGAAATGCGTGCATACGGGCACGCAAACCGAGGCAATGGCATATACGATGCAATGATGCTAGAATGAGGTACCTCGAAATGCGTGCACACGGGCACGCGAACCGAGGTAATGACATGCTGAATGCAATGATGCTAAAATGGGGTACCTCAAAATGCGTGCCCACGGGCACGCAAACCGAGGTAATGACATAAAGACACGAAACAACCAGAAATATGATATACAATGAGACTAAAATGAGATGTTTCGAAATGCGTGCCCACGGGCACGCAAACCGAGAAAATGGCATACAGAATGTAATGGGACTAAAATGAGATATGCGATGCAATATGAGCTTACACCAACATGAGAGGGCCTCGGCCACACTCACATAGGAGGCCAACGGATGAAACTGAGGTGCCTCGAAATGCGTGCGCGCGGGCACGCGAACCGAGGCAATAGCATATGGAATGCGATGAGACTAAAATGGTATACAAAATGCAAAATGGACTTACACTAACATGAGTGAGCCTCAGCCACACTCACATAAGAAGCCGAGGGATGAAAATGAAGTGCCTCGAAGTGCGCGCTGCAGACGCATAAACCGAGGCTATGTCATACGAAATGAAATGACATACATAATGCAAATTGGGCTTACACTAACATGAGAGGGCCAGCCACACTCACATAAGTAGTGGGATGAAAATGAAGTGCCTCGAAATCGTGCAGCAGACGCATAAGCGAAACATGGCCCTAAGGCACAAAAATGGCATGCAAATGAGACGTGGCAAATGGCATACGAAAAATGTAAATTTCAGCAGCCAAAAAGATGCAAAAACAGCCCCCGAATTATGACAAAATTACACCCGATGCCCGAAATGCTACGTTAAGCACCCGAAATGACCTACAGCCCTATTAAACATGCATAATATGGACATGAAGTGTAAAGACAGATACTAGGAAGCCCCTAGACTAGCATTTTTTCAGTACAAAGAATGGCCAAACAACAATAACAAGTATGGCAAAAACAGCATGCAAAAATGGGGGAAAAGAGGGGAATAATGAAACAAGTGATATGTACAATGCTCAAACTGAAAAAAACAGTTCTACAACATTAAATTGGGACCAAAAATATGCATATTTACAAGAGATGACATCCTCCAATTCAGTATGTAGATATGCTCAATATAGCATGCAAAATATGAGCCAACAAAGGCTATAACATGAGGTATCAAAAGGATGCATCAAACAGTCTTGAACCCTTAACAAAATATGAAGAGTAGGCCAAAATAAGACACTTTCCTAGCCTGATAAAGGCTCAAAACAGAAGCTAAACAAGTCCAACAAAGCATGCAATTTTACGGTAAATTGAAGGAATTGTGAAACAAGTGTAAGATAGAATTACCAAACATGGTTGAGCCCTTCTTAGATGTTGAATAGGGGCTCAAAAGAGGCCCACTAACAGTATATTTCATGCTCGAAAACAGATCACTCATGAGCTAAAAATAGCATGCAAGAGCAAGGATAAAACATGAATTCAAAGCAAGTGGCATGCAGAGCATGAAAACAAGGTTGAGCCCTTCTTCAATGTTGAAGAGGGGCTCAAAATAATCACAATATCAGTTCATGAGATGCTCCAAATCAGATCAAAAATAGGCCAAATAAATCATGCAATTTTACGGTAAATATGGAGAATTACAAAGAAAGTGCATGATAGAGAGGCCAAACATGATTGAGCCCTTCTTCAATGTTTAAGAGGGGCTCAAAATAGTCCCATTCTCAGTTTATATCAGGCTCAAAATCGGATCATTCATAGGCTAAAGAATTCATGCAGAATATTGACATAAAGAGTGATATTGAAAGAGGTGCATGATAGAGATGCCAAACAAGGTTTAGCCCTTCTGCAATGTTGTAGAGGGGCTCAAAATAAGCCTAAAATAAGTAGGGGTCGGAGCCCAAAACAGTGAGCAAATAGGGTAGAAAATCGAAGCAAAAATAAGCTAGAAAAAGGGAATTTGAGATTTACCCTTGAAGACAAGTCTTTTGATGCTTCTTGGCTTCAATTTGTTGCTTCTTAGCCTCTGAAAAATCCTCCTTTGCTGCTGGAATGGAGGTGGTGATGGTGAGGCTTGGTGTTGATGAACAAATGAGCTAGAGACTTGAAGGTTTTTCAAGGTTTTGGGGATGAAAATGGAGGCAAAGGGAGATAGGCTCTTGAGGAAAAATTTTGTAACCCTAACAAAGAAAGAGGTCAGCCCCTTAAATGGGCAAGAAAAGGGGTGTAAAAGGGAGGGAAATGCACCCAAGCTTTCCCTCCCAAAATATCCCCCGGAGGGCAAAGATATTTGGAAAAAGCAATTTGGGCCAGTGTAAAAGTGGTCAAGCGAGCGAGCCGGTAGGCTAGGTTTTTCTTGAAGATGGCCGGCCACCCCAATGGTAGGCCAGCCACTCCCAATGGCCGGACGGGCATGGCCAAAAATGAAGTGAACAATTAATGGCTGACCACCATATTTTGGTGTCCTCCCAGGTGTGTAGAACAAGACCCCATGGTTGGAATTTGGCAACTTTGAAACAGGAGGCACAACATTCAACTTGAAAGAGAGGCTCAAAAATGAAAATAACAATTACTGGCCGACCACCACTTTTTAGGATCCTCCCATGTCCCCTCATCACAAATATGTAGTCTCGGCTCGAAGAAAATATCCCTAGGGTGTTCAACATTAGCCCGGAAGTGAGCAAAATGGACGCCGGAGGAGCGAAACTGGTTTTCTGAGACAATTGCTATCCTCCCACCCTCCAGTGATCTTCCTGGTGCTAAAACAGAGGTACCTGCCAAAATTGAACAAAAACTAATGCAAAATGAATGCTCGGGGCCCAAATCACGCAGTTCGGGGTCCCGAAAATAGGCTGTAAGCACCGAAAGTGGCGTTCGGCCACGAAGCGGGTATCTGAGACCCCAGTGTCCATCGGTATGATAAAGTAGAGGTACTCGTCAAAAAATGAACAAAAACCGATGCAAAATGAATGCTCGGGGCCCAAATCATGCAGTTCGGGGTCCCGAAAATGGGCTGTAAGCACCGAAAGTGGCGTTCGGCCACGAAGTGGGTATCTGAGACCCCAGTGTCTCTCGGTATAGAGTAAATGAGATGCATGCCAAAAACCGAAGAAATCGGAGATGGTTGGGCGGTCTCGAGTCGAGGCACACGGCCTGACGGCTCCGAAAATCGGGAATCGGGCTCCGAAATGGGCAAAATGGCCTACGGCCACGAAATTTAGCCCACGGCCACCGAGAGATAGCCTCTGAGACCACTCTTCCTTAGAAAGAAAAGCGGAGAAAACCGAGTGTTCGCAAACCGAGGCAAGGCCTGAAGAGAGTTCGGAAGTCGGAGGCGGGCGCCGGCCGCGACTCGAGACCACGAGCACGATGCAACATCACCAAGCGCTCAATCGGTGGCGTCGAGTCTTAAGGTCGGTCAAAAATGGGGTGTCTACTGATTGCCCCTCTTTGATAGAACTAGGAAGTCAAGTGACGGAGTGAATGTCAAAGCCGAGACGACCCATTTTGACAAGTAGAAGACTTAGACAATCATACAAGATGAGCAGTATATGTATGCTCGCGAGCGTGCGCATGAGCGAGGGGCAAAATGCAAAATGACATGCGCAGAGCCGGTAACCATGTAAATGCAAGAAGTCAGAATGAAGCAAGTATTGACAAATAGATGCAGTTTTAAGCAAGAATGCAAAGCAATAACTACATTTCATGCGGTTAGGAATGCGGAGAATCATTCAATTCTCGTCGCGTCTCACACGGAGAAGATCGATACTGCCGCGATTCGATGCAGTCGCACCACCTCAAATGAACCGTACATACAATATCGTGCTCGCAAAAGAGAGAAATTCAACAAGAACAATATGCTAACAACACATATTCAATGCGATTCCTATGATTGAAAAGTTTGACACACATGCGTGTCGAAAGTGAATGCATTGTAATGTAAGAAAAGATAATGCGTGACAACGCATGTTTAAGCATAGAAGTATGGTACACCAAGAAATAATGCATGACAATGCAAAATGTTCATGAGAATGCGAGTTAGGTGCATAACAATGTAAAACGAGCATAAATCAGGGCGCCTGTTTGTTGCGAAACAACGAGCTGGAAAACGCGCATTTCGGTGAAGGCAACTTGATCGCGGCCTCTGATTCACCTCCCGGAGAGGTTACAACATGTTCAAAAAGGATACACCTTGATTTTGATGAGTAATGATGAGACACGTGTCGAATTGCGACTAAAGTTCGTGAGCAATTCGGCGCCAGAAAGTGCACTTTTCTTGAACTTTTTCGGGTCCCGGGAACTCCGATCTTCCTCAAAATTTGCAGAGAGGTAGGGGAGGGGGTGGGGACCACCACCGGCCAGCTCATTTTCCTAGGAGAGGCCACCGGCCAGGGGCAAAAAAGTAAATGGCCGGCCAGCCAGAAAAGGTGGCTGGCCGGCCACTGCCCAAAAGCAGGGGCATTTTGGTCATTTTGGTTATTTCTATATATACACACCTCCATTCACTCCGAAATCACACCCAAGGCTGCAAAACTTCCTCCTCTTGCTCCCCAAACCATTTTCTTCTTCAGATTTGCATTTTATACGCGCCCTCCAGCCTTCCACACAAGTTGTTTTCGCGAAACCTTCCAGTTTTAAGCACTTTGAGCCGACTAAATTTTGATTTCGGGGCTTCTCTTCTCATTTTCACCACTTGAGGTAATTTCGTCTCAATATTTGGAAGATTTTCCTGGGAGTTGACTTTTGTTGACTTTTTCATTTCCCGAGAGTTGACTTTTGTTGACTTTTTCCAATTTTGGCTCATTTTTGCTCATTTTTGCTCATTTTTGCTCTATTTGCAGACTTCTCGAAATGGCGGGTCATTTTCCTCACGGTGGAGGTTTTCCGGGTGTCGGAGATGATTTTGACATTATGGCATTGCCCCCGAGGGTCCGCCCTTTCATTCCCGGGAGATACGCTCCGCCGGCACATAGGCTTCCGCGGGCAGTTTTCCGTCATTTCACCGAGTTCAACGATCGGGTACCCGGGGATCTTCTTTTGCGAGAGCCGGAGCAGCACCTCTCTCACGAGGCACGAGAGGTATTTTACTTCATTTGCTGTATTTTTTGCAGCTTTGCCATGCTTGAACATGCGGTTTAGCTTATGACATAGTATTTGACTTGCATCTTGAACATGTGACTTAGACACTTGAATTTCTTGAACACACAGCTCACTGACTGATTGTGAACGCACGGTACACATTAGTTAGATATTGAACACCCGGCTCAAATATTGATTTGTCGAACACACAGCCCAAAGTTGGAAATGAGTACACAGCACACACATGACTAAGAGTAGAACACACAGCCCTAACCCCGGTTTTCTGAACGCGCAGTCCAAGTTGATGGTGAGCACACAGCCCGTACTGATTAAGAGTAGAACACACAACCTAAACTCGACTTTCGAACACCTGACCCAGATAGATAGTGAACACACAAATTAATCGATTAAGAGTAGAACACACACTTAACTCAGTTTTACGAACACACCCAGATTTGAAGTGAACGACATTAATCGATTAAGAATTGAACACGCGACCCAAATACCAAATTCTTGAACCTTGACCCAGATTTGAAGTGAGCGACAAATTTCACTAATTTTTCTGAAATTTGAACACGCAGCCCAAATACCAAATTTGCTGAACACGCAGCCCAGATTTAAAGTGAACACACAGCCCACTAATTAGGAATTGAACAAGCAGCCCAGATTTCAAGTGAACACACAGCCCACTGATTAAGAATTGAGTAGAACACGCAGCCCTAACTCTGATTTTCTGAACACACGGCCCAGATTTGAAGTGAACACACAGCCCACTGATTAAGAATTGAACACGCAGCCCAAAACTCGATTCTTCAACACCTGACCCAGATTTGAAGTGAACACACGTTTCATCGATTAAGAATTGAACACGCACCCAAAACTCGATTCTTGAACACACCCCAGATTTGAAGTGAACACACGCCATCGATTAAGAATTGAACCATGACCCAAAACTCGATTTCATCAACACGCAGCCCAGATTTGAGGTGAACACACAGCCCACTGACTTGTACATAGCTCATTCATTTCATTTGCACACAGCTTGTTCATTTCAATTTGCACACAGCTTGTATTTTCTTGCGTACTGAACACACGTATTCATTCTGAACGCAGGTTGGCTCTCGCACTGTACGAGGATACGGCTCTCTTGCTGCGAGAGAGTGGTATGCTGAGCTTCCGGAGGCTGTCCGGGATCTGGTCGACTCAGCGGGGTTTGGAGCATTCTGTAGGGGGTTATCACAGTGCCACATCAGCAGGACCTTGTTGGCCGCTTTGGCAGAGAGATGGTGGGACACCACCAATTCTTTCCATTTTTCTGCCACCGGGGATATGACCATGACCCCACTAGACTTTGCTGTACTCACCGGCCTAGACGTAGGCGGTGGACCCATTCTGACGGCGATATGGGTGAGTGGGAGGCTGCTTGGATTCATCTATTGGGGCTCGCCCGCAGTGAAACGAGCTTCCAGGAGAGTCCGATATACTTGGTTCTCTTCCCGCTTTCGGAGGCCAGAGATGGAGCCTGAGTCTCTCGAGGAGATTGAGCAGTACACCCGCGGTTTCCTCATGTTCCTCTTCGGCACTACTTTGTTTGCTGATAGGGGGAACACTTGTGAAATTGTATCTCTTGAGTGCCCTAGTGGACCTATCACAGTCGATTAGTATGATTGGGCGGCGCCTCAGCTACCCTTTATTGTTACATGAGCCTAGCCTCTCGCAGCGAGGACTTACTCGGCTGACTCTTGGAGAGCACAGGAGGTACGTTCTGTCCTTTTGATTTACATTTTTGCTCCTCATTACTTGTTCATTGCACACACGGCGCACTTTGCATTCTATATTCTGCCTTTAGCACCATGTATTCACATTCCGCACTGCTTTTCTCAGCTATTGGTGTATGTGTATTTCCCACATTAGCTCTGGAGATGGAGGTGGTAGGACCTCTTATGACTCCGTTTTCATTGATGTTTGAGGGCGAGCACCTATCGAGGCCTCGAGACTCTCTTTTCTCTGCGGCAAGATTTTGATCTTTCGCGGGACGACAGAGGTATTTCAGAACTCTTAGTTCCTTTCATTTTCATCTTTGCTCTGCTTTGTATATTCTTGATTGATTTGTACACTGGTTATCTGCAGACACTTGGCGTACTCGCGATCTTGGCGATGATCTCGAAAATCAAGATTCGGAGGTCGAGCAATTCAGATAGGTACCGCCGAGGGACCAGTTGGTAGGGCGTGGTTCCTGGGGGAACGCTTCCTGCGCCAGGTGTGGGGGTATGATTCTCAGGACCCTCCCGCTGTGCCTCCAGCCACTATGCGGACCGCCGATAGGCTATCTACTGAGGAGGTCATTAGGGATATGCAGGGCACCGATGCTTTGTTACATCTCATTGAGGGGGACTACGCCACCTATCGCCGTATATATATGATGCCCCCCTTGACGGGAGTGCGGGCTCCGCCACTGAGGCCCACTGGCGCACCATCTTCGAGTCGCGCCCGTGCTGCAGACATCCCCTCTTCTAGCAGGGCTGGTGCATCTAGGGGTAGAGGTAGTTCGATTCCCCCGATCCCTCCGTCCCCTTATCATCCTGGGTGGCCAGTCATGCCGACCGAGTTGACGAGTTGGCGATTCGGGACGCCTTACCAGGTTCCGCTAGAGCCTCCTCTACCTGACCACAGATATGTCAGAGACCCTGATTCACCCCCGGTATGTTTTTCAGCTTTGATTTATCAGTCAGATATTTGAACATTCATTCCTTTACTGATAGTTTTGCATTTGCATTTGCAGCCTCCAGTTGAGTATACGGACGAGCTGCTCGGGATGCTGGCCACATTCGAGGGTATGATCCTACGAAGGGAGGCACAGATGGGCATCATGGGTGTGCAGGTACTGTTCATTTTTCCTGTATTTAACATATTTCTGATAGCACCCTGGCTTTAAACATTTTGCTGCATTGATAGACTGTATAGAGTACCTCTAACACACACCCTATTCAAATACTGTATTTGCACCTGCTTTTCATATTTGAACTGATGTATTGCACTTTCATTTTCAGATGCCTCCCGTATATGCTCCGACGTGAGGCGGGCCACCAGGACCTTCTCAGAGAGGTCGAGGTGCTAGACCTGCTCGAGGTACTGGGCCTCGAGGAGCTGGGCTATCCAGGCCTTACCGAGGAGCTCGAGGAGCGGGGTCGTCTCGCGGACGCAGGGCACCCATTATCGAGGATGAGGGGGAAGAGGTCGCGGACCGTGAGTTAGAGACATCTCCTGGGGAGGGAGGCTCCGGTCTTGGTTCTGGAAGCGGGGGTGAGGCTGAGGGAGATCCGGGGGATGACAGCTCTGATCCGGATGGTGATGATGGTGCAGAGGTTGTCCCGCAGAAGAGGATGAGAGGGCCTCCTCATTCCCGTTCCCGAGGATACTGATGTTATTTCCTGCTTTATTTTACTTTTTGGCTAGTAGTTTGTAGCACTTTGCATATTATTAGGCAGTTTTATTTCCTGTAAAACTTGTACCTTTATTTTGTTGTAAAACATGATGGAATGAAACAGCCTTTGAAAAGATGTTTGTATTTGAAATTCTTAGCATCGCATCGCATCATTTTGCACAAAATGGAATTGAATGAAAATGTGCCTTGTGTATTTACGGGGTCAGGTAATGAACCGACGCAACAAATCCAAAAACTCGACTCACTAAGAAATAACAGAATCTTAGCAAGTTTACAACTCGATAAGCAAAATACAACAATGTTAACGACTCAATAAACAGGACTTAACAAAAAATTGCATAACCAAAAAGTAACAACTCAAAACATGAAAATGCGACAGCCCGACAAAACTTACAACTCGATAAACAAAACAACAACTCGATAAGCAAAATACAACAACACGCACTTCGGACGGACAATCTGGATGATGGAACGTATCCGAAACTGATAGAAATGGAGGCCTTCGACGTTCCCGATACGTGAAAGTGCCTCAAACTTCCTTCCGGAGGGCAAAACAGGACCAATGCATGGCCGAAAGCATTTTGTAGCTAGAGATTAGAGGGTGGCCGGCCTACTAGGATAGATGGCCGGCCGGCCACTTCCCCCGCGACCTCCAGAAATTTGACAAGTGTCCCTTGAATAGTGTTTTAGCCCCCTATAAAAGCTCCAGCCTTGGAACTTATTCATTTCATCATCGTTTCTCACAAAAATGGAGGCATTTCTCGTAGAAAATCTCACATCTTGGATTTCTTCTTTGGATGGCTCGGAAAAGTTGAATTTCCGGGGTTTCGGCTTGAATGCACTATTCACGCTGGGCCGGACTCCACTGCATCTTCCTTTCCTCTGTGCCGCGGTGAGGTTTTGGAACCCGGTGACGCACGTTTTCAGCTTCGGAGGGCAAGAGGTATGCCCTACCTTTGAAGATTTTCAAGCCTTGATGGAATCCGAGCGAGGCGAGGAAATCTTGCCCCAGCTCAATTTTGGCTATGCCCAAACCTTAGGGCGGATGTGCGGACTTGACGCACATGACGCTCGATCCCTGATTGGTAACGGAATGTTGGATATCCCGAGCCTGATTTACCGATTCTCTGATGCCGGTGATCGTAGCAACCATCATTGGCAAGGTTTCCGACAACATGCCCTCTGCTTGTGTATGCTATCTCATTTTCTGTTTGTTTCGGGCTCCGGAGGGGCTAGCATCCGTTTGATTGAAGTCGCTCGAGGTTTGAAAGAGGGAAAGAGTTGCATTGCCATGACTTTGGCCGAGACATTGATGGGTCTGGATGCCTTCTACTACCGGGAGACAACCAGTTTTGCAGGGAGTCCACTACTGCTACAGGTAATGTTTCCCACCCAAGCTCTCATATGTATTTGCTCACATCACTCGGCCCTCGGGCTCGATTTTGCTCACAAAACCCTCATCTTACTTTTCTCTCATCGCACGTCTCTCTATTCTTTATTCTCTCATTTTTCATCCCTCCCCAGATATGGTTAATGGATAAATTGCAAGTTGTAGACTCTTGCCCTGCTTACTCAGCTCGCGGCTACTTCTTTCGGCAACGCCTAGTCAATGCCCCTGATGAGAGCTGGTGGTTTGAATAGATGTGCAATTTGTCAGCCGAACGCATTGCTTGGCGTTGCCCTTGGCTCAATCTTCCAGCGATGAGCTATAGCATGTCCCGGCAGGTCGGGATTCGACTGATCAGCTTGACTCACTATGTGTTCTATTTCCCATTCCGCATTCTGCGCCAGTTCGGCCACGATCAGACTTGCCCACCAGAGGGGATAGAGTATCCGGCTACATTTCCAGTTCGAGGTGCACAGCTGGCTCGGCAGGCCGCAGCATGGAGGATTAGAGAGCTTCTGGCCCCCGCCCCTGTTTTCAGTTGCTTTTTATCTGATGAGTGCTGGGATTGGCTCAATGAAGAAGCACAGGTTGGGCCTAGGTCGGCATCAAAGGCTTCAACTAGCTCTGGAAGGGGGCGCAGGGACACCTGACTTAACTATGCCCCAGATTTATTGCTTTATTAGTACTTTCAAGTTTTTTTTTATGAATATAATAAAAAGCAACTTCAATTGTATATAAGAGCAAAAGAACTCTGTTTTGAAATCAATGAAATTGAAGGTTGTGGTACTGAAAATTCTCCGCTTTGGTCCAAAAATGGTCTTAATTGTGAAAAGATTAATTTGAACAAAGTCAACTTTTATTAAAACTTTTCAAAACTATTTTCGATATGGATCAGAACTGGACACACCTGAGATCTGTCACTGAAATGTACAACGCCGAATCCTAGCAACTGGAAAGTTGCCCCTAGTTTGAAAAGTGCCTCGGCAAATCATAGCAACGGAAAGTTGCCCCTAGTCTGGATGGTGCCGCAACACTTCATGGCAACGGAAAGTTGCCCCTAGTCTGAATAGCACTGTACCGGAGATCACGATAAATGCTGATGAATAGAGATGGCTGAGATGATCAAAATGGACAAAGTTGATCGGGGAAAAGATTGGGGCTGAACTTCGGGATGAAGTTGCCTACGTATCCCAAAGATGGGAATCAAGCCTTAGTTCAGGCTTGGGTTCGCTCGGGTATTTTTACTCTCCTTTTGCGCTCTAACTTTTGCCAAGGCCGCCCTTTGCGGGTTTTCAACCTTGCGAGCTCAGTTTTTATAATTTCAAATTTTCTATGCTCTGAATCTTGCCTAGGTCGCCCGTTCGGGTTTTCGGCCTAGCGAGCCTCTCAAGGGTAGTATTTCTTCAACTTGTCCATGTTGATCGGTTGAGAAAACTCTAAGCCATCTAGGTCCATCGTAACCACGCCCACCGACTGCATTGACTTGATAATATAGGGACCAGTCCAATTGGGTCTGAACTTGCCCCTTGGGTCATGGATAGGAGCTCGGTTGTCTTTGAGTACCAAATCTCCTTCTTTCAAATTCCTGGACTTAACCTTCTTGTTAAAAGCCCGGGCGATTCTGCGTTGATAGCCTTGGATGTGGTACAGTGCTTTCAACCTTCTTTCATCGAAAAGCATGAGTTCCTCAAATCTGTTTTGCTGCCAATCTGCTTCGGCTATCTGGCACTCAACCAGTACTCGCAATGACGGGACCTCAATCTCAATAGGCAGGACGGCCTCCATTCCATAGACCAATGAGTATGGAGTCGCCCCAGTAGAAGTTCTGATCGAAGTCCTGTAGCCCTACAGAGCGAAAGGCAGCTTATCTAGCCAGTCCCGATAGGTTTCCACCATCTTCTGCAGTATGCGCTTGATGTTCTTGTTGGCGGCCTCAACTGCTCCGTTGGTTTGCGGCCGGTAAGTAGACGACTTATGAAAAGCCACATTGTATTTCTCCAACAAATCAATCACCTCTTTCTTGAAGTGGGAACCGTTGTCTGAAACGATTTCATTTGGGACCCCGTAGCGACAGATGATGTTGTTTCTGATAAATTTTGCTACATGCGAAGCCTTCAACACCGCGTATGATTG
This sequence comes from Camellia lanceoleosa, assembly GCA_025200525.1. Lineage (NCBI taxonomy): Eukaryota > Viridiplantae > Streptophyta > Magnoliopsida > Ericales > Theaceae > Camellia > Camellia lanceoleosa. The sequence continues at coordinate 154,520,042 of CM045759.1, forward strand.
GGCCTCGACCCACTTCGTGAAATAATCTATCGCTACCAAGATGAACTCATGCCTATTCGACCCCTTCGGCGTAACAGCTCCAATTACATCAATTCCCCAGACAGAAAACGGCCATGGCGAAGTCATGTTGTACAGCTTTGACGGCGGGATGTTCATGCGATTTGCATGAATTTGACATTTGTGACATCGTCGGATGAAGCCAATACAATCCTCCTCCATGGTGGACCAGTAATAACCTTGTCTAAGGATCTTCCGTGCCAACATTACCCCATTCATGTGTGCACCACATTCACCCCCGTGGATGGCTTCCATCAGACGCTTTGATTCTTCAGCATCAACGCACAATTTATACATTCCCAGATGACCCCGTTTATACAATTTACCCCCGCAGATGATGAACTGAACTGCCATTCTTCTGATTGCTCTTTTGTCTCTGGCATTTACCCTTGGCGGGTATGTTTCTTTCTCCAAGAAGTTCCAGATGTCGTAATACCAGAGGTGTTCATCCTGAACTTCATCTATGGCTGCAATCGACTCATAGGCAGGTGCAAATTTCTGGTCGATGATGACTGGACGCATTCGGACTCCACACGGGATGTCTATCATAGATGATAGAGTTGCTAGCGAATCTGCGAACTTGTTGTTCTCTCTTAGTAGATGAGTGAAATTTAGCTTTTCAAACCGAGGAATCAGCAAATCCAAGGTTTGGTGATATATCATCATATTTTCCTCTTTTACTTTCCAGTCTCCTTTAGCTTGAGACACAACAAGGTTCGAATCCCCAATGATGTCCAGCCGTCTTACCCCTAGTTCCAGGGCTGCTTCCAAACTAGCAATGCACGCTTCGTATTCTGCTTCATTGTTTGAGACTTTGAACCGGAGTTTGAAGGCTAGAGGGATACGGGAATTGTCGGGTGCTATCAGCAACACTCCTATCCCATACCCATGTTGATTTGACGCTCCGTCAAAGTACATTGTCCAAATTTCCTCGTCGATATACAGGATTGATTCATCCGGGAATAGGTACTCAACTGCTTCATCCCCCTCAACCGGGTGGTCGGCAAGGAACTCTGCCACTGCTCTTCCTTTTACTGACTTGCGCGTCACATACGTGAGATCAAATTCGGAGAGCAAAAGCAACCAACGAGCTAGCCTACCTGTAAGCACTGGTTTTTCGAAGAGATATTTGATGGGATCAAGTCGTGAAACCAACATTACAGAGTGAGCTAACAGGTAGTGCCGCAGCTTCCTGGTAGCCCATACCAGAGCTAAGCAAGCCTTTTCCAGCGGTGTATATCGGGTCTCATACTCCAGCATCTTCTTGCTCAAATAATAGATGGCTTTTTCCACCTTATCTTCTGATTCTTGTGCAAGCATGCAGCCCATTGTAGTTTCAGTTACTGACAGATACAAAATCAACGGTTTTCCCGGTTCTGGTGGCGATAAGACGGGTGGGTTCTGTAGATATTCTTTGATCTGTTCAAATGCAGCTTGGCATCGGCCGTCCCATTGGAACTTCTTTCCTTTCTTCAGGAGACCAAAAAGTGGTTCACAAGTCAAGGTTAGTTTTGAAATAAACCGTCTTATGAATTGCACTTTACCCAGAAAGCCTCGCACCTCCTTTTCAGTCCTTGGTGGTGGCATTTCTAGGATGGCCTTGATCTTGGAAGGGTCGACCTCGATGCCCCTTTGTGTAATCAGAAACCCCAGCATTTTCCCCGCTGTAACACCAAACGTACATTTCTGAGGGTTTAGCCGCAACCGGAATTCCCTGATCATTTGAAAAAACTTGTGCAAGGCGGTGTAGTGGCCCTCTCTTTTCTTGGACTTGACAATCATGTCGTCCACGTACACCTCAACCTCTTTGTGGATCATATCATGTAGTATTGTGGTCGCGGCCCGTTGATAAGTAGCTCCAGCGTTCTTCAACCCAAACGGCATTACCCGGTAGCAGTATGTTCCCCACGGAGTGGTGAATGCAGTCTTTTCTCTGTCTTCTGGCGCCATCACTATCTGGTTGTATCCTGAGAAGCCATCCATGAATGAGAGCAGTGCATGCCCTGCTGTGAAGTCTACCAACTCATCGATGTGCGGCAGGGGAAAGTCATTTTTCGGACTAGCTCTGTTCAAATCCCTGAAGTCTACACACACCCGGATCCTGCCATCTTTCTTCGGCACTGGAACGATGTTGGCCAACCAAGTCGGATATTCAGATACCAGCAGGAAGCCTGCGTCAATTTGCTTGGTGACCTCTTCCTTAATCTTGAGAGCCCAGTCCGGGCGGATCCTTCGAGCTTCGCGGATTCGGGCCTCGGGTCAAGGGGATCCGATGTCGACAATCTCAGATCGATTCGAGCATGTCTTCAGAGGACCACGCGAAAACATCTTTGAAATCTTTTAATAAAGCGACTAAGCGCTCGCGTTCGAAGACAACATGGACCCGATCTGGACCACCGGGTCCTCCTCAAGACTAATATTCACGTAAATGATTTCATCCATTAATGGCTTAACAAATCTCTTGCTCTTGCTCAATTAAACGCTAAAACCGAGGGACTTCGCTTCGCTGCTTTGATCAAAATTTTGAAAGTCCGAATTAATGCAATAAATTAGGGCACGAAAAGTACTAAACCACAGATAGTTCATTCTCATTAGGCACATCCAAATCGTCCAATTCATCTACAACCGACTCAAATGAAAAGGAAAAGACGACCGACAGATCAGGCATCCGTTAACATCCTCAGAGTACCAGACTCAGACTCACGAGCTGAACTCGATTCCGACTCACAGACTCGGTGGAATCAGATTCCGCTCACTACTCCGACCTTCTTGGACAAAAATCCTCCTCGTCGCCAAGTGAGAGAGGGTGCGATTGATGCATCCAAGATAGTCACGGTCGGCTCGCAATTGCTTTCATCCCCAATCATGGACACCACGGTTATCCCCAAGCACTCTTGGTCGACGGAGGATCGAGAGGAGACATGCCGTGCTACCCCATTCAAGTTCTGCCCTCGGGATCCATTGCCTTATTCTCGCTCAACCTCGGTTGTTGGGTCTGGCTCGCTTCAGGCAACGCTATCCCCGGATAGTTACTGGTCGAAGAAGATTTCAAACCTGCACGCTTCTTCTCCGCGTTTAACCATGGCTCTGGGAAGCCGCAAAATGGAAAGTCCTCCCCCTCCCGGACGAAGCGTCCGTTTAGGGTACCCCAGATGGGCCTGTGTATTAAGTCAAAAGGCTTCCCAGCCTGCTTCGCTTTGGCTTTGCCGGCCATTTCCTTTCCTTTCCTCACCCAGTCCTCTTTGGTGGGTAGATAACCCAGTCCAAAGGTATGCGGGTTATGCAGCACTTCGGCCAATGCTGCGACTCCTTTTCTGCCGCTTCTTCCTAATTCCATCCCGGGAATATGTTGTAGCTTGTTCATGAGGTAGACAGATTGAGCACTGACGTACACACCTTCATTCACAGCCATAATGTTTTGCACCACCCGGGCCTCAGCCAAAGTAAATCCCGATATAAACACGTCCTCCATGCCGTGTTCAATCTCTAGGACTGGCGTAGATATCTCCGGAGGGGGATGGATTGATGAGTTCCCAAACACAATGGCTACTCCCTTTCCATAGGGATATTTCACCATTTGATGTAGAGTGGATGAGACGGCCTTTACCTGATGTAACCAGGGTCGCCCCAAAAGCATGTTAAAGGATGCAGGGACCTCCAAGACATAAAAATTTACCTCGTGTTGTCCGGGCCCAATCTTGGTTTGGATTTTTACTGTCCCTAGGACATCCCTACTTGTATTGTCGTAGGCTCTGATTACTTGAGTGGTCGGTGTGAAGTCTGCGGGCTTCAACCCGATTGCATACGCCGTTCTGGCTGGCCAGACATTGATAGCGGACCCGGTATCAACAAGTACCACCGGAATCCATTTGTCTCTGCATTCTACAGAGATGTAGAGGGGTTTGTTATAATCCACGCCCTCAGGCGGCAGCTCCTTGTCTGAAAAGGTCAATGCCGGGGAACCTCCTCCCGGAAAAACCAGCCCAACCAACTGCTATGGTGTAGTTTCGATGGAGAGTTTGGCCTTGTCCATAGCAGATAGGACAGCCTGTCTATGTACCCTTGAAGCCATAAGCAGTCCCCAAATGGAGATGTCTGCTTGTATTTTCTTTAACTGCCTCAGTACAGCCTCTTCTTCAATTTGCTTCTCTCTCTGTTTCTTCGCCTCTTTATCTTTCCCCGATGCTTCGGGTTGATCAAGGTGTGGGGGCTTGAAATACCGCCCACTTCTAGTCATATAGTCTACCTCTTCGAGGTACCAGGTGCTGTCTGGTTGGCCACCCGCCCAATCTTCGCCTCAGGTGGGCGAGATACAAGTCGTCATCTTCCCACCACATCCCATTAGCATCTAACGTGCACTGCGGTTCGCATGTTTGCACTCTCAAGATTTTTATTCCACATGCTCACAGATGTCTCGCCTCGTGTTTGCGGCACTTTCAACCTCTTCATGGTTCTTTGCTTTTCGGATCCTCTCGTAATCCCACTTCTTTTCTTGTTCCTCCAGTTAATTGTTCGGTTTTCAAAATGTCTTGATCCCGGCGAATTCTTTTGTACCGGCGCTCTCCGCAATTCGATTCGACTCTCGCCCTTCCGCCACAATGGTACTTTTGCCTACGTGCCTTGCTCGATTGAAATTCCACGATGTCTGGTGATCATCTAACCACCCAAGAATCTCCACGACTCAGATTCAAACCAGTTGATAGTTGCATCCGCTGATTCTTGGTCGTTGAAAAATTAGAGGTTGGCGAAGTCCTGTTCCATTGTAGTCAGATCATCTGCCCCTTGTTCAGGTCTGTCCCCCCAGATCATGCACAGTTCAATCTTCTCTGGCAACCCCACACTCAGCTTGGACTGGCCTACTGATAAGATATATTCACTTGGATTATAAGCTCTTCCAGCTAGATCCCCAGACTGTTCCATTCCAGACTCAACAGTTTTGCTCTCCTCGGAAGCCTGCCTCGTTCCATTTTCGGTGGTCACCACCTTTGGCTCAGATTGGGTTGTGAAGGTGTCCAACACACACAAGTCAGTGCAGTCAGGAAGGATCACCTCCGGCTTGGGTAGGTGGGAGGGGGTAATATAGATACTAGGATCGTAGGAAACGACCCCAGTTTGGATGAGGTTGACTCTTTTGGGTGGTGGATCTTGGTTATGTGCGGGGAGTGGGTTAGTTGTGACGTTGGGCCTTTCGGGAGGTACGATGATGTTCTTGTCAATGAGGTTTTGAATCTCGTGACGCAGCCGGAAACATTGATCTGTGTCATGGCCATGTTGCTGGTGGTACGCACAGTACTTGGCTGGGTTGTGGGAAGGGGGGAGTGGATTCGGTAGTGGCCTCGGTTCCTGGGGTGTCAGATGCTTCTTCCTGATTAACACCCCCAGAGCCTTGGACAGGGGCATATATAGTGGGGTGAAGGTTCTTTGGCCTCTGGATTGATATCTCGGGGCTTGGCTCTCCCGAGGCATCGAAAAGGGTGTGGCCGCCATGGCCTTGGTTGAGAAGGAGGAGTGGTGGTGACCATACCGACCGAAGTTCTTGTGTTGGCGGCGCCACTCAGACTCGTTGTTATTGCGGTTGAATGTCCTTCTGGTCGTTTCGGTCTTGATCGATTAAACCTTGCTTCATCGCATCCTCGATTTGCACCCCCATATCGTGCAGACTGCGAAAGTGGGGAAGGAACTATAATCATCTTCTGATAAGTCTTGGTTGGAGCTTGCGCACACTCATGCGAATTTGGTGCTTATCTGTTGGCCTTAAGATCATCATTGCTGCCTTTGCTCTCCACCAAGTTACAAAATCGAGAAAGTCTCTTTTGCTCGCTCGTTGTCTCGAGATCACGTGTTGTAATCTCGATCTGCGTGTTATACAATCTTGAGCAACGAAGGCCTCACCAACTCATCCCAATTTCTCTTAACATCATTATCCAACTTTGCATACCGGTTGGCCACTCTGACAGGTTCGCCAAACAAATGAGAGTTTCTGTAGTCTGGTTAGGCCCATTGGCCTCAAGATATCTGAAAATAGCCGGAGATGGACCATGGGGTCCCCAGACCCATCAAAACGGTCAATCTGCGGCATCTTAAATCTGTCCGGCAGTGTCACGGCTACGTCAGTGTAGCCGTCTTCAATGTCTGGGATGGCCTTCACCCCCTGCGACTTCTTGAAGAGCTTTTCCAACTTGCTCAGTTTCAGAGCTGTCTGGTCTACCTCGAACTCAAATGGAGAGTCCGGGTGATTGGGTGTAAGATTCTTGGACAGTTGCGGCAGAAGCGGGGGCGGAGCCAGCCCCGTTGGAAGACTCGTGTCCTCTTGAGTGTTTTGGAAGTTTGGCGGAGCGTTCTGTGGATTTGGGAGGGTATTCTGAGTGTTCTGGGTATTCTGAGGATTTGGGGGGGCATTCTGGCCAGCAGGTATCTGTTCAGGTAGTGGAGCCCCTGGCGGAGGAGGAACCTGATGCGCCCCTAGTGGAGGAGGGACCTAGTGTGAAAGTATGCGCATTCTCGCCGTAATCTGGTGATCAACTCGCATCGCTGGGCCATGACAGGCTCATTGTTTAGAAAATTCCGCTTGGCGGAGGGCATCATCTTGCATTTGTTTCATGCTCTCATTCATCTGGCGCATCATCGCCTCCATTCCTGACGTATTCTGTTGTTCTATCTGAATGGCCGGTAGGTGTACCTCTATGGCAGACACAGAAATCTCAGCCTGATTGCTTGCCTCTAAGATAGACTGTTGTCCCGGGAATCTCTGTTTTGACACACTGCGCCTCCTCGGCCTTCTTCTATTAACTGGGGGTAGCGAGTGGAACACTGGATGTCCGTCAACTAGATCCGCGAATCGGTTAAGTCGGCGACCTCGTATCCAAAGTGCTTGGGGAGTATCGACTGGTTCAGAAGCAATCGTGCTACAAACTACCCTAGCAAACGATAAATAAAGCGAAAAGGAAATAAATAACCAGTAAAACGGGCAGCATAACAGCTTAAATTAAATACACACAACGCACAGTCGGGCATACAACACACAGTTAATAAGCTGGAAATACATCGTCTCAACAATCGATCACTGTTCTCAGATCACCGTTTCCTAAATCAATTGGATATCCTCAGACAACTTATTCTCAGATAATTGGATCCCACAGTCCCCACAGTCGATGCCTCAATTCAGATATCGACCGATGCCCGCAGTTCGATGCCCAAACTCAATCGATACATGCATTCCTCAGAGACGCACTCTACCAAGCACGTAGCAGATAAGTGAGAGCCAAAACACCGCTATGTTGGGGTAAGGTTTCCCTGTCCTATTTTGTCAGGAACTAGGGTTTCACTACGCATGCAGTGGCATCAAACAACCTATAAACGGGTAAGCAACCTGTCCTAGTTTGGAATGGTCACTATGGATCCGAATATGCACTTGGTCAACTGGTCAAAAAGGGTGCCCCAGAAACCGGGTTTGTGTTCCCATGTGCCGAGCTCAGCCGATCAAATTTTACGGACATGACTTGACAAGACAAGCCTCCCAAATCGTCGTTCGGGAATGGCATATGGCAAACACGGTGTCCTAGGCGCACCAATGCAAATGCAATGCAAAGAAACATACAAGTGTAGTCAAAACCAGATATCATGAGTTCGAGTCAAGTTCTCTAAATCCCCAGCAGAGTCGCCAGAAACTGTAGACGTCCCCGAACGCATCCCGGGAAAAAAGGGAGTGCGAGTCCTCCCCCGTTCTGGTTCGATATTGGGTCACTACAGTTCGAAGGACTCAAATGTCACGGTTCTCAATCTTGAACCGAAGAGTCCAAATCCGGCAAATCGTTTTGAAAACAGATTTTTTGGAAGAAGTGCCAAACATGGACTGCTTCGCCAGATACAGAGTCGCCACCTAAATATTTTTTAAATGGGAAATTTAGGAAACCCTGACTCGGTGCCAAAAGGCCACGTGTCCGTCATCACCAAAGTTGCCTCGGCTCGGGAACTTGGGTACGATTGGGGAAGGTCATTTCGTGAGCACCCCCGCTCGCCCGGTCAAAGACCGGCCTCTACTAACCATGATATCTATTTTTGAAAACATTGTGAGTTCTTATTCCGGTTATTAGCTTAGGTTACTATGTGATGCGCACAGCATACAAGTATAGACTGAATCGCCTGAATTGGAACAAAATATTTCATGTTTGTTTGTTTGAAAATGGTTTGATGGTGCTACCCACAGGTAGGCTAAGACGCGGATTTGCCATCCTCAGGTGGGCTTAGAAAACATGATTTTGCCACTATCTAGTGGGCTTAAAACAAACATTTGATGAATTGTCCCAATTCAAGTAACTCAACCTCCACCCACAGGCATTCAAGGCAGTTATATCACATAAGCACATAGCCTCATGGTAAGCATGCTATTATGGCAACACTCACACGCATGCAAGGATGCTAAAGCATAAAACTCACCGAGTACTCCAAGCCAAAACAGAAGCTTGTTAGAAATCCATGTATGATCCTAGATGCACAGGATTGCCTAATGCAACACATGCAAAGATGCAAACTATAGCAGGCTCGGCTATTCTAAACATGGCATGTGAAATGCAACAACTAACACGTATTCAATTTGGAATTGAAATACAAATGCAGTTTGTATGATGTGCCGAGTCCTAAGACGTCTAAAACAGATGAATGATGCAAACATCTTTGTCATTACATCAGAGCTAATTGAAATATGCCCTATATCTAACCATCGTAAGCGGGTAAATAAAAGGGAGAAAGAAGTGGGGGTTGGAAGACATACATCACACTCACCCACACTTATTACAGTTATGCCCTCGCGCAGAGGGTCCGAATAAATATACAATCCGAATGAAAGAATAATACAGTCCGAAATAATACAGATTCCTAATTAATTGACAAATTAACTAAGAAAATCAGAATCGCATGCAAGCCGTGGACCGCTTTGACTCGCCTCCTCGGATAATGAAATAATGTATGAGTTGCTGGCGCGAAATCCTTTCGATGCCCCAATTAGCCTCTGTTTGCACCTTTCCTCGAAATGCGTGCCAAACTCCGGAAAGTTGCTGATTCTTCATTTTGCTGCAACAGAGAGCAGGAAAGGGGCATAGCAATGTATTTCACAAATGTATGCATGCCTTGATCCTCGTGCCACCAATCACGCATATCGATGCATGATGGCCGAGGAATCGGATTGCACAACTCAATATAGGATGAATGCACATGAATGCTACAACACAACCTAACTCCATCATGGGTAATCCGGAGTGTCGGTGACTTGGGAATTGAGACCCGTTCCGTCACTCGGAGTACAAAACGTGCCTCGTTTTCCGTACCCGGGCTAACTCTTATCCCGGACACGATGCAATATGCATGATATGCATGAATGCAACTAAAATATAATCCTAGCATGCACAATGCTATGAAAATGAGATGCCTAGAAATGCGTGCACGTGGGTACGCAAACGAGGCAATGATCCTAAGACATGACATGGCATACGCAATGCGATTGGACTTATACTAACATGAGTGGACCTCAGCCACACTCACATAAGAGGCCGTCGGACAAAAGTGAAGTGCCACGAAATGCGTGCATACGGGCACGCAAACCGAGGCAATGGCATATACGATGCAATGATGCTAGAATGAGGTGCCTCGAAATACGTGCACACGGGCACACGAACCGAGGTAATGACATGCTGAATGCAATGATGCTAAAATAGGGTACCTCGAAATGCGTGCCCACGGGCACGCAAACCGAGGTAATGACATGCTGAATGCAATGATACTAAAATGGGGTACTTTGAAATGCGTGCCCACGGGCACGCAAATCGAGGTAATGACATAAAGACACGAAACGACCAGAAATATGATATACAATGAGACTAAAATGAGATGTTTCGAAATGCGTGCCCACGGGCACGCAAACCGAGAAAATGGCATACAGAATGTAATGGGACTAAAATGAGATATGCGATGCAATATGAGCTTACACCAACATGAGAGGGCCTCGGCCACACTCACATAGGAGGCCAACGGATGAAACTGAGGTGCCTCGAAATGCGTACGCGCGGGCACGCGAACCGAGGCAATAGCATACAGAATGCGATGAGACTAAAATGGTATACAGAATGCAAAATAGACTTACACTAACATGAGTGAGCCTCAGCCACACTCACATAAGAAGCCGAGGGATGAAAATGAAGTGCCTCGAAGTGCGCGCACACGGGCACGCAAACCGAGGCAATGTCATACGAAATGAAATGACATACATAATGCAAATTGGGCTTACACTAACATGAGAGGGCCTTAGCCACACTCATATAAGAGGCCGTGGGATGAAAATGAAGTGCCTCGAAATGCGTGCACGCGGGCACGCAAACCGAGGCATGGCCCTAAGGCACAAAAATGGCATGCAAATGAGACGTGGCAAATGGCATACGGAAAATGTAAATTTCAGCAGCCAAAAAGATGCAAAAACAGCCCCCGAATTATGACAAAATTACACCCGATGCCCGAAATGCTACGTTAAGCACCCGAAATGACCTACAGCCCTATTAAACATGCATAATATGGACATGAAGTGTAAAGATAGATGTTAGGAAGCCCCTATACTAGCATTTTTTCAGTACAAAGAATGGCCAAACAACAATCACAAGTATGGTAAAAACAGCATGCAAAAATGGGGGAAAAGAGGGGAATAATGAAACAAGTGATATGTACAATGCTCAAACTGAAAAAAACAGTTCTACAAAATTAAAGTGGGACCAAAAATATGCATATTTACAAGAGATGACATCCTCCAATTCAGTATGTAGATATGCTCAATATAGCATGCAAAATATGAGCCAACAAAGGCTATAACATGAGGTATCAAAAGGATGCATCAAACAGTCTTGGACCCTTAACAAAATATGAAGAGTAGGTTAAAATAAGACACTTTCCTAGCCTGATGAAGGCTCAAAACAGAATCTAAACAAGCCCAACAAAGCATGCAATTTTACGGTAAATTGAAGGAATTGTGAAACAAGTGTAAGATAGAATTACCAAACATGGTTGAGCCCTTCTTTGATGTTGAAGAGGGGCTCAAAATAGGCCTACTAACAGTATATTGCATGCTCTAAAACAGATCACTCATGAGCTAAAAATAGCATGCAAGAGCAAGGCTAAAACATGAATTCAAAGCAAGTGGCATGCAGAGCATGAAAACAAGGTTGAGCCCTTCTTCAATGTTGAAGAGGGGCTCAAAATAATCACAATATCAGTTCATGAGATGCTCCAAATCAGATCACAAATAGGCCAAATAAATCATGCAATTTTACGGTAAATATGGAGAATTACAAAGAAAGTGCATGATAGAGAGGCCAAACGGTAAATATGGAGAATTACAATGTTGTAGAGGGGCTCAAAATAAGCCTAAAATCAGTAGGGGTCGGAGTCCAAAACAGTGAGCAAATAGGGTAGAAAATCGAAGCAAAAATAAGCTAGAAAAAGGGAATTTGAGATTTACCCTTGAAGACAAGTCTTTTGATGTTTCTTGGCTTCAATTTGTTGCTTCTTAGCCTCTAAAAAATCCTCCTTTGCTGCTGGAATGGAGGTGGTGATCGTGAAGCTTGGTGTTGATGAACAAATGAGCTAGAGACTTGAAGGTTTTTCAAGGTTTTGGGGATGAAAATGGAGGCAAAGGGAGATAGGCTCTTGAGGAAAAATTTTGTAACCCTAACAAAGAAGGAGGTCAGCCCCTTAAATGGGCCAGAAAAGGGGTGTAAAAGGGAGGGAAATGCACCCAAGCTTTCTCTTCCAAAATATCCCCCGGAGGGCAAAGATATTTGGTAAAACAGCTGGACAGCTGTAAAGTGGTCAAAAGCAGGAAGCAGGCCGGCTAGGTGGTTTTCTTGAAGATGGCCGGCCGGCCACCCCACTGGTCGGCCAGCTACTCCCCATGGCCGGCCGGCCATGGCCAAAAATGAAGTGAACAATTAATGGCCGGCCACCATATTTTGGTGTCCTCCCAGGTGTGTAGAACAAGACCCCATGGTTGGAATTTGGCAACTCTGAAACAGGAGGCACAACATTCAACTTGAAAGAGAGGCTCAAAAATGAAAATAACAATTACTGGCCGACCACCACTTTTTAGGGTCCTCCCATGTCCCCTCATCACAAATATGTAGTTTCGGCTCGAAGAAAATATCCCTAGGGTGTTCAACATTAGCCCGGAAGTGAGCAAAACGGACGCCGGAGGAGCGAAACTGGTTTTCTGAGACAATGACTGTCCTCCCACCCTCCAGTGATCTTCCTGGTGCTAAAACAGAGGTACCTACCAAAATTGAACAAAAACTAATGCAAAATGAATGCTCGGGGCCCAAATCACGCAGTTCGGGGTCCCGAAAATAGGCTGTAAGCACCAAAAGTGGCGTTCGGCCACGAAGTGGGTATCTGAGACCCCAGTGTCCCTTGGTATGATAAAACAGAGGTACTCGTCGAAAAATGAACAAAAACCGATACAAAATGAATGCTCGGGGCCCAAATCACGCAGTTCGGGGTCCCGAAAATGGGCTGAAAGCACCGAAAGTGGCGTTCGGCCACGAAGTGGGTATCTGAGATCCCAGTGTCTCTCGATATAGAGTAAATGAGATGCATGCCAAAAACCGGAGAAATCGGAGATGGTTGGGCGGTCCCGAGCCGAGGCACACGGCCTGACGGCTCCGAAAATCGGGAACTGGGCTCCGAAATGGGCAAAATGGCCTACGGCCACGAAATGTAGCCTACGGCCACCGAGAGATAGCCTACAGGACCACTCCCTTCCTTTAGGAAAGAAAACGGAGAAAACCGAGTCTGGTTCGCAAACCGAGGCAAGGCACAGAAAAGAGTTCGGAAGTCCGGAGGCAGGGCGCACGGCCGCGACTCTGAGACTTCTGAATGAGCACAGTATGCAACATCACCAAGCGCTCAATCGGTGACGTCTGAGTCTTAAGGTCGGTCAAAAATGGGGTGTCTACAGTATCGAAGAAATGTACGAAACTAGCAAAGAGTCAAAGACATTTGAAGACTTAAGTTTGCCTTAGAGAGAGTTCGGAACCATTTCGCTTATTAGTTTGACTATGCTTTTATTTATTCTTGGATTGTAATAGTAATGGGACTCGTTTTGTAAATTTAAAATTTGAGACACTATAATTATTATTTACCTTGTAATCCTACGCCTATCTCTGTGTTACTTATGAGACCTTGCGTCAATGTCTTTTAAGATCTGTCAAAAGGGTAGTGCCCTACCTAAGAAAGCTGGACTTAGAAGGGAGGCTAACTTGACTCCTCCTGCGATCTGGGATCTTACATGGTTATTGACCATAGGACTCATTAGTGTCGTTTCCTAGAATCTTAACCTTAGATAAACCCTGTATTTAATTGTTAATATACTCTCTAATGTTCGACATTTTTGGGGTGTCACATACTGGGAGAGTGTATTCTACGCTCGAGTGGTTTTTTTTGTGCTAGAGCGGGCTCAACTCGAGCGGTCTTTCTTGCGCTTAAGCGATGGTCTGTTCTTTACAAAACTACTAGAAATGTGTATTCTGTGCTCAAGCATCACTTCTTGCGCTTGAGCAAACCAACTTATTATGTCTGACATATGAGCGGAACAATTTATTGTGTCACTTCTTACGCTCTAGCAAAACATTTCTTGCGTCACTTCTCATTTCGAGCGTACAATTTATATCTTTGAGGATATGCTTCGGGGTTGTGTTCTCGACTTTAAGAGGTCGTGGGAGAGACACTTGCCCTTAATGGAATTTGCCTATAACAATAGGTTCCAGTCGAGTATTGGCATGGCACCGTTTGAGGCCTTGTACGGACGACCGTGTAGATCTCTAGTGTGTTGGGCCGAGGTGGGTGATGCACCAATGTTGGGTCCAGAGTTAGTCCGAAAAACGACAGAGAAAGTTACACTTATTCGTAAGAGGTTGGTTACGGCCCAGAGTCGCTAGAAGAGTTATGCCGACTATCGGAGGAGACCCTTGTCTTTTGAGGTGGAAGATCATGTCTTTTTCAAGATATCTCCTAGGAGGGATTTGATGAGGTTTGGAAAGAATGGGAAGTTGTCCCCTCAGTTCATTGAGCCTTTGGAGATCCTTGAGTGGATTGGAGAGGTAGCTTTTCGTTTGGCCTTGTCGCCATAGCTTTCCGAGGTTCATGATGTGTTTCATATTAGCATGCTTTGGAAGTACGAGTCGAATCCATTGCACATGTTGGATTGGACCGACTTAGAGGTAGATGAGGATATGTGGAGAGGCCGGTGAGAGTCTTGGATACCCGGGATCAAGTCTTGCGAGGTAAGACAATTCCCTTGGTTAAGGTATTGTGGAAACACCACGGGGTTGAGGAAGCAACTTGGGAACATGAGTTGGAAGTCCGTGAAAAGTATCCGAACTTGTTTGTTAATGTTTGATCATGTGTTGTATATGTTGTTTATGTTTTGGAAATGCGAGTTTAGTATGAACATTGTATATGTTTTGGAAATACGAATTGTGTACCCAGTATTAAGGATTTATTTATCATGTTGATTGGATTGAATGATCGGAAAATGGGTTAAAGAGATGGAATTGAATGATTGCCATGGGGGAAAGTTATAGCGATTCTGATTTTTGACCCGACCTATTTAATATTCTAGAACTCGGGTTTTATGGTTTCCAAGCGTTGTTCATATATTTTTTCATTTTTTCTTACTTGAGTTTGGCTTTTGAGTTGGTTAGAGCATGTTTGGAATAGGTTGGTTGCTTAGTTTTCAAACTCTTGTTGTCCAGATTTTTGCTCTTTTGCTTGAGCGGCACTTCTTGCGCTCGAGCGGGCTTTTCAAACTCTTAGTACTTTTGCAGGTCTGCAAAATTACTGGGAGAGTGTATTCTACGCTCGAGCAGGCTCAGCTCGAGCGGCCTTTCTTATGCTCGAGCGATGGTCTGTTCTCTACAAAACTACTAGAAGTGTGTATTATGTGCTCGAGTGTCACTTCTTGCGCTTAAGCGGATTGTTCGTATATCAGTTCGCAGCAACACCCTTTTTCATTACTTTTTCTCTCAAAACCTTAGATCTAGAACTTCTCTCTCTAAAACTCACCATCTCTCTACTTTTTCACCTAGATTTAGTGGTTTCTACATCCTACTCCCTTTGATAAAAAGATAGAGCATCTCAAGGGCTTTATTCTCATCCGAATAGAGTTGGATTTTAGCATATTTGAAATGTCTCCATCTCTCTCTCTGCTTTTAAACTTGAGATAGGAATTTTTCTACACTCTCATATGGTTTTTAACTTGGTTATTCATTGATGTGATTTTGAACAAACCTAGGGTTTTGCTTTAAAATCAAAAGAGAGGTTTTCAAGTGTATGCGTTGAGAATGATTATAAGTGTAGATATGAGGTTGTATGGTGTTGAGATTGTTGATTTTGGCACATGGGTTCGGTTTTAGACGAAAATGGGGTTTTGCCCTAAAACTTCTTAAAGGATTATTTTGTATAAATAATGAAATTGGTAATGGAAACATGAAATTGGATGGATGTTTATATAAATGGTGGAGTTGGATATGTATTACAACTCACTTATGGAAATTTGGATAATTTATCTATTTTAGAGATTGCATATTTGTTTAGAAATATCTGTTTTGGGCTATTGGTGAAAGATAGCAATGATTGTTGTAGAAATTGCATGAGGATTAGGTAAATTGAAACTAATCTCTTCTTGATTGTCATTGAATATGACTGTGTTTAATACATCGTGTATGTATGATGTTTGAGAGGAGAAAGGGGATGTACTCCATGTTTGGGAGAAGTAAGGGGATGGACTCCATTGAATTAAGTTGGTCAGTGCGTCCAGGGTAAAAGTCCCAAAAACATTGTGTATACATGGGTGCCGATTCCCACGGACGAAATTTCTGTAAAATGGCAAATAGAAGTGTTTGTGTGATAACTATATTGATTCAAGAATGTAACGCCTCTAACAAAATATGCAATAAATACAACTCATAAGCGGAAAAATAATAGGAATAAGATACATTCATTCTTCAGATTTTAGAGTTCGTTTACAAAAGTTAACACATGCAATATACATTCACCAATGTTAATTCTGAATCTATAGCATGTGTTACAGTGTTGAGAGAATTGAAACTAAACATATAGTCAGATGCCCTATAGGCTTACATCTTTCCAAGTCATCACTTGGTTACACAAAAGTGAGTCTAGCTCAATACAATTACAGCCCTTGGCTATACAAAAAAATAAAACAAAATAGAGAAGTTCTTGCTTCCCAAAAGTCCCTCCAAGCTATTGCCTTGGCAAAGGCAGGTCACTAGCACCTGAAAATGGTTTTTCCAAATAGGGTTAGCCAAAACCCAGTAGGAACAATCTAACACAGTATATGAGATTTAGCAAAGATATAAGTACAATGTGCACACACCATGCTTGTGACAAAACATTCACATTTTTATAAGATCGTAAAGTACCAAAGTTCGTATTTTAATTCATTTCAAGTTAATTTATCATTTTCAGTTCATAAGCCAATTCCATTATCTTTCAACAACCTAACTGAGTCTACAACTCAGTGGTTTTCCAAGTCAATACAATAACACACCAACACTTCAATCTGCCATTTTACGAAAATTTCATCCGCGAGATCGGTACCTATGTATACACAAGATTTCAAGACTTTCACCCTAGGCACTCCGGCCAACTTTATTTCAATGAAGTCCATCTCCTATCTCCTCCCAAACAGTGGAATACATCCCATTTCTCCTCCCAAATATCACACATATACAATGTATTTAAACATAGTCATATTCAATGACAGCCAACAAAAGATTAGTTTCAATTTACCTAATCCTTATGCAATTTCTACAACAATCATAGCTATCCTTCACCGATAGCCCAACACAGATATTTCTAAACAGATATATAATCTTCTCAATAGACAAATTAATCAAGTTTCCATAGGTGAGAGACAACACATGTCCAACTCCACCCTTTATATCAATAATCCTCCAATTTCATATTACTAAGGTCAATTTCAGTTAATTATACAAAATAACAATTTGATCCATATAGGGCAAAACTTCCCATTTTTCCAAATATCAACCTAAGTACCAAAATCAACAATTTTGACATAATACAACCTCATTTGCAAACTCCATAACCACTTATTTTCCATTCACCAAAAACCCCTCTTTTTATTTCACACCCAAACCCTAAGTTTATTTAAACTACTCCCAAATCCCATCATTGTTAAACAATGACAAATAACTAAGCTAAAGACCATATGAAGTATAGAAAATCCCTACCTCAAAGTTTAAAAGGCCAAAGCAACAAAGGCGAAACTTTAAAGAAGTCAAAAAAAACTTCTACGCGGATCAAAATGGAGCTCTTGAGGTGTTCTACCTTTTTCTCAAATGCACTAGGGTGAAGATCTCAATGGATCTAGGTGAAATAGTAGAGAGAAGATGAGTTTTAGAGAGAAAAACTCAAGATCTAGGTTTTTAGAAAGTTTTAGAGAGAGAGAGGAGTGAAAAAGTGATGACAAAGTCATTCTCGCAATCTATTATACACGCAATCTACTCGAGTGTAAAAAGTGATTCTTGAACGTTAGATACATTGTTCTGCTCGAACGTAAGAAGTGACGCTTGAGCATCGAATACACATTTTCAGAAGTTTTGCAGATGAAGGACATCGCTCGAGCGTAAGATTGGACGCTTGAGTGCCCATCCGCTCGAGCGTAGAATACGCTCTTCCAGTATTTGCAGATCTGCAAAAATACTGAAAGTTTGCAAAGTCTGCTCAAGTGCAAGAATGGCTGCTCGAGCGAAGGAGCAAAATTTACAAAGCCGCCCGAACGCAAGAATGGCCGCTCGAGTGGATGAGCAAAAATCTAAGCAATAAAGGTTTGGAAAAATAAGCAACTAAGATGTTCCAAACACACAACTACAATCCAAATGGCCAAACCAAGGAACAAAAAAGGGGAATAAAAGATGAACAACAACATTAAACCATGAAACCCGAGACCGGAACATAATAAGATGTTGGGTCAAAACCAGAGTTGCTATAAAGAACCTTTGAATTGTATCCTTAGTTTGGTTGTCTGTGATAAATGAAGGTAACTCATGAATTAAGATAAAATGAATTGAGTTAGAAAGGAATTAAGATAACATGGATAGTGATATAAAACTTGGCATAACATGGTTTTGCGAAAGAGTTGTAAATGATTTTCGCACAAGCATTGTATATGCACTTCATATTTATATCTTTGTTAAGATTCATATATTGTGTTAGATTGTTTTTACTGGGCTTTAACTCACCCTACTTAGGGAAAAACCATTTTCAGGTGCTGGTGATATGTCTCCGCCAAGGACTTAGCTTGGGAGGACTGTGAACCTGAAGCTCACTTTTGTTCATTTTGTATTTACTTTCTTTTCAAGCCTAGGGCTTTATGTGTATTGAGCTTTTGACTCATTTTGTTGTAACCAAGCGAAGCCTTGGAAAGCTGTAAGCCTTTAGGGCATATAAATACCTGTCTAGCTTTCATTCTTTATTACTAATTGTAACACATGTTGTAGATTCAAGATGAACTATTTATGAATGTACACTGCATGTGTCACCTTTTGTATATTAATTCCAATTAATGAAAGCTTTTTATTTCACTTATATCACTTTGTATTAGATGTTTGAAGTTGAATTGTGTAATTAATTTTGGGGTGTTATAGGGTATGTGTATTGCACGTGGTACGTGATTTTTCATCAACTGTTAGTACTGTAATTATGTGTGACCCTTAAATTGGCATGTGTGTTTTGGGAAGTAGATTAAAAGCTAGTTTTTTAAGGTTTTTTTTTTTTTTTGAAAAATTTTGTAACAAAGTAGAGAGGTAATGTGATCCAAAAAGTCAATAAGCTGGCTTTTAACTTAGTTGCCAAAAGAGTATGGAGACTTCATGGGCAAATTGATTTGTATCTAAAATACAACTAAACAATAAATGAATACATACTTGGCTGAAGAATTTAAATGATAAAATAATGATTTAATCCATGATGGACAATTATAAATATTATGTATATCAGTATGGAAGCAGACATAGAAAATAAGAAAGAGTAATTGTTTTTCAATCATCATCAATGTAAAAAATAAGGAGACGACTTCTTTTTTCCATAAGAAAGGAGATGGTTTGTTTATATTTATATAGGATTATGGGAAGCAGATATATTGTTTTTGAGTATTCAGCTCGAAAAATAACGAGATAGTTGGTTTCATGACTTTTAGAACATATATTAAATTTGAGAGGATAAGATTGAGATTTTAAAAAAAAAAGTAGATATGTTAAAAAAAAAAAGATGAAGTGTGAGGTCCTTAATTTTTGTAAACTCTATTAAACTTTTGAGTTATTACAATAAAGTCCTAAGTTTCTCATTTACTTACAAACTAAATCCTAATTCTTGGTTATTGTTGTTTTCTCCTAATTACTCACCTTTCATTTCAAAGTGATGTAGTGCGACCTGAATTATCTTTCCTATCTATATTTTAATTGAGTTTATATTTGAAGTAGGTATTTTAATCCATAAATTTAGTCCATACCCTTATACTTTATTATTATTGCATTTTAACCCTAATTTTACTACTTATATATATATATGTATATATACATCCTATTATTATATTATTTGTCCACAAAATATCTATAATATTTTGAACATAATTGTACCCCCCTCCCCTCCAAAAAAAAAAAGGGATCAATCTTCTAGGTCCAAGGTGATGATGGCTTGCCACCTTAGGAAAGGATTTTGTGATGTATATTTGAAAACACATTTCATGAAATAAAGGAAAAAGAAAAATTAAAATTAATATGGATTTGTACCATAGATACTTGGTGTTTTTTATAATTAGGAACTAATGTGTTTTATGTCTTTAATCCTATTTAATTAACACTAATCCACATTGATTTCATTCCAATCTAACTAGATCACTTTCCCATATATTTAGAATCCAACTATACTCTTTGCACCCTTTTTGCTTTTACATCCACCTCACTTGCCTATAAATAGAAGCACCCTTAAGCTCTTTTACACACTTCAAACACCACCACCCCTTTAAGACAGAAAAAGAGAACAAGAGTGAGCTTGTGAGGAAGAAAAAAAGAAAGAAATGAGGTTTTGTCCAAAATCCTAGCAACACTTAGAAAAGAAGTACGCCACACAAACACCCTAACCTTTTCTTTTCCTCTTCTAAATACATGTATTCATGTGTATAAAATATAGATCTTGTGTGTTCATATAAATATGATTGGGTGTTGATGATTATCTATGCTTATATTCAACCTATGTTGTAGTAATTCACCATTTCTACTTTCTTTGGTACCTTTTCTAAAATCAAATATGAAAATCTAAGTCTATGGGACGTTAGTTGGCACATTTTTAATGTATGAGAAGTATAGTAATGCTCATTGTTGCCCTTTTTCCTCTAATCCCTTTTATTTTAAAGTTTAGAGCACAAACAACCGGTAAATACAACCATCTTTCAAAAAATCTAGAAAAATACATAAAAAAACCCATTTTTGAGTTAAAATCTTCCTTTAAGTGTTAGCTGTTGGAAAAATGGTTTTATATAGGCTTATTTTGGGTCATCTTTGAGCCCAAAATTGAGTGGGCCCCAAACGTCTTTTGGGGTGGGTCCGAAAAAGTGACGTGTTCCTTGCCGCGTGGCAAGTCACACGGTGAAGACGGTTCGTTAAAACCATTTATGAGTGAATGGAAACTTGACGTCGTTTTCGGGTTCGTAGAATGGACATTTAAAGAATTAAATGTGGGTTTTCTTGAAATGGGTTGTCCCACATTGAAACTTTAAGAGAGCTTCTTTGTATATATAAGCTCTAGACTACAACACTTGGGTTGAGGCCCAAGGGGCACCCCAAGTTTGTAGAAGGGAGGAGTTATGGACAAAGTAAATCTTAGCCCAAACCACCAGGCGGCACGCCGTCCTGCACTTGAAGTCTTGGCGCGGGTCGGGTCAGTTCTAATAGTAATTTATTTGAATCTTTTCCAAAATTTCTTGCAGGAAAAATTTATTTAAATTTTGTAATTCGAATTTGAATTTAAATTCAAATTCTTGTCCAAAAGTTGTGCCTCATTCTGTCTGAATTTCTTGCAGTATTTGCCGAACTGATTTAATCAGTTTTAGATTTGTTAGACAGTCCAAACAGGTCTTAATCTGTTACACCTAGACAGATTGAATTTTGGACAGATTAATACAATCCAAACAGGTCTTATCTGTTGTACCCGGACAGATTTAAATTCAAAACTGTCCAGGTTGTTTCAGCAACAGTTGGTATATCTGTCCAGATTTGTTTGAGTTTCAAAACAGTATCTGTTGACACAAGATTACACCTGTTCAGTGACAAATAGCACCTGTTTGGGGCTGTGAGTTTTGCCTATAAATACAACCATGTTCCAGCAGTTTTGGGATTGGGAAAAACATCCAGAATATCATCTTTGTAGTAATTTTCTTGCTTTATTTGCATTATTCTTCATTTTAGTTATTTAGAGAACAATTTAGAGAGTAATAAAACACAAGATTCTAGTTCGCTGGACAAATTTGTTTGGGGTGCTACTACAAATTTGTGAAGATCATTGTATCCTGGGAGATAAACGCCACTCAACCGTAAGTACCGTAGTTGGGTGAATCTGTCTTAAGGACAAAGTGTCACACACTCGATTTGGTCTTTTATTTTTCATTTGGTTCGACAAAATAAATTCTGTAAGTTTTTATTTTATTTTGTTTGATTTAGTTTCAATTTATTTTATTTACACAGAAGATTGTTCCAACAATCTTAAGACAGAATCGAATTATTCTGTTTACAGAATTTTTCATTTATTTCCTTTCTTCTTTCTTCTTCTTACATAAATTATTTTCTGTGGATTTACAAAATAATATTATGGTTGGAAAAACAAATAGTGATTATATGCTATTTGACAGATAGTAGTAATATACTATCTATTTTCTTTGACAACTAGCAGTAATATACTAGTGTCATTAACAATTTAGAATATTTATTTGTAGAATTTTGTCAGAAATTAATTTTGATTTTTAGAAATTATTTTCTGAGTGTTCATTAATTAAAATTCTGTTTTAGTTTTTTAATTATTGAAGTGTTATAGAAATTTAATTTTCTGCGTGGAATTAATTTGGTTAAGTAAAATTTTATTTTATTTCCAACTTAATTGAAAAATAAAAGTTACATTTTTGTTTATTTTATTTTTATAGAATTTAATTCTGTGAATTTGGATTAATTTTCTGTGTAGTATAAATTCTAAATATAATTTTGTTTAATAATTTAGAATTCATGGCTATTGAAACAAATGCTCAAACAAGTACTAGTGTGGTGGTTGCAATTGCACCAACCCTCTCTCTTGTTGTGACAGTACCGGTAAATCACGGTGAGAAGCCAGAAAAGTTCTCTAGAACTGATTTTAAAAGATGGCAACAGAAAATGTTGTTCTATCTTACAACTCTTAACCTGGCTCGTTTCCTTCATGAGGATGCTCCTATTTTGAAAGAGGATGAAACCGACCGGCAAATGGTTGCTGCGATCGATGCCTGGAAACATGCTGATTTCTTTTGCCGAAACTACATCTTGAACGGACTTGACAACATATTATACAACGTCTACAGTCCTATCAAAACTACAAAGGAACTTTGGGAGTCTTTGAAGAAAAAATACAAAACGGAAGATGCCGACTCAAAGAAATTTGTGGTTGGCAAATTCCTGGATTTTGTAATGGTTGATTCTAAGACTGTGATTAGCCAAGTTTAAGATCTCCAACTCATTCTGCATGACATTCACGCAGAAGGCATGTCTCTCAGTGAATCCTTCCAAGTTGCAGCCTTAATTGAGAAATTACCACAAGGCTGGAAGGAATTCTAGAACTACCTCAAACACAAGCGCAAAGAAATGTCTTTGGAGAATTAATTGTGTGTTTGAGGATTGAGGAGGACAACCGCAATTCTGAAAAGCGGACTGGTAAGCATCCTATGGAGTCTAAGGCAAATGTGGTGGAACATGTTTCAAAAACTAAGAAACGAAAATCTTCTGGAGAAAGTTCATCACAAGGTTCTAAAGAGAGAGAAAATAAAAAGTACAAGTTTAATGGCAAATGTTACATCTGTGACAAAGAGAGACATCGGGCCAAAGATTGCCGTAGCAAAGGCAAAAGTAAAAGAAGAACAATTAAGAAGCCTGCTCAAGCCCACATGACCGAAGTGGACAATATTTCCAATGGTGTAGATGATATCAATCTTTCTGCAGTTGTTTTCGAGGCAAATCTTGTCGAAAATCCTAAAGAATGGTTGGTAGACACTGGTGCTACTCGCTATATCTGTGCCGACAAAAAGATGTTCACATATTATTCTATAATGGACAACGGTGAACAACTTTTTATGGGCAACTCCTCAACTTCCAAAGTTATAGGACAAGGGAAGATTGTTTTGAAGATGACATCTGGAAAGGAACTCACTCTCAACAATGTGCTGCATGTACCAGACATTCGCAAGAATCTTGTTTCCGGATCTTTGTTGAGTAAGAATGGGTTTAGGCTAGTGTTTGAGAGTGATAAATTTGTACTTACTAAGAATAGGATGTATGTAGGAAAATGTTACATGTCTGATGGCCTTTTCAAGATGAATGTAATGACCGTTGTACCCTCAGTTATTAATAAAAATATATCTTCTTCTTACTTGCTTGAGTCTTCAAATTTATGGCATGGTAAACTAGAACATGTTAATTATAGATTTTTGCGTAGATTAATTAATATGGAATGTTTACCTAAATTTGATAT
Source organism: Camellia lanceoleosa (assembly GCA_025200525.1). Lineage (NCBI taxonomy): Eukaryota > Viridiplantae > Streptophyta > Magnoliopsida > Ericales > Theaceae > Camellia > Camellia lanceoleosa. The sequence continues at coordinate 154,543,934 of CM045759.1, forward strand.
TGATTCAAATCATAAATGTGAAATTTGCGTTGAAGCAAAATTATTCAAAACTCCTTTTATTTAATTGAAAGAAGTATGGAACCACTTGAATTAATTCATAGTGACATTTGTGATTTTAAATCAATTCAAACCAGAGGTGGGAAAAAATATTTTATTACTTTCATAGATGACTATACTAGATATAGTTATGTTTATTTAATTCAAACCAATGATGAAGCTTTGGATTATTTCATTCAATATAAGAATGGAGTTGAAAATCAACTTGGTAAGAAAATCAAAAAACTAAGAAGTGATAGAGGTGGTGAATATGAATCACCTTTTGGTGAGTTTTGTAAAGAACATGGAATAATTCATCAAACCACCGCTCCTTACTCAACTCAGCAAAATGGAATTGCTGAAAGGAAAAATAGGACTTTAAAAGAAATGATGAATGCCATGTTACTAAGTTCTGGATTACCTCAGAACTTGTAGGGGGAAGCAATACTTTCTTCTAATTATATTTTAAATAAAGTATCCCGAAAGAAAGTGAATCAAACATCTTATGAGTTGTGGCATGGAAGAGTACCATCCTACAAATACTTAAAAGTGTGGGGGTGTTTGGCTAAAGTGGCTATTCTTAGTCCTAAAAATAGGTCCTAAGACCATTGATTGCATTTTCATTGGTTATGCTAAGAATAGTAGTGCATATCGATTTTTGATTCATAAATCAGAACATTCCAAAATGCATGTAAATACTATTATTGAATCTCGGAATGCATCTTTCTTTGAACATGTATTTCCAAATAAGACTGGACAAGAAATTAGTAGTAATAAAAGATCTTTTGATGCTATTACTAGTAAAGATCAAGAACAAGATCAAGAACAAGAGATAGATCAAATTGAAGAAGAGGAACTTAGGCGTAGTAAACGTGCTAGAATCTCGAAATCTTTTGGTCCAGATTTTCTAACATTTTTGTTAGAAAATGAGCCTTTAACTTTTAAAGAGGCTATGTCCAGTCCTGAAGCTCCTTTATGGAAAGAAGCTGTCAATAGTGAAGTTGAATCCATCTTGCAAAATCACACTTGGGAATTAGTGGACTTACCACCAGGTTGTAAACATCTTGGGTACAAGTGGATTTTCAAAAGGAAAATGAAAGCGGATGAATCAATTGACAAATACAAGGCAAGACTTGTGGTCAAAGGATTTAGACAAAAAGAAGGTCTAGATTACTTTGACACATACTCACTGGTTACTAGAATAACATCTATTAGAATGCTAATTGCCATTGCATCTCTATACAATCTAGAAATTCATCAAATGGATGTGAAAATCGCTTTCTTAAATGGTGAGTTAGATGAACAAATTTACATAGAACAACCAGAAGGATTTTCTGTTCCAGGAAAAGAAAAGAAAGTGTGTAAATTAGTTAAATCATTATATGGTTTAAAACAAGCGCCAAAGCAGTGGCATGAGAAATTTGACAAGGCAATGATGTCAAATGGTTTTAAAATTAATGAGTGTGACAAATGTGTTTATATTAAAAATACAGACAAAGGTTATGTCATTGTATGCCTTTATGTAGATGATATGCTCATCATAGGTAGTAATCATGATATGATTAAAACTACCAAGAAAATGTTGAATAAACATTTTGACATGAAGGACATGGGCATTGCTGATGTAATTCTTAGTATGAAAATTTCCAAAACATCAGATGGATATGCTTTGTCACAATCTCATTACATTGAAAAAATACTTGACAAATTCAGCAAAGATGATGATCATCTTGTTAAAACACCTGTAGATGTTAATTTGTTTCTTTCTAAAAATGTACAAGAAAGTATTTCTCAATTAGAGTATGCCCAAATTATTGGAAGCTTAATGTACTTGATGAACTGCACTTGTCTAGATATAGCTTATGCAGTAAATAAATTAAGTAGATATACGAGTAATCCGGGAGTAGAACACTGAAAAGCAAGTATAAGGGTTCTAAGATATCTCCGATTTACTCGTAACACTGGGCTGAATTATACAAGATATCCAGCAGTACTTGAAGGTTACTATGATGCAAACTGGATATCAGATACTAGAGACTCAAAGTCCACCAGTGGGTGTGTCTTTACTTTTGGTGGGGCGACTGTATCTTGGAAATCTTCCAAATAGACTTGTATTGCGAAGTCTACTATGGAATCAGAATTCATAGCTTTAGATAAAGCTGGGAAAGAAGCAGAATGGCTTCGCCATTTCCTGAAGATATTCCAATATGGCCAAAACCAGTGCCTGCTATATGCATACATTGTGATAGTCAATCAACAATTGGTAGAGCACAGAGTCATATGTATAACAGTAAGTCACGACACATTCATCGTCGACATAACACTGTGAGACAACTATTCTCTAATGGAATTATTTCCATTGAATATGTGAAGTCTAAAGCCAACATAACGGATCCACTAACCAAAGTGTTAGCAAGAGAGTTAGTTGAGAATTCATCGAGGGGAATGGGACTAAAGCCTATTAAATAAGAGTTACCACAACGTCAACCCAACCTAGTTGACTGGAGATCCCAAGAACTAGGTTCAAAGGGACAACCAAGTTGTGTATGACTCAGAAGGATCACTGGGGAGTCTAACTCCTACCCATTTCTATGATGAAATAGTGATGTCTGCAACGTTTTAGGTTAAGTAAAATTTTAATGATTCTTATATCTAGGTAAACCTAGTGGAGTATGGCAGGATACTCTTTATAAGAATCACCTATGTGAGTGTGAACTGGGCCGGTTCTATGAGATTTGTGAAGGGCTATAATTCTGTAGAGCACTCATGAAAGACCAGGTTGTTCAGGGCCAAAATGAACACAATAGTGAGAACTAAACTGTGCCTGGGAATATACTGTGTGAGTTCTATCGTCTTGGTTTACACAAACGGCTGAACAGTTCAAGACATCATGTTCACTGGTTAGCTAGTAAATCTGATAGTGTCTCATAAGGGAAAGTTCAAAGCCAAAAGCTACCTATCCTTTGTAGAATATTTCCAATTTCTGTACTCTCTGTATTGAGATCATGTTGTTGCATTTTCTCTCCGTCAAATTCCATTCATGTGGGGATTGTTGGAAAAATGGTTTTATATAGGCTTATTTTGGGCCATCTTTGAGCCCAAAATTGAATGGGCCCCGAACGTCTTTTGGATGGGTCTGAAAAGGTGACGTGTTCCTTGCCGCGTGACAAGTCACATAGTGAAGACGGTTCGTCAAAACCATTTATGAGTGAATGAGAACTTGACATCATTTTTGGGTTCGTGGAATGGACATTTAAAGAATTAAATATGGGTTTCCTTGAAATGGATTGTCCCACATTGAAACTTTAAGAGAGCTTCTTTGTGTATATAAACTCTAGACGACAACACTTGGGTTGGGCCCTAAGGGGCATCCCAAGTTTATAGAAAGAAGGAGTTATGGACAAAATGAATCTTAGCCCAAACCACCCACGCAGACTGCTTGTCCATGAATGTGCCCCGTCGGCTTCTAATATTAATTTATTTGAATCTTTTCCAAAATTTCTTGTGGAAAAAATTAATTTAAATTTTGTAATTTGAATTTGAATTCAAATTCTTGTCCAAAAGTTGTGCCTCATTCTATCCGAATTTCCTACAGTATCTGTCGAACTAATTTAATCAGTTTCAGATTTGTTAGACAGTCCAAACAGGTCTTAATCTTGCACCTGGACAGATTGAATTTCGGACAGATTAATACAGTCCAAACAGGTCCTATCTGTTGCACCCGGACAGATTTAAATTCAAAACTGTCCAGGCAATTTCAACAACAGTTTTATAACTACTACAGCTGGTATATCTGTCCAGATTTGTTTGAATTTCAAAATAGTATCTGTTGACAGAAGATTACACCTGATCAGTGACAATAGCACTTGTTCGGGGCTGTGAGTTTTGCCTATAAATACAGCCATGTTCCAGCAGTTTTGGGATTGGGAAAAACATCCAGAATATCATCTTAGTAGTCATTTTCTTGCTTTATTTGCATTATTCTTCATTTTAGATATTTAGAGAAAAATTCAGAGAGTAAAGAACACAAGGTTCTAGTTTGCCGGACAAATTTGTTTGGAGTGCTACTACAAATTTGTGAAGATCATTGTATCTTGGGAGATAGACGCTACTCAATCGTAAGTACCGTAGCGGGGCGAATCTGTCTTAAGGACAGAGTGTCACACACTTGACTTGGTCTTTTATTTTTCATTTGGTTCGACAAAATAAATTCTGTAAGTTTTTATTTTATTTTGTTTGATTTAGTTTCAATTTATTTTATTTACACAGAAGATTGTTCCAACATTAGCTTTCAAAGAAAATTGATTTTAATGAAAATTAATGAGTGGTTTGAGAGAAATACCAATTTTCGTAACAACCGATAAATTTGGACAAGTTTGGAGTATTTTATTAATATCTAAAAATCTAGAAGATCTATCCCACTTTTGTAAATTGAGTTTGAAACTAGACTCATTTCTGTACAAACCCTCAAGAGGCCAGGTCTTTAGGGGCGCAAAAAGTATTTTTGCCACATTTATTTTTAATCTGATTCAAATTTGGAAATTCTGAAACTACATGTTAAGATGCTTTTTGTTATGGTTTAACTCTTCTATGCTATGTCTCTTATATTTTTTCTCTTCATCATGTCATGTATACTTATTTTGTGGGTTTATTTATTGTGCTTAAGTTACCACATGTTTAGCTTTGATTGATATATTTTTATGACCATGCTTTATTCTAGGCGAAAAGCATAATGTAATTAATAAAGGAAAAAACCTAATGGGGTGGTAATGGGTGGCAATCACTTGTAGTATTTTTTATGAGATAATCAGATTGATGAGATAAATGAACCAATTGTTTGGAAATGAAAAAAATGATAGGATGTGGGGTTAAGGAATGTGCAAATGGGTTTTTGAGTCTTATCGTGGCACGGGAGGTATTCTGGCTACTTAACAGAATTATGAGGTATAAAGGTGGCAGTGAGGGTCTCATATAGGAAGAGTATCCTCGGAAACCTGTTCCCTTATAGCAGACCATGATGTCACCACTCGGTTATGTAATGTGAGGCCTTTGACTTTTGTAATTTCTTTTTAGACCCTTATTTTAGAATTATTTCAATGAAGACTCTCGATTCCTTACTTGATTGTAATTTTTACTTTATAATTGAAAACTCGCACCAATTGAAAACTTTTAAACCCTGATCAAATCCAGGAACCATGAATCATTTTCAAAGCTCTAAAACTAATTAAATTAACTCCCTAATTAAGGGTTTATCACTTAAGCCCTACATTTGTTTTTGTTTTTGTTTTTGTTTTTTTTCACGTTACACTTGGTTAATCGCTGTTTAAATTGGGAAAAAAAAAATTAACCAAATTAAATTCCCAAAATCCTAATTTTATTAAATTTCGCACTTAATTTTTTTTTTCAAATCCTAAAAATTAAGTCCTAGAATTTAGCTAAATTATATTTGGACCCCAAGTAGTACCATAATATATATATATATATGTTTGTACTTGTACTTTTTTTAAATAAACAGATTGTACACAAATATCTTCTAAAGTATACAATTTGTACAAATAAAAAAATCAAAGAAATCCCTCCAACTCACCACCCTATAGCTAGCCATCCCTAGCGAGTCAAAGAGTGCTGTGTACACTTTGGACATATAGCTTAGATTGTGGAAGAAGCTTTGAAAATGTTGTACCTTTAGATTCTAAGTTGATATATATATATATGCATGCAACTAGATCAAGATTAGAGATATCATTAAGGGCTCTAAGCATCCTACATTCCAATTCATCCTAACTAAATCAAAGAATGTTCAATTGAAATGGAACCAAGGGCATTTTGGACCTTTCACACCAAATTCTCTATAAATACACCACTCCTCGCATCATTTTGGAATACACCACATACATACACCCCATGGTTGAGAGGAGAGGAGAAAATGAGTGAAAACCTTGGTAGTGAAGGAAAAATTCTTGTGCAACCATTCCATAGGCACTCAAGTAAGCCACAACACAACTCCCTCTTCTTTTTTCTATTCAAATACATAATTTGAGAAGTTCTTTAGTATCATTTCAGTTCTAGAATTGTGTCGGTCTTGTATGTAAAATTGATGAGTTAAGCCTTGAGTCCTCTCCTAGTTGTATGTTCACTTAAGGGATGAAAAGCTATCTTTTTCCCTCCATATCTCACATTATTTCAAAGGCACACCATCACTCAAAAAAAAAAAAAAAAAAAAAAATCGGAGTTATAAGTACATTATTTAACATGTTTTCATCTCATAAGAAGTAAAAAATTTCCCTCAGTTGCCTTCTTTTCACTCTAATATTCTTATTTTTAATATTGTGCAAGAAGAATAGATTTTTATAGCCCAGTTTCAAAAATTCTTGAAAAATGCAGAAAAATCTTCTTGACCTAAATTTTACATCAAAATCTTCCTTTAAGTGTTAGCTTTCAAGGAAAAAATTTTATTGAAAAAGAGTAAGCGGTTTGAGAGAAATCTATTTTTCGTAATAGAAGACAAACCTGGACAGTGTTGGTTTATTTCTTAAATAACAAAAAATCTAGAAAAGCTATTCCAATTTTGAAATACATTCTGAAAACTAGATAAAATTCTTTACAAATCATAGGGAGGCCAAGTTCGAGAAAAATATGTAAATGTTTTTTTTTATTATAATCTTTAGAATGTACCAAATCTAAAAACTTATTTTTGTTGGTAATTTCATGCTCTTAGTTTCATGAATATGCTTATAACCATTTGTTCATGCCTTAGAATGTTATCTACATGTGTTGCAGCTATTTTTCATAATAATGATGCTATGATGTTGTTCATGAATTATTGTCTCATGGCATGCACTAACATTATCCTCATTCATCTGATTCAATGGGAAACTAATGTAGGGTGGTAATGATTTTGCGAAGACTTGGAAAGTCTAATGAATAAATGTTATGATAATTTGGTTAGTGAGACAAGTTCCCTAAATAAAAGATAAATCTTGTGCTAGTGGTTATTCGGAACCCTTAAAGGGAACAGTTGTATTCGGACCCTAGGTGGTTTTGGTGTAACAAGGTTGGTGGTGGTTATGGGTAAGTCCCTTATTTTTACTATCTCTTTTGAGGTCCTCGGTTGGTGCTACGTTGTACGTAATCATTGTAGGTATCTAGGGTAAGTTCTGCAAAGTAGCAAAATATATGGCATATTGAATAATCCGAGTCCAATTTATAGGGTTAGGAGGATGAAGTCTCTTTGGGGGATTTCTAATTACTAATATCTAATCTTGTAACCCTCTATCTATTTGCTTGATCTTCATGCTTAATTGTTTTAAATTGCATATGAATGTGTATTGGATTAGAAAATGGAGTGGGGTGGGGTGTGTGTACTTTTACTAAGCATTCCAAACTCATGGCATTTCTTGCTAGGTATCGAGGAGACCTACCAAGATAAAGGAAAGCTGGGAACTTTTTAAGATTACTGGCTATCGTAGACAATAGTAGAGTTTCCTTTTGTTTAAAGTCCATCTGAAATTTTTATTGTTCTGCTTGGAAATATAAGGTCGATGGAACTTCTAATCTATAACTAAGTATGATTTTGTAATTGTTTATTATGTATATGTTTGTACTTCTATAATTCTACCCTTTTGTCTATTGATTGAGACCTGTGTTAATACCCTATAACATTTGTCAAAATGATAGCTTTGTTATCTAAGAAGATTGGACATCGAAGGGAGGCTATATTGACTCCTCCGATCTTTCTTGGAATCTTACTAGGCTATTGACCAAAGACCTCATTAGTGACATCTCCTTAACCTAAACCCTTAGCCTAGATTTTGAGGCGTCACATGTAACCTTTAATTGACTGGTTTTCTTGGAAGGTTTTTCTAGTTTTCTCATTCATTCTGGCTTTCTAAGCTGATTTTTTTTAAAAAATGCATAAAACATTTTTGGAAAGCATGTTGCCTAGAATTGCGAAAACAAATGAAAATGTGCCAATTGCCTTAAAAATATTTTGAAAATAGGTTTTAAGGTACAGAAAACATTTTGCCTAAAATAGGTGTAGGGCAGGTTTGCTTTCGTTTTGTCTCTTACTTGTTACTTGGAGCAACATGTTATATTTTCATCGGGAGCTTTGGGTAGAGCGTCTAAGTCTTAGGGCCGGTCAAAAGTGGGATATCTATAGCCAACGACAGAGCCACTGAAGACCCAGAAGTGGCTGTTGTCCTCAATTACAAATTGTTCCTCTTAACCGACATGCAGACTATGGTCGCCTACTCTGGAGGGCAATCCTTTGCTAGGATGATGCAACATTTTGTCTTGGTAAGACTTTCTACTTAGGAAATTCTTCCAACTTCAAACTTAGAAAATTTTTGAATATTTTCTAACTCTTCCATCCATTTACAAGAAATCCATAGCCTGGCCAAGAAAGCCGACAAAACAAAAACAGACCTCACCACTCAAATAGCCAAGAGTGTTGAGTATCTCAATAAGCTTAACGCCTTGAAGATGGGGTAGAGATGACATTCCATAGGGAACGGTCTTGATGGACTTAGAAAATGAACCTTAGGGAAAATTAAAACTCGTGATGATATTACTATGTTTATGATTGACAACTTATTTGCTTCCACTATGTTATTTACTTATTAAATTTTACTACTATGAGTTTTCAAACTATAGAGGTGAATAATTCAATTTCTTGATTCCTATTAGGCATCACAACTCAAAACCTTTTTTTTTTATTGCCCTGGCATTCAATGCCCTAAGGAATTTATTGAAAAAAAGGACTCTGTGGAAGAGCTCGGGAAGCTATGATAGGCATGGATTGATGTCGGATTTTCAATCTCATTGTTACATTATTTTTTTTAAATAAATCATAAATTTAGGGCAACGATATTCGTAATACATTAAACTCTGATGTAATATAATTTCCTTGGATGTGGAACATTAGTAGAATCTTGTATTTCTTTGTTGTTATATCCCTTGATGTCCTCGATTTTTGGGGCATCACAAACTTGGGTGGATTATGCATGTTATGTTAGTTTTGGTTATGAGTTAGATGTGGTTTTGATGCATGCTTGTTGTACTAGTCACCAAAACTGATTTATAGGTTCATCTTGCATGCTATGATCATTGTAGGTTCATCTTGCATGCATTAGCTGCCATGCTACAATCATTGTATATTGTTGCATATTTTATTGGCATAGTGCTGAGGAATACTAGGGGAGTCATTCCTTTTCATAGCATGTTGCTTGCTTGAAGCATTATTTTTCAATAATGCAAATTTATATGATTTATGTAATTCAATTGTGTGTTGAATATTTTGTGGTGTTGCTTGAGTTGGGAGCATGTTTATGACCATATTTGATTAAGCCATTGTTTTGGTGTGAGAAAAACATTGTTTTATGAAAATCATTAGCAAATATGGTTTTATTCTTGTGTCTAATTAATGCGATACTCTTTTATTCAATCACCTAGTTGTTAAGTTTAGTAAAGAATTAGAGTTAATAATTGAGTTCACGAGAGTTAAGTAAATCATAAAATCTTATAAAATAAAGGAATAGTAGAGGCAAATCAATTGATTGGGTGAGAGGGATGCTTAATTAATGACCTCCCCCTTTCGTACATAAATTCCCGAAATAAGTCCTATGGTTGTGACAGATTAGCACCTATATATTTGTTTCGGAGTCAAATTGGTTTCTTACTTCCCTAGAAAAGACAAAGTGGTGACTCCTTTTTCGTGAATCGATCTATTTTAGTAACTTGTGGGATAAATGATTTGTTGTCACTATAAATGATAATGATCCACATTTGATGTGGGGTATAGATAAACAGTCAAGTTAAAAGCATGACCTATGGGTGCGCTAGAAAGGAGTAGTATCCATAAGTTGCAATAGAGATGGTTCGAGGCGAGATGGGTAGATGGCGACAGTGATGGTGGGTAGGAATTAGTGTTAGGCTTGGGAAATTAGAATTTTGGTGGAGAAGATAAATGACACCATGATAATTTTATGTTAGGACAAAATTATAATAAAAAATTATTAAGTGTATGAACAAAGGAGAAATGCGATGTAAAAATAGAAGCTACCTAACAAGTATTCATCATGTCATTAATATTACAAAAATATTCCTTGAGGTTCAAGATCACAACAATGCCCATGAGATTGTGCAAGGTTTACTAAAATGTAATTCATCCTTAATTTATGCAAAATAATTAAATATGATGTAGAAAACAAAAAAAATAACACCAATAGTTGTGCACATTAATGATATAAAATGAGTGTTGTTATTAGCACCCCATGAATTATTTTAGACTCCTCAATTTTTAGCTTTTTTTTATTACAATAATAACCTCAAATAAAATTATTAAAAAAGACATCATTAATTTTGGGACACTCCATCTCACAATTAAACCCGCACACTACTACATCATGAATTAGGGTTTATGAAAGCACTCACATTCATTACTACCCATCCATCTTCCCCAAATCTCACCTGCAAAACTTACCCATCCTCAAAACCTTGAAAACCCTTTGATGGCAATATTCCGGCGATAACGGTAACAATCATTTGATTACCCACACTTCTCCGACAATGATAATGAGTGGAACTTTTTTCGGCAAACACAACTCTATGAGACGAGAGGTGTACAACAATAAAAGTTTAAAGGAAGTTCATAGCTTTGATGATGTTCTTAGCTTAGAGGAGATTGACCTTGTAAGAGCAAGTTTCTTAAAAAAAGGGCAAAAACAATAAAACCTATTCGTCATTTTTTCAGGACTGAACTCCTGAACATATGACCGAAATTAGGGAACACAGGCTTGATGATTGTTTATTTGTTCGGAAATCGGTAACCGAACATTTATTATTTGTTTGGGAACTAATAACCGAACATTAATCACTGAAGAAAAGAATGAGGTGGTAGAGAGTGAGTGTGTGTGTGTGTGTGTAAGAAAGAGAGAGAGAGAAAGAGAGAGAGAGAGAGAGAGAGAGTAATCACACTTAGCTCTTCTTATTCATGGGTTTTGTTAGGGTTTTTGGAAGAGGTTTTTTTAGGGTGTGAGGGTGTGCATTCAATTGAATGGGTGAAATGTTTTCACAATGATAATTTTGATATTATTTGGGGGAGAAAAGAAATTTTAAGGGTTTCAAAATTCATAAATGGGGGTCCAAAGAAATAGAGGGTCCAAAATAATAAATGGGATGCTAATAACACTACTCTATAAAATTTTGACTTATAATAATAAAAGTGTTAATTCCTTAAAAGAAAATGCTATGTAATACGAATTTGTATTTTTGAATTTTGTTTTAAAAATGAATAGATGATATGGATTTACAGTTGGTAAGATGTAGGTCATAGTTTGAAAAATTGTGATCTATAAATTTATTTTTTTGAATAATTTTCTAAACAATGCTAGGAATACGTATTTCTCTATTTTTTTTTCTAGAGAAACTATCATTTTGCCTCATAAATTATCACTTAAAAATTAATTCAATACATATTCTTTTAATAATATCAATTTTATACCTAAACTATTTGATTTTGTATTAATTTTACCTCCACTGTCAATTTCCGTCTATAATCAAATAGAAATTGCTGATGTGGCATCCAAATTTCATTTAAAATTTTATTTTACCACCATATTATTCCCAAAATATTAATTAAACACTTGAATAAAATAAAGTTTGGGGTGGGGGTCTAATTATATTTTAGAAATAGTTTGAGAGTAAAATAAAATTTCAAACGAAATTTCAGTGTCATGTCAACAATTTTCATTTGATTGTAAACGGCAACTAACGGCAGGAGCAAATTAATCCAAAATCAAATAATTTAGATGCAAAATTAATGTTATTAAAAAAAATTAATTTTTGAGTGATAATCTAAAGTCAAAATGATATTTTCACTTTGGGTAAATTACCAATACACCCCCTGAGATTTGCTGAAAATACGAATTACCACTGTAATTCTAGAAATTACATTTCACCCTTTGAAATTTCTAATTTCATTACAACTAGTCCATTTTATTAATGAATCGTCAAATCAATTAACAGTTTTTAATAATGTCATAAATTTATTTTAATTAATAATTTAGATAATTTTATTATTATATATGAGAACAGTTAGAAATTTTATTTTTTTATTAATTCTATAAAAATAAAAAATTATGACAAAGAGATATTCATAATTTTTTAAACTATAAGAGAATTTCTGGAGCGCTTGGGTGATAAATCTTTTTTTTGGAATTTATTTGCCCAAAGGTCCAAACGCTAGAATACTTTGTCCAAAACGACAAACTTAGAAAAAATGACTAAAGCACCCCTATACATGTCATATACATGGGGGTGAGCAGCGGATATAACGATCCGCCAAAACCGACCGAACCGAACCGATCCGCCGCATTTTGGGCCGGATCGTGATGACGACAATGACGGTTGGTTTATTGATTTTCTTCAATCCGCCAATTTAGGCGACGGATGGCGGATTTGAGATTTCTTTGGCCATAGAACCGAACCCAAACCGCCAAATCGCGAGCACCCTTAGTAATTTATAAGATTTTGTATTTTCAATTTGTTTAAATATTATGTTTGTGTTTTCAATTGAACAAGAGTTTAAATATTTTGTTGAAAAAAAGTTTTCAACTTGAATATATTTTTTGAATTGAAAAAAATAAACGTATTATTTATCTATATTTTTTGGTTTTTAAATCTATCTCTAAAAATAATAAATAGAAAATATGATATATGCTGGTTGGTTTTTTGTTTTCAAAAACATATGTAGATGTAACAATACAAAAACATACAATCTCTACTACTATTCTGTTCATGGTTTTGGTGGTTTGAATTGTTATTATATTTTAAGAATCACATATTGTAATACTTTATGTGGATGAATCATGTTGTGATTGTAATATGTGAATGAGGCATGCAGTGATTGTGATATTCTAAAGTTTCAAACTTTATTTCTTTGGATAAGACATACAGTGATTGTAATATTTTTTTAAGTTATTGACTGTAATACTTTTTTTTTTTTTTTTAGGAAGTGCACAAGTTGAATTATGTTGAAAATTTATAAAATTTTAAACCGCCAAACCGATTCGCATCCACCCGCCAAACCGCCAAATCCACATCCGCCGGATTGGCGGACGGATGCGGATTGATTTTCTTCAATCTGCCAATCTGGCGGACGGATGACGGATTGAAGGTTCCGTGGCCACAACCGACCTACGCCCACCCCTACATGGTAGAACCTCTCTCATTTTCAAACAACCACTCTCTCTCTCTCTCTCTCTCTCAAAACCCTAGCTCTTTTTCTCACCTCTTTATCTTCGTCGTCATCAATCTCCTCCAGCACTGCCGATCTGAACTCTCTTTTATTCCTCTCATTTTATCTTTATAAAAACCTCTCATCTCTTCTAGTTTGCTCTCTCTAAAACCCTTCCATCTCGATCTAATTTGTTGTTGTCTACCACCATTTAGTACCTATCTTACTTTCACATGCGTCGATCTGCCCACCGTGTTCGCCAGTGTTCGTGCTAGTGGTAATTAGAGAAAATGAGATCCATGTGTTTGTACCTCCATCAATAAAACGTAGATCATAGAGCTACGAGGGTTTCTCTCTCTTTGGTTACATCATCTCTCACTCGCGTTGTGATTGCGAGCTCTCTCTCTCTGTCTCTCTCTCTTCAGTTTGCATACTGACCCAAAATCTAGGATTGGTGATTAGGTCTTTTTTGACGCCATTTTCTGGTACAGATTGATGGAACCATCACTATTTTTCTTTATTCAAATCGTTTTCTATGTATAATAAAAAACAAGAGTGTAAATCTGGTTGCCTCAAACACCTATAAGAATCTTAATCAATGACATTGAAATCTTCGTTCGACGAGGAATCTCTACAGCTCTGTCTTCCTCATCTACATTAGATTTGGACTTGATGTTGATTTCTGAAGTGGTGCTTCAATTTCCAAATGGGTCTTCGAAGGTTTCTTAGTTGATTTGGACTTGCGAGAGAGAGTCTTTAGGTGTAGCAGAGAATCACTTTTGAAGCTCAAAGCTAAAGTGAATAACAACCAATTCAAACTCTATTATTTTTTATTTGTTGTTGTTATTGTGATGGTGGTTTTCAAGGCCTGGTTGCTTCGGGCTGGAATCGTAACTTGCTAATTAATTCTAATTTTAACATATTAAGTGGCGCAAGTGTAGGCGTAGGCAGAATGAGAGTAAGAAAATAATTAAATAGATAATTAACTTCGTTAATTATCCTACTACTTTAACAAAAGGAAATACATCTATCGGGCTTTTATTATTTTATCATTTAGTGGCAGACAATTATATTAAAAAAAAACGAAAAAAAATGTAACATGTTGGTATCAAATTCCATGCTGGTCCCACTGTATAAGGTTACAATCATTTCTTACATTTTATCACCTGAAAAGGGTAGCAGCTATAACCATACAGCAGAGTGGGAGATATTATGCCAAGAGCGTAGGGCTCAAAATAACCACGGATAGTTATTTAAGTTAAAACATTACACAAACTTAATTTCACTAAATAAATTATTTAAGTGGCAGAAACTAAAATCCAGAAGTTATGTAAACAAATAACCATAACCATGGTATAGAACAGAACAGAACAGAACAGAGATCACTGGAGTGACAATCAAAACATGGGTCAATGGATCTATGACAAACAGAAGGTCACAAAATGACCAATTAAAGGCTAATGGTTATTTAAGTCACCCAAGGCATGGGATTATCGTGGTGGTACTCACAAAAATAAATATTTATATAATCATTGTCAAATAATTTCTAAAATTCAAACAATCATATCTATGGGTTTTAATTTAAGCAAATAGGGTTCAGAGAATAATTAATGTAATTAAAATATTAATATAATTTACAGGACATGAAGTGCATAAAATAATCAAACCATACGTAAAATATGTCATGGTGACTCCAGATATAATATAACTCACTTTAATATTGATTCTTACTATTTCCCTTATATTTTTGCCAAGTTTTCGAGGTTATTCCCTTGCTTTCCCTTTCAATTCCTTTTTTTTTTCTTTTTTTTTTTTCTTGTTTTTATCAACTTCACAGGCCCCGCTATATATATATATATATGTCCCTGGGTGGTGAATCACCCTGTAATTATGACCTAGAGTTGATGATTCACCCCCTAGGTTCTAGACAACACAGATGGCTTATCTTTTTTTCGTCCAGCAAATCTTGCACACCTTTTTTTTAATTCTACATGGCCCCAACTTTTATCATAATTAATCGTTATGTTGATTTGGCCCTAAATGATATATTAATCACACTTTTGACACACCAATGTCCAATTAGATTACATCTTAGCACGTATAGCTATGTAATTGTTTTATATATTTATTTTATTATTATTATTGTTGTTGTTGTTGTTGTTATTGTTGTTATTTTTTATTTTGGTAGTAACGTGGTATTAATTAAATATTTGGGATGCCACATTTCTCCCCTCCTAAATAGAAGTTTGTCCTCAAACTTGACGTACCTTGGTTTTTGAAAATGTGTGAGTATTTGGCCTGCATTTGATTTTCAGTTTTCCATGTTGATTCCTCGACATGATAATTTCTTCACAAGAGTTTTACAAGTGGTATAGCCTTATTTTGGAGAACCTGATCATGATGATCGAGAATCTGTACCAATTGTTCTTTATAAAAGAGATCTTCTTGAACTTCTAGGTTCTCATAATCAACAACATGTTTTGGATCTCGAAGATATTGGCGAAGCAGCGAAATATGGAACACATTGTGGACATTTTACAGTTCCAGTGGAAGGGCAAAACGGTATGCTATAGGGCCAATCCTCTCTAGTATTTCAAATGGTCCGATGTAACGCAGGTTCAATTTTCCTCGTTTTTCAAATTGAATGACTCCCCAGGTTAGTGAGACCTTTAAGAAAAAAATATGCTCTCCTATCTGGAATTCCAAATCCTGTCTCCGTATATCGACATAGCTTTTTTTGGCGACTCTGAGCAATGTGAATTCGCTGTTGGATGAGTTGAATTTTATTTCTCATTATTTGCATGATTTTAGAGCCCAGTAACTTTCTGTCTCCAATTTTCGCTCAGCATAGAGGTGATCGACATCTCCTTCCATATAATGCTTCGTACGGTGCCATTCCAATGCTTGCTTGGTAACTGTTACTAATTGGACATTGGTGTGTCAAAAGTGTGATTAATATATTGTTTAGGGCCAAATCAACACAGTGATTAGTTATGATAAAAGTTGGGGCCATGTAGAATTAAAAGAAAGGTGTGCAAGATTTGCTCAAGGGAAAAGAGATAAGCCATCTATGTTGTCTAGAACCTAAAGGGGGTGAATCATCAACTTAGGGTCATAATTACAGGGTGATTTACCACCCAGGGCCATATATATATAGCAGGGCCTGTGAAGTCGGTAAAAACGAAAGGAAAAAGAAAAAAAACAAAAAGAGAAAGGGAAAGCAAGGGAATAACCTTGAAAACTCAGAAAAAATAGAAGGGAAATAGTAAAAATTAATATTAAAGTGAATTATATTATACCTTGAGTCACTATAACAAATTTTACATATGTTTCGAGTTACCATAATTTATTTTATGCACTTCATGTTTTATAAATTATATTAATTTCTCAAATACGTTAATTATATTCTGAACACTATTTACTTAAATTAAAACCCATGGGTATGATTGCTTAAATTTTAAAAATTATTTGACAATGATTATATAAATATTTATTTTTGTAAGTACCACCGCGGGAGTCCCATGCTTTGGGGGTACTTAAATAACCATTAGCCTCTGATTGGTTACTTTGTGGCCTTTTATTTGTCTTGGATCCATTAACTCCTGTTCTGATTGTGATACCCACGTTCCATAATGTGTTAATGGGTCCTTAATTTGAGTATGATTATGTGTTTAACATGATTTTATGTGCCATTGTGTGAAAATATGTGGTTTTGAATTTCTATCTGTCCACCGTAGGAATATCTGTCTGATCGGTTGCTTCGGAAATTAAATTGAAGGCCTTATCGGCCACAGAACCCGGAATTGATTACGCCATTGTGATTAGTGTAATTTTTAGCGCCTACGGTGAAATTTAATTGAAAAATTGATTTGGATCAAATTAAGTTGATTAAATTGGTGACTTAGTGCCAACTATTTAATATTATTACATAATAGTTAGTGGGACTTTATGTGTGAGGCCTTATACACTTGTTTTCCTTTATATACCTTCATTTTTGGTTGATCAAACTCTAAGAAAGAGAGGAGGCTGGCTGTTAGAGAGAGAGAGGGAGAAGGTTGTGTAATTTTGGCTCAAGCTTGTGAATTTGAAGTCTAACTCAAGAATTGACCATAAATTAAGCTTCTAGGTAAGTGATTGCTTATGAATTCATGAGTTTGAACTTGTGATTTTGTGAATTAAAGGTTAATTGGTGATCAAGAACAAGAGTTATACTCTAATTGATGAATTTGAAGTTGAAATGCACATGCATGCATAAAATTGTTATGAATTGCCATAAATTGGTATAATCTAACATGTGGCATGTCAAATAGGAAAGATTGAGGGTTGGATCATACATGCAAGCATGTTTTTATTGAACTTCATGTGAATGAACACCAATTGCATCAATTGAAATGGAAATGAGATCAAATTTAGCATGCATGTTTGATTGTTAAAAATATGGAGCTTAAATGAGGTTGAAAACATGAGCCATGAGTGAATTTGAAGTATTGAACCATGATTTTGGAAGATTGGCTTCATATTGTTTACATCCATGTGTTAAATGGTGTATTTACATGTTTTTGGTGCCTTAGTTCGAGCTTATAAGCCTTTTGAATGTTGAATTGAACTCAAGGAAGCATTCTGGAAAACCCAGAATTTATGACGTCCACTGACGCTCGAGCGGGAAATTCATGCTCCCAGTATTTTTTTGCAGGCATGGATCCGCTCGAGCGGGGAGCTATGTAGACAGGCCTTCCGTTCGAGCGGCAGAGTTCACGCTCGAGCGTGATTTTGATGCAACCAGTACTTTTGCAAGCCTTAAGGGTCTGCTCGAGCGGAGAAGTTGACGCTCGAGCGGGGACCATATTTTCTGAAATTTTGTTTATGTATTCTGTGTTCTGTTTTCCGTTCCCTTTCACTCCTAAACACTCTTAGGTATACATTGAGCATTGTAATTGAATTAAAGAGATAAGAATGAAGCCTAAAGAGAAAAATGTGAATTTTTACCGGATTGAATTGCTAGTGACCCTTTTATGTTCACAGCATGTGTAGGGTCGAATTCCAGAGCAAATCCACAAGCCAATCACTGTGAGTAATATCTTAACAAGATATTTGAAATATACTATTGTCCAATTGTTTACTTATATGTAAGTTTTGTAAGTTCATTAATTTGAGTGGTGGACAACGATTGATACGAATGATCGGGCCAAAGGCCGATTGATATAACTGATTGGGCCAAAGGCCGATTGATACGAATGATTGGGCCAAAGGCCGATTGATACGAATGATTGGGCCGAAGGCCGATTGACATGAATGATTGGGCCGAAGGCCGATTGATATAAATGATTGGGCCAAAGGCCGATTGATATGGATGATTGGGCCAAAGACCGATAGATATAAATGATCGGGCCAAAGGCCATTTGTTATAATTGTTTCAGTGATTACTTATATATCTTCCTCGTTTGATATTATTCACTGGGCATTCGCTCACGCTTATTCATGTACATGTAGGTGAGCCAAGGGACGCCCAAAACCAGCATCGGTAAATTTGTGAGAAACAGTTAAAGTTTTGAGGAGTCAGCCCAAACATCTCACGCACGAGACTGTTTTATCCTTTGACCCTTGTTTATAGTTTTGTTATTTTGGTGAATACGTTGGACTACTTTTGTATATAAGTCTTGGGTCTGACTGACTTAAATCTGTATGATCCTGTATGTACAGTGTTTTGTGTTAGTACATATTTTGATGTGATTTATTAACGTATAAATGTTTGGAATGTTGTGGTGTGCGTTTAAGCACGACTCTATGGATAAAGTTTTTGAATTGCTTACATTCGGCCCCTTTATCTCTGATGAGTTTGATTTATTTGGTTGAGGCCGTAGGTAATCACTCGATTACTGGCCGGTTATGGCCTTAACCCATAGGGGCGAGTTCAGGTCATGACAGAGTGGTATTAGAGCACGAGTTAATAACTCACACACTTGTCCAAAAGAGTAATAAGCGTCTAGAAAAGATCTAGGATACATTCATAAGTATGAATTTGAAAGCACCAAGTATATGCATAAATGTTTTGATATAAACGACTATGTGCCATAAGTTATGATTTGCCTGCATCGCAAATTATTTGGATATGTATGCTCTTTAATATATGCATACTTGTAAATCTTTTGCATGAAATATAATGCAAGTTTAATCAGATGGTGAGAACAAGAGGTGATGAGTTAGAGGAATCCTCTACTGCCAGAATAGACAGAATGGAAAGACTACTAGAGGAAATGGTAGAAGCTTTGAGACAGCAATAGGAGTGGCAACAATAGTAGCAGCGACCACATCCGCCACCTACACCTCCGGCACCTCCTGTGCCAGATAATCAGAACGATGACCGAATCATAGCCCTCACCAAAGAGTTCAAGAAAATGAAACCACCACAGTTCCATGGCGGACTAGATCCTTTGAAAGCTGAAGCTTGGGTCCTCGGCATCGAAAAACTGTTTGAAGTATTCCCGTGTTCGGAGACACAGAAAGTGCTTCTAGCCACCTTTATGCTAGAAGACGAAGCGAGAAGATGGTGGATGTTGATGCGTGAGAGTTACAAAGATGCTGATTGGGCAAAATTTTTGGAAATCTTTTATGACAAGTACTTCCCGCAGTGTGTCCGGGATATGAAAGTGGCGAAATTTATGGAACTGAAACAAGACAGTATGACCGTAGCCAAGTATGAGGCCAAATTCACCGAATTGGCCAGGTTTGCGCCACACGTGATTGACACGGATTATAAGAAGGCGCGACATTTTGAAGGTGGGCTCCGAGGTGATATTTTAGAGAGAGTGAATGTCTTGAAGCAGGAGACTTACATTGGGGTATTAGACCGGGCCATAATATCTGAGGCTAATATAGCTAGACAAACTAAACCAACAACTGATTGGAAGGGTAGCAAAAGGCAGGGCTTCTTCTCAAAGAAGAAGATTTTAAAGAAGCAAAATACGGGCTCTTCGAATACTTCTAATTCTTCCCGAGACACAACTCCGTTGTGTACCACTTGCGGTAATAGGTATCGTGGGGTTTGTTACCGTGTGACAGGAGCTTGTTTCAATTGTGGTAAACAGGGGCATATGGCCAGAGATTGCAAACAGAACCGTAGAAAATTTGTTGCCAGTTCAACGGCATCAGTCCCAAAACCAGGAAATGCTACGGGATCTACTCCCGCCAGAGGTACCATGAGGTAGGGAAGAGTTTTTGCGCTTGTTCCGGGTGATACACGGAATGCCAATGCAAATGTCTCAGGTACAATTTCTATTTGTAATCAGGATGCCTTTGTGTTACTTGATTCTGGATCCACACACTCTTTTATGACATATGCATTCGCATCTAGATTGAATAGACCCTTAGAATTATTGCCATACCTGCTATGTGTGTCTGCTCCATCTGGGGAGTCTGTATTGTGTAAATCTATATACCGATTTTGTGAAATGCGTGTTGAGGACGCTATCCTATATGTAGATTTGTTGCCCTTGAACTTTAGGCATTTTGATGTAATTTTGGGCATGGATTGGTTGACCAAGTATTGTGCCATCATTGATTGTGTGACAAAACGGGTTGTGTTTAAACCACCAGAACAGAAAGAAATTGTGTTTGTGGGAAATGGGGTAGTGCCTCCACCTTATTTGATATCTGCAGTGAAAGCATGTAAACTAATCAGGAAAGGGTGCCAAGGTTATTTGTGCTATGTGTTGACTGAACAATCTGTGAATGTTGAATTGAATGATATCCCTATTGTTAGAGAATTTCCGGATGTGTTTCCAAATGAATTGCCAGGAGAATTGGTAGATAGGGAGATAGAGTTTACAATTGAGACTGTGCCAGGCACCCAACCTATTTCCAAAGCTCCCTACAGAATGGCTACCGCCGAAATGAAAGAATTGAAAGAATAGTTGCAAGACCTGCTTAATAAAGGATTTATCCGACCTAGCACTTCGCCTTGGGGTGCACCAGTGTTATTCGTGAAAAAGAAGGATGGAACTTTGCGTTGGTGCATCGACTACCGGGAATTGAATAAGGTAACAATAAAGAACAAGTACCCCCTGCCCCGTATTGATGATTTATTTGACCAGTTGCAGGGATCACAGGTGTTTTCCAAGATTGATTTGAGGTCCGGGTACCATCAGTTGAAAGTAAAGGCAGAAGATGTTGAGAAAACAGCGTTTAGAACAAGGTATGGTCATTTTGAGTTTCTCGTTATGCCATTTGGAGTGACTAATGCTCCGGCAGCATTTATGGACTTAATGAACCGTATCTTTAAGACCTACCTTGATGAATTTGTTGTAGTCTTTATTGATGACATTTTGATATACTCTAAAGATAGATCTGAACATGAACAACATTTGAGAACTGTCCTGCAAATACTTAGGGAAAGGAAATTGTTTGCTAAACTAAAGAAATGTGAGTTTTGGTTGGATGAAGTTGTTTTCTTAGGGCATGTGATCAACAGAGAAAGGATTTCAGTGGACCCACAGAAAATAGAGGCAATCATGAATTGGCCTACATCGACCAATGTAACAGAAGTTCGCAGTTTTTTGGGTTTAACTAGGTACTACAGGAGGTTTGTGAAGGATTTTTCAAAAATAGCTGTGCCTCTTACCCAACTGATACGCAAGGGGCAATCTTTTGAGTGGAACGATGAAAGAGAATCAGCCTTTCATGAATTGAAAACAAGATTGACCACCGCACCGATTTTAACACTACCTTCAGGTACGGAAAATTTTGTGGTTTTCAGTGATGCATCTTATAAAGGTTTGGGTTGTGTGTTAATGCAGAACGGAAAGGTTATTGCTTACGCATCCCGACAGTTGAGACTGCACGAGAAAAACTACCTAACACATGACTTAGAATTGGCCGCAGTTGTTTTTGCTTTGAAAATCTGGCGGCATTATTTGTATAGGGCAAAGTGTGAAGTCTACACAGATCACAAGAGCCTGAAATACTTCTTTACACAAAAAGAGCTGAATATGCGACAGAGGAGATGGCTTGAGCTGATAAAAGACTATGATCTTGAGATTCAGTACCACCCCAAGAAAGCCAATACAGTTGCTGATGCCTTGAGCTGAAAATCAACAAGAAGTGTAGCTTGGTTGCTTACTGAACAGAGAGAGATTTTGCAGGATTTTGAGAAATCTGAAATCGAAGTGGTAATGTGCGAACAAGGCAGATTGATAGCCGCTATGACAGCCGAGCCAGCGATTGTTGAAGAAATCAAACAGAAACAGAAGAAGGATGAATTCCTCAAGAAAGCAATTGTTGAATTTGAGACAAGTTCGAAAGCAGAGTTTAGCATTGAAAATGAAGTGTTGAGATTTCGGAACAGAATGTGTGTCCCAGACATTCTGGAACTAAAGAAGAGGGTTTTAGATGAAGCCCACAGATCTGCATTTGCTATGCATCCGGGTAATAACAAAAATGTATCGGGATTTGAAACAAACTTATTGGTGGCCTAAGATGAAGAAAGAGATTGCGGAATATGTGTCCAAGTGTCTTCAGTGTCAGCAAGTTAAGGCTGAACACCAGAAACCAGGCGGTCTACTTCAACCTCTCCCTATTCCTGAATGGAAGTGGGAACATGTGACTATGGATTTCGTGGGGGGCCTACCTAGGCCTCGGACTTCTCGAGGTATGGATTCTGTGTGGGTTGTAGTCGATAGACTGACTAAATCTGCACATTTTCTGCCTATCAAAACTACATTTACTGCTTACAGATTGGCTACTATTTATATTGATGAGATTGTCCGTTTACACGGAGTTCCTGTATTTACTGTTTCGGATAGAGATCCGTAATTTGTGTCTAGATTGTGGAAGAGTTTGCAGGAAGCTATGGGAATAGAACAAAGGTTCAGTACTGCATTCCACCCACAGATAGATGGGCAAGCAAAATGGACCATACAGACATTGAAGGATATGTTGAGAATGTGTGCCTTAGATTTTCAGGGGAGCTGGGAAGACTATTTGCCGCTTGCAGAATTTGCTTATAACAACAGCTTCCACACCAGCATCGGTATGGCACCATACGAGGCTTTGTATGGTAGGAGGTATAGATCACCTATTTGTTGGACAAAGGTCGGGGATAGAGCTTTGGTTGGGCCTGAAATTGTGCAACACACTTCGGAGAAGATCAAGACTATTCGTCAAAATAACTCAGGACCGACAAAAGAACTATGCAGATGTTCGAAGGAGACCTCTCAAGTATGAGGTCGGTGACCATGTGTTTATTCGTGTGTCTCCAATGAAAGGCCAAGTCAGGTTTGGAAAGAAGGGCAAGTTGTCACCCCGTTACATTGGACTGTTCCAGATTTTGGAAAGGCTTGGTCTAGTTGCCTACAGAATTGTTTTGCCACCGGGATTTGAGCAAATACATAATGTGTTCCACGTGTCGATGCTGAGGGGTTACCTCCGAGACCCGTTTCATGTGATTGAATGTCATCGGGTAGCTATTGATGAAAATATGAAATATGTTGAGTGGCTGGAATGAATTATTGATCGACAAGTGAAGCAATTGAGAAGTAAGTCTATCCCGATGGTGAAAGTGGAATGGAAAAAACACTATGAGACGGATGCTACATAGGAAAAAGAAAAGGAAATGCGACTACAATACCCATACTTATTTCCCGACAAAGGTAAATTAAGTTTGGAGGACCAAACTTCCTAAAGGGGGGAGACTGTGATACACTTGTTCCGTAATGTGTTAATGGGTCCTTAATTTGAGTATGATTATGTGTTTAACATGATTTTATGTGCCATTGTGTGGAAATATCTGGTTTTGAATTCTATCTATCCACCGTAGGAATATCTGTTTGATCGGTTGCTTCGGAAATTAAATTGAAGGCCTTATCGGCCACAGAACCCAGAATTGATTACGCCATTGTGATTAGCATAATTTTTAGAGCCTACGGTGAAATTTAATTAAAAAATTGATTTGGATCAAATTAAGTTGATTAAATTGGTGACTTAGTGCCAACTATTTAATATTATTACATAATAGTTAGTGGGACTTTATGTGTGAGGCCTTATACACTTGTTTTCCCTCATATACCTTCATTTTTGGCTGATCAAACTCTAAGAAAGAGAAGAGGCCGGCTGTTAGAGAGAGAGAGGGAGAAGGTTGTGTAATTTTGGCTCAAGCTTGTGAATTTGAAGTCTAACTCAAGAATTGACCCTAAATTGAGCTTCTAGGTAAGTGATTGCTTATGAATTCATGAGTTTGAACTTGTGATTTTGTGAATTAAAGGTTAATTGATGATCAAGAACAAGAGTTGTACTCTAATTGATGAATTTGAAGTTGAAATGCACATGCATGCATAGAATTGTTATGAATTGCCATAAATTGGTATAATCTAACACGTGGCATGTCAAATAGGAAAGATTGAGGGTTGGATCATGCATGCAAGCATGTTTTTGTTGAATTTCACGTGAATGAACACTAATTGCATCAATTGAAATGGAAATGAGATCAAATTTAGCATGTATGTTTGATTGTTAAAAATATGGAGCTTAAATGAGGTTGAAAACATGAGCCACGAGTGAATTTGAAGTATTGAACCATGATTTTGGAAGATTGGCTTCATATTGTTTACATCCATGTGTTAAATGGTGTATTTACATGTTTTTGGTGCCTTAGTTCGAGCTTATAAGCCTTTTGAATGTTGAATTGAACTCAAGGAAGCATTCTAGAAAACCTAGAATTTATGACGTCACGACGCCGGCGGAAATTCATGTTCCCGATATTTTTTGCGAGCATGGATCCGCCGGCGGAAAGTACACGCCGGCGGGAGCTATGTAGCGATGCCTTTCGGCGGCAGAGTTCACACTTGAGCGTGATTTTGATGCAACCAATACTTTTGCAGGCCTTAAGGGTTTGCTCGAGTGGGGAAGTTGACGCTTGAGCGGAGACCCTATTTTCTGAAATTTTTTTTATGTATTCTGTGTTCTGTTTTCCGTTCCCTTTCACTCCTAAACACTCTTAGGCATACATTGAGCATTGTAATTGAATTAAAGAGATAAGAATGAAGCCTAAAGAGGAAAATGTGAATTTTGAACGGATTGAATTGCTAGTGACCCTTTTATGTTCATGGCATGTGTAGGGTCGAGTTCCAGGGCAAATCCACAAGCCGATCACTGTGAGTAATATCTTAACAAGATATTTGAAATATACTGTTGTCCAATTGTTTACTTATATGTAAGTTTTGTAAGTTCATTAATTTGAGTGGTGGACAACGATTGATACGAATGATTGGGCCAAAGGCCGATTGATATAAATGATCGGGCCAAAGGCCGATTAATATGAATGATTGAGCCAAAGGCCGATTGATACGAATGATTGGGCCGAAGGCCGATTGATATAAATGATTGGGCCAAAGGCCGATTGATATAAATGATCGGGCCAAAGGCCATTTGTTGTAATTGTTTCAGTGATTACTTATATATCTTCCTCGTTTGATATTATTCACTGGGCATTCGCTCACGTTCATTCATGTACATGTAGGTGAGCCAAGGGATGCCCGGAACCAGCCTCGGTGAACTTGTGAGAAACAGTTAAAGTTTTGAGGAGTCACCCCAAACGTCTCACGCACGAGACTGTCTTCGCCTTTGACCCTTGTTTATAGTTTTGTTATGTTGGCGAATACGTTGGACTACTTTTGTATATAAGTCTTGGGTCTGACTGACTTAAATCTATATGATCCTGTATGTACAGTGTTTTGTGTTAGTACATATTTTGATGTGAGTTATTAATGTGTAAATGTTTGAAATATTGTGGTGTGCGTTTAAGCATGGCTCTATGGACAAAGTTTTTGAATTGCTTCTGTTCGGCCCCTTTATCTCTGATAAGTTTGATTTATTTGGTTGAGGCCGTAAGTAATCACTCGATTACTGGCCGGTTATGGCCTTAACCCATAGGGGCGGGTTCGGGTCATGACACTGATTATCACTCCAGTGACATCTATTATGTTCTATTTTATACCGTGGTTATGACTATTTGTTTACATAACTTCTGGATTTCAGTTCCTGCCATAATAATAAAATAAATATATAAAATAATATATCTAACTACATAGCTATACGTGCTAAGATGTAATCTATTTGGGTATTGGTTTTATCAAAAGTGTGATTAATATATTGATTAGGGCCAAATTAACACGACTATGAAATTATGATAATGGTAGGGCCAAATTGAAAATATAGTGAAAGGTGTACAAATGGGCTGGAAACCTGATAAATGGGCCACCTATTAAGCCTAAGGAATAGAGGAAGTGAATCATCAACTAGGGTGATGATTACAGGGTGAGTCACAGCCAAAAGCTCGGGTATAAAAGGGGTGAATTAGTAGCCAACGAAACCAAAAAGAAAAAGAAGAAGGGGTAAGTAAAAAGGGCCTCGAAAAGCCAACATAAATAGTAAGGAAATTCTAAGAATCAATATTAAGGTGAGTTATATTATATCTTGAGTTACTATAACATATTTTACGTATGTTTCGAGTTGCCATAATTTATTTTATGCAATTCACGTTCTATAAATTATATTAATATTTCAATTATGTTAATTATTTTCATAACTCTATTTACTTAATTTGAAACGAATGGATATGATTGTTTAAATTTTAGAAATTATTTGACTATAATTATATAAATATTTATTTTTGTAAATACCACCACGGGAGTTCCATGCTTTGGAGGGACTTAAATAACCATTAGTCTTTGATTGGTCACAAATTAAGTGGTGCAGCCGAAGGTGGAATGAAAGTAAGAAAATAATTAAATAGATAATTAATTTTATTAATTATCCTTCTACTTAAACAAAAGGACATACATCCATTAGGCTTATATTATTTTATCATTTGGTGGCAGACAATTATAAGAAAAAGAAAAGAAAAGGAAAAAAAAAATGTAACATGTTGGTGTCATGACCCAAACTCGCCCCTATTGATTTAGCATCATAACTGGCTAGTAATCCGTGATTACCGAAGGCCTGCTTAACACTAAGACAATAATTACAGAAAATAGGGGCTAGCGGAAGCCAACCAATAATAGTTACATTGTCCAATGAGCTACAGTCTTAGATACATCAGTCATAAGTCCTCAATCCAAGCATATACAAAAACATAGCACAAGTTTAGGGACTTAATCCCATCACCATAGTAGATGTATGAAAACCAAAACAAACATATAGTTTATAATCACAATCCAAAAGGGTGAATTCAAAATATTCAAGCCATGACACGTGTTACTTTGGAACCTCGCGATGAGGCACAATGGTTGGTTTGACAAAACAGAGTTCAGGTTGACACCACTAGCTCTAATCTGGTACCCGATCACCTACATATGTATAACAAACAGTGAGCTAGAGCCTAGTGAATAACAGTTGTGTAAAGAGGTTAAGAATGATGTCCTTACAGTATTTGAAACAATCGATTATCAATAGAACATTTTCAATCAATATCTTTGTCAATCAATCGTTCAATTCAATCAATCATATTCGTACAACTCATATGTGGTACATCCAATAGCAACAATACAATACGTCTTAAAGACTGAACAGTCAATTGATGGCCATCAAACAATAAACGATAGTTTCAAGGATTAGAACTGACAGAGATCTCTGTAACAATAATGATATCAATAACAATAACAATAGCAATATGTTATGGATGCCACGAATATAGTTCAAACAGAGGATCATCATTCAATCAATAAAAAGTAACAGTTTAGAAACAATGTAATTTATTATTTAGAAAATAAATACAATTGAACATATCTTTACAATAGTGTTACTCACAGTGGGCTCCTGGAAAAAAAAAAAAACACGTGCTAATCGTTCAACATGCGACCTAAACAAATAAGTCAAGCACAACACAATTACAATCACACTCTTACAATCTATTTAATTCGGCTACTTGTTTGTCATTCGGTTTCTCTCATTTGATTCTAAATTTTCATTCGGTTATTCCCTTTATTTTTTCTATTCCTCTTAAATATGGATGACTAGTATTAGGAATAAATCAGATTATTAACCTCCAA
The DNA here is from genome assembly GCA_025200525.1 of Camellia lanceoleosa. Classification (NCBI taxonomy): domain Eukaryota; kingdom Viridiplantae; phylum Streptophyta; class Magnoliopsida; order Ericales; family Theaceae; genus Camellia; species Camellia lanceoleosa. Next base: position 154,572,245 of record CM045759.1, read on the forward strand.
TAAAATATGTTTAGCTATGTATTAACCAATACATAAAAAATATAAATAATCTAATCATATACCAACCCTTATTAAGTTCACTAATTACACAATCAAACTTAAATTAGGCTCATACACATTAAATTACAATTATTCAGTCATGTTTAAATTACTGAATTAGAAACTCATAAATATGTTCATTTTGCAATTTCAACTCCAAATCAAGGCCCAAAACTCTTAAAGCCATGTTGAATTTAACGGTTAAGGTTTAAATTTAAATAATCACGAAGCATGCAACTACATTAAGGCCAAGTTGCACCTAATAAATGATGAGGACCATTATTTGCTACGTTGCTTTGATTTTTCCTATATGTACGGTTAAGGCTTTGATTAAGACCTTGTTGAAGTTCAATATTTAACTTGAAATAAAGATCAAACCTTCAATGTAAACTCAATTTCCAAGCAAGATAAATCAAACTCTTGAATTCAAATATAATTCCATAACTTTACATTCTTGAGTTCAAATCCTCTATTTAAATCTTAGTTACATGAAATCTCCATTTTCATGAACCCAAGCTTAATTCATGTTTAATCTCTTCTCAAACTCCATGAATCATGTTTGAAGATAAGTTTAGAATCACTGTTCTCCTGAAAATATGTCTTGCATGTAAGGATTATGAGTTAAATTGATCAATTCTTCAATTTTTTTTAACATGCATGCCCTAAGTTCTTAATTACATGAGCAAATCTCTTATTTAAGGACAAATTCTATTCATTTAAAATTATATCTTAGAAGATGATGTGTAATAGAGCTTCAATATCAAGAATTGGAATGATTTCTTACCTTAATTGATGCTTCAAGACCAAAATTCCAGCTTTTTTTAACATTTCTCTTCTTCTTTTTCAATTTCTCTTCTATGAGCTTAAACTCACTCTTCCCTGCATTCTCTCTCTCTCTCTCTCTCTACATGGGTCTGTTTGGTATATGAAAAAAGATGACTAAACTTAGGCAACCAAGCACTCTGTCTCTTAGTCTATATTTATGGATTCCAGATGAGTAGAAATATATTTTATTATTTAGTTTTTCAATTAGTTTGTTAAATTGAGGTTCTAATTAAATTAAATATATATAAAAAAACACTAATTTCTACCTAAATAAATTAAGCATCTACATTAAATAATCTCAATTATACTAATGTGAATTAGGCACTAATTCCTATCCACTTGCTGATTTCTAACTTGTTAAAATTAGCGAATCAGATAGGTTTCATTCCTATTCTAACCTATATGTTCAATCAAGCAATTAAGTAAGTCAATAATTATCAAGATAATCAATAACAGTTAAGCACATAACCACTCAATTAATAATAAACATATAATAAATTAATTTTAACTAAGGAGGTTGTTGTCAGAGTTGGCATCAAATTCCGTATTGGTTCTATTGCATGAGGTTACAATCATTCCTTACATTTTATCACCTGAAAGAGGTAACAGTTATAAGCACACAGCAGAGTGAGAGATATTATGCCAAGAACGTAGGGCTCAAAATAACCACAGATAGTCATTAATGATCCTACTACTTTAATAAAAGGAAATACATCCATCGAGCTTTAGTATTTTATTATAAAAGGAAAGAAAAAAAAAGTTTAACATGGTGGCATCAAATTCCATACTGGTCCCACTACACAAGGTTACAGTCCTTTCTTACATTTCATTACCTGAAATGGGTAACAGCTATAACCACACAGCAAAATGAGAGATATTATGCCAAGAGCATAGGGCTCAAAGTAACCACGGATAGTTATTTAAGCTAAACACATTATACAAACTTAATTTCAGTAAATAAATTATTTAAGTGGCAGAAACTGAAATCTAGAAGTTATGTAAACAAATAACCATAACCACGGTATAGAACAGAACAGAACAGAGGTCACTGGAGTGACAATGAGAACAGGGGTCAATGGATCCATGACAAACAGAAGGCCACAAAGTGACCAATCAGAGGCTAATGATAATTTAAGTCCCCTAAGCATAGGACTCCCATAGTGGTACTCACAAAAATAAATATTTATATAATCACTATCAAATAATTTCTAGAATTTAAACAATTATATTCATGGGTTTCAATTTAAGCAAATAGAGTTCAAAAAATAATTAATGTAATTGAAATATTAATATAATTTATAGAATATGAATTGCATAAAATAAATTATGGTAACTCAAAACATAAGTAAAATATGTTATAGTGATTCAAGATATAATATAACTCACATAAATATTGATTCTTATTATTTCCCTTCTATTTTTGCCGAGTTTTCGAGGTTGTTTCCTTGCTTCCCCTTTCTCTTTTTTCTTTTTTTTTTTTTTCGTTTTTACCAACTTCATTGGCCCCGCTATATATATATATGACCCTGGGTGGTGAATCACCTTGTAATTTTGACCCTAAGTTGATGATTCACCCCCCTAGTTTCCAAATAACACAGATGGCTTATCTCTTTTCCGTCCAGCAAATCTTACACACCTTTCTTTTAATTTTACATGGCCCAAACTTTTATCATAATTAATTGTTGTGTTGATTTCTCCCTAAACAATATATTAATCTCACTTTTGACACACCAATGTCCAATTAGATTACATCTTAGCATGTATAGCTATGTAATTAGATATATTATTTCATTATTATTATTGTTATTATTTTTTATTTTGATAGTAACGTGGTGTTAATTAAATATTCGGGGTGTCACATTTCTCCCCTTCTCAATAGAAGTTTGTTCTCAAACTTGACGTACCTTGGTTTTCGAAGAGGTGTGGGTATTTGACCCGCATTTCATTTTCAGTTTCCTACGTTGCTTCCTCAATACGATGATTTCTTTACAAGACTAACATCCCCTCAATGATGTCTATCATTGTACAAAATCATAACACAAATTCCAAGAGGCTTTGGGAACCACACTGAAATTTAGTACCGTCTATCACCCGCAAACTGATGGACAATCTAAAAGGACAATCCAGACCTTGGAAGACATGTTACAGTGTGCATGATGGACCTCAAAGGGAATTGGGATGAGCACCTACCTTTAGTGGAATTTTCCTAAAACCATAGTTACCAAGCAAGTATTAAAATGACACTGTATGAAGATCTACATGGAAAGAGATGTCGATCACCCCTGTGCTGGGCGAAAGTCAGAGATTGGAAGTTGTTATGCCCTGAAATCATGCAAATAACGAGTGATAAAATTTAACTCATCCAACAGCGAATTCGCACTGCTTAGAGCCACCAGAAAAGTTATGCGGATACACGAAGACAAAATTTGGAATTCCAGGTAGAGGGCATATTTTCTTAAAGATCTCACCAACAAGGGGAGTCATTTGATTTGAAAAACAATGAATATTGAACCACGTTACATCGGATCATTTGAAATGTAATGCCCTGAATTTTCTCACAAGAATATGCCAAGACAAATACAAGAATATATCCAAAAGTCATGTCACTCATTGAACTAAGAGGTAAGGGTTTACAATTTACCATGTACAGTCCTACAATATTCGAAATTCATATTCCAGTTCAATGAACTAGATGGCCTCACAAAATATAAGCCTTTAGGGCGTACAATAACAACAAAATAAATTGATAGTCTTGTTACAACAATCCCAATTCAAAATAACAAAATACACATGAATCAACTTTTTCCAAAAGGAGCTACTGCTTGATCCCATCCATCAAGGAGGTGGTACTTCGTCAATTCCTAAAAAATAAAATAGGGTTGAGCTATATGCCCAGTAGGAATACATTTAACCAAGTATTTGATCTTTCAAATAAGATTATGGTATCTTTGCGACAAAACATTACAAGGAAATTTATCTTCACATATAATCTTTATCAATCGTATCGATGCACGATAACCAAAGAATGATAACTATAATTTATGTCATCAGGCACCACGCAATTTATGTCATCAAGTGCAACAATCAAAAATTACAACCATAGAAGGCAAGCCATGAGTCCACCTGTAAGAGTCCAATTTAAAACACCCCTTACTTTTGTTTTAAAACCGCCCCTACATTTGCCAGCTATTACACGGCAGGGGGTGGGCACCTAAAAAAAACCATCCATTTTTTTACTTTTGCCGGCTATTATACGTCGGGACTATGTGGACACCAAAAAATATTTTTCCCACATTTGTCCAGTGATAAGCCTAGACAAGGCATTTGGGCACCTTTTCAAACTCCTCGCACAAGTACCAACACAACACCACATTTTCAAAACCGACTCTTACCCGAACCCATGCACAATTAACAATTCAATCACATTCTATTTCATCAACAAACATCCAACCTTACCAAAGGATGGAATACAATACCACATTCAAAGAAAATAACATTCAAGCCATAATTCCTTCACCCTACTAACATCCACATATTTCATCTCTTCATTATTTATAATTATTTCATGAACCAAAGAAAATTTCATTCAATTTGGTGTTTTTTACTCAATTCGAGAATTTAGGGTTTTACCAAATTTAGGGGTTTTTCTCCTCTATCATAGATATGAGTTTTAAAAACATTTATATACATGTTTTGAAATGGGGGAGTAAAGAAACCTCAAGTAAAAGTCAAGTAAAATGGTTTACTTATGTAAAACTTGGGATTAATCTAACGATATCCTCAAATTAACTGATAAGTCACAACCACACCATGAAATCTCTTCAAAACAAAGAAATACTAGGGTAAAAGTATCCCTACCTTTACAAGTAGAAGGAAAATGAAACCCCTTAATGAATCCTTCGCAAAACCAAGATTTAATAAGTGGAAGAGTAAGATCTCCAAGTCTTCTTCACTTTTTGATGGGTGATCTAAGCCAAATCTTAGTGGAATGGAAGGTATTTTAGAGTGAGGAACTAGGGTTTTCAGAAATGAGGAGAGAAGAGGAAAGATAGAAATGAAAATTGTAAGAAATAATCTAGAATCATGTTTTTAAAGTTGCTAAATTCGCGCAGTTCACTCGAGCGCCACCTTCGTCGCTCGAGCATAAGACACAAACTTAGAGGCCTGCTCGAGCGATGAATCCCTCACTTGAGCGTAAAATGACAAGTTTCAGAAGTTTTGCAGAGCTACAGTGAAACAACTAGTAACCAACATTCTCCGCTCAAGCGTCATTTCCTACGCTTGAGCGTCTCGCCTGAAAACTCAAAAGATACTGAGAGTTAAAATCTTTCGCTCGAGCGCAAATTTCTACGCTCGAGCAAACCCAGAACAAAAGTGTCACATGAAATACTAAAAACGATTGGCCTTGTGGCATATCGTCTTGCTCTTCCACCGGAACTGTCCAATGTTTACAATGTGTTCCACGTTTTGATGCTTCACCGATATCTTCGAGATCCGGAGCATGTTGTCGATTATGAAAACCGAGAAGTTCAAAAAGATCTCTTTTACAAAGAACAATCGGTGCAAATTCTCGATCGTCGTAATCAAGTTCTCCGAAACAAGACTATATCTCTTGTAAAAGTTTTGTGGAGAAATCATCGAATCAAAGAGGCAACATGGGAAGCTGAAAATCAAATGTAGGCCAAATACCCACACCTCTATGCAAATTTGATTTTGAAATTTTAGCACCTCATTGCTTATAGTGAAATCGAGGTTAGGCATATTTCTCTGCTCATCGTATTTTTTCTTCAAAAGTTTACCTTCACATTGGCGTGATCTAATTATGTGATCGATACTCAACAAGAGGCCCTCACACTTGATGCAATCTCTATGGTTTGAGAATTCCTAGATGTCTTTCCTGAATACCTACCTGGTAGCCTAGTTGATCTAGAAATCAAATTCATCGTTGAAACTCAACTTGTTACACAACCAATATCAAAAGCCCCTTACCACATGTCAATAACGGAATTAAAATAATTGAAGACCCAACTCCAAGAACTACTGGAGAAAGGTTTCATTCGACCTAGTACCTCGCCTTGGGGAGCTCCAGTACTATTTGTAAATAAAAAATATGGTACAATGAGATTGTGTATCGATTATTGGGAATTGAACAAAGTCACCATCAAGAATCGGGACCCCTGCCATGAATCGATGACTTAATTAATCAACTTCAAGGCGCCCAAGTATTCTCAAAAATTGACTTGCGTTTTGGCTATCATCAACTAAAAATCAAAACAGAAAGTATTGAAAAGACTGCCTTCAGAACACGTTATGGGCATTACGAGTTTCTCGTCATGCCATTTGGCGTCACAAATGCTCTAGCAGCTTTCATGGACCTCATGAACCAAGTGTTCAAAACATATCTTGATGAGTTCATTATCGTCTTCATTGATGACATTTTCATATACTCCAAGTCACTAGAGGACCATGAACAACACTTGCAAATGGTCCTGCGAACACTACGTGATCACAAACTTTATACCAAGTTGAAGAAATGCGAATTTTGGATCACTAGTGTACACTTCCTCGATCAGTCTCGAAGAATGATGCAATATGGGTTATAGTAAACCGATTGACAAAGTCAGCACATTTTCTACCAATCAGTGTTATGTACACTTTCAATAGGTTTGCCACTTTATACATCAAGGAAATCATTCGATTGTATGGCACCCCAGTTTCAATCTTGTCTGACCGAGACCCCCGCTTCGTATCTCACTTCTAGAACAAATTGCAAGAGGCTTTGGGTACTACATTGAAGTTTAGTACCACCTATCATCGGCAAAATAATGGACAATCTGAAAGGTCAATCTAAACCTTGGAAGACATGTTATATGTATGCGTATTGGACCTCAAAGGAAATTGGGATACCTTTAGTGGAATTCGCCTATAACAACAATTACCAAGCAAGCATTAGAATGGCACCGTTCAAAGCATTATATGGAAGGAGGTGTTGATCACCTCTGTGTTGGGCGGAAGATGGAGACAAAAATTTATTAGGCCTTGAAATCGTGCAATTAACAAATGATAAAATTCAACTCATCCAATAGCGAATTCGCGCTGCTTAGAGCTGCTAGAAAAGCTATGCAGATACACGAAGACGGGTATTGGAATTCCAAATAAGAGATCATGTTTTCTGAAAGATCTCACCAATAAGAGGGGTTATCCGATTTGGAAAGTGAGAAAAGTTAAACCCACGTTACATCGGGCCATTTGAAATACTAGAAAGGATTAGCCCTGTGGCATATTGCCTTGCACTGCCACCTAAACTGTCCAATGTCCACAATGTGTTTCACGTTTCGATGCTTTGACGATATCTTCGAGATTGAGAGCATGTTATCGATTATGAGAACCTGGAAGTTCAAGAAGATCTTTCTCATGAAGAATAACCAGTGCATATTTTCGATTGTCGTGATCACGTGCTCCAAAACAAGACTATATCTCTTGTAAACGTCATATGGAGAAATCATTGTATCAAAAAAGCAACATGGGAAATTGAAAATCATATTCGGGCCAAATACCCACACATCCTTGAAAACCAAGGTACGTCAAGTTTGGGGACAAACTTTTATTTTGGAGGGAAGAAATGTGGCACCTCAAATATTTAATTAATACCATGTTACTACCAAAATAAAAAATAATAATAATAATAATAACAATAACAATAATAAATATATCTAATTACATAGTTAATTAACACCATGTTACTACCAAAATAATAATAATAACAAAATAAATATATAAAATAATATATCTAATTACATAGCTATACGTGCTAAGATGTAATCTAATTGGACATTGGTGTGTCAAAAGTGTGATTAATATATTGTTTAGGGCCAAATCAACACAACGAATAATTATGATAAAAGTTGGGTCCATGTAGAATACAAGAAAGGTGTGCAAGATTTGCTGGAGGGAAAAGAGATAAGCCATCTGTGCTGTTTAGAAACTAGGGGATGAATCATCAACTTAGGGTCATAATTAAAGGGTGATTCACTATCCAGGGGACATATATATATATATATAGCAAAGCCTATGAAGTCGATAAAAATGAAAGGAAAAAGAAAAAGAAAACAAAAAGGGGAAGAGAAAGGAGAAGCAAGGGAATAACCTTCAAAACTTGACAAAAATAGAAGGGAAATAGTAAGAATCAATATTAAGGTAAGTTATGTCATACTTTGAGTCACCATAACATATTTTATGTGTGTTTCAAGTTACCATAATTTATTTTACACAATTCATGTTCTATAAATTTTATAAATTTCTCAAATACATTAATTATTTTTTGAACTCTATTTGCTTAAATTGAAACATATGGATATGATTGTTTAATTTTTAAAAATTATTTGACAATGTTAGAAATTATTTTATAATGATTATATAAATATTTATTTTTGTGAGTACCACCAAGGGAGTCCTATGCTTTGGGGGACTAAAATAATCATTAGCCTCTGATTGGTCACTTTGTGGTATTTTGTTTATCATGGATCCATTGACCCTTATTTTGATTGTCACTCCAGTAACCTTTATTCTGTTATGTTCTATACTGTGGTTATGGTTATTTTTTTACATAACTTTTGGATTTCAGTTTCTGCCACTTAAATAATTTATTTACTGAAATGATGTTTGTATAATGTTTTAGCTTAAATAACTATCCATGGTTATTTTAAGCCCAATGCTCTTGGTATAATATCTCTCACTCTGTTGTGTGGTTATAGCTGTTATCTTTTTCAATTAATGAAATATAAAGAATGATTGTAACCTCGTGTATTAGGACCAACACAAAATTTGATGCGAATCTTTTTTTTTTCCCTTTTTATTTTATTTTTTAAATTTTCTGCCACCAAATGATAAAATAATAAGAGCCCGATGTATATATTTTCTTTTATTAAAGTAATAGGATAATTAATGAAGTTAATTATCTATTTAATTATTTTCTTACTTTCATTTTGCCTCCGCTTGCACCACTTCAGTTGTTAAAATTATAATTAATTAGTAAGTTACGATTCAAGCCCTAAGTAACCAGGGTTGGGTCATGACAAATGTGATATCAGAGCAAAGTTAAAAACAAAATATATACATATATATCTAGAAATTAATATGTCTAGAATATTTTGACATTAGATATCTTTTTTTTTTGCACCATAGTTAATTATTATGTGATGTAGAGATATCCGAGCAAATTTTACATATATATCAAAAGTTTGAGTTTGGAAGGGATACTAGTAAAACATCATGCCCTCACCCGCCAAAAAGATGGGGAGATTCCGAGGACATAGCTAGACAGCTACACCTGGGCCTTGACTAACTGATGGGTCGATTGATATATCTATAGGCTGATTCTGATAATTTGGCATATTTATCATGGAGACAGAGTCATGCCTATGCTCGAGGATGGTATCTCGGACTCACTTACGTGGTCGGCCTTGACCCAAGACTAGACTGGCTTCATCACATAGTTGGCGCTTTGCTCATGAGTTACGCTGAAAGAAGGGGAAATGTTTTCCCCGGCAACTATATACTCACTGACATCCCTAATTCCCTGGACATTATTAATGTCCAGAATGTCGATTTCGATGATGAATTAACGTATGTTGAGACACCTGGGTGGATCGTCAATCGAGCATTTTGGGGATACCTATAGTCCGTTCCCATATATACAGTTTAGGCAACATGGATTTGTTTTGGAGTAGTGCAGCTGGGATGGGAATTCGAGCTTCTCATACAATAGTACTTTCCATGGCTATTTGACTTGCCAATCTAGATGCTCGAGAGAAGGATTCTTTTTGTGAGCTAATTGTGATTTGTTCTAATCCTTATTTTTGTACTAAAATGATTAGATACTGACTTAACATTTAACTTCTAATAAGAATGTAGTACTAGCACCATTATTTGACAATGTTAGACCTATTTGACAATGATTATATAAATATTTGTCTTTGTGAGTACCACCACGGGAGTTTCATGTTTTAGGGGACTTAAATAATCCTTAATCTTTGATTGGTCACTTTGTGGCCTTCTGCTTGTCATGGATCGATTGACCGTTGTACTGATTGTCACTCCAATTACCTCTGTTTAGTTCTGTTCTATACTGTGGTTATGGTTATTTGTTTACATAACTTATGGATTTTAGTTTTTGCCACTTAAATAATTTATTTACTCAAATTAAGTTGGTATAAGGTTTTAACTTAAACAACTATAAGCACATAGCAGAATGTGAGACATTATGCCACGAACATAGGGCTCAAAATAACCATGGATGGTTATTTAAGCTAAAACTATACAAACTTAATTTTAGTAAATAAATTATTTAAGTGGTAGAAACTAAAATCTAGAAGTTATGTAAAAAAATAACTATAACCACAGTATAGAACAAAAACAGAACAGAGGTTACTGGAGTGACAATCAGAACGGGTGTCAATGGATCTATGACAAACAGAAGGCCACAAAGTGGCATATCCGTCATGGAGACAGAGCCGTGCCTATACTCGAGGATGGTATCTCGGACCTACCCATATGGTCGACCTTGCCCCAGGACTAGACTGCCTTCACTACATAGTTGGTCCTTTGCGCCCGAATTATGTTGAAATAAGGGTAAATGTTTTCCCCAGCAACTACATACTCGCCGATGTCCCCAACCCCTGGACATAATTAATGTTTAGAATGTCGATTTCAGTAATAAATTAACATATGTCGAGACACCTTGGTGGATCATCGACCTAGCGTTTTGGGGATACTTACAGTCCGTCCTCATTTATACAATTCTGGCAGCATGGGTTTGTTTTGAAGTGGTGCAGCTGGGATAGGAATTCGAGCTTCTCATGCAACATTACTTTCCATGGCTGTTCGACTCACCAATCTAGATGCTGGAGAGGAAGATCCTTTTTGTGAGCTAACTGCGATTAGTTGTAATCCTTATTTTTGGCACTAAAAGGATTAGACACTGACTTAACTTTTAACTCTTAATAAGGATATGGTACTAACACCATATTTGTATAAATAATAAAGATGGTGTTTTATATATATATATATATGGTGCCTTATAAATGTGATGTCATGCTTATTAAATTAATTCTACTAAAACCTTACTTCGTAGTAATGGCCAATGATGGCAACGGAACTGGGTCGTCAGTCAGCGGAATGTAATCAATGGAAAGAATCATGGAAAGAGCAGTTACCAACTTTTTGCAGGCCTTACAAACCAACATAAACAATGGAATGACAGAATGGTGAGAAGCGCCAATTACTATAAAACAGTTTCAGGATCTAAATCCAACCACATTTATCGGTAGTTCAAACCCTTTAATAGCAGAAGCTTGGGTTAAGGACATGGAGAAGATTTTTCGTACATTGCCTTGCATAGAAATACAGAAGGTAACTTTTGCCACCTTCACTTTCAAAGATGATGAGCATGAATGGTGGCTTCTCACATTAGAAAAAGAAGAAATCGTGACTTGGGCAAGATTCTTAGAAGTATTTTTTGAAAAATACTTTACGAATTCACTACGAAAACAAAACAGATTGAAATTCATACATCTTAAGTAAGGATAAATGACGATGGCCGAAGACGAGAGAGCAAGTTCACGTAACTAGCTCGATTTGCGACATATGTCATTCACGCTGAAGCTGGGAAAGCTAGGAAATTTGAGACCGGCTTAGATAATGACATCAAAAACAAGATTAGAGTTCTAAAGTTGCCAATATATACATGAGTGGTGGATCGAGCATACATCGCCAAAAAAGGGATTAAAGTCTTGCATTCCGGGGAAACGAGCCAAAAGAAGTAATTTTGGGAAAAAGAAAAACAAAAGATCTAGTGCTGCACCCCTAAAGAAGGTAAATACAGGCTTAACTAGTCTAAGCAATCAAGGTCCTACTAACCCCATAAGTGGCACCATGTCAAATTGCCTTACTTGTAGGAAGGCTCATTGGGTATGATGCCATCGAGACATGGGAGCATGCTTTAAATGTGGGCGAATTGGTCACTTGCTGAGAGATTGTCCAAGGTTTACCAATCCTATAGCAAGCCCCTCTGAACCAGCCCAAAAACTCATAGTACCTGGAGGAGTGAGGATGGACCAAAAAGGCTAAGGAAGAGCTTTTGCGTTGGTGCCTCGAAACTCAGAAGTTACCGAGAATGTTATGTCAGGTACACTTTCTGTCTATGGTCATTTAGCTCATATTCTCATTGACTCTGCTTTAACTTATTCTTTTGTTGCACCACACTTTGTTTTCAAGTTAGCATCAACACCCGAACCCTTAGGATATAAATTGTCTATGGTAATTCTGTCATTGGTACTGATGTGTACAAATCTTGTGCTATATACTTGATCCCCTATGTATTGGGAACTTTGATGTGATCTTAGGATTGGATTGGCTAGCTGCCAACCATGCCTTTATCGATTACAAAGCCAAAAAGGTTTCCCTCCGATTACCAAACCAACTCGAGCTTGTCTTTGATGGAACTGGACTTTCCATCCATCAATGTGTTATATCCTCCATAACAGCCTAACGAATTCTAAGAAAGGGTTGTTGTAGTTGTATCTGCTATGTAATCGATACTCAACAATAAGCCTTCACACTTAATGCAATCCCTGTGGTTAGAGAATTTCCAGATGTTTTTCCTGAAGACCTACCTGGTACCCCAGTTGATCGAGGAATCGAATTCACCATTGAAACTTAACTTGATATGCAACCAGTATCTAAAGCTCCTTATCGCATGTCAATGACGAAATTGAAAGAACTAAAGACCCAACTCTAGGAACTATTGGACAAAGGCTTCATGCGATCTAGTACCTCGCCCTAGGGAGTTCCAGTACTATTCGTAAAGAAAAAAGATGATGGTACAATGAGATTGTGTATCGATTATCAGAAATTGAACAAAGTCACCATCAAGAATCGGTACCCCTACCATAAATCAATGACTTGTTTGATCAACTTCAAGGTGCCCAAGTATTCTCGAAAATTAACTTGCGTTCCAGCTATCATCAACTAAAAGTCAAAATGGAAAGCGTCAAAAAAATTGCCTTCAGAACACGTTACGGGCACTACGAGTTTCTCGTCATGCTATTTGGCATCACAAATGCTCTACCAGCTTTTATGGACCTCATGAACCGAGTGCTCACAACATATCTTGATGAGTTCATCGTCGTCTTCATTGACGACATTCTTATATACTCCAAGTCACCGGAGGACTATGAGCAACACTTGCGAATGGTCCTACAAACACTATATGATCACAAACTTCATGCCAAGTTGAAGAAATGCAAATTCTGGATCACTAGTATACACTTTCTCGGTCACGTCATTACAAGATGGTATCTCGGTTGACCCCCAAAAAGCTGCAATAATCGTGGATTGGCCACGACCTACTAATATGTCTAAAATTCAAAGCTTTATGGGTCTAATCGGCTATTGCCGGCGCTTCGTTCAAGATTTCTCAAAAATGGCATCACCCTTGACCCAACTGACTCAGAATAACATACCTTTTGAATGGACTGACAAACAGGAAAGTTGCTTCCAATAGTCAAAAAGCAGACTTGTATCAGTTCCTATAGTAGCACTTCCTACAGGAACGGATGGGTTCGTAATTTATAGCGATGCCTCATACAATGGTTTGGGTTGCGTTCTTATGCAAAATGGAAAAGTCATTGCATATGTCTCACGTCAACTAAAGATTCACGAGAAGAACTACCCAACCCATGACTTAGAATTAGCTGCGATGATCTTCGCCCTCAAGATCTGGCGTCCTTATCTTTACAGTGTAACCTATGAGATTTACACTGATCACAAGAGTCTTAAATATCTGTTCACATAGAATAAATGAAATATAAGGCCATGACGGTGGCTAGAATTTATGAAAGATTACGATATGGATATATACCACCACTTAGGCAAAGTTAACATAGTAGTTAATGCATTTAGTCGAAAGATTACTAGAAGTTTGGTATGTACCCTCGTTTCCCGCAAGATTAATGGATTGCTAGCCAACATAATCGTAGAACCCATGTTGATATAAGAAATTAGAGCACGCCAATGTGAAGATAAACTTCTGAAGAAAAAATACGAAGAGAAGAGAAATACGTCTGACCCCGATTTCACTAATCGAATTTGCATACCCTACATTCCAGAGCTCAAGAAGAAGATATTGGTGGAAGCTCATAACTCGAGATTTGCAGTACACCTTGGCAATACAAAGATGTATCACGATCTGAAGGAACACTACTGATGGGTTGTTTCACACACCAAATATTAACACTAAACTATACGAAATTCCTTAGAATAAAGGTAAGTCCAGGTATCGATCCACAGCAACAAACGAGAAGTTAGACTAATTTAATGGTTAAATTCCTAAATTAATTTTGATTAAAAAGATTGAGGATATTATGACTAACGAGAATTAAATGAAATTGAGAAATTAAATTGACAATTAAACGTAGGGTTTGAGATATTGATTTTTGGAAAAAAATCCTAGGGTAAAGAATTTACCACTAACCAGATAAATAAGACTTAACATCGGCCATCAATTGCAATCTGATTTGAACTACCCAATCTTTCACAATACAAGTTTCAAACATTGATCAAAAGGATGGTTGTATTCAATGTACAAGCACGAGTCATCTCAAGTAGCACGAGACATTTGCTTTAAACTATTATAGCAACACAACCCGTCTCTCATAGCATGACTCGTTTCATAATTTGAACACAAAGACAAAGAAAACTAATGTATGAAAAACATTAAACAATCATAGAGAGTAGAACACTTGAAAAATGAAAAGGAAAATTATTATAAACTTCTAAAACATCCATACATTTATTCAAACCGTTTCACAATCAAAGCTTAAGAAAAATCCTTTTACATGGTTAGGGTTTCACCAAAACCCTAAAACTGGAAGACTAGCCACTCATGGAGGAGTGGGAAGAGGTGGAAGCCCCCATGAAAGTTGCCTTTGAAGCTTAAGAATCTCTCTTTGAAACCCTAGCTTCCCTTTTCCTTAGAATATTTTCGAACCACTTTTCAGCTTCTTTTCCTCCTTTTTATTCCTAGCAGGAGAACCTTAAATTTTCACACATGTAACCCTAGGTGGGCCGCACGTGCGGTGGAGCTTGGTCACACGTGCAGTGAGGTAGCAGGTCGGGTTTTTTCGCTCCTCGCATAGAGAATCTATTTTTTCGCATTTTTTACTTGAATTTGCGTATTGCCTGCCAAATTTGTACAAGTTCACAAAACACATCATCTCCACCAAATAAACAACATTGAAAGACTAAAATATAACTTAAGTGGCCTCAATGTGGTACCTTTCAGCCTACATCAACTACTAGTGGACAAGAGTGAAAAGAGACATAGCAAGCCACGTCTCGAAATGCCTGTATTGTCAACGTGTCAAAGTAGAACATCAGAGACTTGCAGGAACACTACAACCACTCCCTATTCTTGAATGGAAAATGAAGCACATTATTATGGACTTCGTGGTCGGGCTACCACAGTCAGTTTCAAAGAATGACGTAACATGGGTTATGGTAGACTGATTGACAAAGTCGACGCATTTTCTACCAGTTAGACTCACATACACCCTCAATAGGTTTGTCACTTTATACATCAAGGAAATCATTTGATTGCATGGCACAGTTTCAATTGTGTCTAATTGAGACCCCCGCTTTAATCATGTTTGGTTGAGACCCCTACTTTGTATCTCACTTCTGGAACAAATTGCAAGAGGCTTTGGGAACCACACTGAAGTTTTGTACCGCTTATCACCTGTAAATTGATGGACAATTTGAAAGGACAATTCGAAAGGACAATCCAAACCTTGGAAGACATGTTACATGTGTACGTGCTAGACCTCAAAGGGAATTGGGATGAACAACTACCTCCCTATATCACCAAAATTAATAATGGTACTAGTGTAAGTGTAAGATTAATGTAACATGTGGAATTTTTTTTTTTTTTTAATCAAACCATGGCTCTGATACCACCTTTGTCATGACCTAACCCTGGTTGCTTAGGGTTGGAATTGTAACTTGCTAATTAATTCTTATTTTAACAAATTAAGTGGCACAGGCGGAGGGGGAATGAAAGTAATAAAATAATTAAATAGATAATTAACTTCATTAATTTTCTTACTACTTTAATAAAAGGAAATACATCTATCGGGCTTTTATTATTTTATCATTTGATGGCAGACAATTATAAAAAACAGAAAAGAAACCAAAAAAAATGTAACATGTGTGGCATCAATTTCCATGCTGGTTTCACTACACAAGGTTACAATCATTCCTTACATTTTATCACACGAAAGGGGTAACAGCTATAACCAAACAACAGAGTGAGAGATATTATGCTAAGAGCGTAGGGCTCAAAATAACCATTGATAATTATTTAAGCTAAAACATTATACAAACTTAATTTTAGTAAATAAATTTTTTAAGTTACAGAAGTTGAAATCCAAAAGTTATGTAAACAAATAACCATAACCACGGTATAGAATAGAACAAAACAAAGATTGTTAGAGTGACAATCAAAACAGAGGTTAATGGATCCATGACAAATAGAAGGCCACAAAGTAACCAATCAGAGGCTAATGGTTATTTAAGTCACCTAAAGCATGGGACTCCCATGGTAGTACTCACAAAAATAGATACTTATACAATCATTGTCAAATAATTTCTGAAATTTAAACAATCATATCCATGGGTTTCAATTTAAGCAAATATGGTTCAGAAAATAATTAACGTAATTGAAATATTAATATAATTTCTAGAACATGAAGTGCATAAAATAAATTATGGTAACTCGAACCATACGTAAAATATGTTATGGTGACTCAAGATATAATGGGCTTGTTTGGTTTGTTTTTGGGAGAGTTATTTTTGAAATTTTTTTTTGGGAGAGAGTTTAGAAATTTTTTTTGGTTTGTTTGGTTGTATATTTTGGGAGAGTTGTTTTTTTGGGAGTTTGGGATGATTTGATATTTTGAGAGAATTTGAGTAGATGTGTGTGAGAAAAAAAGTGATTAAGAAGGAAAGATGAGAGAGGAAAAGTGATTGATTGATGTATAAGAGAGATAAAATTATTTTGGAAATTTTTTGAGAAAAACTCAAACCAAACAATTTTTTAGAAATTTTTTTCTAAAACTCATCTCCCAAATGCAAACCAAACATACCCAATATAACTCAGCTCGATATTGATTTCTACTATTTCTCTCATATTTTTGTCGAGTTTTCGAGGTTATTCCATTGCTTTCATTTTTTTTTCTTTCGTTTTTATCGACTTCGCAGGCCCCACTATATATATATATATGTCCTAGGGTGGTGAATCACCTTGTAATTATGATCCCAAGTTGATGATTCACCCCCCTAGGTTCTAGACAACATAGATGGCTTATCTTTTTTTCCCTTAAACAAATCTTGTACACCTTTCTTTTAATTCTACATTGCCCCAACTTTTATCATAATTAATCGTTGTGTTGATTTGGCACCAAAAAATATATTAATCACATTTTTGACACACTAATATCCAATTAGATTACATCTTAGCACGTATAGCTATGTAATTATTTTATATATTTATTATTATTATTATTGTTGTTGTTGTTGTTGTTGTTGTTACTATTATTTTTTTATTTTGGTAGTAGCGTTGTGTTAATTAAATATTGGAGGTGGTACAGTCGTGGTAGTGGTGGTAGATCTAGGGAACAAAGTATTCCAACAGATGGTGGATTAAAAAAAAATGGATGAATGTTAAAAATTAGAACAAAAATTACCATATATTTCAACAGATAAAGAAAAAAATTGAACAAATTGAGGAAATTTTTTTTAATAGATAATAAAAAATAAACACATATTTCAATAGGATATTGTTCCAACATATAAGAACAAAAAGAAACTCACAAAATTTGAACAGATAGAGAGATAAACTCACAAAATTTGAAGAAATTGGAAAAAAAAGAACAGATAGATATAAATTTGAACAGATAATTAAAAAAATTGAACAAATAGAAAATAATTTGTACAGATAGATATAAATTTGAAAAGATATTAAAAAAATTAGCTAAAAAAAAGTTGTTTGGGATTATCTAAATAAGTGCATTTTTTGACGTTTTATAAAAAAATATACAGAAAAGTAGAGAGGTGACATGACCCAAAAAAGATAAAAAGATAAAAAAAATAGCACACCCAAACAAGCTCTAAGTGGTAAATTTGAAAACAAAATGTCTTTCAAAACAAATAAAACAACTTTTCACCAAGCTATTTCACAAAGGATAAACCTCTAACAAACAAAAAAATATCCACTAAACCTAATCACTATTTAGGGGTTGTTTGGGGTGTCCTAAATAAGTGTACTTTTTGTCTTTTTAGACTAAAAAATTGAGGAAAAAAATATGGATGTTTGGGTTAACTTTTTGACTTTTCATGAAAAAATGTGTATTAAAAAATTGAATAAATTAATTTGTAGGAGAAAATTAGAATTGAGAGTTGTGCAGTCGTAATTTTTGACTTTTGGTGAATAGTGATAACTTTTTGACTTTTTGGCAACTTGCCAAACTTGGCCTTAGTATGCTAAATAAGTGCACTTATTTAGATAAATGCATTTATTTGAGTCACAGTATTTCTCTATTTTTCTATATATTATTTTGTAAAAATTTGAAAAGTATATTTATTTAGATTATTCTAAACAATCCGTAATATCTTATATCCTCATTAACTTTGACTTTTTAACAATTTAGAAGTTGTTTGGAAAATGTTAAATTAGTATACTTTTTGACTTTTTACAAAAAAAAAGTGAAATATAGATTAGGTTTGAAGTGATGTGGTAGAGTGGTGATGTGATCTAAATAAAATAATTGTGATCGAAATAGGATAATGCGCTAAAATAGCATGTGTTATTTTAGCACATGCCAAACAAGCACTTACTCTAATTTATATTTTAAGCAAACGAGTATTTGTAATTTACCTTTCTTTTTTTCTCTAGTACACAAATGAGATGATCACAAGACCTCGTTTGAAAACATAGTGGATGTTTGGGAAATTACTATTTTAGTAAGTTAAAATTTTTGTATTTAGGAAGATGGTTGAATTTTTTTATACTTAGATGTGATGTTTGTGTGAAAAAAAGTGAAATAATTATGAATTTGATATGCCATTTTATATTATTAATTATTTTAATATATTTTGTCATTTTATAAATTTTAGTCCAAAAAATTTAAAATAGCCTTTGCTAATTTTTTAACCTTTTATAAATTTTTATTTTTTTAATTTTTACCTAATGTACCAAACCAGATAGCAAGGCTGACCAACGTTGATGAACCGAGCAGTGACCGACTGACTTGAATACTCTGTTTGATCTTTGATCTTAAAACCCAACGGACCAACCAAGCCCTAACGCTATGTTTGGTAACTCAGGAGAGAAAAGAAAAGAAATGATTACTTTAGTAATAAGAGAAAAGAAATTATTGTAATTTCTCTCCTTTTTGTTTAGATAAGTAAAAAATAAAATAAAAGAAATGATTGTGATTTCTCTCCTTCTTGTTTGGTTAGATTTCATTAAGAGAAAAAAAAAGAAATTATTTTATGTTATATTACCAAAATAACCTTTTTATATTTTCAATCATTTTATTTCTTTTATTTTTATAGGGGTAAAATTAGTATTATGAAAATATAAACATTTGTGGGTTTCTTTTCTCTCCCAATCTCTCCACTTTTGGGAAGATTGAAAATAAAGGTTATGAGAGAAATGAGTTTCTCTCCATTTCTTTATATTTCTCTCCATTTTTCTTCACTTAAGATAACCAAATAAGGAAGAGAAATACATTTCTCTCTATTTCTTTTCTTTTCTCTCTAAATCTCTCAATCCAAACACAGTGTAAATCTCAACCCAAAACCAAAACCAAAACCAAAACCCAAACCTCGAACAGTATTCTTTTCTTTGACATATAGATTTGGATGGAAATGCAGCTTTAAGCATATTAATAGATAGTAATAGTAAGAGTAGTAGTAGTAGGAGTAGTAGTATGCAGAAGACGAAGAAGACAATCATAATAATAAGCAGGCCTTCTTCTTGGATTGGTGTATCATTCATGCGAACGTCTCGCTTTCTCACTGGCCTTCGCCACTACCCCTCCTCCGCTCTTGGCTCTTCTTCTCAATCCACAGCCACAGCCCTCTCTCGCACTGGATCTATTACTCTCTCTGAAATTTTCGAAACAAAGAAACTCGTCGATCATCGAGGAGGAGGAGGAGGCAGAGGCCGAGATCGAGATCGAGGGGGGTTCTTCATTTCTCCATTTGCTTGTTACGGAGGAGATCGAGGGGGGTTCTTTATTTCGTTCGATTCTAACCATCACCACCACTGCTGCTTCCACCGAAGTATGCTCTTTCACTATGTGACGCTTTATAAATAATATATTTTTATTTATTTATTTATTTATATCTTTGTACGACTCTAGTTTGATTTTCTTGTGTTTTGCAGGTTTTTTCACCAGAGCCAAAGAAATAAAGAAATTAGAAGTTCAACATGATCATAGGTAAAAATGTGTTCCCCTACCATTCTAGTAGTATGTGATTTGGAATTTTATTTGTTTATTACAAGTTACATGTTATGATGAATTTAATATTAGGTTGACAAAAAATTTAATTTTATACTGGGGAATGAAGAAGTTGTTTATGCTAACTCTTGGGATTAGGAATTCTTTATGTAAAGCGATGCAATTTCCGGAACAGGGTAGGATATTTTGAATAATAACAGAGATTTCAATAAATGGCAGGGTATGAATGAATTCCATACCCCTGAAATTTAGTTTGAAAAATTTGTCTCTATGCACTTACTAAGTTACTACTCGTTTTATTATTTTAGAAATTTGATTTGTGCATCATTATAAAGGTGTTGTGTGGATGATCTCCGGTGAAAAGCTAAGGGCTTCACTGCTCATCTCAGGGTTTTTCATATATAACCAAACACGTTTCATTCTCTCTGTGTGCATAATTGTATTCTTCCTGAAAAATGATTCTTTAGGGGATTTGTGCAAGGCGCCTCAGGGGTTTTGGCATACTGGTTCAGGTGGGTGGAAGCATGTATTCTGTGTAATGCTTGACTTCCTGTTAGAAGTGGGTGCACTTGAGTTGAGTGTGTTCTTGATTGGTGACGATTGTTTGAAATATTTTAATTAATTTCATTCGTAAGAGAAAATCTTCCCCATCTCATGTGTCCCTGCAACTCATAGCTTCTTTGCTAATCAAATTGGTTGCTAGTAGTAGCTACTAAGGTGAAATGCACACTAGTTTTGTCTTCAACACTAATTATTGTCCATTTTCTCATTGTTTTGTTATCTAGGGAGACATAGCCATATTCCCTTTAAGAGAAAATCCTCCTTTTCTATCTCATAGATTCTATCTCATTGAACCCAATTCAACTACCCTAATCACGTTAATATCTGCCATACAGCCAAAGCTAAAGGACAATGCAAAGCAAATTATTACAATTCTCTTCATACCTTCTACACATAGCACACTACTAAGGAAGTAAACAAAGCTTATGTCTAGTGGTGTGTGCGGGTTAGTTTGAGCGGTTTGGGAGACTATTGCCCTTGGCGGGTTGGCAATTTTTAACCCACTGCCAACATGCACGACCACTACACGGGTGGATTGGTTTGAATATTTTGACGGCTTTGAACCGGCAAGTTAAATGGGTTGGTGGTTTGTAAATTCGAACATATTATACAAAATATATTATAAATCCGTTTGGGAAGTGGGTTGGCTTTTTGGCTTTTTGACTTTTTTGCCTATTTTAGCCTGGGTTAAAAAGCTTGGTTTGGGAAGAGCTTTTTGGCTTTTTTGGCTTTTTTGGCTTTTTTTTGTAAGAGAAGAGTGTAATGATTATGAGTTGGATGTGATGTTTTGTTTGTTGTGGCTAAAATAGCCTATTTTGTCTTTTGTGGCTATTTAGCCACAAACCAACTTGCCAAACAACACCAAAATCTTATACGATAGCTATGAGCTAAAAAATCAAAATAAATGAAATTTTTGATGATATGTTTGCGTGAAAGAAGTGGCAATGAGAGAGGCATGCACAATGAGGGTTGAGAGTCAAATTTTGTGAAGATTTATTTAAAGTTGACGTATTTAATTTATATATAAGTATTGGTGGGTTGGGTGCAACAACTTTGAATGTGTATATCCAAGTGCAGGTTGTCGCGAAGTAATAAAGTCTCAGTGAGTTCAAGGGTGAATCCACAAGAATCAGTATATTTCAATAAATTACTGAATGATCGAAAATAAAATAAAATAAAATAAAATAAAGTTAATTGAAATTTTTTTGAATGACTTGAGAAAATAATTGACTAAAAATAATTTTAAGTAACAATAATGTGAAGATACTAAGGCATATCAAGGATTCACTACCAATGTTTTCTTTGTAAAACATTTGAGATTCAATTTGTATTACTCAATTGAAAACTACATAAAGGGTGTTTCCAATCGAGAGATAAAACAATTATTTTTCATAAAAATAATAGAGAAAATTACAAAAAAAACCCCAGGATTTTGGGATTTGTAACAAAATAAACCCTGATTTTTTAATTTTGTTCATTTAAATCATAATCTTTTGATTTGTTTTCAATCTAAACCATTGTCTATTTTTGTTAAGTAAACTGACGAAAAATGGTATTTTAGTTATTAAACTCACTGTAGGTGTACGTACAATTCTAAAATATCATTTTTTTCGTCAGTTTTACTTGACGAAAATAGGCAAATAGTTTAGATTGAAAATAAATCAAAAGATAAGGGTTTAAATTGACAAAATTAAAAACTCATGGTTTATTTTGTTTCAAGGGCCAAACTCTGATTATTTTTTATCTTTTTTTTTGTTGTTATGATAGAACAAACAATTATATAAAACTTTTCCCAAAATATTTAAATCAATCAATCAATCAATATAATCTAAAAATAAAAACCTTGATTGAATCATAAAATACTTACAAACAATTCATTAGGGTTTCACCCCTAACCTTAGTAAAGAAAATTAGAACTCCGTAAAAGAAAGAAAATTATGTATAAAAAGCGGCTAAATGAATTGATATCCCCTCACAATGGTTTTAACATGTATTTATAAAAAAGCTAAACCTAAACCTAAACCTAAATTAACTAGGTTGAACCGCCGTGCAATCACATTCATCGCGCGTGGTGCACACAAGGCAAAGAAGCAGGCCACCAATCATGTGATTACCAAACCCATTCTTGCAATCTAATTCCTTTAAGATGTTTGGACCCGCCTTTCATGTTGAAAAACTCTTCATTCTTTTTATTCTTCGTTTATTATTCCTTCAATTACAAGGTTTTCCTACAAAAAAAATAAAATTAATTTATTAAATGACAAATGTAATGTAACTTGAGGGAACTAATATAATAAAAGTGTAGTAGCATTTATAAATATTATCATAATTACACACTTTTAAGCATTCATCATTGGGTTGGTTATTTTGGCGTGCTAAAGATTTTAAAACACGCAACCGAACCTGTAGAAAGTTAGTGTGGAATCCACCCAACCCAACCTACCAACAGTTTCAAATTGTGGACGGCTGAGTGGGTTGGCTTGGCTTGGCTTGAGTGGTTAGGCGGGTTTTTGCACACCCCTACTTAGGTCTCCCCATCTGAAACTTGTCATTGGGAGTTGAGTCTCCCATTAGTTAAGGTTCATAGAAAAACTCAACTTTAACTCACACAATTGTATTCCAAATCAACTTACGAGGATAAAAAAAAATTGAACATTTGGATCATCAATCACTATAGGATACCAAGGGATAGCCTTGATTACCTACCTATCTGTCATAATTGTGGATGAATAGACAAGATACATTGAGGATATCCCCTGGTGGATGTTGTTTGTAGATGATATTGTGTTCATGGATGAAATGAAACCATGATTTAAAATATCCTCGATATCGTGATGTATTGATTGTTACTTAACGGTATTTGGAGCCTTTGATTTAGATACACATGTTTGTATCTGCAGGAAAGAAAAATCACAATTGTATCGGCCAATACAGCCGATACAAAACCGATATGACTGTTATTTTAAACAATACAGTTGATATGATTGTTATTTTAACTGAGATATCATACACAAACTCGATCTAGATCACATTTTACATCATTTTTCTGACTCTCTCAGTTATTTACTCTACAATTGTTTGAAATACTTTAGATCTCTTTTAGGTCTTCAAACTTCAAGATTCAAGTTTAATTTTCATCCTACTTATAAAATTGGTAATTGTTATTGAATTTTTAGTTAGTGTTTCCATTCGATGTAACAGAATGATGGATGTCCATATGTTAACCACTATTTTAATTGTATTATTTGCATCTTTGATTTAAAAAAAAAAAAAAATGGTTTGTGTGTTGCTTTGTTGTTATGAATTATCTATTGTAGTAGCATTTCTAGTTATATGAGATTGTTGAAATTTCCTTATGAGATGAAATTCTCCACAATTTTTCCTTAAAAGCTAAGTTTGGTTAGGATGAAAATGGTAGAAAGTTAGAGAAATGGAAAAAAATAAATTGTCTCGAGTTTGTTTAGCATGAAAGTGGTGGAAGTTACAAGAAAGTTAATTTTCTTGTACAACTCATGATAGTATGATAACTAAGCTTCTAGTTTCTTGCAAAAAAACACTGGAAAACACAAGAAAGTTTAAATTTGTTATAAAAGTAGTTAGCCATAATTTGAATTCCTATTTTTTTTGCAAAATTTTCATCTTAATCAAATTTGTAAAAGAAAATATATGTTTTTTTCCTTTTCTTTTCTTTCACTTCAATTTCTACTATTTTCATTTCCCATCATTTATTTCTTTCTAATTAAACGAACCCTAAAAGAAACATGAAATTCAATATTACTTTACAAATCATTCTTTTAGGTGCTATAGTGTTGATTAAAAATCATTACAAACATTCAATAAGATAAGAATATGTTTAATTATTTTTTTGGCATTGACTAAAAATTCACGAGTTCGGTTTTTGACACCCGTTACACATTGTTCAATACTCTTGATATCTATTACACATGACGACGCACCGGTCAATACTGCAATTTCAAACCATGGATGCAATTAAAGGAGGAATTAATACTAAGGGGTTGTTTGGAGTGTCTTAAATAAGTGCACTTTTTGTCTTTTTGGTCTAGAAAGTTGAAGAGAAAAATATGGATGTTTGGATTAACTTTTTGACTTTTTATGAAAAAATGTGTATTAAAAAATTGTATAAATAAGTGTGTAGGAGAAGATAGGGTAGGAGGCCGTACGGATTGGCAGTGGAGTCTGCCGGGTGAGTAGATGAGAAAATATTGTCTCCTTCTCGGGCTTTGATTGGATGGTATTGTTTGGCCCGTGGAGGCCCATCACGGGTCCCGTTTTTCTAATCGGAACCGTTCAATGTGTAAAACTTGTCGAGTACTATATGCAAGTAAAAATCACGTTGATTGGATATCGATAGCTATCTGATTGTGTTGGTTTTTTTTTTGTTAACTGTTAACTATAACACCATCCATTTTTATACATCCGATAGACGTGATTTTTTACAGGCATATAGTACTAGACGAGTTCTACACATTGAACGGTTCAGATTATCAAAACGGGACCTATGATGGGCCCCCACGGGCCCAACTTCACCATCCAAACTCTTGAATATACACATAATAATTTTTTTTTGTCTCTGTCACTGACCAGTTCATCACGTCAGTGCCAATCTTGGGGCATCTACTTTATATGTATTAATATTTGTATATTAATTTTTTAATTTTGGTGAATAGTGATAACTTTTTAACTTTTTGAGTAACTTTTTGACTTTTTCTAAGGTTGCCAAACCAGCCCTAAATTAGAAATTTACAAGGAATTGGAGTCGAGCCAAAAGATTAAAATAAGTTTGACCATTTCCGAATAGTGAATGGAATTGTTTATTGTTTTGCTAAAATAGTAAATCTTGAATCATATGTGATTTTATGCATGATGTGTGTGTTTCATGGATTCTTCTATTGCTCGAAAGTATTTGTGTTCACTAAGGGTGTGGATATGTGTCTGACACTCGTATACTCAACTAAGACACGTGGATCGTCAATTTTTATGATGTTTGATGAAGAAAAAATATACATTTTCTAGCAAAGAAACATTTCTAGTCTTTCATAT
This sequence comes from Camellia lanceoleosa, assembly GCA_025200525.1. Classification (NCBI taxonomy): domain Eukaryota; kingdom Viridiplantae; phylum Streptophyta; class Magnoliopsida; order Ericales; family Theaceae; genus Camellia; species Camellia lanceoleosa. The sequence continues at coordinate 154,598,311 of CM045759.1, forward strand.
TGACGAGAGTGAAATTTCATATTTTTCGTAATTTTTGTTTAAATTCAAATGCATTTTTACATAATTTATAAAAATTGGTGTTATTAAAGGCGCGCCTAGGTCCAAGGCTCATCAAGGCATAAGGCCAAGTTTGGGAAGTTTAGAATAAGTGCACTTTTTGACTTTTCTTGTATTATGTGTAGAAAAAGTAGAGAGGAGATGTTGATTGATGTGACCCAAAAAAGATAAAAAGATGAAATAAGTGCACTTATATTGGGATGCCAAACTTGGCCTTAATGCAATTTGGAACATCTCAGGCTAGGCGATGTAAAACAAGCCCCATAAAGGCGCATGAAGCGCTTTTTTTAAAAAAATGTTTATTTATTACAATGACAACCCTTGATTTTAGTTAACATCATTGTTTTTCTGGGTTACATACAAAGACTTTGATTGGATAGAACTCTTTTTGACCATACTAACAGTTGTCATTATGCTTCTTCTTCATCTCCGTAATCTCCTCCTAGTTCTTCTCTATGCTTATCGTGTTTGACACTTCGATTTCATCACTATTTCAAATGTTTATGATTTATGAGTTAGATGTATGTGTTTATGTGAACCTTGAATTATTTGTCTATGATAAAATATTGATGTTTGTTGGTATTTATGTTTTAAAATATTTAATATTTCATTTTATTTATGTTGAATCTTGAATTATTTGCTTATATTAAATTATCTATTTTTTATTGTTAACATGAGCCTCGCTTTGATGAAGTTGGCACCTTGCCTTGCGTCTGGGCCTAGGAAACCTTGGCATTTCATGTGCCTATCGCCTTTAATAACATTGATCTTATCTAACAATATTATACAATATATAATATGTGTATTTGATGTAGCCCCATACCCATATCCAACTTTTAGATACATATCTCAATATCTGAACATTTAGATTTATGAAATTTTGATGCTTGGGCATGAACCCACATTAAATACTCGTACCTGAGTTCATGTAACATAGTATATATATACATATGAAAATGTACACATAGCATAACTAAATTGTAAATATGTATATATATATAGTCACGGGTATCAATATAATTAATTGATCTCTTTTTATTTTATTATTTTGCGGAAATGATGCCGTTTCATGCATTATGCAAATAGGTATTTTATAGCAGTGATTTGTAATGAATCGTGAATCACAATTGAATCGTATGATTCATTCAATTTAAGATTCAACAGCATGAATCGAATCATGAATCACAAAATTCTAACAACCATGGGTTGGACTACAATTGAATATATGAATTGTAAATTTGGTAACAATAAAGTTGCAATATTCGAGAATTGAAGATCCAAACACGGAGATATCGAATAGTGAATAATTTTGTGGTACAGTATCAATTATTACATAAAGAGGGAGAGCTTGGAGATGATGTGACCTAGAGAATCAAATTAGGTTGACTCAAGTGGAGCGACTCTTCTGCTATATTATGGGATCGAAACTTAGTTGCACGGAGCGGGAGCGGGAGCGGGAGCGTGGACGTGGAATCGTGACCCCTAAGAGAGTTGTAGGTTGGGAGCGTTTATATATATTATATATATTTTAAATAATATATATAAATATGTTGTGAGATATAAATTTTTTTTTTCTCCAATTAATATTTGAAATATATTATAACTATCATAAATTGTTATAAATTGTATTTTATTTTGTGTTGTTAGATTTTACTAAGAATTAAAATCTATTTATTTTGTAGACACAAAAATTAACATTAATTCAATATATATATAAAGCCATTACATTTAGGAGTTGTTTGGGATGTTCTAAATAAGTGCACTTTTTGACTTTTTGTGAAATATGAGTTGGGTATGTGTTGAGTTTGAAGTGATGTGATAGAGAGGTAATGTGACTTAACTAAGATGATGTGACTTAAATAGGATAGTGACTTTTTGACTTTTTAGCTTTTTTAGAGGATGACAAACAAGACCTTATATTTATAAAGGTAAAATAAATAAATAGAGAAATTAAAAAAATGTATTAGAATAATTATAAATATAAAAAAAATTATAATTTCAACAATTATACATCACAGGAAAAACAACCATTGCATCAGCCCATATCATTATTATAATATAAGCACTACACAAAAAGTAACCATTAATATTGACTTATTGACTTCTTCCCCATCTTCTTTATTTAGTATTTATATTATAATCAAAAGAAATAAAAAAAGAAAGAGAAGAGAGATGCAGACAAATGAGAGAGAGAGAGAGAGAGAGAGAGAGAGAGAGAAGTGAGAAGCGAGAGAAGGAGAAGAGTCGATTGAGAGAGGAGGAGAGTCGATCGAGAGAAGGGGGACAAACAGATCGAGAGAAAGAGAAGAAGACAGATTTGCATTTCTTTTGCATCAAACTTGTGATTCTTCTACGAATCTGAGTCAGAAGCCTAGAATCGTGCTTCTAAGGAAGAATCGTGAGCAAGTTGAACGGTTCCTGCTACTAAGGCCTCGTTTGGGAACAGACTAATTTAGTAACTTTTTGGCTATTTGGCTAAAAT